>CM046951.1:89954155-90554155 GCA_025698515.1 Gossypium sturtianum | reverse complement strand
TACCTTTATTACTCGATGTCCTAGCTGAGTCAAGAGCTTGAAGAGTGATTGTTTCGTCGTCTACACGAAGTGTGAGTTCACCGACTTCTTTCTCTGTGTGGTCTTTCTTTATTGCATCGGGATATGGCACACGAGGTTGGTACTCTGTAATTGCCGGTTTTGATATATCATGGCACATTTCAACCTTACCTTCGCTTACCACATGTTCTTCCCTTGGGTTTGGTTCGTCTAACCCTTCACTATCGTAAATGGCTTGATTTTGCTCACTCGGGTTAATTTCAGTATTGCTTGGCAAGCTTCCTTGTGGTAGTTACGAGATCGACTTAGCAAGTTGTATAAGCGACTTAGTAAGTTCCCCAACTGACTCAGTAAGTTCCCCAACTTGGCTCTCGATCCCTTTGATCGATACTTGTTGGTCATTAAGTGTTGTCTCATTTTTTTGGAGACGTTTATCTGTAGCTACCATAAATTTTGTCAGCATCTCTTCAAGGTTCGACTCCTCTTCCTGTTGGTGAGGTGGTTGTTGAAAGTTTGGAGGAAGTTCCGGCCTTTGGCTACTTTGATCATCCCACGAGAAATTGGAATGGTACCTTCAACCTGCATTATAAGTGTTATCATAAAAATTATTTTGAGGTCTAGAATAGTTACCCATATAGTGGACTTGTTCGTTCTCCATGCCATATCCGTAGGGTGGGTACTCAAAATTCGCCGCGCCTCCTAGATTTGAGTCATATTGAATTTCTGGGTGTACCACGTCGAGGTTGAAGATACTGGCTGCCTTAGTAGGAATTGTCCTCACCGCTTGCCACTGATAATTATTCAGTGCCGTCTCCTCTATAAACTAAAATTATCTGCCAAAATAAAAAAAATTAGCAAAATAATAATAATTAATTAATAAATAAATTGCAATAATAATAATAATGGCTAAAGTAATAAAAATAGAGCTTTCTTAATATTTTAGTTCCCCGGCAACGGCGCCAAAAACTTGATCGCTGTAAATCAGAGTTTTAAAATTTATAAAAGAATGATCGAACCTGGAAACTAATTCTGACAACGATTAAAGGAAAGTGCACCTATCGAACAGTAATATAATTTAGGCAAGACCGGATTATCGAACCCAAAGGAACTAAAAGTAATAATACTAACTTTCTTTTTATTATTTAGCCTAAAATAAGTGAAGTTGTTTATTAATCTAAATTAATTAACTACTAAACTGAAGACTCTAAGACAAAGAAGAATGAATTTGGAAAATAACTTGGGAAAAACTCAGTTGATTTAGAAGATACCCTAGGAAGAATCAACCTAGACTTCACTTGTTATCTAACCTTGAACCATATGATTTATTTACTTAGTTTGATCCGTAAGACTCCCTAACGTATATTAAACCCTCTCTCGAGGCGAATAACGTCTAACCCTAGGTTAATTAGTGGAACTCTCGTTCTCTTATAATAACCCCCTAGAATATCAGTAAATCGATCTATGGATTCCTATATTAGGCTTCACCCTAATCCGGCAAAATCTCGTCACCCTATCTCTAGGCGTGCGATCAACTCCGCTTAATTATGTTGCATCTACTCTTAGGCAGGGTCTATTCCTCCTCCACCTAAGCACATTAAATTTGGATTAAGCTCACATAATTAAGAACAAACTAAGTATTTATCATATAATTCAAATAATCAAATAATAAGATTCATCATAGGTTTCATCCCATTCGGATATCCGAAGGGTTTAGTTCATAACAATAAAGGAAAACATCTCAAGAGAAAAGATAAAACAAAACATAAGAAATCCCTAAACCCCCTGAAGGAATTGAATGAGAGATCCTCCGTCTTGAGTATAACTCTGGCTTCTCGAGATGGATCAATTGGCTATCCCTGAGTGAATCCCCACAAATCTGCCTTCTCTGGCCTAGCACGACGCCCTGACAAAAGCCCTGGCAGAAGGCTTCTGCCGAACTCCCCTGACAAGTTGCCCCCTTGGGTGTTTATATAGGCTTTGAGATGTGTTACTTGGCCTCCAAGTATCCTAATTTGAGTGAAATTCCTAATTGGGGGTTTAATTAGACTTTGGAGTGTGTTTCTTTGCCTCCAAGCTTCCAAATCCGAGTAAAACTCCTCTTGGCCGCGGCAGGGGCACGCCCATGGCACACGCCCGTATAAGTCGTGGTCAGGCCGTGTTCGAGATCTTTGAGGAGGCACGGCCGTGTGATCTTTGGTCCAGGCCGTGTCAATTTCATGCTTTGGCCTATTTGTCCCGTTTTAAGCCCGTTTTGCGTTCTTTTCATCCCCTGGTGCTTTCCTGAGTATATAACATGAAAAGAAAGGATTAAGAGCACCTTTTTACACAAATCAAGGGATAATTCATCCAAAAGCATACTAAATGTGGGATCAAAATGTGTTACTATTTCGGTTTATCACTAAACATGAGGATCGAGCACTGTTGGCTACCATGGATTGCATCAATTATATCGCAAATACTGAATTGAAGAAGACGAGATTTATGTGACTCCTCTATTTTTTTCACAGACTTTACTATACGTAGGGCATGGATGTTATGGGGCCGATCTCATCAAAAGCTTCTAGTTGACATTGAATTATCTTTGTGGTCATCGATTACTTCACTAAGAGGGTGAATGTTGCTTCATATGCCAATATTGCAAAGTCGACAGTCATCGAAATTCAAAAAAAAAAGGAAAGGATCAGGTGCCGGCAAAGAATGCTAGAAAGGATCATGTTTAATAATGCATAAATGTATAATGTCAAAGTTTACAGTTTGTTAAAGATTAGGCAGCATATCAAAGTGCAGCAAAGGTTGCCAAAAGAAAAAATACAAAAAGAAAAAACAACAAAAAATATGAAAGATGACCAAGACTTGTAAAGATTGGCATAAGAAGCTACCATTTACTCTCTATCCTTATCAAACGTCGACCAGGACTTTCACTGGGGCAACACTTTTCACATTGGTTTATGGAATAGAAGTGGTTTTGCCCATAAAAATCGAGATTCCTTTGATCCAAGCTTTGATTGAGTCAAGAATTGAATGAAGTAGAATGTCTCCAGTGAACTTGGCTGAAGAAAAGGGTTTGAAAGTATTCATCATAGTCAAATGTACCAAAAATAGATGATGCTGATTTATGTCGAAAATGGTCCACCCAAGGGAATTTCATGATGGGGACTTGGTATTGAGGAAGATCCTTCTTTTACAAAAGGATTTCAGGGGCCAAACTGGGAAGAACCTTATGTAGTAAAAAATGGCATGTTCTAGAGGAGCATTGACATTGACCGAGACGGATGGCGAAGACTTGCCCAATCCGGCGAATTCAGGTTCAGTCAAGGGGAAAGGTTAAGGTGAAAACCCGCAAAGGGCGCCTTAAGATCAAATTCAAAAAAAAAAAAAGATGAGAGGCCAAGGCAAAAACCCGCAAAGGGCGCTTTGAGACCAAAGGGGTTTTGAGCCGAAAACCCAAAAAAGGGCGGCTCAAATTTTGATCAAAGATAGGGCATGTGGTAGTCTTGCTATGCCTGAATTAACAATGAGGAAGTATGCTACGTCTTGGGGCATTGACAAAGTACTCTGGATCCTCTAAACACATATTGAGCTCAAAATAGTCCTCAAGAAGTTTGTACAGAGAAGCTCAGGCTGCGATATCTGGGGCACCTAGCTTCTATCTTACCCATTTTGAATTTGCTATCTTTGATTACTTTATTCTTTTCAAGATACACCCCAATCAATTTTCTTCTATGGCCTTGGCTATCTTTGATTACTTTATTCTTTTCAAGATATATCCCAGTCAATTTTCTTTTATTGCCTTGGTTATCTTTGATTAACTTATTTGTTTCGAGCTATTCCTGATTAATTTCTTTCTCGTCCATTATTGTGATCTTTTTCAAGCATTTTATATTGAAATAATGATTAATGGACTAATAATACTTTCATAAAAGGAGTTTCGCATATTACTCTGGAAGCTTCTAAATAATATGAGAATCTGAAATAGGACTATTGTTTAGAACTCACCAAGCCTAAGGGTTGGAAATATTGAAAGATAATTATCTCTTTGGATTTTTATTGGTTGAACAAAAAGATAAGACATTTCGTCAGTGATACCTTCTCGAAAAATAACGAGCAATGTCAACCCAAGTGTAAAAGTGGATCATTTCTGGGAAAAAAAAAATGATACTCTGCATTCATGCAAATTTCAGGCATATACATCTGATCATTACACCCAGGGAATGGTGTAACAGATCAAATTGATTGAAGATTATACAAATTCTATACCTTTGAGTGGTAGTAGGATGGATGGAAGAAACCAAATATTATTCCCCTGAAGTTGCAGTGGGAGGTACAAACTTTATGTCCCAAGGTTGAAGTGGAGTGTACTCAGAATTACCATGGGGCAAATTATTTGAGCAGAATATGATTGATACTTCAAGAGGAACGAGGATGAAGAACAAATGAGTGATGACACCTTAAGTAGGAATCATGCTCATAACATTTCTGCATTCATATATCATAGCGCGTCTAATTAGGAGCATTTGATTCATTTCGATCAGGGCATCCTAATCATTCGGAATAAGCATATACCCATTCTACAGGTCATGTCCTCTATAGGACAATGTAGTAGGGTAGATTGACGCTTTCAGCCTAACCTCCCTGAAGTTGCAGTAGAGCAGACTAAAATAGCAAATATGGCCTTCCTGAGGTTGCAGTGAAGCAGATCGAAGACATCAGCCTTGTCTCCCTGAGTTTGCAGTGGAGCAGGCTAAAAGATAGCAGATCCTGCCTTCCTGAAGTTGCAGAAAGCAGATCGAAGATATTAACCTGCCTCCCTAAAGTTGCGTGAGCTTGAGCGATCGAAGACAACAAATCTTATCTTCCCGAAGTTGCAGGAAGCGGATCGAAATATTATTACCCGCCTCCCTAAAGTTGCGTGAGTAGGCGAAGACAAGCAGATCTTATCTTTCTGAAGTTGCAGGAAGCAGATTGAAGATATTAGCCTGGCCTCCCTAAAGTTGCAGCGGAGCAGACTAAAGACAGCAGATCTTATCTTCCGGAAGTTACAGAAGCAGATCGAAGATATTAGCCTCCGCTTCTCCTCGGTTACAAAAGAGAGCGAGACTAAAGACAATGAGATCTTATCTTCTTGAAGTTGCAGGAAGCAGATTGAAAATATTAGCTGGTATCCCTAAGTTTGCAGTGGAGCAGACTAAAGATAGCGGATATTGCATTCCTGAAGTTGCAGTGAAACAATTTAAAGCCGTCAAACATATAGTTCAATACCTCTGAAATTGCAGTTGGGTTAGAGACTACTTGAAGAAGACGATGACCAAGAAGTCAGGGTTCGGCAAGACCGAGCAAAATTGGTCCTTTTATAATCTTTGCTCTATTCTCGTTACACAACAATGAGCAAAGAGGGGCAGCTGTAAGAACCCAATTTAGCCCGGGCCCGAATAAACCAAAATAAAAAAAATAATAAACCAAATGTCCAGTTTTTTTTACAGTCCAATTTACAGGCCCAAATAGATTACCCAATACCCATTACACCTAGACCCAACTAAACCTAATACCCAAAACCCAAATGGCCCAATGGCCCAAATTTGGTTTCAAGAATTGGAAATCCCGAACCCTGGGGTTCCCTCCTCACGCCGCAGCTCCCAACACAGGCCCTTCCTCGCGCCGCAATCAGCGCGCGGATAGCGCTCCACCGCCGTGGTTCTCGCCATTCACCTTCAAAACAAGGAAAGAATATAGACAGTAGCAGCAAATTGGGATTTTGTATTTATTTTTTTTATTTATTTTTAGGGCTATAAAAACCCTAACCTAATCTGTAAAAAAAGGACGGAGGCACAAAGAATACAGAATACAATACAAAAAAATTTTAAACAGAGGTGATTTTCGATTATTTTTTCCTTTCGCTTATTTTTTTCTTTCGATTCATGTGAATTTTTTTTTATACACAAAAAATGCTAAAAACGAATAAGAACGAGTTTACCTTTTGCACTAAAAAAATGAAATTTTTTAGCCTTAGAGCCGCGCATGAATGACGGCGCGCGTAAGCGCGCGTGTGTGCGCATTGACGAGGCTTCGGAGTCGAGGTCAAGACCGATGAAGGCAGAGCATTTTTTGGGGCTTCTGTTGTTTTTTTTTTAAAAGCTAGTTTAAAATGATTTTTTGGCTGTTTTTTTTGTTTATAAAGGTTAACGGAACGACGTCGTATTGGCGTGGTCAATTAACGACCAAAACGGTGTCGTTTAAAGGCCAGGATCCGCGTGTTGACCCGACCCGGGGAGGATCCGCGCATTTTCGTTAAAGGGTCTAATTGATCTATAGGCCCTTCCGCATTATTGCAATTTTATAATTATGTCCAAATTCGTATTTTTCTTTATTTTCAATTTGGCCTAGAATTATGGCCTCTGTTTCAATTTGGTCCCTAAGGCCATTTTAAAGGCAAGTGATGGAACGGCGCCGTTTAGGAGATAGGGCATAATTGCCCAATAAGTCCCTATAGTTTGGCGTGCGTTCGACGTCATCCTTTTTACAATTTTACTTCAGATTTTTTTATTTTCTGATTTGATCCTTGTTTTTTTTTTAATTCTTTTTGTTTCCTTATATTTAATTATTTTAGTATTATATATGTATTAAATTATTACTATTTATCATTTATAGTAGGGTATTTCATTAAGTTCAATATTATTCATATATTACATATCATTTTAAAATTTGTATATTAGTTATTATATTATGTATTTTTTTAAATTTGTATATTATATATTATTATATTATATCATATAACATTTAAATTGTTTTATCCTTAGAATTGTATAAAATTTTGTATATTGTATAACATATATCGTGTATATTGTTTATTTTTAAATATGTAGTTTTTGTGCATATATGTATTAGATTATCGTATTATAAATATATTTTTAAATATATATATTATTTATTTATGTATCTTACTTAGTTTCTCATGAACATATATATTATCTTTTTAGAATTTGCCATATTGTTTTTTATTATTATAGTATTTTTTTTAAATACATTATTCACCTTATTTTTATATATACATTTAATCTTGTGTAAGATTTTCATGTTCATTCCTTAATTTCCTTTTTTTTAAAATAGATTATTTTATTGTCTGCTTTCTATCTTTTATTTGATCATTCATATTTTTAAAGAATAAATTTGTAATCTTTATTTATCTTAGTATAATTGTTATATTGCTTGCATTATTTGCATTATTTGTTCTAACAGCCCATTTTTGCCCGGGCCCAAACAAACAAAAACAAATTAAATAAATAATAAATAATAAAAACCCAATGTCCAGTTTTTATTATTACAGTCCATACCCAATTACACACTCAGACCCAAAACATTAAAACCTAGCCCAAACTAATACCCTAAACCCGAATGGCCCAATGGCCCAAATTCGGTTTCTACAATCAGAAACCCCGAACCCTAGGGTTCCCTCCTCGCGCCGCAGCACCCAACACAGGCCTCTCGTCTAGCCGCAATCAGTGCACGGGTCGCGTCCCATCGCCGGATTTCTCGCCGTTCGCCTACAAAAAGGAAAGAAAAGCCAGAGAAACAAGCATATGGCAAGAAATCGAAACATACCAAAACTTGTATTTTGACAGTGGCTATAAAAGACCGAATATGTTTGATGTAAATTACTTACGAGAAATAAAAAAGAACACCAGTATTAATCTCAAAAAAAAAAGGTAGATAGTCGTTTTCTTTTTCGCATATCAAATATGCATGCATTTGAACTTGTCGCTAACATATAAAAAATACATTTTTTACCTTTCTCGATGAAACAGAGGGAAAGTCGAAGGGATTTCCATCCTTATTCTCGTGTTGGGTCACTAGGAGGGAATTTTTGACCCCAGATTCGGCTTTAGGAGGCTTTAAAGGATCGAAATATCCCTTTTAGGGATTTCGACCGACGGATATGGCGGCACCGGCAACGGTGCACGGCGGTGGGTCGGATCGGAGTCCTGGCCGAAGGCCAAAGGAGGGAGAGAGTTTTTTTTTAACTCTGGTTTTTTTTTTTTGAAGTGATTTAAAATGTTTTTTTAAAACAAATTTTAGTTTATATAGGTCATCCATACGACGCCGTTTTGGGGGTCACCTTTAAAGGCCAAAACGACATCGTTGAGGGGCCAGGATCCGCGCGTTGACCCGATACCCGGGGAGGATCCGCGTGTTTTTTGTAAAAGGGGCAATTTGCCTCTCTGGTCCTTCCACAATTTTATTATTTTTAGTTTAGTCCAATTTAAATTCTTTTTATTTTTAATTCAGCCCTAAAAATTTGCCTCTATTTCAATTTGGTCTCTAAGGTCATTTTAAAGGCAGATGATGGAATGGCGCCGTTTAGGAGATAGGGTATAATTGCCCAATAAGTCCCTATAGTTTGGTGCGTATTCCAACATCATCCTTTTTACAATTTTACTTTAGTTTTTTTATTATTTTAATTTGATCCTGGTTTCTTTGATTTTTTAATTCCTTTTATTTTTATTTTTATTCTTATTTAATTATTTTAGTATTATATATACGTATTAAATTGTTACTATTTGTTATTTATACTAGGTTATTTTATTAAGTTTAATATTATTTATACATTTTTTAAATGAGATTTCAGATTGGGCTTTTATAAAATGAAACATAAGTACATTAGTGGGCATAACAGAAAAGCCCGAAGAAAAATACTAGCCCTTATAACAAAACTAAGCAGAAACGACCCAAAAGCAAATATTACCCTAAGGAAACAGAACCTAAAGCTTCCTAAAGATCCAAAAATTCAAAAAAAACAATTAAAAATAAACAGAATATTCTAGAGCCATATTAATGGCGCCTCTTGATGTAACATCCTAAATTTACGGGCCTATACATTTAGTGTAGGGATAGGTTTACTATGTTAATTTAATTGATAGGGGTCTAAATTTGGGCTTAGAATTAGGCAAAAGGCCCAGATTAAAGTGGCATCATTAATGATTAAAAGGAACAAGTTTTGGGTCGCAATGAGCCCATGTTTTAGGCCAAATTCGGCACTTTAAATGAAGAGAGGGTGACGCCACACACAAGGAATTAGGGGCCCAAGTATTAAGTTTAATGAGGCCCAAATATTTTAATTTAAGTGAGTTAAATTTGGCATTAGGGATTAGTAGAGGTGGACGGCTACAAGGCTATAAAATAGGAGAATTTATGTGGATTTTTAAGTGATAATATCATAGATAAAAAGGAGAAAAGTTAGGAGCTTATCTTCAAGGGAAGTGTTAGCCGAAAATCCACCACCTAGAGGAGTGTAAAATTCGACTACTGCATGGCAAGGAGGGTGCCGAATTTCTCCTCTCTTTTAGCTTGAATTTTAAGGGCGTTTTGGTTTTTAGCAAGAGGTGCCAAAATATCTATAAATAGGGGCTAGCTCCTTGATTACGACTAACTGAAAACCCTAAATTTCTCTCCCATTGTGCCGAAATTCCCTAGCCTCTCCCTCTCCAATTTCTTTTCTCCAATTTCTTTAAAAGCCGAAACTCTTCTCCACTTTTTCCTTCTTGTGTCGATTTCTCTAGGAAGCCGAAGCATCCATAGTCTTTCTTCTATTCATCCTATTTGAGAATTAGTTTTATACTTCCTGTAACACCCCTTACCCGTATTCGACGCCGGAACAGGGTACGAGGCATTACCGAAGAGTACGAAACACTTACAGATGATTTAAACCATTTATCGCT
Organism: Gossypium sturtianum; assembly: GCA_025698515.1. Lineage (NCBI taxonomy): Eukaryota > Viridiplantae > Streptophyta > Magnoliopsida > Malvales > Malvaceae > Gossypium > Gossypium sturtianum. Next base: position 90,544,427 of record CM046951.1, on the reverse strand, counting down.
CCAATATCAAAATTGATTATAAAAGTTCCTTTAACGGACCCTTGAAATCCAAATCATGCATTGGGAATGGGTCGAGACTAAATCAGAATCGTATGAAATTTTTCGCAAAATCCCTAAGTTTATCTCATTTACAAGGGTCCCACGCTCGTGTGGCTCACATGGCCGTGCCTCTGGGGCGTATAACTCTATGACTTGCATCTATGAAGGAAATTGGGTCACACGGCCTTAGTACATGCCCGTGTTGCTAGGCCGTGTGGTAAAGTTAATTTTCACAAATTAGGCTATTTTCTAAGCCATATTTCTCTCTCATTTGATCCTTATTCTTCACCCACATTTAATACATACAAAAACCAATTTAAGATATTCAACTGAGCCTTATACTTAATACCACTTGTTAGTCGTACACTTTATATAAATAACAAGAAACGTATATGGGTTCAATTCTCATTAAATTTCTCTTGTACTTATGCTTTTTCACACTATGTATTCATATAACATATAACAATCACACCTCTGTATTTCATATACATTTTTATAACAAATTGTCTTGGTTTCAAACTACTTCATATTTGAGTTTTACTTATCAAATCATTTGAAACATCATCTTTACACATATAGTGCACTTGAGATGCACAATTCTATAATTATGAATGAACACATTTATCAAACATATTCCATGTTTTTTTATATATTATAGTCTCATATTTCCATGTATCAATTACCATCATTTCCTTGTATTTTGAAAAATACATGTAACAATTCATAAACATGCAATTCACTAACTCTTCCTGCCAATCACAATTTAAATTGACAAATCACTTATTGAGCCTAATTTCAATGTTCACTAAAATCTATTAGGATGTACATATCCACCAATAAATTCCATGTACAGTATCATCACCTCATATTTTCACATACATTTACTTTCCACATTATGAACTCAAATAACATATACAAGACATACCAATGTATTCCAAGTACGTTTTCATAATATTTCATTTCAAATTTAGATTATGTCATATTAGAACTCTTCTCATTAACTCATTTGGAATACCAATTCATACGGATAATACACTCAAGGGTGTACAAATATATAATCACAAATGAACTCATTCATCAACCAAGTTCTATGTTCATGTCTCATCAACTCATACTTCCTTATATCACATAATTCTATGTAACACTTACCAAGCTTTGTCAAATTAGTGAACTTCTTATGGAATTGGTCTGCACTGTATGCTTTGAATTTCACCGATAATCACCGATGCCATAACATAGCTATGGTCTTTTCACTAGAATGCCATAGCTCACCATGGTCTTACATCTTCACTATCATTATGCCATGGTGAAACCATGGACTTATCAAATCAATTCATCACTTTTCACTAGAATGCCATAGCCCAGCTATGGTCTTACATCTTAAACACGTATCACACCGATGCCATATCCTAGATATGGTCTTACACCGAAATCACTTGTCACTTGTAGCCGAAGCTACCACTTATCACTTTCACTTGTCCTTGATCAGATAAGTGTAGCCGAAGCTATCACTTATCACTTTCACTTGTCATTGATCAGATAAGTGTAGCCGAAGCTATCACTTATCACTTGTTTCCATAGTTCAACTATGGTCTTTTCCGTCAATTCATCTTGTCACTGAACTGAAGTGCTCATTTTGATCATTTATTCAATTTTCATGCTTTTACATTATTCACGATTTTATCATCAATACATATGAAATAACACATCATGAAGTTCATAAAATTAACAAATGATCACTAAAATTTAGCCATATAAACTCACAAGTTTAATTTTTGTATTATAACGATAATCATAATTTCATAATAAATATTCCAAATAAAACATTATATCATTTCTAATTCAACATTTATCAGTTATAATCGAGCATGTAATCAATTTATACACAAGTTGTTCATATATTATTTTTCCTCCTCCTCCTCTCCATCCACATCCTTAATATAAACAACACACTTGTAAGTAACATTATATATAATTTTCACTATTTACTTATGTGAATATTCAAGCTGTCCATCTGTGTCATAGTCACTAAATTATTTTTATCTTGAGCTAAAAAACTCCAAATTAATATCCGTTAATTTTATTTGAAACTAGACTCACATGTCTTCTTACTATAATTTTTCCAGAATTTTTGGTGTGGCCAATTAGTACAGTTTATTAGGTAAGTTCTCCCCTGTTACACAGTCCGACAGCTCTGACCTCTCTTCACTAAAAATCAATTATCCCATAGTACGATTTTCATATAGTGTTTCCAATTATTTCTAATGAAAATATGCTCACTAAGGAATACAAAAATATAAATTATAACTCATAATTATTTTTTTAAAATTTTTAGTGAATTTATAAATTAAGAACAGGGGATCACGAAGTTATTCTGAACCAGTCTTACAAAAATTTAAATATCTCAATATGTAGACTTCCTTTGCTTGTTCTGTTTCTTTTATATGAAAATAGACTCAACAAGATTTAATTCTATATCTCATTAAACTTCTATTTCAATTTATAATATTTTTGGTGATTTTTCAAAGTTAGACAACTGCTGCTGTCCAAAACTGCTTTAGTGTAACATGTTGATTTCTATTTTGTCCCAAATTCCACAATTCATACAATTCAGTCCTTGCTCAATTCACCCCTCAATTGAGATAATTTTCTCATTTAATACTTTTATCTATCATTTTAAACTACTTCATAACCTTTGAAAATCAAAATTTTAACACTAGGCCTTAATTTCAACTCTTTCACAATTAAGTCCTAAACCAATTTCCATCAATTTCACTTGATAAAATCATCATATAACAAAATTAAAGCTTCAATTAAATATTTATTCATCATATTCTTCCAGAAATAATACACATCAACTTTAAAAATTTTCCATAGAATAAAAAACTAATGAATTAATAAGTTGGACCCAATTGTAAAAGTCCAAAAACATAGAAATTTCAAGGAGAAAGCAAGAATTAAACTTACATGAAGCTTGAGTATGAAAACCAACTTGAACTCTCTCCCATGGCTGTTTTTCAGCTGAAGAAAATGAAGAGAAATGAAGAGAATTCTAGATATTCCAATTTAGTCCCATATTTATTTAACTAATTTTGGCAATTTTCCAATTTTACCCTTATTTCACCCATTTCCTGATTTTTCTCAGCTATTGCCGCCCAAAATATCTCCATTGGGCTTATTTACACTTTAGGTCCTTCCTCATTTAACAATTAAGCTATTTAATCCTTCTAGCAACTTTTATACCTTTTTCAATTTAGTCCTTTTTATTTAATTAACCACCCAAACGTCAAAATTTTCTAACGAAATTTTTATACTACTTTATTGACATTCCGTAAATATTCATAAAAATATTTATGACTCGGTTTATAACACCGAGATCTCGATACCTCTTTTTCTCGATTTTTTGACCAAATAAATCTTTATAAAACACAATTTACTATTTCAAAAATATTTTTAAAGCTACATTTGGCTGGTAAATATTAAATAATACAATCTACGAGTTCATTTGTCAGATTTGATGGTCTCGAACCACTATTTCTAATATCACTGAAATTTGGGTTATTACACTTCCGGCATTTAAATCTTCCATGGGCATTGCCGAATCCTCTCTCTAGTGCTAGCTGAATCTCCTATACTAAGGTAAGTGTTGATTTTTGTTTAGTTCTCATGATCTATTCCCGGTTTTTGAAAGGCAAAAGCCAAAAGCTAATAGTTTAATGGTTTTATGATGGGCGGCAATTCGGGATTTGAAGGAAGCTTAGTCGACTAGACCTAAAAGCCGAAAATCATAAGTCTCCAATTTCGGGAATTCAAGGTAAGAGGGTTTGTTTATTTATATATATAAAATCGGGTAGAATACTAACCATGGCCGAATATAGGAGAGGCCTATTTTCGCAATTGTTCTGGCTTTTAAGCAAGGCTATAGATTGAGGATAATAGATCCAGATAGCAAGGACATCGACTAAGAATATTGGATTTTGCAATATCAGGTGTGTAATTCTCCACACCATTTAGATCTGTTTGATTAATATATGAAAATAAGTATTACATGTTTTGTTAAATGCCGAAACCCCGGCATATTGACGGGAACCCAAAGAGGGTAAAGCAAATCACCAGGTTAGTAAATGATCTAATTAAACGTTCTAAGTATACTGATTTTATGTGATTGCATGGGTTGGGTTTGATGAAAGGAGGAAGTTATATGTTGTAGCGGTTTTTACCGTGATCTGTTGTAGCGGTTCCTTACCGTGATCTGTTGTAGCGGTTCCTTACCGTGATTCGTTGTAGCGCTTCGCCGTGATTCATTGTAGTGGTGGCTACGGCCATGATGATCGATGATGAGCAAGCACGATCGCCATCAAGGCGTGTAGCGGTGTGGGTTGATTGTAGAAATCCCCAATGGTGTGAATGGCTGGTACGGGGCGTGTAGCGGATGGACACCTAGGATATGGGTTGGGCTTTGCATATTATTTTTGTTACTTATATTTTGATTATTTTGTTTTATGGGGCTAAAAGCCCAAATCTAATGGTGCATGAGGGTTGCACACTGAGTCTCGCGACTCACCCTTTAATTTTAACCATCTCAGGTGACACTTAGGGCATCGGACCGGGCTGGAAAGGAGAGCAAGGTGGCCATTCGACAGAGCTTTGAGAATTCAGCAAAAAGACTTAGTCTAATATTTGATTTTCATTTAATTAATGGGTTCAAATTTCTTTGTAATAAGGCCATGGGCCACTAGACTTTTATTTATGTTTTTGGGTTTAAGTTGGGTTTAATTATTAGACATTTTTATTTTTATGATTAAAATTAAGCTAAGACATGTACAAGGTTTCTTTTTTTTGGATTTTAATTAAAATTCATCAAGGAAATTTATAACTTTATATCTTATATGACTTAATAAATTATTAAGTTTTCGGTATTAATGATTAAACCCAGAGATCGTTTTCCAAAATGCAACATGTTTTGCAAAATCACTCAAGTGACATACCAGATCCGGTTGTAGTGTTTGGGCCGGGTTTGGGGTGTTACACTTGAATTGCCCAATCAGAAAAACTGGTCACCGTTCAGTCACATTAACTGTCTTTCCTTCTACTATACGCTTTCGGTTCCCAAAAATGGTTGTTCACCTACTGCTTTGATAGTCACGATTTCAGCCTCACCACTTTCATTTTCATCATTTTATCTTTAAATCCGATTATCCTCTCTTCCCCTTTCCTTCCGCATTTCCTTCTTTCATCGTCTTTCCTCTAGCTTCAGTCTGGTGCACCCTTCTTTTCCAACTCTTCCAGATGCTCAGCATACGCCGGGATGCTTCCAATCAGGTAAACTTCATCCTTCCCCTTCATTGTTTCTGTTGCAATGGTATGTGCTAGTTTATTCGCTGCTCGTGGAATGTATTCAAACCTGCAACTTTTGTTTTTCGCCTTTAGCTGTTGAATATCATGAATATAAGCCCCGATCTTTGATTTATCTTCATTTCTTGTTTTGCATTTCTTTATTATCGTTAATGCATCCCCTTCAATGATGAGTTCTGACCACTGCATGTCGATGCCGAGTTGTGTTGCTGTCCTACAAGCGATTGCTTCAGCAGCAAAGGCTGATTCAACCTGTGGGTGAATCTTGGATAAAGATAATAGAACTGAGCCTTCTCTGTTTCTGGCTACGATTCCTACTGCTGCTTGACCAATCTTTCCATCGTAAGCTGCGTTGAAGTTTATTTTCACAGTTTGGTCTGGTGGATGCTGCCATCTTATTACTTCCGTAAGGTCTTTTGGTAATTTCTCTTCTATTCCTTTCAGTTCTAATATATAGCTTTTGATTAAATTTGATGTTTCTTTCCCTGATCTACTTATCTTTTCATGTACTTGCTTGTTTCTATCTCCCCAAATTGCCCATAGCGCACAACAGAAGACTCTGCATCGAGAAGGGTTAATTTGTTTGAAAACCCATGTAAGCCACTGAATGAACTCCAAATGCGGTACTCTTAGTATTTCTGAAAAAAGTAGTTCTTTCCATACTGTTTTTGTGACAGGGCACTCTCTGAATAAATGGTTGTTTGTTTCAGCTTCTTTTCCACCCCGAGGACAAGTTCTATTGTTGGAGAGCTTCCGAAGATGCATGTTAACCCTTGTGGGAAGATAGTTCCACGATATTCTCCAAATAGTAATTTTGATCTTAGAGGGAAGATTAAGTAACCATAGATTTTTGTAAAATTTTCTGTAGTCGGTCTGTAAAGCATAAGCTCTAGGATCTGTTTCAAAACCATGCAATAGTTTATAGGCACTGCATACCGTAAATTCACCCGAGGGCGCTCCACTCCAAGCTAGTATGTCATCATGGGCCTCTTTCGCAAGCGGGATGCGAAGAATCTTAGCAGCTACATCCGCCGGGAAGGTAGATCCTATTAGCTCTTCTTTCCATTTTCTACTGCTCTCATCAATAAGTTCGGCAACTTTAAAATCACACAAATTATTAACGCAGGATGATAAACTAGCATTTTTAAAATCTGGTATCCACGAATCATTCAAAGCTGAAATCTTTGATCTTCTACCCACTTTCCAACAAAGACCATCTGTTAAGACTCCTTTGGCTGCCCATATGCTTTTCCATGTAAACGAACAGTTATTTCCCAAACGTGAATTTAAAAAATTTTCATTCGGAAAATATTTTGCTTTGAATACTTGTGCGACTAGTGAGTTAGGATTAGTAAGGATCCTCCAACCTTGTTTAGCTAATAAAGCCACATTAAACTTTTCCAGACTCCTAAATCCCACCCCTCCCTCATCTTTCGGTTGACACATATGTTGCCATTGGCACCAATGAATACCATTTTTCCCATGTTCTTTTTGCCACTAAAACCTGGCTATAATCCTTTCGATCTCTCCACAAAGGGAATTTGGAAGTAAGAAACAAGACATAGCACAAGTCAAAATAACTTGAAGTACAGATTTAATGAAAACCTCCTTGCCTCCTTGTGATAAAAATCTGCTACTCCATCCATTGATTTTAATCTGTAACTTTTCTTTAAGGTTTTGTAAATATTCCTTTTTTCGTCTGCCAACTATATTGGGAAGCCCCAAGTACTTTTCCATATCTGTTGAGGATCGTACTCCTAAAATTGTCAATATCTGCCTTTTACTCTCTTCTGAAGTGTTTGAACTGTAGAAGATTGTAGATTTGTTAAAATTAACGCATTGGCCAGAACATTTTTCATACTCCTTAAGAATTCCTTTTAGCATCTGCGCTCCATTATTTGTTGCTTCCCCAAATAGTATATAGTCATCTGCAAAGAGGAGATGTGAAATTGCTGGCCCTCTCCTACTTGCCTTCGCACCTTTTATCAGGCCCCCTTTCATAGCCAATCTTATTAATGCCGACAAACCCTCACTGCATATTAGGAAGAGAAAAGGACTAAGAGGGTTGCCTTGTCTCAATCCTCTAGTGGCCTGAAAAACTCTTCCTCTTTTCCCATTAATGTTGATTGCATATGATGATGTGGTAATGCATTTCAAAATTAATTCCACCCACTTTTCTACAAAACCCATCCGCGACATTACTTCCTTTAGAAACCTCTACTCTACCCTGTCGTAGGCTTTACTCATATCAAGTTTGACCGCCATATATCCTTTCTTCCCTATGCGTTTTTGCCAAAATGTGTGTAGAATTTCATAAGCAAGAAGAACATTATCAGAAATTAACCTTCCCGGGAAGAAAGCACTTTGGACTGCATCTATACATCCCCCGATTATAACTTGAAGCCTATAAGCAATTGTCTTTGCCACAATTTTATATAGAACTGTACACAAGCTTATTGGCCTGAAATTGACTAAACTGGTGGGGTTTTGAGTTTTTGGAATGAGTATGATGTCTGTGGAGTTTAACTGTCCAAGGATCTGATCATTATTTAGAATTCCAAGACAGAACTTCATAACTTCTGTACCTATTATGTGCCAATATCGTTGAAAAAATAGTGTCAGAAATCCATCAGGTCCTGGTGCTTTTGTTGGCCCCATCCCCTTTAAAGCGAAAAACACTTCTTCTTCAGTATAGTCTGATAATAAAATAGCATTAGTATCTTGTGAAATACTTTCCTCAATACCTTGTAGTAGATGAGAAAGATCCTCGATTCCATTTGACATGAATAACTTCTAAAAATATAGGGTAGCGGCTTCAACCATCTTACTGTCCTCGGTAGCCTCTCCTCCATCTTCAAGCTGTAGCCTTGAAATTTTATTTATTTTCCTCCAAGATAAGGCAAACTTGTGAAAGAAGGACGAATTCTTATCCCCTGCTTTAAGCCAGTTCGCCCTTGCCCTCTGTTCCCAATAAATTTCATCTTTGTCTATTTCCATGTTCAAGCTGACCCTGGTTTCAATAATCTTTGCTATTGTATCATCATCTCTTTCTTTTGCTGATAACATCTCTAGTTCCTTAGTCAACTTCCTTTTCAGCCCCTCTCTCTCTCTTTTGATTGATCCTGCCCATTTCTTCAAGTGTTCTTGCAGCTTTTCCAATTTCTCCAGAATTGTGCCTGTAGTTGAATCCCACGATGACTTTATTTCTTCCTCAAGAGATTTCTCCATGATCCACCACGCCTCAAATTTAAAATGTGAAACTCCCGCATATATGTTGTCGCCTATTGTATTTAAGAGAAGTGGACAGTGATCTGACAATGACTGGGGTAGATGATAAATACTGCATGTTGGAAAAAGGCTCTTCTATTTCTCATTTGCAACTCCTCTGTCAAGTCTTTCTTTTACATTAGTTTCTACAAAATTTCCTCTTTCCCAAGTAAACCAGACCCCTGAATACCCTATATCTTCTAGTTGGCAGTTTTCTAAAGTCTCTCGGAATGCTTCCATTTTTCTTTCATCTCTTGCTAGCCCTCCATCTTTCTCAAATGAGTACATTATTTCATTGAAATCCCCCTTTACTAGCCATGGGTGTCTTTGATCTTCTCCCAATCTCCTTAACAGTGCCCAAGAATCGTTCTTGCAATTAGCATAAGGCGAGCCGTAGAAGCCTGTAAATCCCCATTCTTCATTAATATTTTCCTCCTTAACCATTACATCAAAGTGGTTCCTAGAAAAACTCTTTAGAGTAACTTTGATATCTTTCTTCCATGCTAGACATAATCCTCCACGCGAGCCTTCAGCTTCAATCTCAATCCCATTCATAAAGCCACAATTTCTCCTAATTTTTTCCATGCATTGCTTATCAATTTTAGTCTCCATTAAGAAGACCATATGGGGATTCTGCTGCTTTAAGAAGTATCGCAGCCTTCTAGTCTTTCGTGGACTCCCTAATCCACGAACGTTCCAACTTATGGTTTTCATTGTGTCCAGTCGGCTTGCCTGTTGGCAGCCGCCGATCTCATGAGTTGTGAACCATCCTTTTGCTCCATATTTTCAGTTAATTCTTCTGATAAAACTTCCCTATTAAGCTTTTTTCCTTCTATTTTTAGCCTTTTTATTGCATCTTCATGTACTACTTCTTCACAGCAATTCTTAATTCCAACTTCAGCAACCTTCCACTTCCTTGTGCTACATTCGTCCTTTCTTTTCATCATCTTTTGAGCTGGTTCTATCCTTTTCCATCTTGCTTTCCTAATTAAATCTGGACTATTTAATTCCTTGTTACTGCTAGCATCCATTTGTACGTCGTCCATGGTTTTACTTTCGTCCTTTTGCTTGATCTTTTTCTCCCATTCTCTCCATTGTATCGCATTAGACTACAACTCAGTCATGCTATCGCCTTCTTCAATTGTTTTGTTTTTCATTACTTGAATATCTGCACCTCCTGTATACGAACACTGGCCTTTCCCTTTTTTAGAGAGGTATTAAATTTCATACTTTCCTTTCCAATTAAACTTGATTCTGCTTTTAAAGCTGACGTAAAAGGTGGGTCAATTCTGATTTTATCTTTTCATGCAGGATCAAACTCTTGGCAGTTCATAATACCATGCCCCATTCTACCACATCCAAAGCAGAACATGGGTAGCTTCTCATACTTAAAAGAAATCCATGATTTGTTCATATTATCAGTTGAGACAAAAATACCTCGACGAAGGGGTTTCTGCACATCAAGATTAATTCTTAGTCGACATAAATCTCCATTAATTTCAGATCTAATCACTCCACCAAAACTAAAAACAATGGCATGTAATAAGTCTTTTTTATCAAATTCTGGTGGACACGAATTTATTCTCAGCCAGTACGGTGAAGAATTAAGTCGAATCTGGGCCCTATCCATCGGCTGTGTGATCCTATTGAATAGAATTAGGATTTTTTGAAACAACCAAGGCCTCCCCTCCATAACCACTTCCAGATCTTCTTCTAAATCAAACGCAATCAAAAATAGATTCTGCCCTACCGTCCGAATCTCAAATTTCTTCTTTGTCTTCCATATACTTTTCATCTGTGCCTTAAAGCTTTCTGGGTTATACAGCTTCTCTCTCCAGATTGTGCAAATCAAAGATGGTTTCTCACTAGGAGTTACAGTCGACCCTTTGACAGATAACTGTATAAGTTCTTCTGCTAGAAGGGAGATCTCATCTCCCTCTATTCGATCGTCACCACCGCTTTCTGCCATCCCAAGCCGCAGCAGTTACTGCTTTCTCTAGGACTCTCTGCTAAATGTTATATATAATATAATATAATATAATAAATTAAATATGTTTTTATTTGAAGTTATATATTAGTTCTGGGTTATTCGAACCGTTTTTTATAAAAATTCACCTTGCTAAATTGTTGCATTTTATTCAAAAGTTTTTAATACGGTGATACATAATATTTGGGACTTTGAGAAAAATTGTACCCTAACTCACTGGTTTTTAACTTCTCTCGTGGAACTTAAGTTATCAAGTATCTTTTTTTAAAAAAAAAATTAAAATCCATAAACTTCAAATCAAAACTTATTTTCGGAAATTCAAAATGTTATATCCTAACTTATTGGATATAATGTTTTGTGTCTCGAGGTAAGGATTTTATACAAATAAAGGCAAGTTTAGCTTCGAAGTCTAGAAATGTTGCATCCTAACTTATTGGGTGTGGCATTTTATTTCTTTGAGGTAAGAGAGTCTTAGCTTTCTTTCGAATAAAAGGATCGTATTTTAAATTTTTTAGATTTTTGACATTTGGACATAATTTTATCAATTAGGTACCAATTTTTGGGCGTTATGAGGGTGCTAACCCTTCCTCGTACGTAACCGACTCCCGAACCCGTTTTCTTGGATTTCGTAAACCAAAATCAATATTTCATAAGGTGACCCGATCACACCTAAGTAAAAAAGATCGGTGGCAACTCCCATTTATGTATTTAAAATCGATCCTCGTTTTTTAAAAAATGGTTTCGACATTTGTTATGTTATTATTTTTTCTTAGTAAAATGTTCTTTGAAATTTATGTTTGGTAATGTACTAATGCCACATTTTGTTCAAATAATTGTTTTAAAATATATCTCATTTAATTACCACATTTTATCCAAAAAGTTTTTCTTAAATAAGACAATGTTTTGTGTTTAGAAATTCGGGAAATAGTGCCCTAACGTGCTGGGTTTCGATTTTCCGTTTGACTAGATAACTAAATATCCTTTTAATGAATTTTGTAAGTCATGAGATGATTTTGGTTACGAGGGTTTAAAACATCATGTTCTAACGTGCTGAATGTGATGTTTGTATGCTTTCGGAACAAAGGAATCTCAAGTTCCAACTCAAATTGTTCAAGTTTTTAAAGAAATCATGTTTTCAAATCTTTTCGAATTTTTGACATTAGGACAATAACTAATCAATCCGGTACCAATTTTGGGCGTTACGAGGGTGCTAATCCTTCCTCGTACGTAACCGACTCCCGAACCTGTTTTCTTGAATTTCGTAGGCCAAAAATCAATGTTTTGAAATTAAATGTTTTATAAGGTGATTTGATCACACCTAAGCAAAAAGGGATTGGTGGCGACTCCATTTTTGTTTGTAAAGTCGACCCCGTTTTTCAAAATAAAAAAAAAATGGTTTCGACAGCTTGGCGACTCCATTGGGGATAATAAGAGAGTCAAGCCGTAAAATTGATTACTTTTTGTCCTTTTGTCAAAAGTTGAAAATCCGATTTGAAAATCATTATTATTTTGCATTTGTTTATGTTGTGATTGTTTTGGTTGGTCTCTGGTTTTGCATATCATTGCATGACCATTGTGGTTACACCTTTAAGTGGGAGTGAGAAACTATGCCTTCGTGAGGTTTTCACCTCTGAATGGGCTAGTAGATCGCTTCCGGGATACATTCGTACCTATGTCTTCGTGAGATTTTCATCTCTGCATGGCCATAGGGAAATGTATCCCCCTGAACTGAACTCGATCCATATGAGCCTATAATGGGTGAGGATCAAGGAATCTGCCGTTTCAGGTACCCTTTCTTTAGAACCAAAAACACATATAGTATGGAGTTTTTTGTGACAAGAAAAGGTTAAAAATGGCTAAGTATAGGATGATATAGGTTCGGCTAACAAGGGAAACAAAGAAATGAGATGGTTTGTAGTGATGGAACGAAGTGGGCTTAAGGGTCAAGAATGAACCAACACTATATACGAGTGTTGACCTGAGACTTATAGGACTCTTAAGGTGATTTGGGAGATAGGATAGGATCTTGACCCGTTACCTAGGAAGGTAAGAACCAAATGTATAAAGTTTGGGGTGAACGCCACACTACGATAGCGATAAGTTCGATAAAAGAAACAGGTTGACGCCACTGACTAGCAGATAAGTCAAGCTAAGTCAAAGACAAAATTTGAGAGATGAAAACCTCACAAATAACTCAACATTCATTCAAAATGGAAAAAAGTCTATACAACCAACTGAATACAAGGTATTTATAGTCTTAAGCTATGCCTAACCAAATAGTCACAAGCAATCAGCTTAATTAAGCTGTTAATGTGCTGAACTAAGTGATAAACCTTAATTTATACATATTTTAACCCCATGCTTGGCTAATTTTTGGATGAATTCTCATTATATTTGATGAATTCGATGCTCCTAATCCCTTAATTTCATGTTTTACATTCAGGAGAGCTTAGGGAGTCGAAAAGAACAAGAAACGGGCCAAAAAGGGACAAAATGGGCCTACCTTAAAAACCAACACGGCCTGGGCTATCAAACACGGCCGTGCGTTACGAGCAGAATCGAACATGGCCTGGATCAATGTACACAGAAAGACCACACGGCCGTGTGTGGCGAGCAGAAGCGAGCACGGCCCAAGACTATCAAACACGGGCGTGTCACACGGGCGTGTCCCTGCCGTATCAAAGATTAATTCTATCCAAAAAAAGGTTACTTGCGGGCAAAGAAAGACGTTCCAAAGCCTATATAAGCACCCTAGGGGGTGACCTAAAAGAGACGCATAATAGAACGCAGAAAATACTCGAAGACAGCCATCGGGAGTAGCTCGGAAGAAGGATCTCCATCAAGACTGAAGATCTCCCATCAAGTTCTTTAGAAGTTTTTGGGTTTTCTTATGTTTTGTTGTTTTTCCTATTCTATGATGTTTCCCCCTATCAGTATAAACTAAATCCCTTAAATACCTAAGGGGATGAAACCTATGACAGATCTTATTATTATTTGATTTATAAGATAAATACTTGTTCTTATTCTTAATTGTGAGTTCTTATTCTTGTCCTGATAATTCAGGTTATTGATTCAAGTCGAATGTGCTTATTTAGGGGAGCAAAAGTCCCTATTTAAAAGTAGATCAACACAATTAAGCGGAGTTGATTGCAACCCTAGAAATAGGTCGACGAAAATCTGTCGGATTAGAGTCAAATCTAATAAGGGAATCCATAGATCGAGTTAATGCGACAATAGGGGTTTTAATTAGAAAGAGGTTTCAATTAATCAACCTAGAGTCAGTTGTTTTTAGTCTCAAGAGAGATATTAACATAAATCAGGGATTTCTACGGATTAAGTCAAGTGAATAAATCATATGAATCAAAACTAATAAGTGAAGTCTAGGTGGATTCTTCCTTAGGTATTGCCTCTATCACATAAGTTGTCTAAAAGTATTTTCCTAATTCATTTTTTTTCGTGTTTTAATTAATTAGTTTTAGTTTAAAAAGAAATCACTCCAATTTTTAGGCTAGATAATAAAAGGATAGTAATTACTAGTACTCTTGGTCCTTGTGGATACGATATTTTCGGTCTTACCATAACTATACTATTAAACGATAGGTGCGCTTGCCTTTATTGTGGTCATAGTTAGTTAGAGACACATCACTAAGCTTAATTAATAAGTACAAAACTTTTGAAGACCTTTAGGCCTAGGTGACGCCAACCATCAGGTTGTTTAGTATTTCAATTCAGCTAATTTAATGAGTTGAATACTTAAGCTGAAAGGATTCAATGATTGAGCAACCAAGATGATTATGATCAGCTTTAATCCTTCCTTGGGCGGTCGAATGATCATCAGCAAAATTAATGTGAATGTGGCACATGAACATCCTAATTGGTGTGCACACTTGATCTCCAACAGCCTCCAAGTGTGAATGGACGAAGATGAATAGCTTCCATGGTGTGAAAACATTTTGTGAGCTGAATAGACTTGTGTGAACAGCATCTTGGCTATTAAACTCCACGAACAGCCCCTTGGAGAAGAGTAAACAACTGTAGGACTTTAAATTCAGCTTAATGCTTCAGCCAAATTCATGTCCCTATTAATGTCATCCATGCACTAGCTGAATTCAGCTGAATGGTCATCTAAAAACATCAATTAAAATTCGGTAAGGACACATTAACTAGCTCAATTAAGTTGTCTAAGTCTAAGACACTTTAAAGGGTTGTTTGAGCTAAGACAAATTAAATAGATTTCAGGCAAATTAAATGGTTGTGCAAATTAATACAAATTAATTAACTAAGGCATATTTAATGCTGAAAATACTTAGACATATTAAATAAATAAAGACACATTTAATACTTAAACTAAATATTATTTAAGTTTATTCCAGAAACTAAGTAGCTCAAAACGCATAAATTAAATAAGGCTAAAATTGAGCTGAAACTGAATTAGATTTTCCAGCAAATTGATGCACAAGCTAAAACCGATTAATATTGAGCTCAATGAGCTTGGATGAGCTATGAACGAGCTGAATGAGCTTGTAGCAAATTGCATGGAACAATTGAATCGGACATCTTTGATTGTTCGATTATTCCAGCAATGGTTTCCAACCCAAGCTTGCTTAATTAAGGCCTGCACACAAATGAACAAACTAAAATTAGGCTTCATTTTGCACTTAGGCCCCTCTTGTTTAGGCCAATCTCGATAGCGTCGAGTTGTGTCGTAACATGATGTGGTCAGGATCGCATCATACCCTCCCTCTTGAAGACGATTTGTCCTCAAATCGGGCCATTTGCTCGCGAAGAAACTCTCAAGGACACAAACCCTTTTGTTCATGAATCTAACAAAATCGTTTCCAAAAACCCAAGAACCACAAATGGTTCGAACAGGAAGTAGGTTATTTGCATACCCTCCCTCTTTAGGAGGATACCACTTCGGCTTGTCATCTACACAAGAATGGAACCAATTAGTGACAAAATAAGTTATAGGCACAAAATAACTTTCTAAAATGCTATTCATAAATAAACCAATGCCGGGATCAAAAAAAGAAGTTGGTTTTACCTTTCCACCATGAATCAAAAATTAATCACGTAATCCAATCTTGGGTTCAAAAATAGAAGTTGGTCTCACCTTATCATAATGAATCAAGAAATTCATTGATGGCAACAAACCTGAATCACAAGGCATTCGATAGCTATAGTTTTGGAAATCAACTTTCCATGGTTCAAATCCCTTATACAATAATATAGAATGATGTGCACCAGGATCAAAGACAAAGTATTCTCTTGCCATTTCAATTGGATGTGACAGTTTCAAGACCGGCATCGTAGAAAGAACATGAAGAAATTTTAAGTCATTATCATGCAAAACATGTTCAAACCTTTTAAACCACAATATGGAGCAATTTCTAGAATCATAAATCGGATTTTGACTTTGCAAGCCAACAAGATTCACACGCTTTGTTTTTAGAAAAAATAAAGATAAAACTCAGAGCAAATAGAAGGGGCCAACACATTAATTCAAAATACAATTTTGATGCTCACCTTCGCTTGTCATCAACTTAGGAATACATGCTCCGGGTTTAAAAACACGATTTTGATCGGTCGTTCCGCAACGCAACAAAAATTTCGTTTTCACCAAGACATCACACATGCCAAGGAAACAAGATTTAGGTATACATACATTCGAGCAATCAAACCCTTCATATTTCATTCGCAAAGGCATGCTTATACAAGAGGGTTTCGCACAAAAATATAAAGAATTCACATAACCATCACAATCGAATAATTCAAGCTTTTTATGTGAATAATTGCTATCACGCACGTCCAAAGTTTGCACAAGCTGAATTAATCCAACGTCATCTACAGATTTTTCAACGCAAAATACATCAAGTAAACAACTCTTCATGCCTCCACTTAAAACGAAATTGTCATCAAAAAACAGAGAATGACAATCAACCAAAGCAAAATAAGGAGCTCTTTGACAAACTAAGTCTTCACCAACCTTATCAATAACATTCAAGTGGGATTGTTGAAAGTCAAACGCTAGGGAACCATTACCTTGCTTACCTTTAAGCAGTTGTGGACTAAGGTCATCTACGATCTTACCTTTGCTGAACAACTTGAACCGCCTCTCTTCAGGAAGATAATGAAGTTGAAACTTATCAAATGAATCTTTAGAAACCTGAAAAGAAGAAACAATACGAGGAAAACTCACATGTTGGTTAGTAAAGACATTCCACACTTTTTCTTGTTCTCTCTCGTCTTTTTCACTCGTTTCTTTTTCTAACTCATTTTCAAACTCTCTCTTTTTCCTTGGTCTCTTTTTTTGAGAACTCGACGACACTCGTTTCTTTCACAATTTCTTTTCTTTCTTCAGTCTCACTTTCTTTTTCAATTTGCGTTTCTTGCTCACACTCTTTTTCAATCTCAATCTCTTTTTTTTTCTCTCATTCTCTTTTTCCTTTTCAATTTCTTTTTCTTTCTTCTCTCTTTTTCTTCTCTCGATTTCGATTAAGATCCGCTCATTTTCTCGCATTAAAATTTCTTGCCTCTTTTTTTTTTTTTGTCTCTTCCTTTCATTACAAGATGGAGATGATACAAATGAATCAGAACGATAAGCTTTTCGTTCAAAGAAAGGGAAATCATATACATATGGGTCACGATCAACTCTTCGTGAATAATCCTCCATGGATGAGTACTTTGATGCTCTTGAAGAGATATCTACCTTCTCGTTTTTCATCTTGAAAGACCTCAGATTCGAAGCTTTCTTTCTTTCTACTTGAATGCCTCGATGAGTAGGAATCACGGTATGGATCTCTTATCGAATAGTCATTGGATGTTTGTCTCCGTGATGATCTTGACCTCGTCTTTTGACTTGGAGACAGTTGTTCTTGTTGGTCTCTTTCCTCCAATCGGTCCAATCGTTTATGCAACCTTTCAAATTTAGATCTCACAATTCTATGCATTTCTTTCATCACATATTGAAAATCTGATTCTGAAAGCTCTTCTTGGAACATGATTTATTGATGAAAAGAAAAGTGATTTAAAACAGAAAATGAATACCTCACCAATACAAACCTCACGAATCCACTCATAAAGAAAGATAATATGGCACTCCACTCGTGTTTGCACTCTTCACTTGGCTTTTTCTTCTCTCTAATGCTCTCACAATGCTCGTTCCTTTTACCACTCGATTCTCCTATCAAAATTCGTAAATCAACTCGTTTAAACTTATAAGCTAGTCTAGGGGTCAGCTTCAAAAGGGTTTGCAAAGGAAGATGATGTTTAGTATTAGGTAGGCTGAAAGAGAAAAAAAATAAAAAAAAAATAAAAGTATGGTAGTGTGGCGTGATGGTCGATTTTTGGGCAGAAATACACTTCGTTGATCGGAAATGAATTTTAGCACTTTCAAAGTAACTTCTTTCTTCTTCTTTTTAACAATATATTACACTATTCTTGTAAAAAAATTTAATACACAGAATTTTTTTTTCAATTTTTTTTCAAACACTTACTCCAGCAACTTTAGAACGTCGGTACTCCTCGATTTTGCTAGCTCTGATACCAAATGATACGATCTCACCTCGGTGACTTGATTCGAGTCGTTTTTGTGCCCGATCATCAAACGAAGAAGTATCATTCTAAATTTTAAATAATGTTGAATTTGGAAAAGTATGGAGTTTTTGGTGACAAGAATAGGTTCAAAATGGCTAAGTATAGGATGATATAGGTTCGGCTAACAAGGGAAACAAAGAAATGAGATGGTTTGTGGTGATGGAACGAAGTGGGCTTAAGGGTCAAGAATGAACCAACACTATATACGAGTGTTGACCCGAGACTTATAGGACTCTTAAGGTGAATTGGGAGATATGATAGGACCATGACCCGTTACTTAGGAAGGTAAGAACCAAAGGTATAAAGTTTGGGGTGAACGCCACACTACGAGAGTGATAAGTTCGATAAAAGAAATAGGTTGACGCCATTGACTAGCAGATAAGTCAAGCTGAGTCTAAGACGAAATTTGAGAGATGAAAACCTCACAAATAACTCAATATTCATTCAAAATGGCAAAAGTCTATACAACCAGCTGAATACAAGGTATTTATAATCCTAAGCTATGCCTAACCGAATAGTCACAAGCAATCAGCTTAATTAGGCTGTTAATGTGCTGAACTAAGCTTAATTAATAAGTACAAAACTTTTGAAGACCTTTAGGCCTAGGTGACGCCAACCATCAAGTTGTTTAGTATTTCAATTCAGCTAATTTAATGAGCTAAATACTTAAGCTGAAAGGATTCAATGATTGAGCAACCAAGATGATTATGATCAGCTTTAATCCTTCATTGGGTAGCCTAATGATCATCAGCAAAATTAATGTGAATATGGCACATGAACAGCCCAATTGGTGTGAACACTTGATCTCCAACAGCCTCCAAGTGTGAATGGACGAAGATGAATAGCTTTCATGGTGTGAAAACATTTTGTGAGCTGAATAGACTTGTGTGAACTGCATCTTGGCTATTAAACTCCACGAACAACCCCTTGGAGAAGAGTAAACAGCTGCTGGACTTTAAATTCAGCTTAATGCTTCAGCCAAATTCATGTCCCTATTAATGTCGTCCATGCACTAGCTGAATTCAGCTGAATGGTCTCCTAAAAACATCAATTAAAATTCGGTAAGGACACATTAACTAGCTCAATTAAGTTGTCTAAGTCTAAGACACTTTAAATGGCTGTTTGAGCTAAGACAAATTAAATAGATTTCAGGCAAATTAAATGGCTGTGCAAATTAATACAAATTAATTAACTAAGGCATATTTAATGCTGAAAATACTTAGGCATATTAAATAACTAAAGACACATTTAATACTTAAACTAAATATTATTTAAGTTTATTCCAGCAACTAAGTAGCTCAAATCGCATAAATTAAATAAAGCTAAATTTGAGCTGAAATCGAATTAGATTTTCCAGCAAATTGATGCACAAGCTAAAACCGATTAATGTTGAGCTCAATGAGCTTGGATGAGCTATGAACGAGCTGAATGAGCTTGTAGCAAATTGCATGGAACACTTGAATCGAACATCTTTTATTGTTCGATTATTCCAGCAATGGTTTCCAACCCAAGCTTGCTTAATTAAGGCCTGCACACAAATGAACAAACTAGAATTAAGCTTCATATTGCACTTAGGCCCCTCTTGTTTAGGCCAATCTCGATAGCGTCGAGTTGTGTCGTAACATGATGCGGTCGGGATCGCATCAGAGAGATTATGCACTACCAACCATTGATGCAGTGTAAAGCAGCATCGCAAGGCCGACCATAACAACAAATAATTTTGAGATAAAACCGGCCATGATCCAGATGATACAAAACAACCTACAGTTTAGAGGGACTATGACGGATGACCCAAACCAACATTTAAAATGGTTTCTCCAACTTTGTGATACTTTTAAGTTTAACGGGGTCACCGATGATGCTATTCATCTTCGGTTGTTTCCATTCTCCTTAATAGATAATGTCATATCCCAAAATTTCTATTATTATTGTTAATTCATTATCAAGCTTGTGAAGTATCCTAATGGCTAAGCAGCTTATGTAACTCTCTAGTGAACCTAGTTCAAGTCAATTGGAGGAGACCAAGTCATCAAATGACAAATATAAATGTAGACATTTCATGATAATTAGTTAGAAACTTGTATTAGTAAAGATTTTCTTTACATTTAACTTTATTCAATAATGATTTGATAGTTGATGCTTCTAAGAAAAGTTAATTACGGATTATTTTGTTATTTGTCATTCCAAAATATTCTAAGTTAACGTTGAATTCTTATTTCTCATAATTGCTATTTATTTACACGTCACATTACTGGTAATTAATTAAATAAATCAATTTAACTAATTATATCTGGTAAAATAAGATTTAAGGTTTATTAAGATTTAGGTTTTAAGATTTAGAATTTTAAGGATTAAAATTAAGGTTTAAGATATTTGCTTTTGTTTATTTATTGCTTAGAGTAAAAAAGTTAAAGAGTATTTAGTTGATGTTGATTGATAATAATATTTTTATTACATTTTAAATAAATGTTATTAGTGAATTTTTTTTGAATTATTTTAATTTTTTTATATTTTAAACAAATATGATGTGACATGTTATTAGTGAAGGTTTACCTTTAAAAGGTTTTTACTAATATAATGTCATTTTTTTCATACTTTATAAGTTCCACATCTATTTTAAAAAATAAATAAAATCATGTGAGGTTCATAAAAATAAAATTATTGAAATTTGAATTTTATATTTATTAAAAGGTATAACTTAAATTAATGAAAAAGAGTTAAGCACCGTTTTGTTTCTAAAATATATTCTATTTTTTATTTTTCTTTCTAAAAATAAGTTTTATTCTCTATTTTCTTAAAATTTGGAAAAAGAAATTAAATAGAAATGATTTTTTTAATGATAAAAACACGAAAACATACTTCATACGTATTTCCTTAGAAACATGAGAAATAAAATAATAAAAATTCTTACATTCTTATGAATTTTAATCTAAGATAAAAAAAAAATTGATATTTAAAAACTATTAAAAAGAGCATTATATTGTAGATATGAAAATTTGGGTTTGATTCAATACAATCCTATTCTCCTCTCTAGTGGGGGGCGGAATTAAATTATATATTTTTAGAATAGTAAAAATGTAATTTCACTATTTTAATAGTTTATATCTTTATAATTTTTAAAGAATTAAATCAAATTTTTATTATTTTTGATGGGGCAAAGTGTATTTTTACCATTTCTAATTTAAAATTTTATAAATTATAAAATACCTGAATGGAAAATTTTCATTTTAGGGGCCGGAGCCCCTGTCAATCCCTTGGCTCCGCCACTGCCCCTCTCCAAGTTATAAAATAAAATAAAATCTATTGAAAAGAAGAATATTTTTACATTTATATGGGTCTAAAGTCTAAACCATATTCCCTTATTTTTAACTTTTTCAATTTTATAAAAAAATTAGTGGTTTTGTTGTTTTTTAATTTCATTATTTTCATTTTTAAAAATTATTTTAAAATTTAAAATTAAATACATATTTTTTAAATTTTTCAGATTTTAAGAAAATGAAAATAAAAATAACTTTTATTTCTTAAAACCAGGCCCGGCCCTGGGCCAGGGTAGGTGGGGCCCCTGCCCAGGGCCCAACAAAAAATTTATTAAATTTCATTAAAAAAATTATTAAATTTATATGGGATGTAACGAATTTTTATATCTTTTTATATGACTTAGTATTTCAAAGAAGAAGTGCGTTAGGGGTCCATTTTTTTAGTTCGCCCCGGGCCAAAGAAAATTTAAGAACGGCCCTGCTTAAAACCAAACAAAGCGTAAAATTACAATTTTTCAAAAAAGAAAATTTTAAAAAGTATGTATAGGATATTGCCTACATTTGTATACATGTAGTTCTCAACTTGAGACTAACGAAAATCATTAGCTAATCAAATTAGATTAGTACTTTGGGTATACCTTTTTAGTAGGCAAATTCGGAATGCATGATTCCCTATCCCTACGAAGTGGGTCATCCCAAATAATGATGTGAAACATAACCTTAAATTACAGAAAATAATCTAGTAAATGTATTTTATATTTTAAAAAAATTACCAGTTGTCTTAATTTTAGATTATTTGGGTGTGATTTGTCGCATGGGTAAGCAAAGTGAAGACGCACAATCCAAATTGGATTTAGGAAAACAAAACATATTTAATGGCAATGTCTCTAGAGTCAATATTCTCAAGCTTGGGTTGTCTCATTGACACATTGTGGCTTATCTCTCCTCCAAATACACTTATGCTTTGTGGCTTTGAGTCAAATCATCCCACCCTTTTGAACAAGTGAAAATGTGGAAGTGATAGGGAGAGAGTGGTGGAGCACTTCCACGCCCTTTGCCCAATTTTCCACTCAAAAAATAAAAGAATACAAGATAGAGTGAACCAAATTTTGAGGTAATATATATGCAAGTGTTTTTGGAAAGATTTATGGAGTTTGGTACGCTTTTGTAGGGTCATTATCATTTTACTTTGGAACCCTCTCTTGGGGTTTGGTAAAAGGATGGATTGGGGGCTTAGGTTTTCAAATCTTTTTTGGATTGATTATTAGATTTAGAGCAGACAACTAAATCTTAGAGTGGACCAAGATCTTATTGAGGAGAAAATAGGGCATCAACTTATAGAAATTCAATATCAAGATGATGATGATAAAGTCTTTCGTTTTTTCGTTTCATCAGATTTTCTTTCTTTCTTTTTTTGTATTATGTTCCAATTCAATTTAAAGTTTAACTGAATCGAACTTTTACGAGAAGTAAAGTCAAAAACAAAACTTAAATTCAAATTAGAGATATCAAATTTCTTTCCACAAATAATTTCTTTGATAAATGATCGCTTTTATATTTTAATCCTTAAAATATACTAAAAATTTAAATATATATATATATATATATACCTTGGCACACCCAACATGCCTCTTTTCTATTCATTTTATAACAATGGTTAATTTTATTTTTTGGTCCTCATATGCTTAAAATTGAAATTTAATTTTTAATATAATTTAGTCTTTATATTTTTATAATGTTATTGATTAATTTAAATAGTTAATATAGTTCACTTTCCAATTAAAATATTACGTTGTCATATATAGTTTGAAAGTGGACTATTAAATCCAAAAAGTAAAAGTGTAACACTCTATACCCGGTCCAATCGTCGGACCCGAGCTATGGAACGCCACATTAGCCACCTAAGTGACTCTTTTGCCGAACACCAACCGAACTTTCAACACACCACACAAAACAAGTTCATATTTAAGAAAACACAAGCTCGTAAACTCTCATCGCTTGTTTCATGGTATGCAACAGTAGTAATATGTGAACCCTACGACATGCAAAACAATACACCTCGCAGAACACATTAATTCAACTATCAGGCATCGGGGTTCACACCTTGCATAGCTCACGCATTTTGAGTCTTCGTAAAGTAAGTCTCCTTAAAAAGGGTAAGTCTCGCGAACAACCCTTACGCGTTTAGATTCTGCGAACACGTTTTGCAGGGTCTCTCCTTTTACGCGTTTCATTAACTATTAAGGGTACGCAGGTAGCAGTTTGCCAATCGTTAAGGTTCACACTTTGTATAGTTCGACAACCCTGTCACTTTGCAGTAACTTTGGCGAACTCTGTATAAGTTAGTCAGTTTTGGTTATTTCATTCTTTTGCTTATGGCAAACACTCTGTTAGAAATTAAATACTTAAGTATGAACTTGTAAATTAAGGAAACATCAAACCAGGCTTGGACTAAATTCATATACTTAAAATTCGGGTATGTATATAGAGTTTTATCTGTTCACAAGAGGTATTAGAAACATAAAGAAAAAAAAAAAAACTAACTCCTAGAACAATCGAAAAAGTCAACAGATAGAAATATATCTCTAAGCCCAAGGAATCCCACATTGCCTTTAAGTCCAGAGTTCGTTTGTACCACCTATTCAGTGTTTATGCTTCACTTGGATCACTCGCTTCGCCGCTACACACCGTGTGATCTAATTGTTTGCAGTGTTTAGAAAGGAGTGTGTGAGCTCTTGTGAACTCGATGAATGTACAAGAAAACCACATAGCACGCACAAAAAAATAAGTTAAACAAGAGTTTTAACAAAGATACTGCTCTGCAAACTGGGTTCGCGATATTTACGCGAAGCCTGGTTCGCGGTTACCTGATGTAAGTTAGCTTAAAACAGTAAAACATAATATTTTGGAAAACACAATCTTATTCACATGTTCTTTTCAGTTAGATAAACGGATCTCCTTATAACCCCTCAATTTGTCTCAAAGAGTCCAACATATCCCATAAGTGTAACATTAAGCTAACACTCTCTAACACACCTGCATATCCCATTGAATGGAGTTTGACTCGTCATTCCCTTATTTCTCCTAACCTGTCTCAAGGCCTCTCGCCCAAATCACAACACATAAAGGTGAGTACTCATAATCCTATGACATGCCATTATATCCAACGGTTTACAAAAGATTATAGTGTCAATACATTTACTTAAATATAAAGCTCACAAATTATGAGGAGCTCGCAAAACACCATTAATATCTAGCTTGCATATCACTGTTCATAAAAACACATATTTAACACAATCAAAAAACAGAGTTTAGAGAAGACTTACTCTCGGAACTTAGGATAAAGCCCTAATGACGTGATATCAGTCATGTCATGTGATTCGATTAAAAGAACCCGAGATTGGGCCAAGATCGAAGGGCCTAAATGCAAGATGAGATCGTTTAATTTCATGCAAAATTTTGATACCAAAATGATGCGATTTCTTGAGACTTAGAATGTTCGAAAAATTGCTTGAAGGGAAGGATCATCTTGAATGGTTCAAATAAGGGTGGAAACCTTGACTCAAAGTACTTGAATGCTTTAAGGAACTGAAGTTATGATAGAACTCGACCCGCTTAAACTTGACAAATACTCAAACCTTGGTATAATCGAAGTCGCCACACCCCGAGATGGCTTATGGGATGATAAAGCAATTGGTGAACGCCACAAACTCGTGAAATTTTGATAAGTTCAAATTAAGTTCGATTAAAAACCTTGGAGAGAAGAATTTCACAAATAATTTTTTGTATTAAAATGGTCTAACATGAAATGTCCTTTTACACGGTTTATATAGCACCTAAAATGGCCATTCAAATTCGGTACCTATTGTATTCACACACACCATAAGCATGTTCACACTTAACATATAGATGTTCACACATAGGTCATTAAAAACGGTTCTTAAACTTTGTGGATGCATGCATAAACTGAATGGTCACTTTCTTCCCCCATGGTGTGTGCATGCATGCTTAGCCATGAAGAAACTCCATGTTCCATGAATTGGCCACCTTTAATTCCTCTCCAACTCTTTGATTTTTTCTCTCATTTTCTTTTATTAACAAATTTTCTCTCTCTTCTCTCAAGTTCTATTTGTCACACCAATCGAACTTGATCTTTATCAAGTGATGTTGAAATGTAAGATTCCATGCGAGTGGACTTCCTTTGGACTCAAAATGGATGATCATCATTGAGAACATGTTCGCCATGTTCACCCCTCCTTGTTAATGTAGATGAAAATTTTGGCACACTAGAGGTAGCATTTGCAAATTTAATTCGTGTACTATCATGCTTATACCTCATAATCGTTCGGTCACCCCATAGACTAGAACCTCGAAATGAACGACCTTGTTGCTAATGTTCCTTCACGTTATCAAGCCGTTTATAAATAGGCTCCAACTCGGCTTGCATCATCTGTCGCATTTCTTTCATCAAACTTTTTAGTTCAAAATCGGAAAGTTCTAGTGACATGATTTATCAAAAATATTTGAAAACAAAAGAATTTAAAGTATAAAAATGAATACCTTACCAAAACAAACCTCACAGATTCACTCGAAAAGGAAAATCGCTCCACTTGTGTTTGCACTCGAATCGGCTTTTTGCACTCGAATAATCTCACTCGCTCATGCCTTTTACCACTCACAAGTTGTTCTCTCGGTTCTAATAAAACTAATATAGCAAAAATCAATAAATCAATAAATCCCATCCAAAAACTTGTTGCAAGGCGACTAATTTTTTGAACTTAAAAATTAGCAACTTTAATGAATTTAAATTAATAAAATTTACCCCATCCACGTATGTTTCACATCCAAAGTCAGGCTTCAATTTTTGTTATCTTTTGGGCTAGTCAAATAGGCCTTGTAAAGGGTTAAGCCGGACATGTTCTTGGGCTGAAATTTGGCCCCACATACTCGTATCATAGTCAATAAGGTCTTTAGTTTAATAGTAAGATTGAAGTTATGAGGAAAGGTAATCGGTACTGTACTAATGGATGTTACTCTTTTGATATTGGTATGTAGTGTTTTTGATGTATTTCAGTTTATTGTTTCATGTTTATCACTGTTTTAAAAATATTTTATATATATATATATATATATATTAATATACCTCAATTACATACATATAAATATATTTATATGCAAATATAAATTCTATAATTATGAATTAAATTCAATTACTTAAATTTATTTTTAATGTAATTATAAAAATATTTAAAATAAAGAAAGTATTAAAAATTGGTTTAGAATTTTAAAATATTATACCAACCAATAAATTCGATACAAACCAATATTAATCGAAACAGACAGAAACATATCAAAACTTAGTATCAATTTAAAACCAAGATAGTACATAACGGTCGATACTAGAATGGTATCAACTACCATGCTCTGAAAACTTTAAGATTTCAAGTTCGAGTTTCATTCTGTTAATGTAAATATCTTATATAAATTGTTGTTTAAAACTGTATTCTAACTTAAATATAATGTCTTGTTTAGATTTATTCCACTCTAAATATGTATATTATTTTAATTATTGTGCTTTATAATAATAAATCTTAAAAATAATTATTCAAACATATTATATAAACTTCCAATTTTGAATTTTGATTATATCTATAATTGTTATAGCGACTAAAAGAAGTAACAAAGCACAAAAAGAAACAGTTCATGTGTATTCGAGTAGTGCTCCATCTTTTGATGTCATCCCACCAATTTCTTTATCTGCTCAATTCACCAGCTTTTTTTTTTTTTTTACCTATTATTCATTTGTTTATGGCCCGCCAATAATCAATCACAGCCATTGAATATTTAGGATCAGAAATTGGGTTTGTAATCAAGGGGTTGAGAAGTCATCATATGAGGAAATTGTGCTGTTCTTCTGCCATATCTGCCTAACTGGTCTAACAAGCAACCTACCCACCAGTATTTTTTATTATAAATAAAATGTGAATATTTTAATTAAACCCCTTAGTAGTAATAAATTACTAAAAGCAACAGTATAGAATAGAAAATTTACAAGTACACACAACACACCCAAAAAGTAAATTTTTGAGTTTCTTTTCTATAATTGAATTTATAAAATAATTAATTAATTTGGTTAGGATAATATTTAATATCTGGCATGTCAGCCAACAAAATATTCTTACAAAGAGCAACAAAAGAATATATAATATGAAAGGAATTTTTAAATATTATTATTTTGAATTGCCTTGGGTTTGATTAAATAACTAGAAATGTCTGTGTTAAGTTGAACAAAGACCACGAGAACCAATAAAGGAATTATGAACAACATTTTACGGGGAAATCGATATATATAGGAATTGGTAATTTATTTTTCAAATTTGTTTGACAATATCTTAGTTGAAAAATAATGCAAAATTAAATACCAATTGAAAAAGAAATTATGTGTTGGAGAAAGATTGAGGTTTTCTTATTAATTGAAAAAACAAAATCATTTTAATTCAGTATTAGTAGGCTAAAATGTAGGTTTATAGGCACATGATGAACCCATTTTGATTGTAGTAAGCATCAGTCATATAGCCAAATAGAATGGGAAGGTCATGAACCCCAGTGGAGTAAATTAAAAGTAACATAATTTGTCTACATTTTGGGAGTTTAGATGTTAGAGTTTTAAGGGAAAGGTTATGGGCTCAACGCAATGCATGGTTAATAAACTTTCCGGGAAATATTTCTTATCATTTCATTATTCACCCTACCTAATTACCTATGTTCATCATGTTTTTACTCAAAATGATGACCACAGTTAAATTATATTTTTGTTTATTTATTTAAAAAAATGAATAAATTAATCTCTACACATCGAATCAGAAAGTAAATTAGTTTTTTATGTTAAAAAATTCATCTGTTCTGCTTGATGGAATAACTAGCCAGTAACACATGTATACCATGCTGACGTACAAAGATAAGTTTTTTATAGTTAAAACGAATGAAATTTTTAACAGGATCATTTTCCTTTTTGATCTAAACTATAAAGATTAATTTACTCATGTTTTGATAAAATAGACAAAATGCAATATGATTCTTACTATCGAGACTTTCATGGTACTTTTACATAAAATTATTAAAATTATTTTATTTAAAATTTCTAATCTTCAGTAGTCATATTAGACTCTACTTCGGAGCTCTAAACAGAGACAAAGTTCTCATAAAATTATTTTTTTCCCCGTAAAATTTAAATATAATATTTTATCCACTCAACAACAAATCTAAAATTAATTGATAAATTTAATAATATTAAATACAACAAAAAAATAAAATACAATAGTTGTTTTTTTTATTAATTTTCCACAAAATATTTTGTTTTTAGAAAATCAAATGTTGGATTACCTTTTCCCCACCACACCAAAACGATTTGTTTGGGAATTGAAGCATAGAGAAGATGGAAAAAAGGAATCACATTGTCCAGGCAACTGGAGAAAATGACTTGTCCTATGCATTTGTCTTAGATCAAGAGACATAGAATTGCAGTTTTTACTAATTATTATTGATCACTCTAAATCACTGAACCACATGACATGAAAATATGACACTTCTTTGACTGTCAGTATCCACAAGTTTGCAACAACACCTCCACCTTTCAATGGCTTTTCCCAAGTACTTTTTATTCTATTTTTGATGCACAATTCCAAATCTTTCATTCCAATCACCCAGTTTACTTTGCAATATATTGTTGCACTAATAGACATACAATCACAGTTTAAATTAATAAAATCAAAATAACTCTGCAAAAAAAAAAAATTACAAATGATGAAATTTAAATGAGAATAAAATTTTAAAAGAATGGTAAGACTTCAATCCTATCACCAACGTAATATCTTATTAACTTCAAATTTAAAATGATTGAATATTCATCTTTTAAAATAGTTGTATAGATAAACTTTAGATTTAAGTTGAAAAAGGAATTAGTTATCCCTATTTATTACCACAATCATATCATATCTCACTTTGGTTGAAACTGAGTAACGCCGTACTCCATATTAAATCCACTACCAAAACATGCTCATGATTTTGATTGATATGTTATAAAATTGGGAGGTTGTTCTTTTTATCATCATTTATTATTGAACGGTAAATGCGAAAAAGATGTTCCCAAGGCCAAGGTTAAATTTTTAGGCTATGTAATGAGTTCCAACTTTCACCTTAAATTTTCAAATGCACGACCAAACTCTTTTAATCCTCGCAACTTTCAAAGGATAAGACATAACCAAGCATTCTCCATACTACCTGCCACAATCCCATCTTTTAATAATGGGTATAAATTTTCACAAACAATAAAAACACTAATATATATTTATAAATGGAGTAAAAAGAATTTTTAGAGTAAAATACTGATACTCCTATGGCTTGAAGAATACTTACTTATCCCTCTGTCTGAAAAAAAACAAAACTCATAAATCTCTAAGTAAATTTTAAATAAAAAAACGATTGGAGTTTTCTATTGAGGTAGTTATGTGCACTAGTCTTGACATTGGGCAAGTCACATAACTTGTTTTATTTAGTGTTGACAATTTTTTGAAAAACAATTTTTTAATTGTAATTCTTGTTGATATTTTGAGCATGTGTGATAGCTCATCTTAGAAGACTGATATATTTGAAAAAGCATATTTTGAAAATTGAATCGAATTAGATCAAAAAATTAGATTCACTAAAATAAGGACATTGGATCGTATCTACATTGAAGACTTATTTTGATTATCTTCGCAATATCTTTGGCTTTATTAGTATATTGTATGAATTGCTTCATCCGTTACTTTGACGAGAAAATTGATTGCAATTGATCTAATATGTTAGCAGGTCAAAACTATTGAGACTTGAATATGTTATTTACTGAGGGTTTGAGCATTAATTTGTTTACTGAAGAACTTGTGATTGTGGGTGCATTATTAGTGTAAACAAGTGTATTACTTTGTTTATAGTCTAAATTTTTAGGGGAAAACTTAGATGAGAATGATATAGATCTTTAGGTGTAAATGTGAGGTTGCTAAACTAGTATGCAATAGGACTTAAATCACTCATTATACGAAGTTGAAAGATGGTGGACTATCTCTCAAAACAAAGCCTAACAAACATAAATAAATCAAACTGTGTAAATAATTTATTGTGTTTATCTTTGTTTTATCGCAATGATACAACCAATACTGCTCATAGCAATTGTTGTGTTTATCTTTGTTTTATCGCAATGATACAACCAATACTACTCATAGCAATGCTTCAAAAGTTATTTGCAAATATGGGTTCATTCTTCACATTATTATATATGCATGTATTTTTATTTATTCTCATTTCTATTTTAATTACAAAATAATGAAAAATTTATTACATTTTAAAATAAGATAAAATTAAATATATTTAATTTTGATTAAAAAGTTAAGTAATTTAAAATTATACTTAACTCAATTATATATTAACCTTGAAAAATTAATTAGTTACTATTATTTAAATTTTTATAATGGAGAATAAATTGATTAGAATATAATAAAACTAAAAAAATAAAGGAAGAAAGATAAAATAAATAAATTCATCTCAAAGCTAATGGCATTGGCTTAAATGGCAAGATTAAAGCCTTAGGAATTTTCAGATCACATGTTTAAATCACTTTGTGTAATCCATGTGTTGGTTCTTAATCTATTTTATTTTGGTTTATGTCTCACTATGTATGGGTAGGAATGAAGCCAAAAAAAATTTCTGGGGTCAGACTTAAATTGTATATTCTTCTGAGAACTAAAATGTAATTTCACAATTTTAATAGCTTATATCTTTATACTTTTTTTAAAAGATTAAATCAAAATTGTAACATTTTGAGGGTGCCAAAGTGTAATTTTACCTTTTATTAAATTAAAATTTTATAAAAATTAAAGGGCCAAAGTGAAAGTTTTCATTTTTAGGGGGCTGAGACCCCTGCCAACCCCCTTGACTTCGCCCTCACTCGGTTCAGTCGGCGGACCCAAGTGATAAGATGCCACAGAAAAGAACAGAATTGTTACACACAATTCATAATTAAAAATTCAATTAAACATTAAATAATTACATTTACATCCAAATGTACATAACAATCAAAATCGAGTCTAATTCAAGCTTATGAATTGATGGACCTCGAAACTAACTATTATTTCGACAAAGGCAAGCGCACCTATCGAACAGTAGTATAGTTGTGGTGAGTCCGAAATATCGTATCCTCAAGGACCAAGAGTACTAGTATTAACTATCTTTTTATTATCTAGCCTAATAATTAAGGGGATTTATTTTTAATCTAAAATTTACTAACTAATTTAACTAACTATGAACGCGACAGAGAGCAAATTAGGAAAATACTTTTTGGACAACTTATATAAGATAGGCAATACCTAAGGAAGAATCCACCTAGACTTCACTTATTACTTTTGATTCATGCGATTTATTCACTTGGCTTAATCCGTAGTAATCCCTAAATTATATTAATACCTCTCTCGAGGCTACTAACAACTGACTCTAGGTTGATTAATTGAAATCTCTTTCTAATTAAAACCCCTATTGTCGCATTAACTCGATCTATGGATTCCCTTATTAGGTTTGACCCTAATCCGCAGATTTTGCCGCCTATCTCTAGGGTTGCGATCAACTCCGCTTAATTGTGTTGATCTACTCTTAAACAGGGACTTTTGCTCCACTGAATAAGCACATTCGAACTTGAATCAATAACCTGAATTATCAAAACAAAAATAAGAACTCACAATTAAGAATAAGCACAAGTATTTATCTCATAAATTAAATAATAATAAGATCTGTCTTAGGTTTCATCCCCTTAGGTATTTAAGGGATTTAGTTCATACTAAAATAGGGAAACATCATAAAAGAGGAAAAACAACAAAACATAAGAAAAACCCAAAAACTTCTAAAGAACTTGATGGGAGATCCTCGGTCTTGATGGAGATCCTTCTCCTAAGCTATTCGACTACTGTGTCTTGGAGTATTTTCTCCTTCTACTCGGCGTCTATTCGACGTCCTGTCGAGCTCCCTCTTAGGTTGCCCCCTAGGGTGTTTATATAGGCTTTGAGATGCCTTACTTGGCCCAAAAGTATCCTAATCCGAATGAAACTCATCTTGGCCACGGCAGGGACACGCCCGTGGTCGACTCTCTTGGCCGTGGTCGATCCTGCTCGCCACACACGGCCGTGTGATCTGGCCGTGTACGTTGATCCAGGCCGTGTCTCAGTTGTTACTTGAAACACACGGCCGTGGGTGATAGCCCAGGCCGTGTGAGTCTCTAATGTAGGCCCATTTTGTCCCTTTTTGGCCCGTTTCTCGTTCCTTTTGACTTCCTAAGCTCTCCTGAGTATAAAACATGGAATTAAGAGATTCGGAGCCTCGAATTCATCAAATCTAATGAATATTCATCCAAAATTAAGCCAAGCATGGGGTTAAAATATGTGTAAATTATGGTTTATCAAATACCCCCACACTTAAGCGTTTGCATGTCCTCAAGCAAAATCCTCAACTCACAATTAAAATTAACTCCCTCAATTCATAATCCTCATCAATAATGTCTCATCATAATTCATAGATAATTCATACATGGATAATTTAACTCAAAAAGTCCTAAAGATTCAAACAATCTAAGTCACAAATTTTTGTAGCATGAAAACATAGGTGTTTCCCCTTACCTAAATAATTACCTCTGATTCAAAATCGACAAGTATTGACATCCTCACTAAAGATTCACTCAAATCACTCAAAGTGTTTAAGGTTCAAAAATTAAGCACTCAAAAGTCAAACATGAAAAGTTAATCCCATAGGCTTGCATGAAAATCAAATCTCCACCACTATAAAATAAGATGATACACAAATCAAAAGGTCTTTTAAAGGGTTTTAATGGGGCTTGGGTTAAATGTGTGGATAAAGGCTGAATTAGAGGGTTAGTATCGAGATTGAATTGATGAATTACCTAACTAGAAAAATTGGACTAATACTGAATAATTACATCAATTGAAACCTTAATACTAATGACACGAGCTTCTTCTCAAAATGTGAAATTAACTTCTTAAGCTCCAATAACAAAGAACTAATAATGAATAGATTTCCAGATTTTTTTTTTTAAGAATAAGCACATACAATAATAATAAGATAGAATTTAACAACTGAAATAAAGAAAATAGTTAAGTAACCGATCAAATCAAATCTCGATATAAGGGTAGTCAAGAGAAATGGTGATAACAAATACAAAGTGGGTTTTGGGTTAATATTAATGGGTGAGTCAAGAAATGGTTGATTAGGTTTCAAATGGGGGTCACTAGGGGTTAATTAAACGGGTAGGCTTTTTAGTGGAATAAGTGGGTTAAAACCTAGGTGCCTTTATCATCTTAGTATATCAAATCAAAGGTGTGGTCTCGACATGTATGATCGAAGCAAGTTCTAGAATAACAAGTCAATGTTGACACACTCATAATCAATAAAGTGAGCACGAAAAGAATATGCTCTAAAAGGCTCAAAATCTCACAAAAATTATGGTTTTTTTATGTCAACCTTGTAAATTTCAAACTTCAAAGTAATATTTAAATTTAGGAAAACAACCTAGAAATTTTAATTACGGAAAATAGACTTATCATGCTTAATTCTCTAATATCTTAAAGTTTAAATCATCATTGCACAATTAACTTTGATTTAATCCAAAACATATCAATGGAAATCATAAATCAAAAGAAGTTTCATTCTAATTAGTAATATGAGAACATTACTTAAGAACAAGACATAATTCAGGGTTTTGAGAATAATGCAAAAAGTTAAGAAATTTTAAAATTCACCCCCACACTTAAGATGTACATTGTCCTCAATGTACAAAAATAGATATCCATAATATAGTAAGAAAATAATAAGGTAGGGAGAGAAGTGAAACTTCCTGAAGTTTGGATGGAGTCAAAGAAAATAAATGAGAGAAATTCGGGCCGAGTTGGAAGAGGAGACGCCGGTGGTAGTGGATACTAGGGTCGTGGTGTGGTGATTCCCTAACAGCCTTTAGAACCTAAATTAAAGAAATCAAAATATAATAATATAGATTTAGCACAAGAAAGATAAAGAGAAGGAAAATAAAGGAGAAGAGAAAAGAAATAGGAAAAATAAATGGACTCAAATGTCCTTGGCTTGTCGAGTCGATGAAGTGGCCGGCATGAACTTATGTAGATCGGTCTCGCACGGGGAGACTATGCTAGGGTCCTTTCACTTCTTCGACATAGAGATGGTGGTGAGGATGGTTAAAGAAAAAGAATGAGGGGAAGGGGAAAGGAAAATGAAGGGAGAAGATAGTGAGAAGAGAAAGGGGTGTGGTGGCTGAGGGTTGGGAGAAGAAGAATTTGGGGAGAAAGTGAGAAAACAGGGGGGTTTTAAATAAGAAGGACCTGGTTGCTGCCCACGCCCGTGTGCTGTGGGCATGTTATGTCACACGGCCATATCGCACGGTCTGTTCGTTTCTCCCACACTTCTGTAGAGGTTTCTACGCCCGTGTATCTTTCTTAGTGTCAGCCACGGCCTAACAGCATGGGCGTGTCTCATACCCGTGTGACTTTCTTAGTGTCAACCATGGCCATATCGCACGGCCGTGGCAGTTTATAGCCGTCCGTGATTTGCGGATTTTTCGTCCTTGGTTCGTACGATTTCTGCCATGCCAGTGTGCAAAATCCATGATGTCTACACGGCCACGGCCACGGCCACGGCCACGCCCGTGTGCAAGGCCGTGTGGTACGGAAACCTACGCTTTATTAACTTGGTTAGTTTTTAGTTAGGTGCTAAAAATCAAATATATGAAAATTTAAAGGGTTAGTGCTCGGGTTGCCTCCCGAGAAGCGCTCGTTTAAAGTCTTAAGCTAGACTTACCTCTCTTTCACGTATTCATGGTGGTTTGAGGAGTTGAAACTCCTCTCCCCTGCTATCAGTTCTATGCTCACTATGTAGTTTGAGTCGAGTGGCGTTTACCTTAAAAGTGCCGAATGTGGGATTGGTTACCTCGACTGTTCCGTACGGGAAGACATTGAATACCGTGAGAGGAGTCGCTCCGTTTGTTTTAAGCTCTGAGGTGCTAATTCGAGGATCGATTGCATCTAACAGTACCTGATCTCCAATTTTAAAGTGATTTGCTGTTCCTATAGGCTCGTCTGGGGGTTCTCTCGGTTTTGCTTCGTGTGTTCTTAGTTTCTCCTTGAAATGTTTCTTCCACTCGTCTAGTTCATCGCTCTGAAGCCTTCGTTCCTCATGAAATATTTCTTTATTGGCCCGAGGTCTAGGATTTGGCTCGGTTGTGTAGTTTCGTGATGTTTCCTGTAAAGAAGCTTGAACCAAATGGTTATTAATGGAATTTATGTTTTCACCTTGATTACTCGATGTCCTAGCCGAGTCAAGAGCCTGAAGAGTGATCGTTTTGTCACCTACACGAAGTGTGAGTTCACCTGTATCAATGTCAATTCTAGTTCTGGCAGTTGCTAAAAAGGGTCTGCCTAAAATTAAAGGAACATTATTATCCTCATCCATGTCTAAAATAACAAAGTCTACTGGGAATATGAATTTATCAATTTTTACTAGCATATCTTCAATTATACCCCTAGGAACTCTAATGGTTTTATCAGCTAATTGAATGCTCATCCTAGTTTGCTTGGGTTTCACTAGACCTAGTTGTTTAAACATTTTATAAGGCATGACATTGATGCTTGCCCCTAAATCTGCTAAAGAATTATCAATAGATAAACTACCAATTAAGCAAGGAATCGTAAAACTCCCTGGATCTTTTAACTTTTGTGGTAGTCTATTTTGTATGATTGCTGAGCACACTGTGATTAGTTCCACATGTGACCCCTCATCTAACTTTCGTTTGTTTGTCAAAAGTTTTTTTTAAAAATTTCCTTGAATCTGGCATCTGCGAAAGAGCTTCAAGAAACAGTAAGTTAATATGTAATTTTTTTAGAAGTTTAAGAAATTTACCGAATTGTTCATCTCTGTGGTCTTTCTTCATCGCATTGGGGTATGGCACACGAGGTTGGTACTCTGTAATTATCGGTTTTGGTTTATCATGACTTGCCTCAACCTTACCCTCCTCTATCACATTCTCTTACCTCAATTTCGATTCATCTAACCCTTCATTATCGTGAGCAGAAACGGTATGAAGTTGCTCCTTTGGGTTAGTTTCAGTGTTGCTTGGCAAGCTGCCTTGTGGTCGTTCAGATATGATCTTAGCAAGTTGTCCTAATTGGTTCTCGATCCCTTGAATCGGTGCTTGTTAATTTTTAAGTGTTGTTTCGGTGTTTTGGAAACGTGTCTCTGACACCACGATGAACTTTGTTAGCATCTCTTCAAGGTTCGACTTTTTCTCCTGTGGGTAGGGTTGCTGATGAAAGCCTGGAGAGGGTTGTTGTCTCTGATTTCCTTGACCACTCCATGAGAAGTTTGGGTGGTTCCTCAAACCTGGATTATAATTGTTACTATAGGGGTTATTTTGAGATCTAAAATTATTACCCATATAGTTCATCTGCTCGCTTTCTACGCCAGGGTTGTAGGGTGGGTATTTTGTATTGTTCAACCCTCCTCCATTTGAATCACACTGCATCACTAGATGTACCTGCGAAGAACCATACAAACCATCAATCTTTTTATTTAAAAGTTCTACCTGATTTGATAGCATGGTTACTGCGTCGAGGTTGAAAACACTAGCGGCTTTTGTTGGCCTTGTCCTTGTAACTTGCCACTGATAGTTATTCAGTGACATCTCCTTTATAAACTCATAAGCCGCTTCAGGTGTTTTGTTATTCAGGGTTCCGCCAGCGGCTGAATCAATTAACTGCCTAGTTGAGGGGTTCACACCGTTGTAAAAGGTTTGAACCTGTAGCCATAAAGGTAACCCATGGTGAGGGCACCTTCTCAACAAATCTTTGTATCTCTCCCATGCGTCGTAAAGCGTCTCTAAATCCATCTGTACAAAAGAAGAGATATCATTCCTTAACTTGGACGTTTTAGTCGGCGGAAAATATTTTAACAAAAATTTTTCGGTCATTTGATCTCATGTAGTGATTGATCCTCGTGGTAACAAGTTCAACCACTGCTTAGCTTTGTTTCTCAACGAGAAGGGAAACAACTGAAGGCGAATGGCATCATCTGAAATGCCATTAATTTTAAAAGTGTCGCAGAATTCCAGGAAATTTGCCAAGTGATTATTTGGATCATCATCCTGCAAACCATCAAACTGAACAAATTACTGAATCATCTGTATAGTGTTAGGTTTCAGTTCAAATTTATTTGCAGAAATAGCAGGTCTAACAATACTTAATTCAGTTCCTGTTAAAGTAGGTTTAGCATAATCATACATAGTTCGAGGAACAGGATTTTGATTCACCGGGTTTGCGGCAACCATAGGAGATAGCAGATTATTATCAGCCATCTCTTCTGTAGTATTAGTTTCGTCTTCTTGCTCTTTTTCTATGTATTGTAGGCTTCGCCTTATTTCTCTTTAATTTCTGTGAGCTGTACTTTCGATCTCACTGTCAAAAAGTAATGGTCCTGACAGGTTTCTTCTAGTCATAAACTAAAAGTTTCTGCCAGAAGCAAAGAAAGAAAAATTAGAAAAGTAGAAAGAAATTAAAAATTAAATTGCAATAAATAAAAATAATGGCTAAAGTAATAAAAACTTAGTGTTCCTAAAATCTTAGTCCCCGACAACGGCACCAAAAACTTGATGGACCTCGAAACTAACTATTATTTTGACAAAGACAAGCGCACCTATCGAACAGTAGTATAGCTGTGGTGAGTCCGGAATATCATATCCTCAAGGACCAAGAGTACTAGTATTAACTATCTTTTTATTATCTAGCCTAATAACTAATGGGATTTATTTTTAATCTAAAATTTACTAACTAATTTAACTAACTATGAACGCGACAGAGAGCAAATTGGGAAAATACTTTTTGGACAACTTATATGAGATAGGCAATACCTAAGAAAGAATCCACCTAGACTTCACTTATTACTTTTGATTCATGTGATTTATTCACTTGGCTTAATCCGTAAAAATCCCTAAATTATATTAACACCTCTCTCGAAGCTACTAACAACTGACTTTAGGTTGATTAATTGAAATCTCTTTCTAATTAAAACCCCTATTGTCGCATTAACTCGATCTATGGATTCCCTTATTAGGTTTAACCTAATCCAGTGATTTTGTCGCCTATCTCTAGGGTTGCGATCAACTCCGCTTAATTGTGTTGATCTACTCTTAAACAGGGACTTTTGCTCCACTAAATAAGCACATTCGAACTTGAATCAATAACCTAAATTATCAAAACAAGAATAAGAACTCACAATTAAGAATAAGCACAAGTATTTATCTCATAAATTAAATAATAATAAGATCTATCTTAGGTTTCATCCCCTTAGGTATTTAAGGGATTTAGTTCATACTAAAAGAGGGAAACATCATAAAAGAGGAAAAACAACAAAACATAAGAAAAACCCAAAAACTTCTAAAGAACTTGATGGGAGATCCTCAGTCTTGAAGGAGATCTTTCTCCTAAGCTGTTTCTGATGGCTGTCTTGGAGTATTTTCTCCTTCTACTCGGTGTTCAAAAACTTGAGGGAGCTCGACAAGACGTCGAATAGACGTCGAGTAAAAGGAGAAAATACTCCAAGACAAGTGTCGGAACGACTTTAGAGAAGGATCTCCATCAAGACCGAGGATCCCCATCAAGTTCTTTAGAAGTTTTTAGATTTTTCTTATGTTTTGTTGTTTTTCCTCTTTTATGATGTTTCCCTCTTTTAGTATGAACTAAATCCCTTAAATACCTAAGGGGATGAAACCTAAGACAGATCTTATTATTATTTGATTTATGAGATAAATACTTGTACTTATTATTAATTGTGAGTTCTTATTCTTGTTTTGATAATCCAAAAGTTATTGATTCAAGTTCGAATGTGCTTATTCCGATGGAGCAAAAGTCCCTGTTTAAGAGTAGATCAACACAATTAGCGGAGTTGATCGCAACCCCAGAGATAGGGGCTTACAAAATCACGGATTAGGGTCAAACTTAATAAGGGAATCCATAGATCGAGTTAATGCGACGATAGGGTTTTAATTAGAAAGAGATTTCTATTAATCAACCACAGAGTCATTGTTAGTAGCCTCGAGAGAGGTATTAATATAATTTAGGATTTCTACTGATTAAGCCAAGTGAATAAATCGCATGAATCAAAAGTAATAAGTGAAGTCTAGGTGGATTCTTCCTTAGGTATTGCCTATCTCATATAAGTTGTCCAAAAAGTATTTTCCCAATTTGCTCTCTGTCGCGTTCATAGTTAGTTAAATTAGTTAGTAAATTTTAGATTAAAAATAAATTCCCTTAATTATTAGGCTAGATAATAAAAAGATAGTTAATACTAGTACTCTTGGTCCTTGAGGATACGATATTCCGGACTCACCACAGCTATACTACTGTTCGATAGGTGCACTTGCCTTTGTCGAAATAATTGTTAGTTTCGAGCTCCATCAAGTTTTTTAATAAATCCCCTTAATTATTAGGTTAGATAATAAAAAGATAGTTAATACTAGTACTCTTGGTCCTTGAGGATACGATATTCCGGACTCACCAGAGCTATACTACTGTTCGATAGGTGCACTTGCCTTTGTCGAAATAATAGTTAGTTTCGAGGTCCATCAAGTTTTTGAAAATAAAATATCCCGACGGCTGTCTTGGAGTATTTTCTCCTTCTACTCGGCGTCTATTCGACGTCCTTTCAAGCTCCCTCTTAGGTTGCCCCGTAGGGTGTTTATATAGGCTTTGAGATGCCTTACTTGGCCCAAAAGTATCCTAATTCGAATGAAACTCATCTTGGCCACGGCAGGGACACGCCCGTGTGACACGCCCGTGGTCGACTCTCTTGGCCATGGTCGATCCTGCTCGCCACACGGCCAGTGTGATCGGCGCCGTCACGTTGATCCGTGCCGTGTCTCGGTTGTTGCTTGAAACACACGGCCGTGGGTGATAGCCCAGGCCGTGTGAGTCTCTGATGTAGGCCCATTTTGTCCTTTTTTGGCCCGTGTCTCGTTCCTTTCGACTTTCTAAGCTCTCCTGAGTATAAAACATGGAATTAAGAGATTAGGAGCATCGAATTCATCAAATCTAATGAATATTCATCCAAAATTAAGCCAAGCATGAGGTTAAAATATGTGTAAATTATGGTTTATCATGAATCTCTAAAATATACTAACATAAATCAATGATCAATTAGAAACAATTACAAAAAGATAGGTAAATTTATAAAACAGAGGTCACACGACTGTGTGAAAGACTAAAGTTGTGTGAGGGTGGAGTCATACGATCGTGTGGATGAATCGTGTAACAAACTGAGGCTGTGTGGGTCAAAGGTATAATTATTCAATAATAGTCACACATCTTTATCGTCAGGTCGTGTAACAGACTGAGGCCATGTGAAACCATATAAGCATAACTTCAATAAGTTACACAGGCATGTGCCAGCATGTGTAACAGTTTATGTTGAATAATACCTCTTATTTTATTTAATACAAATTGACTTAAGTCTAAGTAAACCAACACTTACAAATACTTAAGACGCCCTTACAATAGGCGGAGTCTTACAAGAAATACATACATATATATACATGGTTAACCCATTCAATACGTATAATGGGGTTTGTACATCAATCTCTGTAATTTAATTTCGTTACTCCTAAAGTTTGATTACATTTGAGTGGTTCCACTCTGTATGCATAAGTGTCCTACTTTGTTCTTTCCTCAACACAGCCTTGGCATCGTCCCTCACAGCATCTTTCATTCCTGAAACATAAAACATACAGGGGTAAGTTCGATAGAACTTAGTGAGACTATCCCCCTTTTTACCTGAATTCTCAATGAAGTCTTCTTCTTAGATTCACATCTTTGACTTGCCAATCGTAGAAACTTTAGCGTATGGTTCAAATTAGCTTCATCATAGTTCGCCCAATTAGCGTTGTTCTTTGTTGCTACCACGAAGGCCATTCTTCATACTGTGCCATGAAAGTGTACTTCCTTGACAACTCCAGAGATCTTCCCTTTAACATAGATAGCCACAACGACATACAAAAACACTAGATGGCTATAATGGCTTCCATAACTAATAATAGCTATAGAAGCGCCCTTTAACAGAAATAGCTTCGGAGGCTCTATATAACAGAATCAGCCTCGAAGGCTCTTATACAACAGAATTAGCCACTAAGGCTTTACTTTATCAAAGAACGACCACAAAGGCTTTCACATATCAAAGAACGACCACAAAGGCTTCCACATTTAGGCAAATGATGTTTTTGATGATAGGGATTTGCCTAAACTCAATGTCTTGAGGTTTTCCCCTCATCGCCTGATACTCACCCAACCATCCTTTATGTTTTTCCCCATATGATACCATAGTCCCAAACTAGGTCTTATGCTATGTGGTTTTCACTTTCCCATATGATGTCATAGCAATCGGCTAGGCCTTACACAATATGGTCTTCTTGTTCATGGACAAAATTTTTGTTTACTGTCCCGACGGACTCACATGCAAGTAGACTCGACATTCAGACTCATTTTCGACTAACTCATTGCAACAGACTTCAACATGGTGCATTTACATTTCCAAATATGAGAGTTTTCTTTACCAAAGCACACAAACTCTTTTCATGCAGAGATTTACTCATGGCGTACTCAATCATACTTTCAGACTCATGCATATATCTTT
This sequence comes from Gossypium sturtianum, assembly GCA_025698515.1. NCBI lineage: Eukaryota > Viridiplantae > Streptophyta > Magnoliopsida > Malvales > Malvaceae > Gossypium > Gossypium sturtianum. The sequence goes on along the minus strand of CM046951.1, from coordinate 90,502,154 downwards.
TTATCAGAACAGAGGCATATCATTACTCATTGTTTTCTTTACACATCAAAAGCGCATCTCATCATTCATCACTTATACGTTCTATCTCAAAAAAGGCCATTTAACTTAGGAGTAAACATATAAAAATACTTGCAATGGCCAAACAAAAACACATTCGAAAAGTTCGTAGGGTGCTCACCTGATCATCCTTGAACTGCGACTTATAACTTAGATTCAAGATCTTTTCATGTATCACAACAGCCACTGTATTTAAAAGAGAACATTATTATTAACAACATGTTTAGTTACCTTTCTTATCCCAGACAACCCCTCCCAAAAATAGGGCCTTAGATTATTGCTTACTCATACAGATGTACTTCCTGTCATAGAACTTGCCTTGGCATGGAGAAATTTTTGGTGAGATTCAGGGTTTTCAAACCCAGCTTATGAGAAAACTTCTGTTCTCTCATAGTTTCAAATTTAAATTTCTAGGAGAAGAGAAGAAAAGAAGATAACTCCCCCTATTCAGATTTGAAGGCCTATAAAAATAACACATGCCTTCATTGGGACTTGGTGAAGGTCACATCACCACTGACTTGTCTTATCAAATATTTGCATCCAATAAAATTAATCAAGTACTTCCCTTTCCCTTGACTATTCTGATTTCCATTTGGTTGGTTCCCAACCAACTTGCCTTGTAACTTAACATTTACAATACCAATTGACCCATTCGTATACTTCTTTTAGTAGGTTGGGTTAAACTTGCGTAGAATTCTCTTCATCTTGAGCACACGACTTATCACCATAGGGATGCTTGGGCAGATACCACTCCGTCTGTCGTAATACTTAAAGACTCGCCAGAGTATAGAGGATTTCCATGCTTAATTTCTTTCCAATACCATTATAACTTAGGGGTCGCTCTGTGTCCTAAGCACGTTCAGACATGAGGGGTGCGACGGGTGGGATGTTACATTATTCAAGCTATAAATCAGTAGTACACAGCCATGTCCAGAACTGTGTGTGACACACGACTGTGTGACCAACCGTGTGATTCAAAATATGGCATCTAAGACCTAATTCAAACCTAGCCATTTTCCAAACACAAGCCTTGATCTAAAGCATAATACTTGATAAAAACATACCAATTTGACTTATATTAGCTCAACCATACAAATATACAAATATGCCTTAATTGGCACCTCAAAACAACCAATTAATCATGTTTCAACTTAACCACTCAAACATCTCAACATGACTCACAATTCAATCTCACATATTATACACCAAACTTTCATGCTAGGGTCTATAAAAGAGCTTTCGTAAGCTCAATTTTGGCTCGGATTGAATTGTATATCATAACGTGAACGTGTTTATGACATGATTGAATATTTGAATGATTTATTTTAGGTGTATTTGATGATAGTTGCTTAGACAACGGTTGTGACATCCTGTAGCTCAAACCCAACGACCGGGTCGGGCAAGGGGTGTTGCAAAACTTGTTTTCAAGATAAACTCTCAATTACCCTTAAACTAGACTCGACCATCCAAGATCAAGTCTTAAAGATCCTTGGATCCAAACTCTCTCCAAATCCATTTTCAGGATCAAGTCTCAACGACCCTTAAAGTGGACATCATTGATTCAAGATTAAGTCTCAAAGACCCTTGAATCCAATCAAATCAAATTCTCAAGCAAGCATATTGACAACCTCAACTTCAAGATCAAGTCTTGGCGACCCTGAAAGCAAACCATATATTTCTGAGATCAAGTATAAACGACCCGTAGATCAAAGCTCCATCAAAGAGAAGTATCAAAGGAGTTTTCTTTCTAAAGAAATTCAGATATTGTACTCTTTTCAAAGTTATAAATAAAATATGACCCTTAATTTTTCAAGTTGGTTTTCAACTCAAAATTTGTGTTTACACCTACTTCTCCGAAGCTTTACTTAGAGAATCAATCCACTAAGAATAACTCAATACAAAAGAAAAACAATGATTTAAGCCCAACCCTTTCTCACTTAAGTTGGAACTTTACATTTAGACATCTAAATTCGATTCTCACAACCACAATTACTATCATTTAGCAGGTGTATTCAAGTCATTCAATGATGACATTCTTTAAAGCACAAAAGTGTTCATAATACAAACAAGTTTTTTTATATAATAATCTTTTATAAAAACTCTACCTAGGTCAGTATGATTTATTTGATATAATGAGCTTCCTTATCTTCAATTTGAATATTCATCATATCCTTGAAATCAAATTGTTGATTTATCTACTCATTTTTCATTTCTTGTCAACAACCAAGTCTTCAAAAATAATAAGTCTCTTCACTATATTATTTTCATAGTCTTCGAATTAGAATGGACTCTATCGTATCGTTATCTTCTTGTCTCATGAGGAGCCACTATCATAAGTACATATTGCTTAATCTATTACCTATTTTTGCTATATATTAAAAACAAATGAAAAATACCAACTAAAATTTAGTGGTGCTAGACAAGTCTAGTACTACATCTGTCTAAACACACCTAAAATATGTATGCATAGTAATTTATACAATTTAAATTGTATTTAAGTATTAAAAAATATTGTTTAATTTAATTATAAATATAAAGTTATGTAGTTAAATTTTACGATAAAAAAATTTAATAAAAAAGCTTTTAAAAAAATTATCAAACAACGAAAAATATTTAAATAAAATCATTTAAATACCAAATATATATACTTTAAAATCAATCATTTAAAAAACACAAACATGACGTCATCCATACACTAGGAAACATGCATACGGTATGAAAAACAATAAGAACTAAAAATTTAATACTTATGTACAAAAAAGTTAATACTCAAAAGTATATATAAAATTTATAGAAATATATTATCCTATTATGGAATCAATAGAAAAGGAAGTAAAAGACCAAGAAATAGGAAAGTAAAAAAGAATGGGATGTTTACAAAACTTCTCTAAAGTTTATATTTACTATATGATATAAAATTTTACCTGTTTTAAGTATATTAAACTTATCTTTAATGATAATATATTCATAACATTAGAAGTTTCCATAGTACCAACTAAAATATACATAGTAAAATAGAAGTTATTTTTAATGTAGACTATATACAAAATTATATGCACATGATTCAACAAAAGATATGAAAACTAAATGTAGATGGTTTAGTTGCTGATTGGAGGCATTTACTTAAAGTTTAATAATGAATAGCAAAAAAATTACAACAAGTTTCTCAATATGGATTATAGAAATATTAAAAACGGACATGTTAGCATTTAAAATGATCATCATCATAGAGACAATGTCAATATCCCTTTACTATTTAGATTCGTTACAATCATCAATTTGACATTCCAAATTTGATTCAACATTATTCTTATTATTCATTTCTACATTGTCTCCCTTTTGTTTGATGGAATCTTGATAGAATTTAATTAAATGTTTAGGCGTACAGCAAGTACGCAACCAATGACATTCAGTAACATAAGTTATCTTCACTCATTGAAAGGTTCTCTCGGAAATTCTTGTTCATCTTTTCCTTACCTTTATTTTTTCATTTCTGGTGGTGAAAAGAATTATTATGGTATTCTCTTTAACGATTATTATAGCTCCACCTACCACGTCCACGATTACATCTTTTGAATTTATTATGTATTGTTGCAGCATTTCAGGGAATGAAGTAGATATAGTAGGATGGGCTTCATAATTTTCATTAATAGCTTGTTATTCTATTCAAACATAAGTAAACATTCAAAATATATCTTAAATTTTCTTTCACGATATTACTACTATAGGAACACATTTGAAACATGGAAAGTTTAAAAAAAAAAAATTTCTCTAACAAGTTCTCATTAGTAATATTATTCTCACATTAATTTAATTGAGAACTTATCCTAAATATTGTAGAGTTATACTAGCTCACAAATTTAAAGTCTTATAACTTCATGTGCATTCGATCATAACAAGCTTTAGATAGGAGATCTTGCAACTCAATTCAGTTCAAAATCTATCTGTTCATGTTTCTACTGTAACTAATCTCCAATTATAATAAACATACTAGAATAAAATAAATCATATTAAAATATACTTGAAGATATTTAACATCATCCTCATCACCCTAACTATTATTACAAGCACTATTACAAGTACTAAAACAACTTTACTTTAATAATAACAATTAAAAATTAATAGTAAAAAAACCATTTATAAAACAATCAAAATTTTCGCTTCCTCATAATAACATTTATAATTTAATAGTAAAAACCATTTATGAAACAATAAAATTTCTGCTTACCACATTATCTAATACACATTGTACCAAATTTCAATACCACATATATGGTATAAAATCTTGTGACAATCTAATCAATTTTTTTATGCTTGCATTCACTTCAGGGAATGCAATAGATCTAATAGGACGGATTTCTAAATGTCCCAATATATTTTTTTATTTAAAGGGAACCAATGTCACAAAAGTTTATCATGATAATTCAATTAGATTTAAAACAAGTAATAATAATCACAATTATACCTCAATAAAAATATGTCGAAGCTCCTTACTGATCTAAATTTTGCTTGACAAATTAATGCTGAGATCAAAATTTTCACCATCCTCGAAAAGATAGAAATAAAACAAGTTAATTGAATTGGTCATAATTAATCATGAATTAACATCAAACTAAATCTAGAAACAAAATATTTAAAAGAAAAACATCCTGCAAATCCCCACATATTGTGTCTAGGGCCTCGGAGAATAAATCTAATCTCAATCCTTGAATGAATAAATATGATCAAATACGAATAGGGTGTTCAAACGGTCGGTTTGGTTAATACCCGAACTGAATTACCCAAAATGTAAAAATCTTTAACCGTTAACCTAACCAAAGTTTTTTTCAAATATATTGACCGAACCGAAATATTCCAGTTTATTTGGTCGGTTAACCGAATTAACTAAAATTTATATGTTTTTTGTCTTTTGATTAAAATAAGTATAAAACATATAAAAAATACATTGCTAATGTTCACTTTCTTTCTTTTTTTAATAGTTCAAAAAACTTTAAATGAAGATGAAAACAACAAATAATATATTAGAAACACTACATAAATATTGAAAGTTAACAATCAAACAAAAAGTTAACAATTGTATATAATTTATATTATTTATTTCGGTTAATTGGTTAATTCGATTAATTACCCGATTTCGAACCGAATTAATCGATAACCAAAATTCTAAAAAATTATTAATCAACTTCTGATCGAATTAAATTTAACCACCTACCGATTAACCGAAATAGATCAATTCGATTGATTAATTCAGTTTTAACGAATTATGAACACTTTCTTTTTATACGCTTTTTGGCACTAATATTTTGGAAATCTCGGGGTGGCCAAGTGGCAACAATGTCCTAATTCATCAAAGTGGTGGTTTGATTCCAACTAGAGACTTATTTTGTGTATGTGATTTTTGAATCCCATATATGTTTGATTTTAATAGATTCTATACGCGCATAAAGACTAAAATCTGAAGTTAAGGCAGCGGCTAGTTATTGGTGTTGGTTCCTGTTCATGGCTCAGGCCGAAAGACTCGTATAATATATAAAAGGGTTTAAGTAAAAATATATGTTTAAAAAATAAGTTTAGACAAAAAATATGATTCATTAAAAAAATGGGTTCAGACCTCGGGTAAGACATTTTTGGAAAAAAATTTGTTATTCTTTTTTTTTTGTCTTTTAATGTTATTTTCTTGTTATTTTCTCTCTATTTTACTACCATTTTACTATTATGTTACTACTATTTTGTTGTTATTGTTTGGATATCGTATAAAACTTGTTTTATTGTTAATTTTGTTATTATTTTAGAGACATTTGTTAATTCTGTTGTTACTTTAGAGGTATTTGCTTGCTAAGTTACATCTATATTAATGTTATTTAAGTATACATATTTTTTAAATTTTATTTTTAATTTATTGGGAAATATTTATTTTAATATTTTTAATATTTTTGATGTATTATATATATTTAAAAATTATATAAAAATAATATAAAAATTAATACAGACGGGCCAGATTGAACTCGAATTTTAGCATTTTTATTCGGGCTGAGCTTGGATAAAATTATAAAAATATATTATACCAAAAAAAAAGAAATACAAATGTACAAAAGTATAAATTTATGAAAGTTATTTATTATAATTTATTTTTATTTTTATAATTGAGGATTGAGTTGCTTGGAATTCAACACGCCTAAAACATAATATTTTTCTCACTAAGTTAAAAGATTGTTGGCATAATTTATTTATTTATTTTTTGAAATGTGTATTTTTAATTTTGAAATTAACTTTTTTTTGTGAATTTCATCAAATAATTAGGTGTAAATTATTTTTTAAAATATATAATAATGTAACATATACACTTAAATATTTTTATACAGTTTTAAATATGCAGAAAATAAAAAATAAAAATCTAGCGGTAAGAAAATGTTAAGATACATATGAGATGTCCACATCAAACATTTTGTTAGAATTAACTGAAAATAAGTTAAACTTAAAGACATTTCCAAAAATAAAGGGACTTGAAATGAACAAATTAATTGAAAAGAATATCAAATTATAATAGAGGGATTAAATTTTCCAAAAGCATATAATACAGGGACCTTATATAGAATTTAACCATATACGAATTATAATATCAGTTTTACGCTCATGGCTCACCTGCAAATTACGAAAGAAAAGAAAGAGAAACTTTTCTTTTGGTTTTTCCAAAAAAAAAATAAAAAATAAAAAATAAAGGAAAAGAAAAGAAAATGATTTTAATAATATTATCCAAAAGGTCAGAAGCCGACAAAACTATCCTTCCATCAGGCATCAGTGGCATACCCTGTAAATTTGCCTAAACTCTCTGCTTATGTCTAAAAATCAACCTCTCTGTGGCGCACTTTAGAAGAGGAGAAGAGAAAATACAAGAAAGTGAAAAACCCACAAAACTGAGAAAAGAAAAGCTCTTTCAAGTTTCAACTAAAAATAGTGGAAGGAACCCCAAAATCTCTCTCAACTTCTTCTTTCTTTCTGTCTATCTTTTGTGCGTGTTGTTTTTTTTTCCTTGTTGTTTTTGGGAGTGAAAATAAAAAAAAAATGGAGCAAATTTTGGCTATCTTCAAGCTTGAAGCTTGTGGCATCATCTAGGAGAAAAAAAAGTTTTCTTCTTTTGTTCAACTCCGTTTAGTAGTTTTTGTTAAAAGATAATAGTAGGGTTGATGGGGAGAGGTTGCAGGAGGATGATATCAGGAAATTTGGATCCAGAAAGAAAAAGAAGTGGTGGGTTGAGAACGAAGCAGGCTGGTAGAGGCTCTTGTAGAGGAAGTTAGCTTTAGTTGCTCCCCCCCCCCCCCCGTTTCTTATAAATGTGGAATATTACAAAGACTGCATTTTGAGTCGTTTTTTGTTGGTTGCTTTGCCTCAATATTATATATCTTTTGGTCTTTGAGAAGAAGGGGAAAAAGGAGAAGAGCTATGGGTGGCTTGTTGAAAGAAGCTTTGAAGTCACTTTGTGGGGTGAGTCAGTGGTCTTATGCTGTGTTTTGGAAGATCGGCTGCCAGAATTCTAGGTAAACTTCTATTCTTTTATTTTTCTCCGCTTCATTTATTTGCTTTTTCTTTTTCTTGGGGTTGTTTGCTTGTGGAGAAAAATGAAGGGAAAAGAAGAGAAACTTTAGTGTTTTTTCTATGGTGCTGTGCATGATTTTGCTTTGGTTTGGTTGCTCAAGTGAACTAAAGTTTTACTCCATCTGACTTGTATCTTCATTTGGTTTAGCTAATATAGTAGAAACAAAATACCTTCTTTTCCTCTTTTTTGGGGGGTTAGATTCCATTTTTAGAATATCTAGCAATTTAAAACTGATATATAGATTCCCCCCCCCCCCCACATGATGGGGGTTAAAAAAGTGAACTTTTAATAATTTTCTTGGAAACCAAACAGCGGAGGAGATCCACCATAGCTGAAAGTGTTTTCCTTGTGTAGTACTGTTTATGGACTCTTGAGGAGCTAAACTTTTTTTAAGACATGTTAAAGTTTGATTTGGTTACTGTTATCTTGTACTTTTTTTTTTATTTTGATTTATAATCTGATGCTGCTTTTTCTTTTTTCTTTTCTATTTTTGGCACTTTGTGTTTTGGTTTATTCTGTTTTGTCTCAAAGAATCTTAGTGAAAAGTAGATATATATTTTAAGCTTGACAAGAAACCTTCTTTGTATTGGACCTGAAGGTTTAAACAAAGAAGATGAGGAAAAATAGAATTACTGGAGATAAGAAAGTTATAATTTTTCTAGAGAGAAAAGGTTGCAGGAATCAGTACACTTCTTTATTCAATATTCAGCTCTTTAAATAGCTGAAATACAAGCTACATTAGCAAAACTAATTAACAATTCCCTTTAGAATAGTGATATGCTTTGACTACCAAAAAATTTATTGAATTTCAAAACAATGAACTAACGTTCCTTAAAGCAAACATTTAACACTCCTCCTTGCTTAAGGAACTGCAAACTCCAATTCTTTGCCTTAGAATCTCAAACTTGCTGATTGGAAGTGGTTTTGTAAATAAATCTGCAACTTGTTCTTCAGACTTGCAGTAAACTAAAGTGACTTCTCCTTGTTGTTGTACTTCCCTCAAGAAGTAGAGCTTAATGTTGAAATGTTTAGTCTTCCCATGAAACACTAGGTTGTTTAAGATTGCAATAGCTGCCTGATTGTCAACAAAAATCTCAGTCCTATTTTCCTGTCCATATGTAAATCACGCATCATCTTTTTCAGCCATAAGGTTTGATTTGCTGTTGCAGTTGCTGCTATGAACTCTGCTTCTGCAGTGGATTGTGCTACAATCTCCTGCTTCTTAGAGGACCATGAGAAGATTCCCGAGCCTAAGCTGAAACAATATCCGACGTACTTTTCATATCATCAATAGACCCGGCCCAGTCACTATCCGAAAAACCGTACAACCTTAAGTTTTGGCATATCTTAAACTTGACACCGTAATCAACAGTACCTTTGATGTACCTTAATATTCTTTTTGCCGCTCTTAAATGCATTTCACTAGCACAGTGCATAAATCGAGATAAAAGACTTACAGCAAACATGATGTCAGGCCTTATTGCAGTAAGGTACATTAAACACCCAATCAAGCTTCTATAATAACCCTCGTCGACTTTATCAGTTCCATCTTCTTTACTCAGCTTCTCCTTTTGATTCATGGGTGTGCTCGTCGCTTTACATTCGTCCATCTGAAATTTCTTCAATATCTCCTTTGCATATTTCTTCTGGCAGATGAGCACCTTGTTCTTGCTTTGCTTGATCTCCATTCCCAGAAAAAAAGTCATAAGACCAAGATCTATCATTTCAAAGACTTGCATCATTTCTTGTTTAAATTCTTCAACCAGCCTTGTATTATTTCCTGTCACCAAGAGAGATCATCAACATAGAGTGACACAATGAGAGTATCATTATTTTTATGTTTCACATAAAGAGTGGATTCTGAAAGACTTTTAACAAATCCAAGGCTTAACAAATGGGCATCTATCTTGCTGTACCAAGCTCTTGGTGCTTACTTTAGGCCATAGAGAGCCTTTTTGAGCAGGTAGACTTTTCCTTCTTCGCCTTGCTGCACAAATCCCTCAAGTTGCTCCACATATATCTCTTGCAATTCGCCATTTAAAAAAGCTGATTTGACATCTAACTGAAACACTTTCCAGCCTTTTTGTGCCGATATTGTGAGCAACAATCTGATTGTATCTAATCTTGCAACAGGAGCAAAAGTGTCAGAATAATCAACACCATAAATTTGAGCATACCCTTTAACAACAAGTCTGGCCTTGTATTTGTTGATGGAACTGTCTGCATTAAGCTTTGTTCTGAACACCCATTTGACTCCAATGACTTTTCTTCCTTCAGGCTTTTCAACCAACTCCCACGTCTTGTTCTTGTTTATCATTGACATCTCCTCCTCCATTGCTTTCTTCCATTTTGGATCTTTTAATGCTTCTTCATGGTTAGCAGGTTTGCATATCGCTACATTACATCTTTGATAGATATCTGAAAGTAGCCTTGTACCTCTAACTGAAAGATCATCTTCCAACTCATTTAGCCATTCATCTGTTGTTTCAAAAAAATCACCTTTTGGTTTTTGCGACATGTCTTTTTTCTGCGGAATCATCCAGTTCCACTGCTCATCCTCGTTGAATTGCACATCTCTACTAATTGTCATTTTTCCTGTTTGAGGATGGTACACCTTGTAAGCTTTGGAAACTGAACTATATCCCACGAAGATACCTGGAATTGCTTTCTTATCAAGTTTGTCACGCTTAACCTGTGGAACATGAGTGAAACATACGCAACCAAATACTTTAAGAAAGCTAAGTGAAGGTTTATACCCATACCAAGCTTCAAATGGAGTCTTGTCTTTCAAAGCCTTGGTTGGAAGACGATTTTGCAAGAAAACTGCTGTGTTTGCTGCCTCTGCCCAAAATGTTTTAGGCAACTCCTTTTCATGCAACATACATCTAGCCATCTCCATTATTGATCATTTTTCTCTCACTAACCCCATTTTGTTCGGAGTGTGTGGAGCAAAGAAGTCGATGTTGAATGCCAACTTCTTTGTAAAATAAATCAAATTTTGTCGAAGTGTACTCCTTTCCATTGTCGGATCTCAACACTTGAATTTTGCAGCCACTTTGATTTTCTACCATTTTCTTGAACTTCCAAAACACCCCGACCACTTCGACTTGAATTTCAAGAAAAAATCCAAAGACATTCTTGTAAAATCATCAACGAAAATGATATAAACCTTGTAACGATGGCGTTCTTTGAGGTCCGGCTACATCTGTGTGAATTAGATGCAATTTTTGAGTAGCTCTCCAAGTTGAATTTGGAAATGGCAATGACAGGCAACACAATTTGGAAGATAAACGTCAAGCTCTGGCATTCCTCTTATCATGTCTGTTTTCTTCATTTTCAGCATTCTTTGAAGATGACAATGGCCAAGCCTTTTGTGCCAAATTTCTGTGGTGCAAGCTTTGTTGAAGAAGGCTATTTGCTCTTCCTCCGTTGGATCATATGAGAAACTTTTGCCTCTCATTTTAGCTCGCAAAGTCTATTTTCCAGTAGCATCATAAATGAAGCAATAGGGATCTTCAAAGGTTACTTTAAATCCCTTTTCTAACAACTGACCAACACTTAATAAATTTTGATCAATTTCAGGTACATAAAGAACATCTGAGATTGTTTTTGTACCTGAACTTGTTGTAATTGCCACCGTTCCTGATCCTTTTGCGGAGATATAATTGCCATTCCCTATGACCTTTGTGACTTTATAAGACTTCAAATCCTTGAAGAGAGTTTTGTCCGGAGTCATGTGGTTTGTACAACCGCTATCAATTAACCAAATTTTTCGAAGAACTTTTAGTTGATAAACATGTTGCTACAAACATTCGATCTTCCTCGTCTTGATCAGCTATATGGACTTCTTCAAGCTTTTGCAAGTTGCTTTTGCAGATCAAAGCTTCATATCCAAGTTGATTGCATTTGCTGCATTTTGCATCTGGTCTCTTCCAACATTTGAATGGTGGATGACCTATTTTACCACAGTGCTGACAAGGTGGATAGTTTTTCTTTGAATTTCTACCCTTACCTCGAGTGTGGTAGTTTGCAGAATTTGCTACTGAGATGTCACCCGTTGCTTTTCTCATCGGTCTTCTTATGCTTTCCAACTTCATGGTGCTTGGCTGGCAAAGCTCCTTCAACGACTTGCTCTTGCCTCATGAGGCTTCGCTGCTCTTGAGCTTGCAATGCATTTATCAATTCTGCCAAGTTGATTTTAGACAAATTTTTTGTGTTTTCCAAGGTGGTTATTGAAGCTTCATATCTTTCAGGCACTGTTACAAGAATCTTTTCAACAATTCTAGACTCTAAAAATTTAGTGCCGAGTAACCTTACCTTGTTGACAATTTCAAACAATCTGTTTGAATATTCTTTGATTGTCTCCGATTCTTTCATCCTCTGCAACTCAAATTCTCTTATTAAATTCAGCACCTGCATGCCTCGTATCCTTTCATCTCCTTCGTATTCATCTTTGAGATAGTCCCACACTTCTTTTGCTGATCGGAGAGACATAATTTTCGTGAAAATTGTTGTTGAAACAGCAGCGAACAGAGTTGCTTTCGCCTTGGCCTTCCGGGTTTTCTTTTCCTTGTGAGTTTTGAGTTGGGCCATGGTAGGATTAGTTGGCGGCGGAGGAACTTCATAATCCTCTTCCACGGCCTCCCAAAGATCCAAAGCTTCAAGGTAAGTCTCCATTCTCACTGCCCAAAGTTGATAATTTTCACCATCAAAGATAGGAGGGGATATTTGAGAAAAACTGGTTTCAATCTCCATTACACTCACAGATCCCTTAAGAAAAAAAATGGCTCAAATACCAATTAAAGGTTTAAACAAAGAAGATGAGGAAAAATAGAATTAGTGGAGATAAGAAAGTCATAATTTTTCTAGAGAGAAAGATTGCAGGAATCAGTACACTTCTTTATTCAATATTCAGCTCTTTAAATAGCTGAAATACAAGCTAAATTTAGATAGTAACTGCTTCCTAAACATTAGGCAAACTAGTTAACAATTCCCTTTAGAATAGGGATATGCTTTGACTACCAAAAAATTTATTGAATTTCAAAACAATGAACTAAGTTCCTTAAAGCAAACATTTAACAGGACCAATTCACTTCTGAAATCAATTGATTTAGAATTTTGTTTTTCCTTTGTTTGATTGAGTAGAATCTGCTATTAGTTGCTTTTGTCATGGTCTGTTTGGCCTCTAGAGAAAATGTAGAGAGATGAAACAATATTAGAAACTTGGACAATGCACCTTTTTGTTACTTTCTTTTTGAACTTATTGCTCCCAGTAGGATGATATTCTTGCAGTTAAATGCAATATATATGTTTATTTTCATTTGTTGTCTAAACTTTTGGCATCATTGTTATTGCCTTCATAAAGAAGAAAAAGGTTTTGCCTTCCTGGGCCATAACTGTGCATATTTTGCACTTTGCAGGTTACTGATTTGGGAGGAATGTTTCTATCAACCTGCACCGTCTTCAGTCTCTCCATCCCTTGTTGGAGTTCAGAACCCTGAGTTGTCATTTGGAGAGCGGGAGGGGTGCTGGGGTTCAGAAACTTCCTCTCAACTTGGGAGTCAAACATGGGATGACAAAGTCCATTTGCTGATAAACAAAATGATGATAAATTATCGTATTAATATAGTAGGTCAAGGGTAAGTTTTTCTCTACTTTCCAGTTTTCCACTTACAGCTTAATGTTATACTTTTAAGTTCTTTTCCTTATTTACCCAAAAAAATTAAATAAATATTGAGAAACTGCTTACTTTGTTTTTCAGGTTAGTTGGCCGAGCTGCATTTACTGGTAATCATCAGTGGATTCTTGCAAATAATTATGTTACAGATGCCCACCCCCCAGAGGTATATTACTAATTGTAGCTTCTGATAATGACTATAACAGATAGTTCTGTCCTAATTAAGAAGAAATGGTGATTGTACCGTACATGATCAGTGCATGATTCTACATGTACTATTTTTAAAGAATATCCAGGTTTCCATGCATCAAATGTTAAAAGCAACAAACTTTTTTCTTGTTTTGTGCATCAACTCTTGAGATAACGAGTTCAGATGCAAACTGAATGTGCATGGATAAAATATTTTCTCATGAACTTTGTTTTAACAGGAAGGGTTGAGATATCAGTTATTTTTTAAGCAACAAAACATAGAATGATGTTATTTATTTATTTATTTATTTTTGTGGATGCTTCTAGGTTCTGAATGAGGTCCAACTGCAAGTTTCAGCTGGCATGCAGGTTTGATAATTTCTTCAATTCTAGCTTGTTATTTGGGTTTTATCCCTCTGCTTCATTAGATTTCTATCTATTGCAGACTGTTGCAGTCATTCCTGTTCTTCCCCATGGTGTTCTTCAGCTTGGTTCTTCCATGACTGTAAGCAACTTTTGTTCGGTTATTCTAAGATGTTAAGGAACTATACCATGTGTCTCTGTTCATTTTAATAGGTTTAAATGAGGTTTTTTTTAGGTTCCATACTGTATGGCATAGTGTCAGATCCAAGGCCCTATAAAGCGATATCATTGCTTTGCATTTTCTCTGATTTTGCTCCTAACTGTGCATGCATGATTTTATAAAGCCAAAAGCATGTTAGTTGCCTTGAAGCTTAAACATTTACCTTACCTTTTCTTCCTCCTTCAGATTATGGAGAACATGGGATTTCTGAATGATGTAAAAAGTTTGATTCTTGGTTTGGGATGCATCCCTGGAGCGCTTCTTTCTAACAGCTATGGAACAAATGAATGCATTGAGAAAGCTGGGATTCCCATTTCCTTTGGAAAGCCCATTTCAATGGATTCAGCTGGAACTTGTAGACCTACAACTTCAATGACTTCAGTTTTTGAAGGCTGCAACCAACAAAGCAATTCATCTCAGGCTTCAAGGATTGTTGGTCAATCATCTTCCCAAGAAAACTCGCAGGGTGCCACTTCAACATCCAGATTACCTGGCCTGATCCAAAGTTTGGCTAGATTTAATGCTGATCAATGTGAATCAGATATCTGTCCAGAGATGAAGCCAAATAGAAACTTTAAAAGTCTAATGGACTGTGGAGTTGTTGGTGCTGAAGTAACTCACTCTAACTCAGCTTTGTGGCTGAACCCTCAAGTTTCTTTTTGCAACTCACAGTCTGGGTTCAATTGTCAGCCTATGATTGGTCGATCAATTGCCAGTCATTGTAGCATAAAATCAACGGGGCAACAGGTTTTATCAGATGGCATCCTACAAAATCATGCTGTCAACAGCCCAAAATCAATCCCAGGCACTGTTCCAAACTTGCAAAATCTAGAAGATTGCACGCGCTTGGCAGGGAGCAGGGTTCAGGAAGTTGGTTTGTCTACAGTGGAGGTTCCTTTATCCATCCTGACCAATCAGTTAACAAGTACTTGTATGATTTCAGGAGTTCCTAATCAAGGAGAGGATTCTGAGGATTTTAAGTATACTCCAGCTGATTTGGTTCCAAAGAAAGAAAGCATGGATAATGATTTGTTTGAAGCGCTTAATATTCCATTGCTCCATGCTGGTCATGGCATGCCTTTTGCTGAGCAGCTTCCAAATGCTTTTCAAGATTGCCTGATGCATGAAGGTGAAAGTTCGAGTACTAGATCCTTGAATGTTAAGTATGAAGATTCATATGTCCAGGCTCCATCAGGGGATGACTTGTTTGATGTATTAGGGGCAGATTTGAAGAGTAAACTACTCAATGGGAAATGGAATAATGTGCTTGCTGAGGGACAAGATTTGAAGATGCAAAATCTGGGTATGGATACTACGATTCTTAGGGATATGCAGAATGTGTTTTCTAGTAATCTTTCTGCTAATGAACAGATTTCTGACCGGGGTATTTACGCTGGGGTGGGAAAAGATCATCTTTTGGATGCTGTGGTTTCTAGTGCCCGTTCTGCTGCGAAACAGATATCAGATGACAATGTGTCCTGCAGGACAACATTGACAAAGTTCAGTAACTCATCTGTTCCTAGTAGCTCTGTTATTTCCAATCAAGTGCAAGGGGAGTTGCTTGGTGGCCTTCCTAGTTCTCTATTGAAAGGAGGAACTCTTCCATCAAGTTCTTATCGATCTAGCTGTAGCAAGGATGATGCTGGAGCTTGTTCTCAAACTACTATGTATGGATCTCAAATCAGTTCATGGGTTGAGCTGGCGCATAATTCAAGGCGTGATAGCAGTGTTGCAACTGCAAACTCAAAAAGGAACAATGAAATGGTCAAACCAAATCGCAAAAGGCTAAAACCTGGAGAGAACCCTAGACCCAGGCCAAAAGATCGCCAGATGATCCAAGATCGAGTGAAAGAGTTGAGGGAAATTGTACCAAATGGAGCAAAAGTAATGCATCTTTTAACTTGATATACCTACATTCTTTGCTATGCTTTTACTGCAATGAATATTGTCATTAATGTCTATCCTTTAATGTGATTTAACAGTGTAGCATAGATGCTCTGCTCGAAAAAACCATCAAGCATATGCTTTTCCTGCAAAGTGTAACAAAGCATGCAGACAAGTTAAAACAAACAGGAGAGTCTAAGGTATGGATATTATTTTATTATACTTGCAATGCAAACCCGGTCTTCTATTTATCCAACCTACTAAAAAGTTAATTATCAAATCTTGCTCCAATTGGTTGTGGTCACATTGCTTTCTCCGATGTGTACATACCCTATTCTTTGATATCTTTTGTACAACAAATATCACATTGGCATTTGTTGCATCTATTGGAACTTTTAGACTTTAAGATGTTTAAATAGACACCACTTTTGATGCTTTTCAAAGAAAGAACAAAAAAGGAAACTCTTTAATCCTAAAATGTTGCCCTTGTTTGAGTTTGCAGATAAAGGAAAACTTTGAGGGAGGTGCGACATGGGCATTTGAGGTTGGCTCACAATCTATGTTATGCCCTATTGTGGTTGAGGATCTGAATCGACCTCGTCAGATGCTTGTAGAGGTGGGACTCTTTCATGCGAATTTGGCTTAAAGATAATTTATCTTTCTTATTCCATCTGGTGTGACTGCATTGTGTTTATGTCGTGTGACAGATGCTTTGTGAAGAACGGGGTTTCTTCCTTGAAATAGCCGACTTAATCAGGGGGTTGGGATTGACCATCTTGAAGGGAGTTATGGAAACTAGGAATGACAAGATCTGGGCACGTTTCACTGTGGAGGTAAGATCATACAAGGATCTCATTCCAATACATCTTTGTTTGTGTCAGTCTTACCAATAGATTTTTCACCTGTTGATCTGTCATTGAAGAAGCAATATGATATCAATGCGCCTAATCTCTTTGCCCATGTTATGCGACTTAGAGTAGTAATAGGTGAAGAGATTTGAGAAACATTATGCAGTTATCAAGCAGAGTACTGATGAGAATATAATAACTATGTTTTCCCGGATATTATTATAAACTTGTAGAAACAATGTAGTTACTGTGGTATCTTCATTGTTATTTGTTTATTCTTTGCATGACAAATATATGAAAGCTTTTCCTTTAAATTTGTTGTTTAGCTTGAGTTTCTGGTACAGGCTAACAGGGATATTACGAGGGTGGAGGTATTTATGTCGCTTATTCATCTTTTGGAGCAAACTGCAAAGAGCAGCAGCACATCATCTGCCAATGCTTTTGATAGCAACAACATGGTGGTTCAGCACACTTTTCCCCAAGCTGCATCTATACCAGCAACTGGTACAGCCGGCAGTTTGCAGTGAACAACCTTGTTGCCTGGTTTTCCTGTGTTAAGAGCAGGCCCTGGCTTTGCTTGCCATGACTAACATACAGTCTGTAGATTGGGGTGGTTCGGACCTTGACTAACGTTTTAGTTTCCCACGACCGACCTCATTTTCGAGAGGGGGGTAGGTTGGATTTGTTTAGGTAATGAAAGCTTTGTCAACAGTTTTTAAATGGCCTGTTTTGAGTATCTGAGGTTCCTACCATGTACCTTGAGAATGAACAGTAAAACAATTCAGTCTCAGGGGGGACCATTCAAGAAAAAGAAAAGGCTGTTATATTTGGATTTTACTGGACCATTTGATGGGTGAACTCCTGTAGGCTAAAGGGTGGGTGGCAAAATACTTAAGGTTTATGGGTTTTCATATGTATAGAGGTATGGGTGAAAATGCTCAAGGTTTATGGGTTTTCATATGTATAGAGGTATGGGTGTTAAATGAAGGGGATGAGTTGTTTTGCTAGATTTGACAATTCGAATATTCGTGTCTCGTTTGTTTAGTTTAGTTTTGTTTTAGTTATTGTCTCATGTCATGTGACTGAATTGTGTTTATAATATGTAAGGGGTTTGCAACCAAAGAAGGAACTGAATTTTGTTTTCCTCTTTCTTTAGTTAGTGGCAGTAGTGAAGTGAAATGTTTTTATGCTAGTCTATGAATCTCCTGAGTGATATGAATGTTTAATACCATTAATATATGTTGGTACCTCTGACATGTTGAATATAGGCTTAGCTAATCTTAGCAACACTATAGTAAATGTCATCTAGTGTTAAAAGCATAAAAATATGGAAGTTCGCAAGGAACTATTAATGATCTCCATAAACTTGCCATCAGGGGTCCCAAAGCTAATTAGTGAAGGCTGAATGCACCATACAATTTGGATGCTCAGGGTTGGCTGCCTGCTTCGATGGGGAATCTGGAGATTGAAGTTTATTGAAAGACTAGGATATGCCTACTGTTAGCCCAACTACCCCATAATTAGCCTGAGTTTTCGGCCTCAGTTCCCTGGAGTCGACTGGTTTCTTAAATAGGGCACTGGACCCTACTTTCCAGCAGAGCCTGCAAAATCTATGGCAACATTTTATGTACAGATAAGAATTTTTGGTGCAAAATAGATCCTAATTTGAGAATAAAGGAAGAAGGAACTGTAGACTGATTTTTAAATTTGTTGAATGTCACTCGAATGTTTTAGTATAAACTAAAAAGGGGAGGGGAAGACAAGGTTGGAACTTGGGCTTTGGGGATATCAATAAGGGGCTTAATCACTTTGCTCTGTTACCCTTGTAATAGTTAAAAGGGCAAACTATATAACTAGTCATTAAGCTTTGATTAAAATTGTGTTTTGGTCACTAACATTATGGAATTATGTTTTGGTCACTTGTCTATAAACTCTCATTACCTTGAACTAAATGACGTGTGACACATTAAGTGAAAAGGGTTAACTAATTTAGCTCTTAAATTATAGTTAATATATACTATTAGAAATTTTTAAACTGTAATTCTAAAAAAAATTAAATATAAAAATCTTAAAATTCATAATTTATTTTCTAAAATTATAATTAAATATTTTTTGAAATTATAATTATATGATTTTTTAAAAAAACTTCATAAATTTCTAAAGAGAGAAATCGCCGGTGCTGCCTTGTACCAACAAAACAAACCCATACTTTTTCTTAACACTCGTTAATCTTCTTTAGATAGTTTTGATTACATTTAATCAATGCATTAATGCATTTACTGGGCCAAGTAAAGTAACTAGATAAAGTTTTAGTTGACTATGTTATTATTTGAATTGGATTATAACGAGGTTAAAGGACGTTAATAACCATGGAAGTGAAGTGACGTACTTCAGTTTAGGAAATTTGGTTTTGGATGTGACAATACCAAAAAGGCAATGATGATGATAAACATGGATAAGTAGGATTTTGGAATGGAGTATCTTGTAAACGTAAGTCATCTTGAACAATGCTATATAACGAAGAGAGGTAATTCATAGTAAGAAATTTTGAGTATGATTAACTGAGATTATGTTATATGAGTGTAAAATTTAGATGTCAATGTTACATTGACCGGAAATGATGACGGTAATTGTTTGTATGAATTATGACTCGTGAGGATGAGTGGGAATTTTGGTGCCATCCCCATGCTCCAATGCGAAATATAAGGTACGTATATGAATCCTTACATGAGAATTGTCACATGATGCTATTATGAAAATGTGTATACGGAAATTTTTTATCAGCTGCAAGTTCATTGAAAGCTGCGAGCTCAACCCAAGTTGCGAGTTCATCAAAGTGCAAACTATTAAGGGTTTTAGCGAATCCTCAAATAAAGTGTAAGCAGGGTTTGCATGTGCTGAAATTGATGTTTTTATTATTATTATCAAACTTGTTAAAGCAACCAGAGTTAGTATTGAAATGATGTTATTAGGTACTGATTTCTTCAAATCAGTTTGTGTACAAGTTTTATATTTACTTTTCCAAGATGCTTTGGTAGGTTTAGTTGATTACTTGTAATCATTTCAACTATATATTGCAAATTTTTGGAATGAAAATTGATGAAAATATACAAGCAGTTTATTCCATCTACTAAGTGTTTTTTGCTCCTTTGTCATTTTTGTTCTGGTCTCGATTCAAAACACCAACAATGCGTTAGGGGTCATCATTTCAAAATTAACCTTACTGTTATTAATGCATTCTTTAAGCATCATAGTGTTGAAAGTGATTATCAAGTTGATTATGACATTATAACTAGTGTTCTTACTAGTGGTTTGATTAAATCTTAGTCTAAGAAAGGAAAACTAATAACTAGCAGCCCTGTCATCATGATGGTTCTATAATAGGAAAATTAGGAATCCTACTACACAAAGTCGGTTCAGGGTGTTTATTTCTCAGTGAGTTGGTTTTCAATGAGATTGTGGGGCGAGATTTAACTAATGAACGAAGGACATGTCTTCCTTTTCCCTATATGATATAATAGATCTTGAAAAGTTAAAAGGATACTACCGTAGCTGAAGACTTCCTCTTGAAGAATTTAATATATATATTCAACTTAAAGGAGGAAAGATGTTGATGACATTGCCAAGATGACTTTAGTAGATACGACATCAGCTGAAGTAGCAGGTGCAACAAAGGATGTTATCACACCATCTGCCACACATGACATTGCTACAGCCATTAAAGAACTGGTTCTAAAACACTTGAAGGCAAAGTTACATGTAGTCAATCTATAGATCAAGCTGCTGAATCAGGGGAAAGCTGCTATTTTTCAACTCTAATATGATTTGCAAATCCTTTAACTTTCTCTTTTGGATTTTCCAAAAAGAGGGAGTAGTGATGAGGGGGAGTTGAGTTTGATAATCTTGAACTTAAATATTTAGATACGTTTTATTTTTAAATGTTGTTTAGTTTAAGGGGAACTTATTTTAGGAGAAGTTTTTTTTTATGCTTATGGTTGTGCTTGAAGTATTCATGCTTGGGTTTTTCAAGATGATGATTTGAAATGATTGTTGCTGGATATTGTATGCATGTTGTGAATTATTTGCTGCCTCAGAGTTTTGTCAAAAATGCTAAAGAGGGTGATTGTTGGTGCACAAACTATGGAACATCCCATGGCACATCTTTAGATAGATTGCGTGCAACTGTTGTCAATTTTTACCATAATTAAAACTTCCTTTTTTTAATAGGTTTTTCAGCAACAAATTTAGTGGTAATTCGTTCAAACATGTGATTAATTTCTATTTTATGATAATTTTGTTTAATGTTTAAGTTGATAATATTATATGGAGAGATAAGGTGTTTTCGACTAAGAATATTATTTCATATGAGAATTTTGTTCACCATTTATTGAAGATTATTCATGAAAATATTGTAAAGGATATTGGTGAATAAATATGATGTTAATATCCAAGGTAAATCTTGGCTTTTGTTCAAGAAGATAATGGGACAAATTTTGTGATAAATTCCAAAGCAGAAGTCGAATGTTATCCTACTTTCCGATAACGTTTTACGTGCTCTAGAAATAAAGAAGAGATGTCGTGGGAATGTAGCTCTGCGAACAAATTGTTTCTTTTGAGAATATTTATTCATGTCCTTTATTATTTAATTTGCGAGAGCTTTTCGCATGTTCTTTTTGTAGAAAAGGGGCAGTTTTTTGTGAGTCCACTAGGAAAAAATTAGAGAAGCTGCAACATTTTTGTAAAGGGGGCAGGGTTAAAAAATTTTGTTGTACTTTGTATGGTAGTTGATTCATTTTTGGGCGAAACCCGCAAACGTAAGTTAAGTTCAAACTGCATTAAAGTTTTTTATGGTTAATTTTTTTTTTATTTTTTATGTGCTTATTTATAGGTGAATCACTTGTGGTACCATTGGTTATTAGTGTAATAACATGAGAAAAAAAATCTTATTTAATACTGTTGAGGCAAGTTTTTGAATTGGTTGTCTATGTACTAGTGGAAGTGACCATTACGTCTATCACTGCTCAAATACATAATCTTGTGCTTATTATTGAAGAAGCGATTGCATCAAGATAGATTATTTTTCAATGATTCTTATATGATCTACTTACCTTATACTTAGATATGCAATCCAAGAAGATATGGACTAGCTTTATGATCTTTTGTATCCTTATATTAAGTATAATTAATTTAAATATAATTGATTTGATGATGTTTGGGCATATGAAGACGGATTAAATGTTATTTTGTGAAGATAAATTTGTGCTCTAAATATGAAAAGCTCATTCAAACTTGATAGATGCTTTATTATTGAGTCAATTTTTTTTTAAGTGGCCATCGAAGTGGCAACGGAAGTGACAACAGAATTGACGACTTTGGCTAGGACATTGACAAACAAAATAACTTGCTTTATTTGGAGTTAAAAATCTTTTTAACCAACTTAAATGAGTTTGTATATGTGTGTTGGCTTTTATTTGAAGATCCATCTTGTCTTTTAAGATTGGACCGAATCGAATTAAACAATCAAATCCTTTAGATTGTGGAGAATAGATAGGGATAGCATTGAAGAACAAATCTGCAACAATATTAGTATATTTGATTTTGTTATTTATTAGCTACTGTTTAATGGGAATTGAATTGTAATTGATCTTTAGTATGTTAGCAAGTCTTGAACTTTTATAAATTTGAGAGATTTGTATAGGTTTTGTACACAAAGTTGAGAGCACTTATTTGTTCATTGAGGAACGTTTTTGTAAGACTACATTGAGAGTGTAAAACAAGTTTATCACTAGGTTTTACAACAAGAGAATTTAGATGTGAGTGATCTAGGTCTAGGTACAAAAGTGAGGCTGCTATATCGAGATGTGATATGACTTAAATCACTTGTTGTATTGGGATTAAAGATAGTGAATTTACTCATTAAGCTAGGCTCTGCAGAAGTAGGGAAACCGAATTGCGAAACAATTCTTGCGTGTTCTGTTTACTATTATTTATTGCAGTGTCATTCGAAGTTCCCACTTTTGTAACCACTTTTGTCACCATTTACACACTATGTTTTTCTTAAGCAATTATCGACTGTAGGTTCTAACAAATACATGTGTGTTAAAATAATTAGACGTTATGAAATAAAAATAATTAGTAGAAGATTAAACTTGAAATTAGAAGGATGAGTAAACTCTTGTATGAAAAAAGATCTCTTCAAAACAAGCAAAAAAAAAAAAAAATCTTCTCTTTGCCATAAACAAGTAATGCGAGTGATTAAAAAAATTATCGATTGTAATTAATTTATTACTAACCCATATACTAAAACATGTGGAAAAAATAATACTCGTGCCACATATAGCATTAATGTACTATACGGTGTTTCAACCTTTCTTAGCACACCTAGCTACCACTCACGTTTAATTATTCAACTTCCATGAAGTTGTCATGATGAAAATGTTGAGAATAATGGCAGAATAAAAGAAACATAGTTGTAAAAATTCCAGCGTCGAATCGTATACCTTATGAGGGGTTCGAATTTGATGAGCGAGCTGGTACTGCAAAAGAAACTTGTTCATTTAAACCCTATTGTTTCTCAAAGAAGTGGAAGAACAAAATCATACATTATATATCATTTATATAAATGAAGGCAAGTAGACGGGTGAATATTCTACATGTCTAGTCTCTCCAAGGCATTAGAAATGGGTGGTGTGACCCATCCGTAAAAGCTGCCATAGCTAAGCTTGGACGGACAATCGAAGGTTAATTATAGATATATGGAATTTTCGAATATTTCTTGATTTTATTTGTTTTTCCATGCATGCTGATTTCAACAGTGACTAATAGAATGACCGATGGTAGCAATAGTAGAATATTGTTGATAGATGTAGAAAAGTACCAGTTTAAAGGTTTTTGATTGTCATTCACAAAGAGATGTGAGTCATGTGACTCAAATATTTCTATAATTTATTATATTAATTAACACTAAACGTATTTTTTTGTTTTAATAAAATTTAATTCAACTATCGAAAAGTCTTACCAATTTGATTTTCCACTTTTTCGCGTCCAGCCAATCAAGTAAGGTTAATATATGTCATTAAAATTTGCCAAAATAGGTATACTTTCATTGTTCTGGAAAATTTCGTCTCCATATATCAGGTTTGGACGATGAGTTCTAAGGTATTCATGTATTGGCTACTTTAAATCAACATCAAATTATTTAAGTTTTTTTTTTATCTATTTAAATTATTTTAGTGTATTCTATTCCATCTGTCTCAATCAATATCAGCCCATACTAGTATTTTGGCTATTAAAGTGTATAGCGGTTTTAAATCAATATTAAATTATTTAAGTTTTATTCTACTCCATTTTTATTTATTTTGGTTATTTTAGCATTTTCTACTTGTTTTGATCGATACTTGACTGTATTAGTGTGTATCAATCATTATTGGTGAATAAAAAATTGACATTTTAAATCAATTTTTAATATACTTTTTTGTTTTGATCGATACTTGACTGTATTAGTTTGTATCAATCATTATTGGTGAATAAAAAATTGACATTTTAAATCAATTTTTAATATACTTTTTGCTTTAATTATTTTTTGTTTTTATATTTACGTTAAAAAAATAAAATATAATTGTAGAGGTCTAATTTAGTCCGGACCCAAACAGAAACCAAATATAAGAAAAATAATAATAAAAATTAAAAATAACAAAATCTATTAATAAAGTCCAAGTCCAATTACAAATGGCCCAAAATAAAAAAAAACATAATGGCCTAGTGGCCCAATAGCCTAAACAATTTTCAGGAAAAAACCCTAGCCTCTGCGCCGCACCCCACGTCAGCGTGCTCGCCACCCGAGGCTTGACGCGCCCTTGCCGCCCTTGCACCAATGTAACGCCCTGGATAATTTAAGTTTGTAATTGTGAAATTTAATACAACTGTGTATCTACTTCAATGGTTAAGTGTTCTGGGTGTGTGTGAGAGGTATTGGGTTCAATTCTGACTTTTGGCAAAACTTTGTTATTTTATATCCAAGCCTTACTCTTATTGAGTGAGCTTATATTAAATTATTTATTAATCTATATTAGAATGAGTTTGCTGGTTAGAGTGGTAAGGAGTTAATGTGTGGGAGGTCTTGTGTTCGAACCCCTGCGCAAGTGTGAGTGTTAATTTTTGCTCGGTTTTGTGATAGAGTTTCGATGGAGTTGAGATTCTGAAGTAGTTGGATGAGGTTAGTGGTCGGATTTATTGGGATTTGGTAGTTAGTGGATGGAGTGGGGAGTTTGGGGGTAATTGAATTTAATTTTCATTTTTATTTTTCTTTTCCCAAAATTTTGCTACCTTTCTGACGTTTTCTGCTTTTTCCTCTGTTCTTTTCTTTTCTGCCACTTTTTGTTTTTGCTTTCTCTCCACTCTGTTCAACCAATTGGTTGTTTTAATTGCTGGGGCTCAGTGCTTCGGTTCTGCACCGTTCATCTTGGTAAGTCTGTAGGTTCGTTCTTTTGATTTTCGCTCTTTTGAATGGGTGTTGGTGTTGTGGTTTGGGAGATTAATCTCTGTGAGTGTGTGCGTAGGAGAAGACTGTGAAGTTGAGGAGTTCCTACAACAGCTTAGTCCATATTAGTTATTTCTGTTTGTGAGTAGTAAGTGTGTGATTACAGTTGGTGATTATTGTAACACCCCTAACCCGTAACCGTCATCGGACTAGGGTTAAGAGGAGTTACTAATCATTTCCAAACATTCCATATCATTTTCAACACAAAGTCAATCAAACAAAATAATTCACAATCATATAGTCCCTTAAATAGGTCAATGAGACCTTAAACATGTGTTAGAAATGGGTCGGGACTAAACCGAACACATACAAAAATTTATGAAATTAAAACATTTTTCTAAGTTACAGAGGTTACACACCCGTGTGGGTAGGCTGTGTGCCTCACACGGCCTCAGACACGCCCGTGCGTCCAAGCCGTGGCAAAACAGGGCATACATACTGACTTGTCCACACGGCCTGAGACACGCCCGTGTGCCTCACCCGTGGTCGACACTGACTTGCACCACACGACCAGTCACACGCCCGTGTGTCCAGCCCTTGGTCGAGTCTGACTTGCATCAATTCACCAACCTGAATGACACGGTCCAGCCACACTCCCGTGTGCTCAACCGTGTGGGTAATTATAGGCCATTTTCAAGGCCAAATTACCATCCACACTTTATGATCACCTATAAGCATCAAACCAATACCATATCAAACCTCAATTGCAGCCAAACATACCAATACAAGCACCAATTTATCATCTACTATACCATCTATAATCATACTCAATTCCATCTCAAATAAGTTCATCCACAATACCAAATTTCACATCCCAAATCATATAGGTCAAGCATCATATAAACTTGACCACATTTCACATTTAAACCACAATTTTTATCAATCATCTAAGCATGGAACATACCATATTCATCATTCACTTAACCCAAACATATACACACTAACATCATTCAACTTTTAAGCTTAAACCATATCTCATGGCAAAATTTATACATCTCAAAACATGCCACATTCAATAGCCTATACATGACATATACCATATATATATACACATCTTTCCAAAAGTACCAAAATAGATAGCCGATAGTGTGATTGAGTCGCTGACGATCCCCGGATCCGAGCTAGCTTTAAAGACACTGTAAAACAGAGAAACACTTCACACAGTAAGCTCTAAAGCTTAGTAAGCTCGTAATATAATACTAATAACTCAATAATACATTATCAATGTACAAAATAAACCATCACTTAGATAGATTCACAGCTATATACAATTTCAACCTTATCCATATGCTCACACAATCATCCATTTAACCATAAATGATATCAACAACCACATAGGTTATGAACATACCTTTGCCAACACTTAGTTAACATACATTCTTGCTAATCAATGCTCGATACCACACTTCGATCACACTTCATTACTCATTCGATTTAGTCGCACACTTAGTGCCAAGTTTCTTAGCCGAAGCTTAAATATCATCGCACACTTAGTGCATTTACTTTTAACCGATTCTAACTCGGTATCGCACACACAGTGCCAATCAATAAAGCCGAAGCTTCTATTATTTCGCACACACAGTGCTAATCATCTCTGTCTCAATTCCTATTACGCACGCTTAGTGCCACATTTCTCAATTTCACATATAACATTTCTACTCCAATAATCACATAATTATTCATTTCATAGCACTTAAACATAAACTTGATAACACGTATTATATCCGAACTTACCTCAGACGGAGAAATACCGAGACTAGTCGATCAATCAATTACTTTGTCTTTGCCTCGATCTCGATCCGAATCTCTCTTTTCTTGGTCTATACATAATCAAATTTAGCTCATTCAATCACCAAATCATTCAATTTAGTCCAATCACACATATTTAGGGCATTTTAGAAAATAGCTCTCACATTTTCACATTTCGACACTTTAGTCCCTATTTCATAAAATCATCAAATTCACATAATTTCATCTCACACATGCCTAGCCGAATTCTCCTTATACTCATACAAGCCTACATATTTCATTTATTTCACATTTTAGTCTTCCAATTTCTCATTTTTATAATTTAGTCCAAAATAGCTAATTTCATCAAAAATTTAAGAACAAAATATATTAATCCAACATCAAACTTTCATATTTCACCATCAACTATCATTAAGCTCAAACATTCATCAATGGAATATCTCAAAATTACCAACAAATTCTAAAATTAGAGCATGGGCTTGAGAGAACACTAAGCAACGATCACGAAAACATAAAAATCATCAAAAACCGAGCTCAAAACATACCTCAATCAAGAATAACAATAGCCGAAACCTCCAAAGCTCAAGAACCCTATTTTTATTTTCTAATTTCGGTGAGAAGATGAATGAATTATGGCTTTCATTTCTTTTGTTTTTATTTTTATTAACTTGAAATTCCAATTTACAAAATTAACTTTAGTTAAAACATTATAACATCACATATTTTAAGTCCATTACCGTCTACTAACCTTAATAGTGGACTAATTTCATTTTAAGGACTTTACACTTAATAAATCATATCAATTAAGCATTTTAACAATCAGCACACATCTTTTATCTTTTATACGATTAAGTCCTTTTTGCTAATTAATAACACAATCGATAAAATTTTCACACAGAACTTTCACACATGTTCAATCACATATTATAAACACCAAGAATAATATTAAAATATTTTTTCAACCTCATATTTGTGGTCCCGAAACCACTATTCCGACTAGGGTCTAAACCGGTCTATTACAATTATTCTAAGGCTTTGTTGTGGAATAGGTTTTGTTTGAGTTTCGTAATATTTTTATTGAAATTGGACATTGGATTGTTGATTATAGGTTTCGTAGGTCTCGGGGTTGCTTTCACATCAAAATCGAACCAGGTGTGTTCCCAAAATGCAGAAAATCGGGTTTCAGCAAAAGCCGAAAAAGCACTCTGTCAACGCCACATGGGTGTGTGCTCGGCCGTGTGGTTGGTCGTGTGCGAGAAACGGCCGTGTGTCTGACGAATGTGCAGTCGTGCGCAAGACACGACCGTGTGGTGGTGTGAGTGTGGCCGTGTGGGCCACACGGGCTAGGCCATATTGGGCGTGTGGGCCTACACGGGCGTGTGGGTTTTGGGCCAGGCTGTGTGGGCCATACGGGCAAGGCCAATCTGGACGTGTGGTCCCACACGGGTATATGGGCCCATAATTATGAAATTTTCCCTAGGGTCGCACAAGTCGTTTCGATCGACTGTGGGCTTACCATAGGGTCGGTAAGGGATAACCAAACCCTAAAATTATGTGATTTGATATTCTGATATTCTGCTCTGAGTAGGACATTGTTATGCATGTCCGACTATTCTATTAAATTTATACATGTTATCTGTATACGAGCATGTAAGCATGATATTTATGTATCTGTATTCTGTATATATGATTGGGGTGTGAATTGTATATGTGGAGGAAGTGTTCTAAATGGCAACCTTCGCCTATATTTTAGCAGCTTGACTACATATTATCCGATGTGTCGTAATGACACGATGTGGTGTGTAAGGATGGGTGGGTGTTTTTAACCCCACATGGTGTGATAGGATGGTTGGAGTTGGTATGTAGAGGATGGGAGTAGGATTCTGAATATCTGTTCTGCATATCTGATTCTGTTATCTGTATCTGAAATGGACATAAGTCTGAATCTGTATCTGACTGTATATGAGATTTCTGTCTGTATTGCATGTTTATTTCTGCTAGGTTACACACTGAGTTTACAAAAACTCACATCTGTTTGTCTGATATGTTCAGGTAATCCACAAACTTAGGCGGATCGGTGTGATGGAGCCTCACGGTGACCACGAGTTCGTAAACTGTTTAAGATTATGATTTTTATTTAATTAAGGATTATTTTTTTAGAGTATTGTAATTTATGGACTCTCCGGACTGTTTGGTTTAATTTTGGATTTGGATTTTTGATTTGAATTTTTAATTTTTTTATTTGCGACGGTTGGCTAAAAACATGGTTTTTAATAAAACAATAGTTTTCTGAAAATACGAACGGGATTATTAAATATAACGATTTCTAAGACTTCCACTATAGATTATGTTTTGACAATGAATTGTTTAAATAACGCTTTCAGTAATAGTTTTTAACGAATATGGGTTACAAAGCTTTATCGAAATAACTCAATTTTCAAAACCCATCTTTGTGACATCTCTAGATTCGACCATAATGTCTAGGCCGGGTTTGAGGGGTTACATTTAGTGGTATCAGAGTTAGGTTGCAAAACTCGGGCTGTGAATTTTGGGTTCCAAAATTGTGTTTCAAAAGGGTCTGGTTTTGAAATAATTTGGATAATTTTGAGTAGGTATATGGTACACCGAGTCTCCAGCGCCGATTCTGTAAGTATTTCTGAACTTAGATAGAATATTCTGAAAATACTGTAGTTAGTACTTTCTGAAACTACACGGAGTTAGTTAGAGACTGAAACCTCTGAAATATTTCTAAACTTCTAATAATTTAAGCATAAAATATCTGCTAATAAATATTGGAACTGATGCATAAAATTCTATAATGTAGAAAAATTTGATGTAACACCCCCTAACCCTAGACCGTTATCGGAACAGGGTTACGGAGCATTACCGAACCTTTCAGACATATTACGAACCTTACACAAATAAATAACATACATATTGTAAAACATTCATAATGTCCCTTTTATGGACCCTCGAGGCCCAAAATACGTGTTAGAAGTGAATCAAGACTAATTCGAGTACTTAGAAACTTTTTCGTAAAATTTCAAAATTCTTCCAAAGTACAGGGCTCACACGCCCGTGTAATGGGGCCGTATGAACTCAATATAACCCCTTTATAACAACCTAACCAACCCTGCAAATTTAAATCGCAATCACTCTGAAACTAATATCACAACCAATACAATTTATTTACAAATACACCTAAATTATATAAAAAAATTTAATCTCTAAAACTTACTAAATAATAATTCATATGTATCTATCAAAGTAAACTTAGAAAACTTCATTCAAATTCAATCCAAATTTAGTACCAAATGTGCTATATTAATGACTTATCATTCCCCATAACCAATTTCAAAACATTATATATATTAAGATACACAACCAAAACTACATTAACCCATATACTTAACCTAGGTACATGCCACCTTTACCAGAAGAAATATACATCACCAAGTTTCTGAGGTCGGGATCGGTTCTGGATGCTGGACTGGATCGTTTGACTTCTACTAACCTGCACACGGAAAACAACCGTACGCTGAGTATGGATATACTCAGTGGTATTACTATAATTTAAATTATTTAAGTAAAATAACAAATAAACATATCAAATTATATAACAATTAATTCATAAATAAACTAATTTATGCTTAACTTTCATTTCTCAACAATAGCAACTCAATTTGGCTATTCATCAATTTAATATCATATAACATCTCATTTGAACATCAATCTCTTCATGAATCTTTGATTCATTATTTTCATTCTTATTTCTCAATTTCAATTCACTTTCCATTTCATGAACAAAGTCGATCATTTTCATTCAATTTTTGCTATTTCATTTATTTGCCCCTATTAACAAGACTCGGACTTTGGCGGATACACGGATCCAACCAAACACACTAGAATGACACCCAGTGCCTCATCGGATAGTTCGAAACAATAGTTGACACCCAGTGTCTCATCGGCCAAGCCGAAGTAAGTTGGTACCCAGTACCTCATCGAATCTATCCGAAGTAATATAGTGACACCCAGTGTCTCATCGAGTCGAGGTCGAAGTATCCCTGAACACTTCCAATCCTATGGCATGCCAACTATATCCGACTCAGCCCGACTAGTTAATAAGGTATTTAAATCACATATAACCTCAATTCAATCACAATTTCTCACATTTTCAATTCAATCATTTTCCACTTTTCAATCAATACTCAATCCATATATTCACACATTTTCACAATTCAATACATTTTCATTCAATTCAATATCAATACTCACCTTAATTTCTCTTACCATGCATATTAATCACTATTCACAATTAATAATAAATAAATTCGAATTATAGTAATACAAACCAGAATTTCTCTTGAGTTACTCTCCGGCAATCTTTTCCTTTCCCTTCTGAGCCGATGTCTCCGATTCGATGTTAGCTACGAAAATTAGAATAATTTACAATTATTAATACAACAATTATTCACATCAAATACTTGAATTTCCTATTTAACTTCTACTTTAATTCCAATTTAAATCATCTATTTTTCCATCCCAATTCATACCTTATTTATATTCAATTTTCAACCAAACTTAAACTTAACTATCTAATTT
The DNA here is from genome assembly GCA_025698515.1 of Gossypium sturtianum. Classification (NCBI taxonomy): domain Eukaryota; kingdom Viridiplantae; phylum Streptophyta; class Magnoliopsida; order Malvales; family Malvaceae; genus Gossypium; species Gossypium sturtianum. The sequence goes on along the minus strand of CM046951.1, from coordinate 90,470,432 downwards.
TCATCATAAATACCTAATTTCGAATTTCTTGCAATTTAGTCCCTATTACACAAAATTTATAGCCTATTCTACAATTTAATCCTTCTCCCACTTCTAACTTGAAATTCTATTAATTCAATCCCTAGTTCACACTTTTACTCAACAAAATTAGTATCTAAAAATCTAATAACTTCCAAAATTTCAACATATATCTAGTAGTATTTTGTTCTAGGATCATAAAAACTCAAAAATTACAAGAAAATGAGTTAAATTGACTTACCAATTTGAATTTGAACCTTTAAAAACCCTAAATTCTTTTCTTTCCTTTTCTTTCTTCTTTCTCTCTGTTTCGTCCCTCACCTATTCTGTTTCTTTTGTTTTATATATATATATATATATATATATAATGTAATGTAATATTAATATAATAATATAATAATATATTATAATAAAAATCTTAACTAAAAATCTTTGATATTTCAATGTTAAACCGCCTCAATTAACTAAAATGGCTTAATTGCCTATTTAGTCCTTTTTACTTTCTTTAATCTATAATTAAAATTTTACCTCTATTACAATTTAATTCTTTTTCTTAAGTACTCCTAATTAAATCAAATTCACCTAACTAGAACCTAATTAAATATACAACTAGTTTCGTAAATATTTTTAATAAATATTTACAAATTCGTTTTACTAAGACGGAGGCCCGACAACATATTTTTTCGATGCCCGTGAATTTTAGGACATTTCAAATCCATAATCAGTCATTTCAATCTACAATGTGAAACACCACTTAATCAGTCCCAATCATCTTGTATAATTTTATTGTTATAACAATGATAAATTTGATGTATGTTGTTTACCTTAAATCATACCTGAGATTATATCCCTTTTGGTGAGCAACTTAAAGCCTAACGTGTTTTGGGATTGAGTCATTCTCATATACAACGACATGGAAGTCATGGCTTGACCTTTTATTTGTTGCCATCTGTCATGTACTAAGAAATTGGGCTTGTTGGGCCAAGTGGATGTGTGGATCTTAATCCATTAGTGAAACAATACAGAATTAAAACACAAAGGAGACACCTACCGTTATGATACTAATAACCTTGGTCCTTGATTGATTAGGGGTATATAGTGTATGTTTAATATTTTATTTATAAAAGTAAAATTTATAATTAATAGATGATATTCTTCTATTTAATTTGATAAAAAGAAGAAGAAGCTAAATATGATAATATTTCAATTAAAATTTTCCATTGAGTATTTTTAAATTTGATAAAATTGAATTAATAAAAAAGTGTCATCTATCATATTATTCCAATAGGATTCTGAGTACTCATCCAACCATTTACTGATTTTAGTTATTTTATTTTATTTTCATTTGATTCTTCCAGGAAATCACAATTTTTAAAAAAGGCTACGGGATAAAAATAAATTGTTCACATATGCTAACAGTTAGTTTTTTGAATTCTATCCAGCTTTTGACTTAAAAGGTGGTGTTCGGTATAATGAAAAATCCAATATTTTCTAAGAATTTAAGTGGTGAGCCAATAATTTTCACATTTGGTAGATTTCTGTTGATGTATGAATCTGGTATGGTACTTTATTATTGAGTAAAATTAAAAATAATGGAGACTAGTTTAGAGATTAGGATTATTAGTATTTATTTACAATATTATAATTAATTATTATTTAATAATGAAGTATTATTGGATTAAATTACTTTATATTTTAATTTAAATATATCTTAAATATTTAAAAATTAAATTAAATTTAATAAAATATTAATTTTTATTTCAAAATAAATAAATAGATTAACTACATGTTTATTAATAAAATTTACAATTCCAGGAGCAAGTCCCACCATCACAATACTGACTATTCAAATTTATTTTAGTCTAGATCTGATCATATTTCATTGTGTGTTGTAATGATTGATTGTTATTGTGAGTGTAATTGTAATTATAATTTTTAAAATATATATATATATAATCAAATATATTTCCTATATGAATGGTTTAGATTGAAGCAACATTATTTAATAATTAAAATATTATATTACTTACCTGGGGTGAAATGAGAAAAATCTTCTTAATATAGGTAAAGATGTCTGGTCTTATTTGTGAAAAAGAAAAAAGTTAAAGAATCTATTCTCAATTCACATAATATGAGTGGATATAAAGCAAGTTTTCTTTTGTTAGAAGAAGCATTCATAGCAAATATTTTGAAGCTTTTACTTTTATCTTTAATTTGTATACTAAATAGAGTTAAATCCAAAAAAGATGGTATTTTCCTAATTTTCTTATGTTTATGCCATCATGTGGTTTTCAGAAAATGATGTCTGTGCAAGTAATTAAAACCATTAATTTTTTTTATTAGTTAAATAATATAAACACAGACTTTAACCAAGGATCTTTGGTAAAAATTCCATCTCTCTTTTAATTTTTTTAAATAATCACAAAAATATATATTTAAAAGCAGAGACAATCATTTTTTACAAGTAATTCTCCCTCCATCTCAAATTCAATATTTTTGGCCAATTTTAATCAAAGAAGTAATATTTAAATTATTAAAAAAAGATGTAGAAGAAAGAAAACACAAGTTTATTTTTTGTAAAATTGAAAAGAGAGATGGTAAGGATTGCCGTAAAGAAAAAGAGAGATACGTCAATGGAATGACAGATGAAGCATCTTGGTCCAAGAAAACATTAGGCTCCAGGTTCCATATAAGTTTTATGGCAGACAGGATAGGTATAATTGAAAGAGAGAACGATATAGTAATACTTTGATGAAACACTGAGCATCGAGCTGGCTTATACTTATTGGATTTTAGAATTGGATCCCTCAGTTCATTAGTTTTTAATTTTCATTGATTTAATCTAATTTAAGATAAATAAAGTACTAAAAACAACAAAAGTTAAAATTCGATTCAACCGTTTTTTTAAATTCAATTCAATCAGTTTGTATTGGTTCATAAGTTAATTAAGGTATAATTAATCCCGATCCAATCAATTTAATCAGTCAATCTAATTTTAAAAATATTATTCATATCAAACTCGAGTTCTTGTAGAAGTGAAAAAAAAAAATGTTAGTAAAAGAAAATTGGATAAAAAGAGTTATCTAAAATATAAAATAAATATTGGGCTGGCACTAGGCAGACCAAAAATTTAATTTTTATTTTTACTTTATCTAAATAAAGTAGTTTTATTTTACAAGAAAATAGTAATTGTCTAAGTTATACCATTCACTATAATTTGAATGAACTTGACCAGAATTTCAAGTCTGTACGAATTGAATTTAAACAAATATATATGATATTAATAAATGTATAGATTAGGACAAATTTTTCTCATATTCATTCATAAACATTTCTACTTTTAATCTATTAACACCAATAAAAAGTGATTTTTTTTTCTTTTTTCTTTTTGATATGTTAGAAATTATACATTGGGATAGATGAAAAGCTAAGCAACTTGCTTCAGCTCCCGAAATTGGAATTCTATTTTAGTTGGCAAGATATGTTGAATTTGCATATACAAATGTTACGCGGTTAGAATTTTAGTCTAACAGTTTGTGTGATTTTAGGCAATTTTTTTGCTTCAAAAACACCTAAGTCAGCCTAACTCCTAACAATTGAGGATTCAAACAAAATTTCTTCAAGGTACCAATGCAAAGCGGAAGCAATTCAAAGATGAAAGAACTTGAAAGATGAACAAAGCCACAAAAAAACAAAAAACACAAGAGAGAATGTTCGAGCGAATGCTCTCAAGAATTCTATTACTCAAAACTGAAGTGATTTACAATGAGGGGAGAGACCTTTATTTATAGTTAAGCCTCTCTAAATTCAACGATACAGATTAAAGTACATCAACGGCTAAGATTAAAAGCTATTTATAAAATCAAATCTCTAAGATTACGGAATCATATCTTCTAAAATTACATATCATATCTAAGATTGCATATCTTTGAAGATCACATTCCTTATTTGCCATGCTTTGTAGATGGACCTTTAATCTCTCCAAGCAACAAGCCAGTCCGGTTGGGCCAAATGACCTACCTTGAACATGATGGATCACACAAGTGTGCCATGGTTGCGGACTTCCATGCGCAGCCCATGACATTCTCCCCTACCTGTTCTGTAACACCCCTCACCCGTATTCAACGCCGAAATAGGGTTACTGAGCGTTATCGGACTTATAAAACAATTAAACATCCATTTAGCATACACTTTCTCAATTCAAGCATTCATCATTCAATCTCAATCAATTTGTCCCTAATACGAGCCTACGAGGCCTTAAACATCATTGGGAGTGGTTTGGGACTAAACCGATAACTTAAGAAACTTTCACGAACTTTGAAAATTTTTCTCAAAACAGGGGACACACGCCCGTGTGGCCAGGCCGTGTGTCTCACACGGCTACCAGACACGCCATTGTCACAAGCCGTGTGGACATTCGAAATGGGAGCACATGGCCTAGTCCCAGCCCGTGTCTAACCCCGTGTCCAAACAAGTGAGCTTACTGACTTGGGTCACACGGCCAATCACACTCCCGTGTGTCTAACCCGTGTGCCCTTCGAAGTGGCCACACACGCCCGTGTGCCAGGCTGTGTGCTAGGCTGTGCCAAACCTGTAGGGTATACTGACTTATGCAACACGGCCAAGTCACATGCCCGTGTGCTAAGCCGTGTCTAAATTATAGGGTATACTGACTTATGCCACACGGCCGATCACACGCCCGTGTGTGAGACCGTGTGGAGCATACTGACTTGATTTCTAAAACCACACCAGGGGACACACAGCCGTGTAACATAACTGTGTGTCACACACGGCTGAGACACATGCCCGTGTCTCTGCCCGTGTGGACAAAAATAGGCTATTTACCAAGCCAGTTTGCAACCCAAACTTAGGCACACCTATACAACCCATATAGCACAAAACCTAGCATCAATAGACGTATAATTCAATTCCAAATTAAGCATAATTTATACCATTTCCAATACTAACAACCAACATGCTTATAAACTCATGTTTTACTCATTCAAAACATACCAAATACCAATTACTTCAAACATCAAAATGACCAAACTCAATTATGCATTATTTGGCCTAATTTCACAACCATACCAATGTCCACAATTCAACCATTTGAACACTTATAATACCTATAACCATCAAGCATCACCCAACCATCATACAATTCATATCACAAAGCATAAACACATACAAGATTCAACCATACCAAAATAACCCCAAATAAGCCATTACTCAAGGCTATATATACAAACCAAAACATATACATTTACAAGCCAATTCCATTGGCCAAAATCATTACCAAAACATAAATAAAATGACCAAAGTTCCTATACATGCCATATACTCAAAATACCAAAGTTCATAGATACCAAGATATAGGTGGATAGTGTGACGCGATCTCCAACGATCCTCGACTCCGAGCTAGCTTTGAAAACTATAAAACACATAGAAATACACAAAGTAAGCTTTATAGCTTAGTAAGCTCGTATAAAATAAACTTAATGCAATCACATAAACATAATTCAATAATTTGAATACACCAATATGTATTTTACATTAGCTAACAAACCTTTCAATACTCAATTGAGAGATTATGCACTACCTTCACAAATCCCTTCGATTTGAAACTTATATAATTTATGTACGTACCTGTATCATTTAATATCAATCTCAAACTCATCCACCTCTTTCGTTTACCCGTTGAACCATTCGAAATAGAAGTCGGATACTCAAAGGTCTCACATGATAAGTACCTATACCATGGCCCGAAGCCAAATCAAGTAACTTATCTCCGAAGTACTGATATCATGGCCCGAAGCCAAATCAGCCGATATTCATGGCCCGAAGCCAAATTGCTATATCTCGCACCCGAAATGCTAATATCATGGCCCGAAGCCAACTCAATGTATCCCCTAATGACATGTCACTAGTATCCTAAACTATTCCTAAGGTTCAACCGGGATATCGAATGCCGAATTATTATCGATTCAATGTCGAACTTATTTGAAATCTCGTATTTACAACTTAAACAATATCAAAGCATTCATAATACATTTATAATGAAATTTATCACATACGAACTTACCTCGAATGTGGAAACGACGAAATAAGTTGATTAGTCGATAACTTTAGTTTTTCCCCGATCTAGATCCGAATTCTACTTTTCTTGATCTAAATATATTCAAAATTAACTTATTTAATCATCTATTTATTCAATTCAATCCAAAATATATATTTAAGCTATTTTACACATTAGCCCCTAAACTTTCACATTTTTACAATTTAGTCCTTATTACACAAAATCACAAATTCATGTAAATTTCAAAACACCCATGCTTAGCCGAATTACCATTATACCCCTAACAGCCCATATTTTTCATTCATTTCACATTTTAACCACTAAATTTACACATTTCACAATTTAGCCCCTAATTTGCATTTTCACTAAAAATCACTTAACAAGACTTGTATATCTATCAACAAGCATTCATAATCTATCAAGAAACTTAAAAAATCATTCATATTCATCAATGGAAACATCTAAAATCTTTAAAAATTTTGCAAATTAGTCCCTGGGCTAGCTAGAATAAGCTACAACGATCTCAAAAACGTAGAAATCATTAAAAACAGGACAAAAATCACTCACCAATTAAACTAGAAAGCTTGGCCAAACTTATCCATGGTTTCTTTAGGTTAAAATCGGCTATGGTTGATAAAATGAAGAAGATGGATGTTATTTTACTAGTTTTAATTATCATTAATTACCAAATTACTATTATAACCTTTAAAAACTTTAATAATTACACAAAATACCAAGCCACTATCATCCACTAACATTTTAATGGATTATTTACCACATAAGGACCTTAACTTTAAGGTTCTATAGCTATTAGACACCTTTAGCTATTAGAATTCAAGTTTTATGCTTTACGCAATTTAGTCCTTTTTATCAAATTGACCAATCAAACGATAAAATTTCTTAACAAAATTTTCACACCAACATAATATCACGTTATAAACATTAAAATAATAATAAAATAAATATTTTGACTTCAGATTTGTGGTCCCAAAACCACTGTTCCGATTTGACTAAAAACGGATTGTTACATGTTCTAACGAAACCTTTGTCACGTCCTCCAAATTGAACTAGTCTATCTTGTCTTCGAACAACCATAGGGCCTCGACAGGTTCTCAACTTACTTCACTGTCGAGAAGTCCCTTCCATCGTACTAAGTACTCAGGACTCGATAGATAGTACTTTCGTCTGGTCACACGGTCTGCCATGATGCTTTCAACTTTGCGATCATAGGATACATTTACCTTCATTGGCGCTCGTTCGTACTTGCCTCGATCTGGATCATTTTGATCCTCATGAAAAATGGCTTAAACATACTGAAATGGAACACCGGATGAATCTTGAGTTTTGCTGGCAACTCAAGTTTGTAGCCCATATTGCCTACTCTCTTCACCACTTGGAAAGGTCCCTCATATCGTCGCACAAACCCCTTGTGCAAGCCATTGTGACACAAAATCAAATGTAATTTCGCAATGAAAAATCACTAACCTAAAATTTCACATCCTTACGACTCTGATTAGCCCACTTCTTGTTGCGCTTACTCGCCTTGTGTAGGCAAGCTCTGGCTAAGTTATTATGCTCTTGCCACTATTTTACAAATCTATAAGCTACTGGATTTGGTCCTCAATAACGGGTCGCAACAATGTTGGGTGTGAGTAGCTGTTGACCGGTCACTATCTCGAACAGACTTTGATTTGTTGCCCAACTTTGCTGCAAATTTTAAGAAATTTGGGCCACATCCAACAACTTTGGCCAGTCCTTCAGAGTAGCACTCACATAGTACTGAAAATATGTCTTTAACAACGCATTCACTCGTTCGGTTTACCCATCAATTTGCGGATGCATGCTAGTGGAAAAATTTTCAAGTCTGAGCCCATCAGCGGGAACAATTTCATCCAGAACCGGCCTGTAAATTGCCCGTCTCAATCACTAATGATAGATTGAGGCACTCCCTAATACTTCACCACTTGTCCAAGGAACAAGTGAGCTGTCTCCTCAGCAGGGCACTCCTTGGTTGCTGGAATAAAGGTTCCATACTTGGAAAACCTGATCACCACAACAAAAATACTCGTAAATCCATTAGACTTAGGCAAACCAACAATAAAATCCATGGATACACTCTCTCATGGACGATCCGAATGGGAAAGGATTATAGCAACCCAGTAGGAGTCTTTAACTCTGTAAATTGCTCGTCTCAATCACTAATGATAGATTGAGGCACTCCTTAATACTTCACCACATGTCCAATGAACAAGTGAGCTGCCTCCTCAGCAGGGCACTTCTTGGTTGCTAGAATAAATGTTCCATACTTGGAAAACCTATTCACCACAACAAAAATACTTGCAAACCCATTAGACTTAGGCAAACCAACAATAAAATCCATGGATACACTCTCTCATGGGCGTTCTGAATGGGCAAGGATTGTAGCAACCCAGTAGGAGTCTTTCACTCTACTTTGTCTTGTTGGCACACTAGACAAGTTCTCACATAGGTCTCCACGTCATCACCCATGTGAGGCCAATAGTAACAATTCTCTAAAAGGGCCAAAGGGTGGTGCATATCTGGATGGCCACCCATATCGATTTATGACACTTTTTCATGATTTTCTTGCGCAGCTTCCCATATTGAGGCACATAAAGGCAAAATCTCCTAGTTTTCCCTTCCTTAGCAAACTCGATCAAATTTTTTTGCTGTAGGATCATGGGACAATCCCTCTCCAATGAGCTCTAAAATAGAGCTATCGGGCTGGCTGATTGTTGCAAACTCTATCTTTCGGCTAAGTGCATTAGCCACAGTGTTGGCACTCCCCGACTTATATTCAATGCTAAAATCAAACTCTGCTAGGAAAACCTGCCAACGAGCCTATTTGGGAGACAACTTTTTCTGGGTTAGAAAATAATTATTTGCTACATTATCGGTACAAACCACGAACTTGGAAGCCAACAAATAATGTCTCCATATGTGTAAGCAATGCACTACAGCTATCATTTCCTTTTTTTTTTGGACCGTATGTCGTCGCTTCGCCTCATTAAGATTTTAACTTTAAAAAGCAATCGGATGCCCATCTTGCACCAGTACTCCTCCAATTGCATAGTTTGATGCATCTGTGCGTAACTTGTATGGCTTTAAATAATTCAGCAAAGCAAGTACGGGCTCCTTCGTCATCACTTGCTTCACTTGGTTAAAGGTATTCTTACATCTAGGATCCCAATCCCACACCTTACCCTTCTTTAACAAATCTGTTAAGGGTGCGGTGATTTTGGAGTAGCCTTCAATGCAGCATCAGTTGTAGTTCGCCAACCCAAGGAAAGATTGTAACTCCGTCACCTTAGTTAATGCTTACCATTCAATAATGACCTAAATCTTACTTTCATTCATCTAGATCTTGCCACCTCCCACAATATGGCCTAAAAATAGTACCTTTCATTGGGTGAATGCGCATTTATCCTCTTTGACATACAACTTATTTTCCCACAAGGTTTGGAACACATCCCTCAAATGTTTTACATGCTCCTCGAGTGACTCACTGTACACCACAATGTCGTCAAAATAAATAACCACAAAACAATCTATGAAGGTTGAAGTACCTTATTCATTAAGGTGCAAAATATAGTTGGAACATTCATGAGTCTGAAATGTATCACAAGGAACTTATACAAATCATACTGTGTCACACAAGCTGTATTTAGCTCATCCCTTCGGCTATTTGAACTTAATGGTACCCCGATCTCAAATCTAACTTAGTAAACTATCTCGCACAACTAAGCTGATAAAAAATATGCAATAAGGGGAATCGAGTACATGTCCTTCATAGTGATCTTGTTTAAGGCTCGATAATCAACGCACAATCTCAAAGACCCATCGTGTTTCTTTTAAACAACACCGGCACACCAAATGGGGCTTTAGATGGTCTAATAAACCCAACATCTAAAAGCTCCTTCAACTGTTTCCGCAATTCTTCCAACTCAGGTGAAGACATCTAATATGGAGCCCAAATTGGTGACTTAGTGTTGGGCATCAACTCGATCCTGTGATCCATCTCCCTCTTAGTGGCAACTTTTTGGGCAACTCTGTTGGCATCACATCCCGAAAAGATTGAAGTAACTAACTTACTTCCTTTGGAATTTTATTAACGGGCTTAACGACTTCATCGACTTCAAGATGGCTAAATAGGAGACTTCATCTTTACGTACTCTTTTAGCAAATTAGACCGTCGATAGTGTTTTTCCTTTAATGCTTCCTTTCTATTTCATTCCCACCATACATTGATTGTTCGAATCCGAGATCACTATGTAATTTTTGGAAGGAAAAATAGACGTATTAATTCAGTCAAGGAAACTTAATCCAACTACAAAGTCATAGTCATCAAGTAGTATTACCTTAATGGTCACCTTACTGGTCCAATAGCCAAATTGGAGTTCCACTTCTTTTGCCACACCTTTTATTGGAACACTTTCTGAGTTCACCGTCTTGATCCAACCCGGTTCATTTTGGATCTTGAGACCAAGTTTACGAGTAGTCTCTTCAAACATAAACAACTCTGATGCACTTGTGTCAACAAGAGCATTCAATCCTCTGCCAGCCACTATGATGTCCACAAACATCAGTTCATGAATCGTCTTATCTTCGAAACCCCTTAGTATCAAACCAAGATTCTCTGTTGCATTTTCCTGCTCATTACTCCCATTGACGGCAGAAAATTTGGCTCACTTCAGGCAATCTCTTACCATATGCGGGCCTAACAAAGGTAGCAACATATCAGGCTATTCTTCTTCCATGGCATGTCTTGCTTAGCTTTTTGGGTCTCGTTATTCTTTTTCGCCTTGTCTTTGTCTCCCTGCCATTGCCCTTGGGTTTGAATTTGGGCTTAGAAGACTCAGACTTTTTTGACTTCTTAACATTTAGCTCAAGAAGTGATTCAGCAACGGTCATGGCTTTGGAGAGTTCTTCGACCCCTTGACGTTCTAATTCTTACTTAACCCACGACTTCAATCTATCCATGAAAAAGAAGAAGGCCTCATCTTCACTTAGATTAGTGATTTGAAGCATCAACTCACTAAATTGTTTCACATACCCTTATTATGCCTTGTTGCGAGAATTGGCGCAACTTAGCCCAAGCCTCCTTCTTGACATATTCTAGGTAAAACTGTGCTTTGAAATCCTTTTTGAACTCTTCCCAAGTCTCAATTCTGGTTCCACCGCATCTTACATCTGTAGACCTACGATGCCACCATAATAAAGCAATGTCAGTGAGATAAAAAAAATCAGTGTTTACCTTAGCATCATCCTCCTTAATACCAATGGCACGGAAGTATTGCTCAATCTCCCATAAGTTGTCCACCTCCCTTATGGACTTTGCCCCTTTAAAATTCTTCGATTTGGGAGCGTCAACTTTATGGCTTGGTGTTCCACCCAACACCCTTTTTCCCACAATAACATGACAAAAAGCAAGCTCTCCCTCGAGCTCCTCAATCTTTGTATGCAACTATGCCACTGTGGCTTCGTTGTCTGCCTTCATTGCCATCATAATATCTTCAAGAGTCTCATTTTTTTCCGCAAGCTTAGCCACAGTGGTGTTGAGGAGAGCTTGCTATTCATCTACATTGGAACTAAAGGCCTCTGTCACATGCTCCTTGAGCTGCCCCTTCTCCAAGCTAAGCTCTTCGATGCGTCCCCCCATCATCTTGAGAGTTTCCTTTGTGTCCCTCATGGACTCTTTGAGATTGACCACTCGACCTTTTAGCGTTGACAACATATCCCTTGAACGGCTAGCTTTCCTACCCCTCCAACGGGTCTCAACTTGTTTAGAAACTTCTTTTGACATCTTTGAACAGTGCCTTCACAACCCTAGCTCGAATACCAACTGTCATAGGGCTAGAACTTTAGTCTCACAATTCGTGCGGCCTTAGGCGGTTTCTTCGCTTCAAAAACACCTAATTCAACCTAACTCCCAATAATTGAAGATTCAAACAAAATTCCTCTAAGGCACCAACGCAAAGCTGAAGCAATTCAAAGATGAAAAAACTTGACAGATGAACAAAGCCACAGAAAAGCAAAAAACACTAGAGAGAATGTTTGAGTGAATGCTCTCAAGAATTCTATTACTCAAAACTGAAGTGATTTACAATGAGGGGGATAGGCCTTTATCTATAGTTGAGTCTCTCCAAATTCAATGGTACAGATTAAAGTACATCAACAGCTAAGATTAAAAGCTATCTACAAAATCAAATCTCTAATATTACAGAATCATATCTTCTAAGATTACATATCATATCTAAGATTGCATATCTTCAAAAATTACGTTCCATATTTGCTATACTTTGTAGATGGGCCTTCAATCTCTCCAAGCAAAGGACCAATCTGGTTGGGCCAAATGACTTCCCTTGAACATGATGGATCACGTAAGTGTGTCATGGTTACGGGCTCCCATGCGCAACCCATAGCACAAGGGGATAATTGTACCTTTTTTGGTGTAGTTATAATTAGAATTTTTGAATAATATTGCATGAAATGATTAATATAAGTGAAAAATTTAAAATTGAGTTTTGGGAAATGAAAATTCTAAAAAATAAAATATGTGAAAATTTTAAAAAAAATTATTTTCGTAGTTTTTACTAAAAAATGTTTTGTAAAAATGAAAATGATGAAAACAATAATTTTAAACTTTAAATGAATTGGTCCTAGTTCAAACCCATATAGATGCAAAAACATCCTTTCTTTTCTTAAATAGTTTTTCAAATATTAAATTTGATACCTAGTTTGAATCCATATAAATAGGGGTGAGCAAAACTTGATCCAATTTAAAAAAATCGAAAAAAATTCGAATTTTGAGTTAATCGAATTGGGTTATTCGAGTTATCCGAATTATTCGAGTCAACTCGAATAAGTAATTCGAGTTTTGATTTCGAATCGAGTTGAATTTTACAATTCGAATAACAAATTGGTGTAAATACTCTTTTGGTCCCTGTCAAGTTTAAAAATTGGTCTTTCTCTCAATAAAAATTACAAAATAATTCAAAATAATTTTCAAAAATTCAAAACAATTTTTAAAATTCCAAAGATCTATAAAAATTTCAAATTTTATATTTTTTTAAAAAAATTGTAAAAATTTCAAAAAAAAAAAATCTAAAAAATATATGAAGAAAGTTAAAAATTTTAAAAAATAGAATAATACCTAAATATGTTAATTAATGATTTAAGTTTATCAGACTAAAACATTTTATTTTTATTATTTTATTTTGAAAAAGTTTTCAAATATATATGGTTTCAAATTTATGTGCTCTAACATTGAATTAGTTATACTGTAACAATATTTTAATTTGACATGTTTAATTTTTTAATTTAACTCGAACAATTTCACTATATTCGACTCAACTCGAATTTCATTTCACTTGACTCGATTCGAAAAAAATTCAAATCGAGTTAGAATGATAAAATAGGACTCGTCAACTCGATTAACTCGAAATTTTTTCACTTGACTATATTTGATCGAACGCTCACCCCACATATAAATATAATTTTTTAATTTTTAATTTTTATATTTCTATTATAGAAAAATGATTATCAAATATGAAAAATTGAAAACAATTTTTTATTTCTACTTATTAAACATGCTTAAATAGAAAATAAAAAGTAAAAGTAGAAAATAGAAAATATTTTTCAAAATCAAACATAGCCTTAAAATCTAATTTCTCGTGATTCTTCTTTAAAATAAAATTGATGTGGTGTACAAATAGGCGTCAACGTAAATAAGTGTATTTATACACTAACCATAACATAGATACAAATTCATATATTACTAGATTATGACATCTATAATATTATTTAAACACATGGCGCCATAAATCAATTAAGTACTAATTCGGATAAAAAAAATTATGAATTTTTCATGATTAAAATAAATTATATAATTTGAGGATATTTTAATCTTTTTCATTTTAAAAAATTAATAAAAAATTGCATGTCTATACTATTATTTAAGCTCTTGACTCAGTTGGTGTCATAAGTCAACGGGGCACCAACTCAATTGAGGAAATTATGAAAACGTCCTTTCGTTATTAAAATAACTTATATAATTTGAGAGTATTTTAGTCTTTTTTTTTTAGAGAAACTCAATAAAAAATTTGCAAGTAATTGGATTTCAACCTGTAACATTTTCATCAATAAAAATATTAACTTTACCATTGAACCAAAACCTTATTTTAATATAATATTTACATTTTTATTATATTATGCATACTATATTATCACCATCAACTGGATATATTGATAATGTTATTTTTTAAACTAAAATTTGTGTTCTAAGTACGTAGCTTCCACACATATACGCGTGTAACAAAATTTTTAATACTTATAATGTGGGGGAAAAAGTATATTTATTAAAAACTTATGTAGAAATCAAATAAAGCTTAGGTTGAAATAGAAAAGTTGAAAGTTTAAAAACAATAATTTTTTTAGGTTCAAGTCGTATCATGTATAAATTTTTATTAATTTTATAAAAATATAAAAAATATGAAAACTCCCTCATAATAATATAATTTACTTTATAAAAAGAATATATTTTTAGTAATTTTTTAGTTAAGTTGGTCCACGCCCTCGTAATAATATAATTTATTTAATAAAAAAAACTTTTTAATCCTTTCTTAATTAAGTTGGTGTTTGATTAAGTCATAATACTAACTAATTTTAAGTATATAATACGGATAAATGATACTTAACCTTTGGGAAGTTGTGATTTTAAAATGCATTGTACTTAGCCTTGCCGAATAATATTTTACAAACTAATTTTCTCGGTTGAAGTTGCCTAAATAGAATTAAAGGCAGGTTTAATGAATTAAAAAATATAATGGTTGAAAAATTAAGTATTAAGATATAAAGTGAAGATTTTAAATTATAATATATATTTAATATATTAAATAAAATTAAGTATGGAATAAAATTAGACAGTTTGATAAATATAAATATTAAATTATATTTTTATTTTTTATTTTTATCTTTAATTTTAAAGATTGTATGTTAATTTTAAGCAACTTTATTATAAATAATATTATTCATTGCATATTGTTTACATATCATACTGTTATTTTAGTGATAAGTGGCAAAACTGGTCCTCCTAAAATAACTTTTTTGATATGAACTCTTTAAAAATTTTTAAAATTTTAAATTAATAAAAATAAAATTACACTTTGGTCTCCCTTAAAAATATAAAAATTTGATTTAATCCTTTAAAAATTATGAAGATATAGTATATTAAAACGATGAAATTATATTTTTTCTATCGTAAAAATATGCGGTAGAAATTAAACAAACTTGATTTAATCCAATAACGGAAAACAAATTATTTGTAGCAAATTAATAATAAGTAATAATCAAAGACTGGATTGAAACCAATAATAGTTTTGTACTATAGTATTTGGTAAGTACATTTCAGCAGACTTGTATGGACTGCATGGGATACATTTCACAGTGCTTCTCCCAACTTGAGTAGCTAGCTAGCTGAGAATCATCACCACAAATACCTAGTACTAGGGAAGACGCAAAGCTAATATATATTTTGGTATGAAAATGAGGAAGCAAAATATGGAAATATGTGGTTTCGATTGGAGAAGCATGCATGCGTGCATGCATCGCTTGGAGTTAATGGGTAACCGAATTGCATTCAAACGGGTCACCAACAACTTTCTCGATGCCATATTCCCCTTAATTTTCTTCTTATTTTACCCTGCACAAATTAAAGGTCAGCAATGAATTTGTTCATTTATACTTAATTAAAACTAGAGGTGTACATGGGCCGGGCGGCCCAGCCCAAAGGCCCGCCCGAAATGTGGGAGAGTTTGGGCAAAAATATAAGCTCGAAAAATGGGCTTGGACAAAAAAATAAGGCCCGTTAAAAAAATGGGCCGGGCTCGGGTAAGACATTTTTGGCCCGGCCCAGACCCAGGCCCAGGCCCGGCCCGGCCCGGCCCAAATTCACTAAAGGAAAAAAAACTATTTTTTAATATTATTTTCTTATTGTTTTTCTCCTTATTTTGCTACCATTTTACTATTATGTTTCTATTATTTTGTTGTTATTGTTTAGATATTATATAAAACTTATTTTATTGTTAATTTTGTTATTATTTTAAAGACATTTGTTAATTTTGTTATTATTTCAGAGGCATTTGCTTGTTAAGTTGCATCTATTTTAGTGTTATTTAAGTCTACATATTTTTTAAAATTTATTTTCAATTTGTTGAAAAATATTTATTTTGATTTTTTAGTATTTTTGATGTATTATATATATTTAAAAATTATATAAAAAATTAATACGAGCGGGCCGGGCCCGGGTTTTAGCATTTTATATGGGTCGGGCTTGGGCAAAATTTTAGGCCCATTTTTGGGCCCGACCCAGCCCGAGCCCAATGAATGGGCCTAAATTTTTAGTTGGGCCCGACCCAAACCCGACTCGACCCGGCCCATGTACACCTCTAAATTAAAACTATATATATATATTATGGACAAGTGCTAGATGCTTTGTTTTCCAAATGAATATAGGCCCACAAACTGTGCCTCTAAAGGCATATTCTTACCCCCAATCTCTTTATAATGTCTACTCTTTCTCTTGGTTCATGCAAGCTTTTCTTATTACTTTTTGCATATCAGCTATGGATTTAGAGTGTGCCAGTCAAGAAACAGTAAAACAAGGCCTGCTTGCTCGTGGATGGCCACCGATTAAGGGCTTTAGCAAGCACGTTAAGACTAAAGTGCTTGAATTTTTCAGCCACTTGATAAAGCTTGGCCAAGATGATCCAAGAAGAGTAGTTCACTCCTTGAAAGCCGGACTTGCACTCACCTTGGTCTCATTGTTTTATTACTACCAGCCATTGTACAAAAGCTTCGGCGTTTCCGCAATGTGGGCTGTGATTACTGTTGTCGTCGTCTTCGAATTTTCTGTCGGTATGTTGTGTCACACACACCCCCGCCAAAAATAAAACAAATTAAGCTGACATAAATAGTTTTTGACCTGATAGCAATTAACTTCAATAGGGGCTACACTTGGGAAGGGAGTGAATAGAGGATTGGCAACATTGCTTGCTGGTGGTCTAGCTGTTGGGGCTCATCAGCTGGCTAACCTATCGGGACGGATAGGTGAGCCAATAGTACTCGGGTTCTTTGTCTTCCTCCAAGGTATACAAAACTGGCACTTTAACAATATATGCACCCAAAATTCTCCTTTTCCTCAGTTTCTTCAAATACATATATATGTATATGTTATCCGTGATTGCAGCTGCGGTATCAACGTTTGTAAGATTCTGCCCCCAAATCAAGGCGAGATATGATTATGGGCTATTGATATTTATTTTGACATTCTCTTTGATCTCGATTTCGGGTTTTCGAGATGATGAAGTGTTAGAATTGGTTCACAAGAGATTGTTAACCGTCCTCATAGGTGGCTCAACCTGTGTCATAATATCCGTTTTGCTTTTCCCTGTGTGGGCTGGTCAAGACCTTCACAACTTGATTGCTTCCAACATGGAAAAGCTGGGGATCTTCCTAGAAGGTACCCATCTCCATTATCAACTCCTCAAAAAGCAATGTATGTATCTAGTTACAGGGTCTGGAATATGTTTACAGGGTTTGGAGATGAATACTTTAAAATGCCAGAGGATGGAGAGTCCAAAGAAGATAGACCCTTCTTGCAGGGTTATAAAAGTGTTCTTGACTCCAAAACCAACGAAGATGCCTTGGTGGGTCAAAACCTCGACTTGTTTTCCATCTCTAGTTATAAAAATAAAAAGATTGTTCAATTTTTGTTATACGCAATTATCTCGCCCAATACACTCAGCATCCTTGATTCCGACATGAGACTTGCCCGGTCAAGGGCTTGCTTCTTAGGGAACCACCATCGAGATTCGATGAAACTTTATATCAACAATTTTCTTGTTTGGTTTCTAATTTATTTTTTCTTGAACTTTTAGGCCAATTTTGCAAGATGGGAACCAAGGCATGGTCGATTTCAATTCCGACATCCATGGAAACAGTACCTGAAGATTGGAGCTCTAACACGAAAGTGTGCCTATCGAATTGAATCTCTTAACGGTCACCTATATGCTGACATTCAAGTATTAATGTTTAAATCTCCACGTTTTAAATTCATGTATATTTTAAATTGGCAAATCATTTTATGCTAATGTTGCAGGCAAAACGGGAAATCCGAAGTAAAATCCAAGAGACATGCACAACAATGAGCATGGAATCTGGTAAAGCATTGAAGGAACTATCAATGGCGATCAAAACAATGGTGCAACCATTTGCTGCTGATATCCACATTGAGAACTCAAAATCTTCCGTAAAGAATCTCGACACTTTGCTCAAATCAGGGTTATGGGATGATGAAACGGACCTATTGGAAGTGGTACCAGTGGCCACAGTAGCTTCGTTATTAATCGATGTAGTCTCCTGCACGGCCGAAATTGCTGAATCTGTTAACGAACTTGCAACGATGCTAAAATTCGAAGTCGTTGAGCCAACTGTCTCACCTGAAAGCCCGAGACAGGACAACCTAAAATTGGGATATCTTAGAAACCCATTTCCAGATAATAGGAATTCTGATTCCACATGAAGGAATTATTATATTAGTGAACCGACGAATCTTGGGGTGTAAATAATATCTTATATATAAATATATTTGCTCACTGATTGCATTAAGTTTTGCTAAATCTTGGAATATGAAATTTGACCAGGATGAGGAAAACTAAGATCGAGATCGTGTGGACAATTTTCTTTGCTTTTGTAGCGTATTTCAGTTGCTACTTGCTACTGTAATAACTAGGAATATGACCATTCACCACGCCTTGGTGGTTTAACTTTTTATTATTATTTTAAGAGATAATGTTATAAATAGTTGCTATTTTAGTATCTTAATATAATATATTGGTTATGTTTGAAAAATCACTTAATAATTTAATTTAGGTGTAATTATTTGTTATTAGATAAATGTGATATTTTTAGGTAATTATTGTAATTTGTAGATTCACTGAATTGAGTATCTAATTATACTTTTCAATTCTTGGAGATGAGTGTGAGAATCAAAGTAATTATGCCAGTAATTGTACCAAAATCTAATTACCTTGTCACTTTCCAAATACCCATACATGATTTAAATTTAAAAATTACTTTTATACAAGTTATGAAAAATTATATTCTAAACATAAATACATACGATAGTTTAGGATGATTATGATAAATTTTTTTCTAAAGTTATATTATAAATTCTCAAAAATTATGTCATAAAAAATAATTTGTGTATATTTTATAAATCTATGACAAAATAATTACATTATTTTAATCTTAAAAAATTTCTGAAGTTATGTTCAAAAAGTATATTATAAAAATAATTTACATGTTATAATGTATTTATTTATAAAAAATTATGACTAAAAAGTATGAACATAACTTATTTACGTTTCCGAGCTAGAATTATAAAAGAAAATATATTTTTTATAAAAAAATAATTTGTGATAATTTATTTACAATTTTTTTTTCTAAAGTTATGATAAAAATGTAACGCCCCAAAATTTTAATTTTTGATTTCGTGTATGTATGACACATAATGTCTATCTGCTTCAATGGTTATGTGTTTTGGGTGTGTGTGAGAAGTCCCAAGTTCAAGTCTTACTTGGGCAAATTTTGGTATTTTTATAAATAAAGCCTTAACCTTGTGCAAAGGGCTTAAGTTTAATTGTTGGTAAGTTTATATCAGAATGGGCTTGCTGGTCTGGTGGTTTAGTGGAGTGTTGGAGTGTTGGAGGTCCTGTTTTCATTTCTCTGTAATGGCGTGGAAAAAAAGAGAGAGTAGAGTTTCGGTTTTCTCTCCAATTCCCTAAACTTTTTCTGACGTTTTCTTCTTCTTCTTTTTTCCCTCCTCTGTCGATTCTTTCCCCTAGTTGCTGCCGAAATTTCCATTATTTTTTCCCCTTCCGTTTCTTTCTTTTTTTTTTCCAATTGATTCAGTTGTTCATCGTTGGTTACGCGTGTTCGGTAAGTAACGGTTTTGTCTATTGTTAATCGTTCTTGGTTAATCTCTAAAAGGGGGATTCCTTTTTGGTGTTTAGGAGTTAATCAAGGGGCTGGTGGTTTTGAATCGACGTTGTGATTGTGCGAAGTCGTGGTTACTCAAGCGAGGTAGGGGTTTTGCTAGGTTTTTAGTTGAGTTCCTTCCGAAATTGGTTGATTAAAAACGAATTAAGTGGTTAATCTGGAGATATGTTGGTCGATTTTTAGGTTCTGGAGGCTTAGGAGTGCTTACGCATCAGAAACGATACCAGGTGTGTACCCGAAACGCAGAAAATAGGATTCGGTGAAAAGCCGAAATTGCTTGCTGTCGAGAAATAAGAGAAATAAGATAAAATGATGTGAAAAATTGTAGAGAAAGGAGATAAGGGTGTTATAAACTTGGAAATCAACATTTTGCACTAAAATAGTTTTGGACAGCAGCAGTAGTCTAACTTTGAAAAATCATCAAAAATAGTGGGAATTTAGTTAGAGGTTTAATAAAATATGAAATTAAATTTTATTGAGTCTAGTCTTTCATGGAAGAAACAGTGTAAGCAATGAAATTTTAAATCATGAGATATAATAAATTTTGTGAGACAAGGTCAGAATGATTTTGGGTTCCCCTGTTCTGACTTAGGAAAATCATAAAAAAATGTAAAAAAATTAATTAGGGGCTTAAATTTATATTTTTAAATCTTTAATGAGTATATTTTCAAGAGAAACAAATGGAAACATCATCTAAATTCCGTACTAAGAGATAAATAATTTTTAGTAAGGAAAGAATGAAGCTGTCAAACAGCAGAATAGGGATAACTTTAAAGATTTTACTTTACTTATTTGATAAACTATAAATTCTGAAAATTTTATGGTAGAAAGATATTTTAGTCTAGTTTCAAAAACATCAAGCAGATCTTAATTTGGAATTCTGTAGCTCAAGATATAAATAATTTAGTGATAATGACTCAAGTAGACAGCTTTGAATGAACATATAAGTAAATAGTGAAAACATATGAGTATTGAGCTAGCATGGGTTACTTTAAAAATGGATCACACGGCCAAGGCCAATTTGAGCCGAGTGGGCCACACGGGCGTGTGGGCCCATGTAACACCCCCTACCTGTATTCGTCGTCGGAATAGGGTACGAGGCATTACCAGAGTTTACCGAATTAATTTTCCGTTATTACGAGTTAATTACTATTCATTTACCGAAACATGACATGGCGTCCTTTAGATGGGCCTCCAAAGCCCAAAACATAATTCGGGACCAAACCAGGATTAAATCGAAACCATAGGAAATTTTCGCAAAATCCCAAATTTTTTTTATGAACTCAATATAATTCCTTTATAAATATCCAACCTTCCCTGCAATTTTAAAACTGAGACCAATCCAATCCATTTCAATCAATTTGATACCAAATCATACTTCTATTATAATTATACCATTTAGCATATTCATCACTCTTTACTTTAATACATATTCATTAAACAAGTTTTGGCATTTATATAATCATCAAACCATGTACATGCCATATAAATCAAAAAGGAAATTTACAAAAGCTACCAGAGATAATCTGGATAGTGTGATCCTCAGTGTTGATCCGATCCTCCGTATATTTTCACGTCAATCTACAAGAGACATTGAATACACTCAAGTAAGCTTATAGAAACTTAGTAAGTTCATAGGCATAAAATATAAATCTTACCAAACATTCATACACTTATGCATTATACACAATTACTAAGTTCACCTGTCAACCACAATCATTGGTGAGTCCTCTTGTATAAACTCACAACCACTTATCCATTTACTTTAACTCTTTTGGGCCTATTTGTCGCTTACCATCCTTAATCAAATTAGGGAACGGTTACGGAAAATTGAGTACTTCACTTCCACTTTTCCATAGTATAACTATGGTCTTGCGTATGATCACTTATCACTTTCCGAAGCCATAGCCCTGCCACGGTCTTACACGGATCACATTTATCACTTATCACTTGTCACTGATTAGATAAGTGTAGCTAAAGCTACCACTTATCACTTGTCACTTGTCACTGATCAGATAAGTGTAACTAAAGCTACCACTTATCACTTGTCACTGATCAGATAAGTGTAGCTGAAGCTACTACTTATCACTTGTCACTGATCAGAAGTACTCAAATCCGACGTTCCGCTCAATTTGATCATTTATTTGGTTTTCGCATTGTTATTTTATTCTCAATTCATCAAAAAATATATCTCATCATACATTATATAATTCATGAAATTAACATTTAATCATTAAATTTCAGCTATATGAACTTACCTGGGTCGATTTGCAGAATTTGTGAAAGTTCAAGGACTAATCAACTACTTTTTCTTTTCCTTGACTTGGTTCGGGTTCTCGATTTGCAGTAAAAATATGAAAAACCACCTTAAGGAAACCCTTCTATGGTGTTTTTGCTGATGAGAATGCAGAAAAATAAAGAGAAATCTAGACAATTCCACTTTAATCCTAGCTTTATTAAGTAAATTTTGCAATATTTCAATTTTGCCCTTAATTCTCCTTATTTTCTTGTTGATTTCATGCCTTTGCCGTCCAGCCCAAATAGACCTTGGGTCTATTTGCCTTTTAAGCCCTCTTTCTTTTATCATTTAAGCTATTTAATCATTTCCAATAATTTTGCATTTGTTACAATTTAGTCTTTTTTGTTTAATTAACTATCGGAACTTTAAAATTTCTTGACGAAACTTTAATACTAACTTATTAACACTCCATAAATATTTATAAAAATATTTATGGCTCGGTTAAAAATCTTCGAGGTCTCGATACCTCATTTTCAATTCTAATTATTTTAATATTTATTTCTAGTATACTATTCACTATTTCAAAAATTTTCCTAACTTCACATTTAACTTATACTCACTAAATTAATAATATTTACTACTCACTTATCGGATTTAGTGATCTCGAATCACCGTTCCGACAACACTGAAAATTCAGGCCATTACAGCCCACACGGGCAGATCACATGGGCGTATGGGCCCATTTTTACCGAAATGTTTTTAAGGTTGCACGGGTCGCCCAAGTCGATCGTGTAAACCTCTTGTAGGGTCGATAAGCGCTACTTAGACGACTAAATGTGTGAAATTGATGAATGATATACATCAGATTGGGCATGTTAATATCTGAACTGAATATATGTACAGAAATTGCATAATAGCATGTCATCCATTGTGTATTGCATTGCATTGGGTTGGTGGTTGTTATTTGGAGGAAGTGTAATGAAAGGCTTTAAGCTTAATTTCTTGTGCAATTACATTTTGCAAACTCATCAGATTGTGCCGCATTCGGTACTACTTGAAGTGTAGGGAAGGGTAGGTTGATTATATCCCCACATGAAGTGTTGGGTTGGACGGAGATGGTGTGTAGAGGCTGGTTGGTTAGGATTTTGCTACTGCATAACTGTTACTGCTACTAAAACTGTGATGGGCTAAGGCCTTACTGCATTTTTGACACTGTACTGAGATGGGCTAAGGCCCATACTGTCACTGATACTGAAAATGGCTTAGGCCCAAGACTGTCCAACTGTGCACTGTGAATACTGATTGTTTGTTTGTTTCTGCGGAATTACACACTGAATTTACGTAAATTCACCCTTTTTGTTTAATGTGCACAGGTAATCCCCAGACTTAGACGGATCGGTGTGACGGAGGACTCAACGGTGACCACAGTAATTTTTGGACTTCATGGTTTTCAATTTACGATTTATGATTTGATTATTATTGATTATTTGGGTTGTAATTTAAGGACACTCTGGGACTTTGGTTTTAAATTTGGGTTTTTATTTATTTATTTTACTTTATGGATTTATACCTGCTGGTCGTAGGAAATTCGGTTTTCAAAAAGTTAAAGTAATTTCTAAACGCATAATCACCTAGACTGTTTTATTAAAGCTTCCGCAACGAGGGATGTTTCAAAACAAATGTTTTAAATGAATAAAGACGACTTCCTAAGTTCTAACAAAGGTTTACTAAAGATAATAACATGAAATGTTTTCATCGTAACAATGAGGTTTCAAAAACACTATCGTGTGACATTGCCAGATATGGCCATAACGTCTAGGCCAGGTTTAGGGTGTTACATTTAGTGATATCAGAGCCAGGTTACAAAACTCGACTGTGGATTATGGGTTTTATAAAAAATGGGCTTTCGAAAAATTGGTTGATTTTCAAATGATTTGAAATGTTTTTACTGAGTAAGTGGTACACCGAGTCTCCGACGTCGATCCTGTAAGTATTCTGAACTGTGATTTATTTTAAACTGAAACTGTTATGGATAGTATATTCTGAAACTACTATAGGTAGTAAATTGTACTGAAAACATTGTAGTTAGTGTATAGTGAAAATTTTAGAGAAACTGAAAACTGTAGTGAGACTGTGATTTACGAAAACGAACTCTGAATAATCAATATTGTTTTACATAAAACATTTGTTAATAAACACTAGAACTGTAACTGATTCATAAAACTATTAATACAGATAATTATGATTAGACAATAAGCGCACGAGGTATCTGCGGACAGGGTACTAGAGGCCGAGGTAGAGGCCGTAGAGGAGCTCGAGCTGAGTCTTTTTCACTGGGTAGCATGCCGAATTTGGATACGAGTGAGACACCAGTGTCGCCTGCTATTGAGACTGGTCTCAAGATCGCATGGCTGGGGACGACGCATTGTCCCATGCTATGCTAAGGATTTTGGAGAGGGTCGTTGGGCCCACATCGGATCGGGGGCCGAGGTGGGATACTGAACGACTCCGGTCCAATGGAGCTGAGCTCTTTAGGGGTGTCACTGGAGTTGCCCCTAATATGGCCGAGTACTGGATTGAGGCCACGGAGAGAATTATGGATGATTTAGATTTCATCCCTGAGCAGAAATTAAAGGGTGCAGTCTCACTACTGCGGGATGAGGCTTATCAGTGGTGGCTTACTGTTAAGGAGGGCACTCAGCCCGAACGTCTGACCTGGGAGTTCTTTAAGACCGCCTTCCAGGGAAAATATGTAAGAGCCAGTTATGTGGACACCCGTAAGAGGGAGTTTCTGAATCTGGCACAGGGAGATCGATCAGTGGTCGAGTATGAGGTCGAGTTTCTGAGACTGTGCCGCTATGCGCGAGGTATGGTGGCATCGAAGTATGAGCGATGTGTTCGCTTTGATGATGGCCTCAGGGATAACTTGAGGTTTTTGATAGCTCCGTAGAGGGAGCGAGGTTTTTCTACCTTGGTTGATAAGGCGAAGATCGCCGAGGTGGTTAAGCGCACTGAGCGCCAAAACCGCGATAGAGAGAGAGGTAGGAACAAGAGGGATTCGAAGCCCTCGAGTTCTGTACGGAGGCCTAAGAAAAGGCCAGAGCCGATGGGCCGATTAGAGTTGGGCCTCGTTGTCGCGCATGGACAGCAGCCGTGTGTTGATTGTGGTAGACGCCACCAGGGCGAGTGTTGGAGGAGGACTGGGGCGTGTCTAAAGTGTGGATCATTGGATCACCATATCAGGGAGTGTCCACTGAGGGCTGATCAGATGCAAACTCAGGGTACTGGTAATGCACAGCCACAGAGGGTAGTACAACAGCCACCGAGAGGCCGTGGTCAGGCTAGAGGTGGTAATGGCATGGGCCATGTGCAGAGAGCACTAGACATAGGTGCTGGACAGACTGAGGCGAGGCAGCCTTCTCTAGTATATGTTGTACGTCGTCGAGAGGATAGAGATGCTCCAGACATCATTACGGGTACGATCCTTATTCATGATTTACCTTATATTGCATTAATAGATATAGGATCCACTCGCTCCTATATAGCCTGTACTGTGTCTGGAAACTTGGGGATTTCAGTTGAGAGCACTACGAGTGAGGTTACGGTACTGAGCCCGTTAGGGCAATCTGTTAGAGTTAGCAAACTGTATAGGGATGTTCCTTTAGAGGTACAAGGGGCAATCTTCCTTGCTGATTTGATAGAGCTTTCATTTGGGGAGTTTGACCTAATTCTGGGGATGGACTGGTTGGTCAAACATCGTGTTAGCTTGGACTGTGCGACTAAGTGGGTTGTACTAAGGACTGAGGAGGATAAGGAGGTAGTCATGATTGGAGAACACCAGAATTACTTATCTAATGTGATCTCTGCGCTGGTGGCAGAGAAAATGGTTCATAAGGGATGTAAGGCATTCTTAGCCTACGTAAGTGTTTCGAATTCTGGGAATTCTACAGTTAAAGATATCAGAATGGTAAAGGATTTTTTGGACATCTTTCCTGAGGAGCTACTGGGGTTACCTCCAAATCGCGAGTTGGAATTTGGGATTGAGCTACTTCCAGGTATAGCTCCAGTGTCCATCGCTCCCTATCGAATGACACCGAAGGAGCTTGTGGAGCTTAAGGCTCAGATTCAGGAGCTGTGCTATTGATTTCTGAGGTAGTTGGGAGGATTATCTACCGCTAGCGGAGTTCGCCTATAATAACAGTTTCCAGTCTAGTATCCAGAGAGCACCTTACGAGGCACTGTATGGTCGTAAGTGTCGCATTCTTTTAGGTTGGACTGAATCTGGCGAGCGACGTGTTCTGGGTCTTAAGTTGGTTTCTGAGACAGAGGATTAGGTTAGCTGATTCAGGATCGACTGAAAGTGGCTTCTGACAGACAGAAATCCTATGCAGACCTGAAGCGATGTGAGATTGAGTATTTGGTGGGGGACTTTGTATTCCTTAAGGTCTCGCCATGGAAGAATGTACTGAGGTTTGGTCGTAAGGGCAAGTTGAGCCCTAGGTTTATTGGACCTTACCGTATTTTGAAGCGAGTGGGACCAGTCACTTATCAGTTGGAGCTACCTCCAGAGTTGGATCGTATCCATGACGTGTTCTACGTCTCGATGTAGAGGCGCTACCGCTCTGGTCCTACTCACATCGTTTCCGTTAAGGAGATTGAGGTTAGGCCAGACTAGACCTTTGAAGAGGAGCCTGTTCATATTCTGGATCGAGATGTAAAAGTACTGAGGAGGAAATCTATTCCACTGGTTAAGGTTCTTTGGCGTAATCATAACACTGAGGAGGCTACGTGGGAGCCTGAGGATACGATGCGTCAGTAATATCCTCATCTGTTATGACCGGGTAAATTTCGAGCACAAAATTTCCTTTTAGGGGGTAGAATTGTAACGCCCCAAAATTTTAATTTTTGATTTCATGTATGTGTGACACACAATTTCTATCTGCTTCAATGGTTATGTGTTCTGGGTGTGTGTGAGAGGTCCCAAGTTCAAGCCTTACTTGGGCAAATTTTGGTATTTTTATAAATAAAGCCTTAACCTTGTGCAAAGGGCTTAAGTTTAATTGTTGGTAAGTTCATATCAGAATGGGCCTGCTGGTGTAACATCCTAAATTTACGGGCCTATACATTTAGTGTAGGGATAGGTTTACTATGTTAATTTAATTGATAGGGGTCTAAATTTGGGCTTAGAATTAGGCAAAAAGGCCCAGATTAAAGTGGCATCATTAACAGTTAAAAAGGAACAAGTTTTGGGTCACAAGGAGCCCATGTTTTAGGCCAAATTCGGCACTTTAAATGAAGAGAGGGTGATGCCACACACAAAGAATTAGGGGCCCAAGTATTAAGTTTAATGAGGCCCAAATATTTTAATTTAAGTGAGTTAAATTTGGCATTAGGGATTAGTAGAGGTGGACGGCTACAAGGCTATAAAATAGGAGATTTTATGTGGATTTTTAAGTGATAATATCATAGATAAAAAGGAGAAAAGTTAGGAGTTTATCTTCAAGGGAAGTGTTGGCCGAAAATCCACCACCTAGAGGAGTGTAAAATTCGCTCATTGCATGGCAAGGAGGGTGTCGAATTTCTCCTCTCTTTAGCTTGAATTTTAAGAGGCGTTTTCAGTTTTTAGCAAGAGGTGCCAAAATATCTATAAATAGGGGCTAGCTCCTTGATTACGACACTGAAAACCCTAAATTTCTCTCCTATTGTGCCGAAATTCCCTAGCCTCTCCCTCTCCAATTTCTTTTCTCCAATTTCTTTAAAAGTCGAAACTCTTCTCCACTTTTTCCTTCTTGTGCTGATTTCTCTAGAAAGCCGAAGCATCCATAGTTTTTTCTTCTACTCATCCTATTTGAGAATTAGTTCTGTACTTCCGGCATTTAAATCTTCCATGGGCATTGCCGAATCCTCTCTCTAGTGCTAGTCGAATCTCCTATGCTAAGGTAAGTGTTGATTTTTGATTAGTTCTCATGATCTATTCCCGATTTTTGAAAGGCAAAAGCCAAAAGCTAATAGTTTAATGGTTTTATGATGGGCGGCAATTCGGGATTTGAAGGAAGCTTAGTCGACTAGATCTAAAAGTCGAAAATCATAAGTCTCTAATTTCGGGATTTCAAGGTAAGAGGATTTGTTTATTTATATATATAAAATCGGGTAGAATACTAACCATGGCCGAATATAGGAGAGGCCTATTTTCGCAATTGTTCCGGCTTTTAAGCAAGGCTATAGATTGAGGATAATAGATCCGATATAGCAAGGACATCGACTAAGAATATTGGATTTGCAATATCGTGTGTGTAATTCTCCACACCATCTAGATCTGTTTGATTAATATATGAAAATAAGTATTACATGTTTTGTTAAATGCCAAAACCCTAAGCATATTGACGGAACCCAAAGAGGGTAAAGCAAATCACCAAAGTTAGTAAATGATCCGATTAAATGTTATAAGTATACTCGATTTTATGTGATTGCATGGGTTGGGTTTGATGAAAGGAGGAAGTTATATGTTGTAGCGGTTTTTACCGTGATGCATTTGTAGTGGTTCCGTACCATGATCTGTTGTAGGCGGCCTCGCCGTGATCTCATTGTAGTGGCTACGGCCATGATCCGATGATGAGCAAAGACGATCGCCATCAAGGCGCGTGTAGCGGTGTGGGTTGATTGTAGAAATCCCCAATGGTATGAATGCATTTGATGCGGGCGTGTAGCGGATAGACACCTAGGATATGGGTTGGGCTTTGCATATTATTTTTGTTACTTATATTTTGATTATTCATTTTATGGGGCTAAAGCCCAAATCTAATGGTGCATGAGGGTTGCACACCGAGTCTCGCGACTCACCCTTTAATTTTAACCATCTCAGGTGACACTTAGGGCATCGGACCAGGGTGGAGAGAGGAGAGCAAGGTGGCCATGCGTGAGCTTTGAGAATTCAAAGAAAAAGACTTAGTCTAATTTTTTTATTTTCATTTAATTAATGGGTTCAAATTTCCTTGTAATAAGGTCATGGGCCACTAGACTACCATTTATGTCTTGGGATTTTGTTGGGCTTTTATTACTGGGTTTTAAGTTTTACGTTTTCAATTAAGTTAAGACCTGCATGAAATTTCAGTTTTTATTTAAAATCTACCAAGATAATTAGTTACTTAATATTTTATACTTTAATGAATTATTAAGCTTTCGAAATAAAGGTGTAAACCTAGTAATTGTTTTCCAATATGCGACATGTTATGTAAAATCTCTTAAGTGACATACCAGATCCGGTTGTAGCGTTTGGGCCGGGTTTAGGGTGTTACAAATTGGTATCAGAGCCCGGTTCAAAACTCGACTTTGGGGTTTATGGGCTCAAAACATTTTCTAAAGATGGCTTTTAAAACAAGAATGTTTTTAAATGATAACAGGTTTGTTAACTCGGCATGGCACCTGCGTCTCCGGCCCAAGTCTGCTAGGTAAGTATTCTGAACCATTGTGTGATATAATATATGTGGGCTTGATGGGCTTTATGGGACGTAGATTAGTTAGATTAGAACTTGATGGACTTTAGGCCTAGCTGAAACAACTCTTTAAATCTCATAAGACTTAACTTCACTAAACAAACCCGTGAACGAGCCGCAAGACTAGGGTGTGGTAACAGGCATACGCATGTCTAGGATTGGATCGGAAGAGCACAGTATTTAAGCGATCCTAGTGACTCACCTCCTCTTGGCTGGAATCCTACTGCAGTGCGTAGTGATTTGCTCACCTTAGCCAAGTTAGGGTGTGACAATGGGCATACGCATGTCTAGGAGTGGATTCAGGAGAGCTTGGTACTTAAGCGATCCTAGCGACTCACCTCCTCTTCACTAGAATCCTACAGTGCGTGGTGACTATTCACCCTAGTTACGAGGACTTGTTGATGGGCTAAACCTTATAATTAAAACCCAAAAGGGACCAGCCACCCTAGTTTGAAAAAAAAAAGAAAGAAAATTTCTCAAGTTTTGCAAAATTTCCAAAATACGTTTGATTTGTGAAAACTACCAACCAGCCATGAATTTGTAAAATACCTATGTTTTGAAAATATACCCGAAAATCTCATGTTTATAAGAGTAACCCGGACCATGAAACCAGATTTTTTCCCCAAAGTACCCTGTTTGAAAAAAAAAAATAACAACAACAACATCGAAATATCCCTGGTTAGAAAAAATTCCCAACCTACCCTCGTTTTGTCAAATGACCAAAATACCCTGGTTTGTACAATTACCAAATTACCCCTAATTTTCAAAAATACTAAATTGCCCCTAATTGCAAAATTACCGAAATACCCCCAGATTTCAAAATTACCGAAATACCCCCCGATTTTAAAATTACCAAAATACCCCCATATTTCAAAATTACCAAAATACCCCCGGATTGTAAAATTACCAGAATACCCTTTCTTCACGAAATCAACAAGGAACTTTATTATGAAAAATTACGAAAATACCCCTGTAGGATAAAATTACGAAATTACCCCTAGGTAGTGAATCAAAGAAAACACCTTTACGTGAAGAATGTAAGTGCTTGGATGATTTTTGTATGATGTATGTGTTTTATTTTAGTTAGAGGTTACAAACTTGAGACTGTATTGTGAATGCGAATTCGAAAGAACCACTCTTAAAACTATTATTCATAAGACTGTTAGTGGTTAACTAGTGAAAGAAAACTAATAATTCATAAAATTTCTAAACAGATAAACGTGAATCGGTAAAATGAATACAAGGGGACGAGGACGCTCTAGATGCTAACACTGGTGCATACTCTACCATAGTATACTAAGTGTTTCTTTTGGCTTTAGAATCGGAGTGCGCAGCGAAAGCATAGTGGTGAGACTTGGGTAGTACGATTAATAGTTAGTTGGAAATTTCGTCCTCGAAATTTCTTTAAGGGGGGTAGAACTGTAACATCCTAAATTTACGGGCTTATACATTTAGTGTAGGGATAGGTTTACTATGTTAATTTAATTGATAGGGGTCTAAATTTGGGCTTAGAATTAGGCAAAAAGGCCCAGATTAAAGTGGCATCATTAACAGTTAAAAAGGAACAAGTTTTGGGTCGCAAGAAGCCCATGTTTTAAGCCAAATTCGGCACTTTAAATAAAGAGAGGGTGATGCCACACACAAGGAACTAGGGGCCCAAGTATTAAGTTTAATGAGGCCCAAATATTTTAATTTAAGTGAGTTAAATTTGGCATTAGGGATTAGTAGAGGTGGACGGCTACAAGGCTATAAAATAGGAGATTTTATGTGGATTTTTAAGTGATAATATCATAGATAAAAAGGAGAAAAGTTAGGAGCTTATCTTTATGGGAAGTGTTGGCCGAAAATCCACCACCTAGAGGAGTGTAAAATTCGGCTACTGCATGGCAAGGAGGGTGCCGAATTTCTCCTCTCTTTTAGCTTGAATTTTAAGGGCGTTTTCGGTTTTTAGCAGTAGGTGCCAAAATATCTATAAATAGGGGGGGCTAGCTCCTTGATTCTGACACTAAAAACCCTAAATTTCTCTCCCATTGTGCCGAAATTCCCTAGCCTCTCCCTCTCCAATTTCTTTAAAAGTCGAAACTCTTCTCCACTTTTTCCTTCTTGTGCCGATTTCTCTAGAAAGCCGAAGCATCCATAGTTTTTTCTTCTACTCATCCTATTTGAGAATTAGTTCTGTACTTTTAGGCATTTAAATCTTCCATGGGCATTGCCGAATCCTCTCTCTAGTGCTAGCCGAATCTCCTATGCTAAGGTAAGTGTTGATTTTTGATTAGTTCTCATGATCTATTCCGGTTTTGAAAGGCAAAAGCCAAAAGCTAATAGTTTAATGGTTTTATGATGGCGGCAATTCGGGATGTGAAGGAAGCTTAGTCGACTAGATCTAAAAGCCGAAAATCATAAGTCTCCAATTTCAGGATTTCAAGGTAAGAGGATTTATTTATTTATATATATAAAATCGGGTAGAATACTAACCATGGCTGAATATAGGAGAGGCCTATTTTATGCAATTGTTCGGCTTTTAAGCAAGGCTATAGATTGAGGATAATAGATCCGGATAGCAAGGACATCGACTAAGAATATTGGATTTTGCAATATCGGTGTGTAATTCTCCACACCATCTAGATCTGTTTGATTAATATATGAAAATAAGTATTACATGTTTTGTTAAATGTCAAAACCAGAAGCATATTAACGGGAACCAAAAGAGGGTAAAGCAAATCACCGGGTTAGTAAATGATCGATTAAATGTTATAAGTATACTGATTTTATGTGATTGCATGGGTTTGGTTTGATGAAAGGAGGAAGTTATATGTTGTAGCGATTTTTACCGTGATGCGTTGTAGCGGTTCCTTCGCGTGATCTGTTGTAGCGGCCTGCCGTGATGCATTGTAGTGGCTACGGCCATGATCGATGATGAGCGAAGACGACCGCCATCAAGGCGTGTAGCGGTGTGGGTTGATTGTAGAAATCCCCAATGGTGTGAATGGGTGAGTGCGGCGTGTAGCGGATGGACACCTAGGATATGGGTTGGGCTTTGCATATTATTTTTGTTACTTATATTTTGATTATTCTGTTTTATGGGGCTAAAGCCCAAATCTAATGGTGCATGAGGGTTGCACACTGAGTCTCGCGACTCACCCTTTAATTTTAACCATCTCAGGTGACACTTTGGGCATCGGGACCAGGGTGGAGAGGAGAGCAAGGTGGCCATGCGTGAGCTTTGAGAATTCAAACAAAAAGACTTAGTCTAATTTTTTTATTTTCATTTAATTAATGGGTTCAAATTTCCTTGTAATAAGGCCACGGGCCACTAGACTACCATTTATGTCTTGGGATTTTGTTGGGCTTTTATTACTGGGTTTTAAGTTTTACGTTTTCAATTAAGTTAAGACCTGCATGAAATTTCAGTTTTTATTTAAAATCTACCAAGATAATTGGTTACTTAATATTTTATACTTTAATGAATTATTAAGCTTTCGAAATAAAGGTGTAAACCTAGTAATTGTTTTCCAAAATGCGACATGTTATGTAAAATCTCTTAAGTGACATACCAGATCCGGTTGTAGCGTTTGGGCCGGGTTTGGGGTGTTACAGCTGGTCTGGTGGTTAACTGGAGTGTTAGAGGGTTGCAGGTCCTGTGATTAATTCTCTGTGACGGCGTGGAGAAAGTATTTTTGCTCCAATTTCGGCTAAGAGTTGTGTTGGGGCAAAATTCTGAGTAGTTGTCTTTTAGTGGGTTAATAGGGAGTGATTTTAGGAGATAATTGGGGAGAGGTTATCGGAAAATAATTTGATTATCTTTTTGTTGCAAAAAAAAAGAGTAGAGTTTTGGTTTTCTCTCCAATTCCCCAAAATTTTTCTGACGTTTTCTTCTTCTTTTTCTTCTTTTTTCCCCCCTATGACGATTCTTTCCCCTAGTTGCTGCCGAAATTTCCATTATTTTTTCCCTTCACTTCCCTTCCATTTCTTTCTTTTTTTAATTGATTCGGTTTTTCATCGTTGGTTGCGCGTGTTCGATAAGTAACGGTTTTTTCTATTGTTAATCGTTCTTGGTTAATCTCTAAAAGGGGGATTCCTTTTTGGTGTTTAGGAGTTAATCAAGGGGCTGGTGGTTTTGAATCGAGGCTGTGATTGTGCGAAGTCGTGGTTACTCAAGCGAGGTAGGGGTTTTGCTAGGTTTTTAGTCGAGTTCCTTCCGAAATTGGTTGATTAAAAATGAATTAAGTGATTAATCTGGAGATATGTTGGTCGATTTTTAGGTTCTGGAGGCTTAAGAGTGCTTACGCATCAGAAACGATACTAGGTGTGTACCTGAAATGCATAAAATGAGATTTGGCGAAAAGCCGAAATTGCTTGCTGTCGAGAAATAAGAGAAATAAGATAAAATGATGCGAAAAATTGTAGAGAAAGGAGATAAGGGTGTTATAAACTTGGAAATCAACATTTTGCACTAAAATAGTTTTGGACAGCAGCAGTAGTCTAACTTTGAAAAATCATTAAAAATAGTGGGAATTGAGTTAGAGGTTGAATAAAATATGAAATTAAATTTTATTGAGTCTAGTTTTTCATGGAAGAAACAGTGTAAGCAATGGAATTTTAAATCATGAGATATAATAAATTTTATGAGACAAGGTTAGAATGATTTTGGGTTCCCCTATTCTGACTTAGGAAAATCATAAAAAATTGTAAAAAAATAATTAGGGGCTTAAATTTATATGTTTAAATCCTTAATGAGTCTATTTTTAATAGAAACAAATGGAAACATCATCTAAATTCCGTACTAAGAGATAAATAATTTTTAGTAAGGAAAGGGTGAAGCTGTCAAACAGCAGAATAGGGATAACTTTAAAGATTTTATTGTACTTATTTGATAAACTATAAATTCTGAAAATTTTATGGTAGAAAGGTATTTGAGTCTAGTTTCAAAAACATCAAGCGGATTGATAAACCGTAAAAGTAACATATTCTAAGCCCACATTTAGTATACTTTTGGATGATTTAAGCCCCAATTCATGTAAAAAGGTGCTCTTAATCCTTTCTTTTTATGTCTTATACTCAGGAAAGCACCCGATGACGAAAAGAACGAGAAATGGGCTTAAAATGAACCAAGTTGGGCCAAGCCACGAAATCAACACGGCCTGGACTTCAAGCCACACGGCCGTGCCACCATTCCTACTAGAACACGGCCTTACCACGACTTACACGGCCGTGCCTCATTCAACAGTGTCGAACACGGCCTAGCCACGATTTACACGGGCGTGTGCCATGGTCGTGCCTCTACCGTGGAGAAGAGGAATTTCATTTGGGAAAGGATACTTAGGGAGAAAGAAACATGTTTCAAAAGCCTATAAATACACCCTAGGTACCAGCTGAAAGGGGGCGGCAAGCTAGGCTAAAAAGCCAAGCCGGAAAGGTCAGATTTGAGGGAATCACTCGAAGATAGCCAGTCGATCCATCTCAAGAAGCCAGAATTCTACTCAAGACGGAGGATCTCCTCTTCAATTCCTTCAGGGGGTTTTAGGGATTTCTTATGTTTTGTTTTATCTTTTCTCTTGAGATTTTGTCTTTTATTATTATGAACTAAACCTTCGGATACCCGAAGGGGATGAAACCTATGATGGATCTTGTTATTTGATTTTTTGAATTATATGATAATAACTTAGTTTGTTTTTAATTGTGTGAACTTAATCCAAATCTAATGTGCTTAGGTGGAGGAGGAATAGACCACGCTAAGAGTAGATCCAACATAATTAAGCGGAGTTGATTGCACGCCTAGAGATAGGGTGGCGAGATTTTGCGGATTAGGGTGAAACCTAATATGGGAGTCCACAGATCGATTTACTACTATTCTAGGGGTTATTATAAGTTTAACGAGAGTTCCACTAATTAACCTAGGGTTAGAGGCGTTATTCGCCTCGAGAGAGGGTTTAATATACGTTAGGAGTCTCACAGATCAAACTAAGTAAATAAATCATATGGTTCAAGGTTAGATAACAAGTGAAGTCTAGGTGGATTTTTCTAAGGGTATCGTTTGAGTCAACCGAGTTTTCCCAAAAGTTATTTCCGAATTCATTCTTTTTTGTCTTTGTGTCTTAGCTTAGTAAGTAGATTAGTCTTAGTTTAAACAACTTCACTTATTTTAGGCTAAATAATAAAAAGAAAGTTAGTATTAGTACTTTTAGTTCCTTTGGGTTCGATAATCCGGTCTTGCCTAAGCTATACTACTGTTCGATAGGTGCACTTGCCTTTAATCGTTGTCAGAGTTAGTTTCCAGGTTCGATCATTCTTTTATAAATTTTAAAACTCTGATTTACAGCGATCAAATTTTTGACACCGTTGCCGGGGAACTAAAACATTAAGAAAACTCTATTTTTATTACTTTAGCCATTATTTTTATTTTTCGCAATTTATTTTTTATTTTTAGTTTTAATTTTAAATTTGCTAAATTTTCTTTCTTTCTTTTCCTAGCAGGTACCTCCAGTTTATGACTAGAAGGAACCCGAGAGGACCTTTAGAATACGACAGTGATATTGAAGCTACCGCTCGAAGAAATCGCAAAGAAATTAGGCGAGCCCTAAATTACCAAGGAGAGCGAGAAGACAGATCCAATCCTTCTGAAGGGATGGACGAGAATAATCCACCACCACAAAACGATGTGGCGGATCAGAATGCTCCTCGTACTATGTTTGATTATGCTAAACCGAATTTAACAGGAGCCGAATCTAGTATTGTTAGGCCTGCTATAATTTGCTAATAATTTTGAATTAATGCCTAACACTATTCAAATGATTCAACAATTTGTTCAATTTGATGGTTTGCGGGATGAAGATCCAAACACTCATATAGCTAACTTTTTAGAATTCTGCGATACCTTCAAAATAAATGGCGTTCGATGATGATGCCATACGTCTTGGCTATTTCCTTTTCACTAAGAAATAAAGCTAAGCAGTGGTTAAACTTCGTTACCACGGTCAATCACTACATGGGAACAAATGACCAAAAAATTCTATTAAAATATTTTCCATAGGCCAGCTTGGCCAAGTTACGTAATGATATATCTTCCTTTGTGCAGATGGATTTAGAGACATTATACGACGCATGGGAGAGATACAAAGATCTCTTGAGGAGATGCCCACACCACGGATTACCATTGTGGCTCCAAGTCCAAACTTTTTACAACGGTGTGAATCCTTCAACGAGGCAATTAATTGATTCAGCCGCCGGTGGAACCCTGAATAATAAAACTCATGAGGCAGCCTACGAGTTTATTGAAGAAATGTCGCCGAATAACTATCAGTGGCAAGTTACAAGAACAAGGCCAACAAAAACAGCCGGAGTTTACAACTTTGACGCAGTAACCATGCTATCAAATCAGGTAGAGTTGATGAACAAGAAGATTGATAGTTTGTGTTCTTCGCAGGTACATCCAATCATGCAGTGCGACGCAAGTGGAATTGTGGCGAATCCACGAGTACCCACCCTACCAACCTAAGCACGAGAGGCGAACAGATGAACTATATAGGTAACAATTTCAGATCCAATAATAACCCATATAGTAATAATTATAATCCAGGTTGGATGAACCACCCAAATTTTTCGTGGGGAGGACAAGGAAATCAAGGAAATCAAAGACAATAACCTCCTCAAAATTTCCAAAATCAGCCCTATCCACAGGAAAAGAAGCTGAGTCTTGAAGAGACGTTGAACAAATTCATAGCATCCACAGAAGCCCGTCTCCAAAAAATGAGGTAACGCTCAACACCCAACAAACATCGATCAAAACGATCGAGAACCAAGTTGGAGGACTTACAAAGGCAATCGAGGAAATTACCCAGTCAGTCAGAGAAATTGCAAAGTTATTATCCGAACGACCACAAGGGCGTCTATCAAGTAACACTGAAATTAATCCTAAAGAGCAGATCCAAGCCATAACAGCTCAGGAGAATACAAGGGTAGATGAATCCATCCCAACACAAGGAAACGAGGTAGAAAAAGGTAAAGTTGAGGTAACACAAGACAAGCCAAAACTGGTAATCAAGGAGTACCAACCTCGCATACCTTACCCTGAAGCATTAAAAAGAGATGACACAGAGGAACAGTTCGGTAAGTTTCTTAAACTTTTAAAGAAATTACACATTAACTTACCACTCATCGAAGCTCTTTCATGAGATGCTGATTCGAGGAAATTCTTAAAGAAGCTTCTGACAAACAAGCGGAAACTAGTTGAAGATTCGCATATGGAACTCAACGCAAAGTGCTCAGCAATATTGCAAAATAAGCTACCACAGAAACTAAGAGATCCAGGGAGTTTTACAATTCCATGTTTAATTGGTAGACTAACTGTTGATAATGCGTTAGCTGATTTAGGGGCAAGCATAAATGTCATGCCTTATAAATTGTTTAAACAATTAGGTCTAGGGAAACCCAAACAAACTAGGATGAGCATTCAATTAGCTGATAAAACTGTTAGAATTCCTAGGGGTATTATCAAAGATGTTCTTGTAAAAATTGTCAAATTCGTTTTTCTAGTAGATTTCGTTGTTTTAGACATGGATGAGGATAATTCGATCCCCCTAATATTAGGAAGACCCTTTTTAGCAATTGCCAGGACTAAAATTGATGTTGATGCAGGAGAACTCATACTTTGCGTAGGTAATGAGACAGTCACCATCAAGGCTCTCGACTAAGCTAGAACATCGAGTAATCAAGGTGAGAACGTAAATTCTACTAATAATCATTCGGTTAACTCTTATTTTCAGGAAGCATCACCAAAGAATACAACTGAACCCGATCCCAAACCCGATTCCAACAAAGAAATAACTCATGAATATTGAGGGATTCAGTTCGATGATCTAGACGAGTGGAAGACACACTTCAAGGAGAAATTAGGGATACACGACGAAGAACCGAAACAACACGAGATAAAACCGAAGGAGCCCCCAAAAGAGCTAATAGGAACAACAAATCACTTCAAAATAGGGGACCAAGTACTACTAGATCAGGTAAATCCTCGAATATCTCCCCCGGACCCTAGCATAAACAAAGAAATATCTTTTAGGGTTACCAGTGTTTTTCCACACGGAGCAGTCGAGGTAAGTAATCCTATTTTTTGTACTTTTACTATAAACACATCTCGACTTAAATTTTTTCACAAAGACGCAAATGATAGCATGAGGAAGGACTTCCAACTCCTCAAACCACCCTGACAAAGCAAACGGGAGGAGAGTCTAGCTTAAGACTATAAACGAGCGCTTCTCGGGAGGCAACCCATGCACTAACATAATTTATTCTCATATTTTGCTTTAAATTTATTTTTCTTTTCTTCTCTTCTTTCCGAATACATAGTTATAAACTAACAAGGGGTGCAGAATTTAAGGACACACGACCTTGCACACGTCCGTGGCCGTGGCCTTGTGTACCTCAAGAATCTTGGTACTAACATGGCAAGACGGTACAAGTCAGAATGAACTAATTTCTGGCAATCATGGACTCAACCACTCTCCTACGGGCACTGACAAAGTGACACGGTCGTGCTCTACGGCCGTGTGAAGCTACTGACTTACCAACCACGGGCTGCACACGCGCGCGTCTTGGGGGATGCCGTGCCAATATCTCGACTTGTCGAACACGGGATAGACACGGCGTGGGAACCAACACGCCCTAGACCACTGATGCGTGCGAGGCGGCCGTGTGAATCGACACACTCTCAACCCATGGGCACAGGAAAAGCGCCGGACACTGAAAGTTTATTTAAACACCATACCCTACTCCTTCCTCTTATTAACTCACTTTCTTTCTTTCTTCTCCGTTTTCTTCCTTTCTTTCTTTCTTTTCTCCCTTTTGTTTTTCCTCTTTCCTAATAAACCCTCGGACTCTTGAGCTACAAAAAATCATATCCATGGCAAAGAAGCTAAAGGCCAATCTCCTCAAAGGAGACCGATTCACTGAGTTCATGCCGGCAGCTTCATCCAAACAACAAGCCAAGAGTCTTTGAGACCAATTATCTGTTCTTTTATTTTTATCTTCTCATTTATTTTCTTTATCTTTATTTCTCTACTACTTAATTTAGTTTATTTTGTTTTAGTTTCTTGTTTTTAGGTTCTTAAGGCTGCTTGGGAATCACGCCACCACCACCACCATAACCTCAGCCTTAGAAATCACACCCAAAAATAAGGACTCTACGGTCCATCCATCTTTTCTTTTAATTTTAGTTTTCTTCTTAGTCTCATTCTTTTTATCTTCATTGTCCTTAATTTCATATTTAGTTTACTTTAATTATGTATTAAGGATCCCTGGCTAATTCTCTACGAACGTCCCAATTTCTTCATCTAGCGCAGGTTCATCATTCAGACGGCCCATCACCACCACCAAAGGCACAATCTCATCTCAAGGAATCATCTAAAAATTCAGGAAGTTTTCACTTACCCCCATATCTGATGATTCTATTACAAGGTTATTATATATCTTTGTACATTGAGGGCAATGTACATCTTAAGTGTGGGGGGGTGAACAACCTAAGAAGATACCTAACAAAAACCCTGAATTTAGTCTTGCTTGAAAGTAAATTACTCATATTACTAATTAGGATGAAATTTCTGATGATTTATAATTTTTATTGATATATTTCAGATCAATTCATTGATAATTGTGCATTGATAATTAAATTCTAAGAATACTAGAGAATCAAGCATGATAAGTCTATTTTTCAGAAATTAAAAATTTGCTAGGTTGTCAAACTGAGTTTAAATATTACCTTGAAGTTTGGAAGTTACGAGGTTGACATCAAAATACCCATAATTTTTGTGAGTTTTTGAGCCTTATAGAGCGAGATATTCTTTTTCTTGCTCACTTTATTGATTATGAGTATGTCAACACGATTTGTTATTCTAGAACTTGCATCGATTATACATGTCGAGACCATATTTTTTTGATTTGAAACACGAGAGATGATAAAGGCACCTAGGATCTAACCCACTTACTCCATAAAAGCCTACCTTCACAATTAACCCCTAGTGAACCCCTTTTAATCCTAACAACCCTATTTATTGACTCACCCATTAACCTGAGACCCCTTTTGTTTTGTTATCACCAATCCTCTTTAACTACCCTTATATCGAGAATTAATTTTGATTAGTGCCTAACTATGATTTTTACTTCAGTAATTTATCCTATATTATGTATTTAGTTTGTTCTTAAAAAAAATATTTCAAAGGTATAATCATTATTCATTATTAGTTATGATTAAATGAGCTTATACGCTTGAATTCCAGATATCGAAGAAGAAGCTCGTAGTGTTAGCATTATTAGTTTTCAATTGATGTAATTATTATTAGTTCATTAGTTCTTAGTTAGGTAATTTGTCGATTCAATCTCGATTTTAACCCTCTAATTCAGCCTTACTCCACACCTTAACCCTAGCCCCGTTACAACCCTAACAAAGACCTTTTGATTTGTGTTTCATCTCATATTTCAATGGTGGAGATTTGATTTTCATGCAAGCCTATGGGATTAACTCTTCATGTTTGACTTTTGAGTGCCTAAATTCTGAACCTTAAACACTTTGAGTGGTTTGAGCGAATCTTTTGTGAGGATGTCAAACCTTGTCGATTTCGAATCAGAGGTAATTATTTAGATGAAGGGAAACGCCTATGTTTTGTGCTACAGAATCTACGACTTATACTGTTTGAATTTTTAGGACACTTTGAATTGAATTATCCATGTATAAATTATTTATGAATTATGATGAGACACTATCAATAGGAATTATGAATTACAGGAAGTTCGTTTTAATTGTAAGTTGAGAATTTTGCTTGAGGACAAGCAAAAGCTTAAGTGTGGGGGTATTTGATAAACCGTAAAAGTAACATATTCTAAGCCCACATTTAGTATACTTTTGGATGATTTAAGCCCCAATTCATGTAAAAAGGTGCTCTAAATCCTTTCTTTTCATGTCTTATACCCAGGAAAGCACCCGATGACGAAAAGAACGAGAAACGGGCTTAAAACAAACCAAGTTGGGCCAAGCCACGAAATCAACACGGCCTGGACTTCAAGCCACACGGCCGTGCCACCATTCCTACTAGAACACAGCCTTACCACGACTTACACAGTCGTGCCTCATTCAACAGTGTCGAACACGGCCTGGCCATAATTTACACGGGCGTGTGCCATGGCCGTGCCTCTGTCGTGGAGAAGAGGAATTTCATTCGGGAAAGGATACTTAGGGAGAAAGAAACATGTTTCAAAAGCCTATAAATACACCCTAGGTACCAGCTGAAAGGGGGCGGCAAGCTAGGCTAAAAAGCCAAGCTGGAAAGGTCAGATTTGAGGGAATCACTCGAAGATAGCCAGTTGATCCATCTCAAGAAGCCAAAATTCTACTCAAGACGGAGGATCCCCTCTTCAATTCCTTCAGGGGGTTTTAGGGATTTCTTATGTTTTGTTTTATCTTTTCTCTTG
This sequence comes from Gossypium sturtianum, assembly GCA_025698515.1. Taxonomy (NCBI): domain Eukaryota; kingdom Viridiplantae; phylum Streptophyta; class Magnoliopsida; order Malvales; family Malvaceae; genus Gossypium; species Gossypium sturtianum. The sequence goes on along the minus strand of CM046951.1, from coordinate 90,428,068 downwards.
AGATGTTGTCTTTTATTATTATTAACTAAACCTTCGGATACCCGAAGGGGATGAAACCTATGATGGATCTTGTTATTTGATTTTTTGAATTATATGATAATAACTTAGTTTGTTCTTAATTGTGTGAACTTAATCCAAATCTAATGTGCTTAGGTGGAGGAGGAATAGACCCTGCCTAAGAGTAGATCCAACATAATTAAGCGGAGTTGATTGCACGCCTAGAGATAGGGTGAGGAGATTTTGCCGGATTAGGGTGAAACCTAATATGGGAGTCTACAAATCGATTTACTGCTATTCTAGGGGGTTATTATAAGCGAACAAGAGTTTCACTAATTAACCTAGGGTTAGACGTTATTCGCCTCGAGAGAGGGTTTAATATACGTTAGGGAGTCTCACAGATCAAACTAAGTAAATAAATCATATAGTTCAAGGTTAGATAACAAGTGAAGTCTAGGTGGATTTTTCCTAAGGGTATCATTTGAGTCAACTGAGTTTTCCCAAAAGTTATTTCTCGAATTCATTCTTTTTTGTCTTTGTGTCTTAGCTTAGTAAGTAGATTAGTCTTAGTTTAAACAACTTCACTTATTTTAGGCTAAATAATAAAAAGAAAGTTAGTATTAGTACTTTTAGTTCCTTTGGGTTCGATAATCCGGTCTTGCCTAAGCTATACTACTGTTCGATAGGTGCACTTGCCTTTAATTGTTGTCAGAGTTAGTCTCTAGGTTCGATCATTCATTTATAAATTTTAAAACTCTGATTTACAGCGATCACGGATCTTAATTTGGAATTCTGTAGCTCAAGATATAAATAATTTAGTGATAATGACTCAGGTAGACAGCTTTGAATGAACATATAAGTAAATAGTGAAAACATATGAGTATTGAGCTAGCATGGGTTACTTTAAAAATGGATAACACGGCCAAGGCCAATTTGGGCCGAGTGGGCCCACATGGGCAGATCACATGGGCGTGCGAGCCCATTTTTACCGAAATGTTTTTAAGTTTGCACGGGTCGCCCAAGTCGACCGTGAACCTACTGTAGGGTCGGTAAGCGCTACTTAGACCCCTAAATGTGTGAAATTGACTGAATGATATCTATACTAGGCATGTTAAAATCTGAACTAAATATATGTACTGAAATTGCGTAATAGCATGTCATCCATTGTGCGTTGCATTGCATTGGGATTGGGGTTGTTATTCGGACGAAGTGTACTGAAAGGCTTTAAGCCTAATTTATTGTGACTTCATTTTGCAAACTCATCTGACATTGTGCCGCATTCGGTACTACTTGGAGTGTAGGGATGGGTGGGTTGATTATATCCCACATGGAATGTAAGGTTGGACGGAGATGGTGTGTAGAGGCTGGTTGGGTAGAATTTTGCTCTTGCATAATCATTATCACACTCATCGTCTTCGTGATGGGCTAAGGCCTTCTTGCATTTTTGAATCTATCTTCGAGATGGGCTAAGGCCCAAAGCATCATCGATCTTGAAAAGGGCTTAGGCCCAAGACTGCATTCAAGCGTGTAATTGTGAATGCGATTGTTTGTTTGTTTCGCGGGATTACACACTGAGTTTACGTAAACTCACCCTTTTTGTTTAATGTGCACAGGTAATCCCCAGACTTAGATTGGACTTCATGATTTTCAATTTACGATTTATGATTTGATTATTATTGATTATTTGGGTTGTAATTTAATGACCCTCTGGGACTTTGGTTTTAAATTTGGATTTTTATTTATTTATTTTACTTTATGGATTTATACCTGCTGGTCGTAGAAAATTCGATTTTCAAAAAGTTAAAGTAATTTCTAAATGCATTGTAACATCCCGAAATTGGACCTAGTAGGATTGGGCCCAATGGGCCTTGATTTAAAATTTTTAAAGAACAAGAGATCGACTTAAATGCAAGTTGGACCTATTGGATAAGTGATTTTGGAAGGTTAGAAGGCTTCTATGAAGTCCCGGGATCGAACTTTGGCTTTAGGGAAATTTTGGTTTTAGGTGAAAAAAACCCTGGAAGTTGGCAGGTAGGCCTTAAGAATAAAATATGGGGAAAAATGACACAAAAGGAGTGTGTGGTGTAGTGGCAAAGTGACGCCACATAAGAGACAAAGGGGTGACGCCACAAGGAAGGAAGGAGGTCCAAGGTTCAAGTCTTGGCTTTTGCATTTTGGTTTTCTTTTTACTTGGACCTCAGAATTTGGCTATAGATTTATATTTAGTTGCGCATGGTTTAAGACACAAGAGGAGCTTGTGGCCAAGTGGCTAGCGGCGTGGATTATGTTGCAAAGAGCACAGGTTCGAATCTCATGAGAAGCAAGGGAGTATTTATTTTGCGATGCGGATGGGAAGAGTTTTGATTGAATTTAAACTCTCTTGTGAAGGATCCCACATCGGAAAGATACAAAGAAGGAAGGTGGAGAGCTAGCTATATAAAGAGCATTCCGGGAGGAGAGTTAACATACCTTGGTGGGCGTTTGGCCACAGGTGAGTCGTCATGCAGCGGTTTAACACAGGACTCTCTATCGGTGTGTAACTCTCTCTACTCTAGTGTAGAGCGGCAAATGCCGAAGTGCCGATCACGGCAATAGTAGCTACACGAGCGCGTGCGGCGCACGCGTGTGGGGCTTCGACAGCGATAGTTGAGGCCATCGATGTAGTATTCTTGTGGGTTGGAAATTTTGCCAGGCGCGATGGGCGAAGGGGCCCAATGGGCCCGTGAGGCCCAATATAGTAAAATGTATGATGGTGTAGTATATAGTGAACTAGACTAGGTGAATCTCATAAACGTGGCTAGATTTGTGTTAGGTGGGCCCACGGCGTGTGGGCCCGAATGGGCGAAATTGGGCTTTAGGCCCGATAGTCCATTTCGACGAGAAATGGTAGTTAGGTCGCATTCGGGCGACACGGGCCTTTGGAAAGGCCATTCGGTCTGAAATTATTGAAATACCCTTAGTGGGTAAATTACCAAAATATCCCTGAAGGGTAAATTACCGATATGCCCTTGGTGGGTAAATTACGAAAATGCCCTTGGTGGGTAAATTACCGATATGCCCTTGGTGGGTAAATTACGAAAATGCCCGTGGTGGGTAAATTACCGATATACCCTTGGTGGGTAAATTAAGAAAATGCCCTTGGTGGGTAAATTACCGATATACCTTTGGTGGGTAAATTACGAAAATGCCCTTGGTAGGTAAAATTACGGTTATACCCTTAGAGGTTGATTAGGGTGATTATGTTGTTTTATGTCTATCTGATTATGATGGTAATTCATGTTATACTTATATTTGATATATGTCTAGCATACATGACATACTGCATACACGAATTATTATGTCATATTGCATGGGTTATATGAGTGGAGGGGGCAGTGATATTCGTGTCGACGGGCACCGGTGGTTTGGTACCACATTGTGACTACGGTCACAGAGGTTTGGCACCTCCGGAGGTTTGGCACCTCATAGCGACTCGTCCCCGTGGTTAACACCACCGTGGGTTGGCCCCACTTTTGAGATATGGGATCGTCGCCGGTGATTTGGTATCACACGTGGGTTGGCCCCACAGATGGATTATTAGTGACTTTGAGTCACGGTGATTTGGTATCACATTCGTGTCTTGGACACCGAGGTTTGGCACCTCATAGCGCCTCGTCCCGGTGGTTTGGTACCACGGTGGGTTGGCCCCACAGATAATACAACGGGATTGGCGCCGGTGATTTGGTATCACACGATGGGTTGGCCCCATCACTATTATTCGTGACTTGAGTCACCGGTGGTTTGGCACCACAATATTGATAAATATCGTGTCCTTGGACACGGTGGTTTGGCACCACCGGTGGTTTAGTACCACGGGGTAGAAAAAGGAGTTGCGGATGGCTAGGTTTGGGTGCATGATATGCATATTTTCATATGAAATTGTGTAAGGGCACTGTTGGATGGGGATTTACACACTGAGTCTCGATGACTCACCCCTTAGTTAAATTTTGCGAGTAATCATTAGATCGCGGATTTGGGAGCCGAGGTGGACTCGTGGAGGCTATACATATGTTTACTCGTAAATTCATTTCTTTTATTTGGACTTATTTTTATTTGAGTTTTTGTTATGTAATAAGGCCTTGGGTATTTTATTTGGTTTGACTTTCAATTTGTTTATTGCTTATTATTAAATGATCAATATGGGATTTTCCTAAAATGATAATAAACCATTTCTTATTCAAAATTACTTAAACTCAATTTCTCACCACAACTATAAAGAATATGAGCTTTTAACGAATGCACAGTTTTTAGACATTCCTTTCATGTGACATGCCAGTTCGATTCGTAACGTTTAGGTAGGGTTTGGGGTGTTACAATTATGGTATCGAGCCTAGGTTCAAAAACTCTAGTGTGGGTTTGGGTTCAAAAAATGTTTTCAAAAGATGGTTTGGAAAATGGTTTAGAAAAATATATATCTGTTCTTTTTGTTGAAATATGGCACCGAGTCTCCCGCACCAATCCATGTTGTAAGTTTCGATACTTTGCTTTGTTATATCTTTGTATTTTGAATATCTATTACGTGTGTTTGGGTTGGATGTGATGTTCGGATATAGAGTTGATTGCGTATGAAATATTTATGCCGCTTTAATGGTTAGGTGTTTTTAAGTATGTGTAGGATTTCTAAATTCTAGTTAAAAGTATATTAGGGTTATTGGAATCAGAGTGCGTGAGCGTGAGCACTGATGTTGTAGGTTAGGTTGTGCAGAATGTTCCTATAGTTGGAAATTTCGAGACGAAATTTCTTTAAGGAGGGTAGATTTGTAACATCCCGAAATTGGGCCTAGTAGGATTGGGCCCAATGGGCCTTGATTTAAAATTTTTAAAGAACAAGAGATCGGCTTAAATGCAAGTTGGACCTATTGGATAAGTGATTTTGGAAGGTTAGAAGGCTTCTATGAAGTCCCAGGATCGAACTTTGGCTTTAGGGAAATTTTGGTTTTAGGTGAAAAAACCTGGAAGTTGGCGGAGTAGGCCTTAAGAATAAAATGTGGGAAAAATGACACAAAAGGAGTGTGTGGTGTAGTGGCAAAGTGACGCCACATAAGAGACAAGGGGCTGACGCCACAAGGAAGGAAGGAGGTCCAAGGTTCAAGTCTTGGCTTTTGCATTTTGGTTTTCTTTTTACTTGGACCTCGGAATTTGGCTATAGATTTATATTTAGTTGCGCATGGTTTAAGACACAAGAGGAGCTTGTGGCCAAGTGGCTATGGCGTGGATTATGTTGCAAGGGAGCACCGGGTTCGAATCTCATGAGAAGCAAGGAGTATTTATTTCATGATGCGGATGGGAAGAGTTTTGGTTGAATTTAAACTCTCTTCGTGAAGGATCCCACATCGGAAAGATACAAAGAAGGAAGGTGGAGAGCTAGCTATATAAAGAGCATTCCAGGAGGAGAGTTAACATACCTTGGTGGGCGTTTGGTACGGGAGTGGTCGCGGTGGCGGTTTAACACCAGCACTCTATCGGTGTGTAACTCTCTCTACTCTAGTTGTAGTAAGCGGCAAATGCCGAAGTGCCGATCACGGCAATAGTAGCCACCACGAGCGTGCGGCGCTGCGTGTGGGGCTTCGGCCCAGCGATAGTTGAGGCCATCGTAGTATTCTTGTGGGTTGAAATTTGCTTGGGCGCGATGGGCGAAGGGGCCCAATGGGCCCGTGAGGCCCAATATAGTAAAATGTATGATGGTGTAGTATATAGTGAACTAGACTAGGTGAATCTCATAAACGTGGCTAGATTTGTGTTAGGTGGGCCACCAGCGGCGTGGGGCGAGATGGGCCGAAATTGGGCTTTAGGCCCGATAGTCCATTCGACGAGAAATGGTAGTTGGGTCGCTTCGGGCGACACTGGGCCTTTGGAAAGGCCATTCCAGGTACGAAATTATTGAAATACCCTTAGTGGGTAAATTACCAAAATATCCCTGAAGGGTAAATTACCGATATGCCCTTGGTGGGTAAATTACGAAAATGCCCTTGGTGGGTAAATTACCGATATGCCCTTGGTGGGTAAATTACGAAAATGCCCTTGGTGGGTAAATTACCGATATACCCTTGGTGGGTAAATTAAGAAAATGCCCTTGGTGGGTAAATTACCGATATACCTTTGGTGGGTAAATTACGAAAATGCCCTTGGTAGGTAAAATTACGGTTATACCCTTAGAGGTTGATTAGGGTGATTATGTTGTTTTATGTCTATCTGATTATGATGGTAATTCATGTTATACTTATATTTGATATATGTCTAGCATACATGACATCTGCATACACGAATTATTATGTCATATTGCATGGGTTATATGAGTGGAGCGGTGATATTCGTGTCGATGGGCACGGTGGTTTGGTACCACATTGTGACTACGGTCACAGAGGTTTGGCACCTCCGGAGGTTTGGCACCTCATAGCGACTCGTCCACGTGGTTAACACCACCGTGGGTTGGCCCCACTTTTGAGATATGGGATCGTCGCCGGTGATTTGGTATCACGTGGGTTGGCCCCACAGATGGATTATTAGTGACTTTGAGTCACGGTGATTTGGTATCACATTCGTGTCTTGGACACCGAGGTTTGGCACCTCATAGCGTCTCGCCCCAGTGGTTTGGTACCACGATGGGTTGCCCCACGAGATAATACAACGGGATTGGCGCCGGTGATTTGGTATCACCACGATGGGTTGGCCCCATCACTATTATTCGTGACTTCGAGTCACCAGTGGTTTGGCACCACAATATTGATAAATATCGTGTCCTTGGACACCAGTGGTTTGGCACCACCAGTGGTTTGGTACCACACGGGGTAGAAAAAGGAGTTGCGGATGGCTAGGTTTGGGTGCATGATATGCATATTTTCATATGAAATTGTGTAAGGGCCTGTTGGATGGGGATTTACACACTGAGTCTCGATGACTCACCCCTTAGTTAAATTTTGCAGGTAATCATTAGATCGCGGATTTGGGAGCTGAGGTGGACTCGTGGAGGCTATACATATGTTTACTCGTAAATTCATTTCTTTTATTTGGACTTATTTTTATTTGAGTTTTTGTTATGTAATAAGGCCTTGGGTATTTTATTTGGTTTCAGCTTTCAATTTGTTTATTGCTTATTATTAAATGATCAATATGGGATTTTCCTAAAATGATAATAAACCATTTCTTATTCAAAATTACTTAAACTCAATTTCTCACCACAACTATAAAGAATATGAGCTTTTTAACGAATGCACAGTTTTTAGACATTCCTTTCATGTGACATGCCAGATTCGGTCGTAACGTTTAGGCCGGGTTTGGGGTGTTACATGCATGATCACCTAGACTGTTTTATTAAAGCTTCCGCAACGAGAGATGTTTCAAAACAAATTTTTTAAATGAATAAAGACGACTTCCTAAGTTCTAACAAAGGTTTACTAATGATAATAAAATGGAATGTTTTCATCGTAACAACGAGGTTTCGAAAACACTATCGTGTGACATTGCCAGATACGGCTATAACGTCTAGGCCGGGTTTTGGGCGTTACAAAAAAAATATTATTCATAAATTTTTTTTTGAAAGTTAGTGTTTCATATATAAATTTTATTTATTTTTAACTTAACTTACTTACTATAAAAAATATTATAACCTAGCATAAGTCTTTCTTCAAATTAAGTTTATATAAGTTTTTATAATCAAAGCTACAGATTGTTTGCATTGGAATCCAAATATAATGCGGTAGATATTAGTTATGCAAATACAAAAAGTTTTCTTATACCATATCGTGGGGTACGACACCATTTGAAAGAATGGTGCTAGACACAAATATCGGAGACAACTTGCAGACTCTTTAATTTGAGACATTTAAAGTTTCAAAATGTGGTTGAAAGGACATTTTTTGTTTTATTTTAAAAGATTTCTTATATTAACAATATCACATCAGTATAGCATAAAAAATATTGTTGGATTGTATTGGTATGTATTAGCATGTTGCATACTTCTTAACTTCATTCGTAGATGAAAATGGGATGATCCATACTTTGAAGAGTACCTTTGAAGAGTACATGAAAGAAAGAGATCTTAATAATTTTAATGATATAAATTCAGATTCAGATAATGATAAAGAGTATATGTTAAATGTTAAATAGAGAATAATCCAAAAAAAAATGAAATACTAGAGCTATTAGATAAATTGCATGTGTTTTGTTATTGTTCTTGTTATTTTATTAGTAATCATATTATTGAGTACTTTAACGGACTAACATATTACATGTGATAATTTGATTTCAATTTTGTTACTTGTTTAGATTTTCTTTATCATATTGATATATTTTTTTTATAGTAATTAATATTTTTAAAAACATAAATTATATAATTGTATGATTACAATTTATACTACCAAAATTAAGGGAATTACGGATAATTACACCTAATTAGTCATACACATCTAAAAAGTTACAATTATTTGTAATTATAAGAGAATATAATTAACTTCCATCTAATTACTCTAGTTATCCAAATAAACCGAAAATCATCTCATGTATATTTATATGGTAACTGAGAGTAAATACCATTAATAACTACAAGCCAACTAATAAATTTTGGATACATTATTCGTTTTATTTCAGTAAAAAATTTCAGATTGATATATAATTTAAGAATGATATTAAATATCCAAAACAATATTGTACAAAAAGTGTACAGAATTTGTACAATTACATGGTTACTTTTGTGGTATATCAAATTAGCTTTCCCTCCAAAGTTATCGAGATTCAAGAGCTTAGAAGAAAAATTGTAGCTCAACAAATGGAAAATCCAAACAGAACTCAAGTTTCCATAGAGTCAATGGAGAAGGAGCCCATTCATGGATTGAATAATTTGTTTCGATTCTCTAATGATGATAGTTTATTAAATGAAGAAGGAAATAATGGCGTTGTAACAGTCTATTTTCAGTGGTGTCGAAAATAGTGGTTTCGAGACCATAATTCCGATAAAAGAGTCAGTAAATATTATTAACCTAGTATTTACGAGTATTTATTTATATTAAATATAAATGTGAGTTTCATGGATATGTATATTAGAAATTTTATAAAGGAAAAGGGTTAAGGATTGATATGAAAAAATATCTTGTTTGAACCTTGTGAATACTTAGGATACAAATGATATGTCATTAGGGATTATACGTTTTCGGGTGTTGGTCTTGGATGTCCTATCGACGGCTGAGTGTATTTGTTGCAATTCTCCATAGCTCGTGTGAGCAGCATCGTGTAGTTTAACATCCCGACTCACAGCTCGTGTGAGCAGGCCCATTTCATAGCTTGTGTGAGCATTACGGATACAATTACAGTTACATGTACAGACACACTTTGTGTGAGTATTTCTCGAGTATCCAATGCTATTCTATTTGGTTCAACGGGTAATTAAAGTTTAAATCGAATGGTTATGCATATGAAATGAGTTATGTTATGAAAGTATGAAAGTATGAAATGGGAAATGTTAATATATGTATAAGATTTGAAAAATGTGTTAATTTAGTATATGATGGATGAATCGTATATTGAAAATCTTATATGGTATGCTTTATGTTTGATTGGATTTATATGTTCTTAAATACCTACTAACATTGTGTAGTGGTGTAAATAGGAAAAAAAATATCCATATGACCTAATGATCAATGCTTGAACGGTTTAATCGTTTTATGTTCGGTAAGTTAAGTTTCCTTTATACGAGTTTACTAAGTAATAGTGCTTACGCCATTTGTTTTCCATGTTTTGTAGATCATCAGAAAGCTCAATCGATTGGAATTATCGTCGAAGCATCATCACACTATTCCTCCATGTATTTGGTAGTTTACGATTGCTTTGGATAATAGTTATAAATGGCATGTAATATAGCTATAAGATTATACTAGTAAATTTGGCTTGTTTTGAGTTGTGCAAAGCTTGTTTGGGATTAATGTTCTTGGTTATTCGCATGTAAATATTGGAGTGAATTTGTGAATTTGAACCTTTATGCATGCTTAATTGAAAGTACATAATATACGGTGAAATGGCATGTTCTTGGAATGGTTATTTGGCATGATTGGTATATGTTTAATCAATGACCTTAATATGTTGAATTAGATTAAGTTTGATATGTGAATTGTGGTGCCTTTTGATGGCATATTGGTTAGACACAAGATGGATGATTTTTGGTATGTTTTTGGTGTCCTTGAATGTGTTTTTAACCATGTGAAATATGTTTGGTATGGTATGTCTTGGTGTTCAAGATTTGGTGCTTGATTTGGCTTGCATTAGAGGTTAAATAGGGAGTACATAGCTTGAGACAAGAGATGCCACACGGTCATTGTACAGGCCCAAATTTGCCCGAGCCCAAACCAGTAATCCAGAACGAAATAAAACATTTTTAAAGCCAAAATAAAAATCCAAAACAGTCCAGTCCATTACAAATTATCAGCCCAAATTACAAGGGCCCAAATAATAAACACAAGCCCAATTCAAATCCTAGGCCCAACTAAGCCCAAAATCTAAACCAAAAACAAAAAAAAACCCTAGGCAGAAACCCTTTGCGCCGCAATAGCCGTTCGGGCCTCCATGCCATGCCAGCTCCTCCATACGGCCTCCGTACCTCCGCCCGCCATGTCACCTCCGTACCTGCGAAAAGGACAAACAAACAACACAGCAAGAAAGAACAACGAAAAAATGATGTATTTTATTTTCATTTTTCGATTTCGACTATAAAAATGAAATGAAAATCATTTGTATTAGCCTTTTTTTTACGAACAAAATCAATATGAAAAGAAACAGATTAAAGTTTTAAAGGTGATTTTTTGATTTCGTTTAAGGTTATTATTTTTCATTTTTTTTATATACGGAAAAACAAAAGAAAGAAGCCTCACCTTGTCGATTCGCCTCTTTTCGCCATCGATCGTTGTCGGAGTCGGAATGCCCGAGGCCCATATGGGTTCGATGAGGGCTTAAAGGGGTAACAAAGGGCCGTTTTCTTCCGCGTAGCATTCTTATTTCGTTTTTAAAAAAAAATCAGATTCGAAAGTTTTTTTTTTAAATAGAGGAGAAAGGGAAGGTTTTCAAAGAGGGCTAAAAACGCCTTACTTTTATGCGGTTCCGGCCACCGTCTGCAGCGGAGCCCACGGCGGCGCCATGGTGGATCGGAACCAAACCCCATCGCCGGAGCTTGGGCCCGAAAGAGGGAGGGAGGAGAGAAATTTTGTGCTTTTTTGAAGAAGAAAGGAAAAAAAAATGAAATTTTTAATTTTTTTTTGACTTATATAGGGTCAGTGAAACGGCGTCGTTTCACTTTGGGCAATTAAGCATCAAAACGGTGCCGTTTTGAGCTGGATCGAATGGACCCGACCCGAACCGCCTTAAGGATCTGCGTGTTTCTGCTTTAACGGACTAATTGCGTGAACGGTCCCTCCGCCTTTGCGGCGCAATTCGATTAAGCCCTACATTATTTTCTTCGTCTTTTAATTTTACTCTATAATTTCACGTTGTTTCACTTTGGTCCATACCGAAATGCTGCGCACGAAAAGCTGGGAATAATTTCCCAATTAGTCCTTCTTTCTTTGCACTCGTCACATTTTGGTCCTTTTTTCTTTTTTTTTCTTTTTATATTTTAAATTGTCCTTGTATAATTTAAATTCTTTTATTCTAGGCCCTCTTAAACGATGAGCATAAGGAGTCGGGTTTATTTTTCATTTCGGTCCCCGAGTGTTTTCGTGCATTTCAATTTAGCATGTTATTTTCTGTTTATTTCGATTCGCCCCTAAAAGTTCGTTTAATTTTTAATTTAGTCCCTTTTTATTTCTTTTATTATTTTTGCTATTACATTAATTAATTTCAATTGTTATTATTATAATTACTATTATTATTATTATTTTCATTACTGTTATTGTTATTATTATTACTATTATTACTATTAATATTATTACTATTACTATTACTTTTATTGTTGCTAGTATTATTATTTTTATTACTATTATTTTAATATTATTCTTATTATTATATTCATTTTATTATTATTTTTCTTATTATTAACATATTATTATTATTAACATATTTAATTAAATTTGTTATTATTACTATTATTTCCATAATATTTATTTGCTTAATATTTTTAAATACACTTATTCATTTATAGGTTTGTTACTTATTTATTTATATCCTTCTATATATTTCAAAATTTCAAAATTTATTATTATTATTATTATTATTATTATTATTATTATTATTATTATTTTTCATGTATTTTGGCTTGTTATTTGATCTTTGCCCTTTATATTGTCATGTATTAATGTATTTTTCATTAGCCTGTTATGCATGTTAGTACTATAATTCATTGTCCATTTTACTACGACCGTATTACATTTTATCCGACGCATTAATTTTTTTTTTGAAATAAGCAAATACTCCGCGTTCTAAGATTCGAAAGAAATCGTACCCTAACTTACTGGGTTTCGATTTTTCTCATCGAGTCTAAAGAACCAATTATTATTTTTTAAAATCAAAGCATATAAGTTAAATAAAAGCTTATTCTCGGGAATTCAAAAATGTTGTGTCCTAACTCACTGAATATGACATTTTGTTATCTCGAGGTAAGGATTTTTGAAAAAAGTAAAGGCAATATTCTGTATTTGGAATTTTGAGAAATTGTGCCCTAACTTACTGGGTTCCGATTTTTCATTTGACCCAAATAACCGAATATCCTTCTTAAATTTAAATGCACGAGTTTTAAAAGTCAAAAGGCAAGCTTAGTTTCGAGGATTCGAAATGTCGTATCCTAACTCACTGGGCCTGACACTTTACTTCTCCGAGATAAGCGAGTCTCGGCATCCAATTTAATTTATTCAAGTTTTTTTAAAACAAAGAGGATCGTATTTTAAAATCTTTTCAAATTTTTGATATTAAGACGTTAATCAATCAATTAGGTACCAATTTTGGGCGTCACGAGGGTGCTAGTCCTTCCTCGTGCGTAACCGACTCCCGAACCCATTTTTTTGAATTTCGTAGACCAAAACCGTTGTTTTAATAAATCAAATGTATTATTAAAATGACCAAATTACGAGGTGATCCGATCACACCTCATAAAAAAAGATTGGTGGCGACTCCATTTTCGTTTTTAAAGTCGACCCTATTTTCCAACGAAAAAAATGGTTTTGACAGCTTAGCGACTCCACTGGGGAATAAAGAGAGTCAAGCCGTAAAATTGATTATTTTCTGTCCTGTTGTGGAAAAATTGAAAATCTGATTTGAAAAATTACGATCCTTTTATTGCATTTGTTCGTATTGTTTCATATGATTGCTGTGGTTTGAGTCTCGTAGAATATTTTCGCATCATATTGCATAGGGACCGTTTGGTCTTACCTTTTTAAGTGGAAGTGAGACGCTACTCCTTTGTGAGGTTTTCACCTCCCTGCAGGATAGTGGATCGCTTTCGGGATACATCCGTACCTATGTCTTCATGAGATTTTCATCTTCTTGCAGCCATAGGGAAATGTATTCCCCTGAACTGAACTCGGTCCGTATGAGCCTATAATGGATGAGGATCGAGGAATTTGCTGGTTCAAGTACCTCAACTTTAGAACCAAACCGCATGTAGAAGACCCTAGGAGCCCACCCTAGATAGTACTGAGCCAAACCCTAGCGGTTACCCAGATAGGTGCTTAGTTCTCTTTCATTTGCTTTGAGTTTTGTTTTTGTATATTGTATTGACTTATTGTGTTTTTTGCTATGTTTGCATATCATTTCATATTTGAAAGAGTGTCGATTCACGTTCGATTACTAAATTAGAGAGCTTGTCATGGAGAACGAATTTCTTGATAAAGTGGAAGATAATGCGGCTTTCCGTATATTTGTAATCCATTTTATGTAAAGAATTTTGTTTTCTAGTAAAGTTTTCTAAATGAAATTGAATCAGAATCGACGCCTTTTTCGCATTCATCTCATGCATTCGTATTACATCACATCATGTGCATTTAAATTTCATGGAAAGACCCTAATTGGTTAGAATCATCTTAGAGTTAATCTGGAAACCAACAAAAACTTAACAACCAAACAATTACGGTACCTGAGCGTAAGGAAAGAAAGTGTTGAAGAAATGTTGGGAAATGTTCACATCAATGCCATACATGAAGAAACAACCGAATGGGGTACCTTGTCAGATATCCACCCTTATGAACATGGGAAGGTTCTGAACAGTTGGACTGTAGAAGAAATTCCTGTAGTTTTTAGAGCTTAACAGAGTAATGTTCAAAACACACTTGTTGCTTTAAGCCTAGAAGTAATAAGAGTTCCTTTGTGAAATAGGCTTATGTCCAAACATCATTATGAAATACATATTTGATATCATTTTGAGTACATATTCTCTCATTCTTTTAGATTCTTTCATTCTTTCTATACAAGTAATTATGTTAGATTCTTTCATTCCTTGGATCTTTTTCCAAATCATTCTTTCATCACATTCATATTCATACCATACAAATAATTATTCATAAATTCATTTGTTCTTTGTATATTCCTTTGTACCTACAGCAGGTTCTTAGATATCAACGACATGAGTAACGCTGCTACGGAATTAGAACCCCCTTTTGAGCAAGACATGAGTTTAGATGGATCTCAGGACTTTGAAAATGACATAGACTGTGGCTTATCTTCGGACTTGTTAAGAATGGTAAAACAAGAGGAAAAAATTCTGCCTCATGAAGAGACAGTAAAGATTGTGACCTTGGAAGAAGGAAAGGTAGTGAAAACTGGAACGTGCATAACTGAAAAAATGAAACGAGACCTTGTAGAGTTACTTCAAGAATTCAAAGATATCTTCGCATGGTCATACCAAGATATGCCCAGGTTAAGCACTGACATTGTTGTACACCGCCTCCCCATAAAAAAAGGATTGCAGGCCGGTTCAGCAGAAGCTCCGGAGAATGAGGCCTGACATTGTGTTAAAAATAAAAGAGGAAGTCAAAAAGCAGTTTGATGCCGGATTCTTACAGGAAGTCAAATACTCAGATTGGGTAGCCAACATTGTGCCTGTCCCTAAGAAAGATGGGAAGGTACGAATGTGTGTAGATTATAGAAACTTAAATAAGGCCAGCCCGAAAGACAACTTCCCCTTGCCTCACATTGATATTTTAGTAGACAATACGGCAGGCTATTCACTGTTTTCCTTCATGGATGGCTTCTCGAGATACAATCAGATAAAAATGCATCCTGAAGACATGGAAAAGACTACCTTCATAACCTTGTGGGGTACATTTTGTTATAAGGTGATGCCATTTGGGCTAAAAAATACAGGAGCGACATATCAAAGGGCTATGGTGACCTTGTTCCATGATATGATGCACAAAGAAATCGAAGTTTATGTCGATGATATGATCGCAAAGTCTCGAACAGAAATGGAACATATCCAAGTTTTGAGGAAGTCATTCTTGAGACTGAGGATATTCCAATTAAAGCTCAATCCAACGAAATGTACTTTTGGAGCTAGATCGGGAAAATTGTTGGGCTTCATAGTCAGCGAAAGGGGAATTGAGATTGACTCAGGCAAGGTCCGGGCTATACAAGAATTACCTCCGCCGCGCACTCAAAAAGAAGTTTGAGGTTTCCTTGGAAGGCTAAATTACATCGCTTGGTTCATTTCACAATTAACCGAGAAATGTGATCCCATATTTCGTCTTCTTAAGAAACACAATCCAGGCGTGTGGGATGATGAGTGCCAAAAAGCTTTTTATAAGGTTAAATAGTACTTGTCAAGTCCTCCAGTACTGTCACCTCCATGCCTGGATAGGCCATTAATATTGTATTTGACAGTGTTTAATAACTCTATGGGATGTGTGCTGGGTCAACATGATGATTCGGGAAGAAGAGAAAAGGCGATATACTACCTCAGTAAGAAATTCACTGAGTGTGAAATGAGATATTCGCCAATTGAGAAATTGTGTTGTGCCTTGATTTGGACAACTCGGAGGTTGAGGCAATACATGCTGTACCATACGACCTGGATAATCTCGAAGTTGGACCCTCTAAAATATATGATGGAGTCAACCACTTTGAATGGAAGGATGGCTAGATGGCAAATTCTACTCTTTGAATTTGACATAGTTTATGTGAGCCAAAAAGCCGTGAAAGGAAGCGCAATAGCAGATTTTCTGGCCAGCAGAGCTCTAGAAGATTATGAGCCTCTGAACTTTGAATTCTCCAATGAAGAACTAATGTACGTGGCAGCTACTGAAGAAGACGCTACAAAAGATCACCTTTGGAAATTAAACTTCGACGGAGCATCAAATGCTGTAGGTAATGGAATTGGGGCAGTCTTGGTATCCCCAAATGGAGATCATTATCCATTCACATGCAAATTGGACTTTGATTGTATATCATGGGACTCTGTGCAGCCATAGAACGCAAAATTAGAGCGCTGGAAGTATATGGAGATTATGCACTGGTGATCTACCAACTGAAAGGTGAATGGGAGACAAGGGACCCCAAATTAATTAATTATCGAAGGATAGTCCTGGAGTTAATTGAGGAGTTTAATGATATTACTTTCAATTATCTCCCGCAAGACGAAAACCAAATGGCAGATACTTTGGCTACTTTGGCTTCCATGATCAAAGTGAGCAAACAAGAGGATGTAAAACCCATTCAAATGAGTATTTACGAGGCCCCAGCTCGTTGTTACAACGTGGAGGAAGAAGAAAGAGATGACCACCCCTGGTACCATGATATATTACGATACGTGAGAAATCATGAATACCCTGATCAGGCAACCGAGAATGATAAAAGGACGTTGAGAAGACTAGCCTGTGACTATGTCTTAGACGGGGAGATCCTGTACAAAAGAAGAAAGGATCAGGTACTATTGAGATGTGTAGACGCTGTTGAAGCTAAGAAAATTCTGGAAGAAGTCCACGAGGGTGTTTGTGGAACACATGCCGATGGTTTCACAATGGCTAGACAAATTATGAGATTTGGGTACTATTGGTCTACCATGGAAGGAGACTGCATCAATTATGCTAAGAGATGTCATAAATGCCAAATTTATGGAGACAAAATTCATGTACCGCCTTCGCCCTTGCATGTTATGACTTCCCCATGGCCTTTCTCTATGTGGGGCATGGATGTCATCGGGCCGATCTCTCCAAAAGTGATCGTGTGTCAGAGTCTTAAAAATTTATATAATAAATGATCTAGCCTAGAAACTAACTGTGACAACGATTGAGGCAAGCGCACCTATCGAACAGTAGTATAGTTTAGTGGCAAGACCGGAATGTCAAACCCAAAGGAACCAAAAGTACTAATACTAACTTTCTTTCTATTATTTATCCTAAGAATTGAAGTGAATTATTGTTTAATCTAAAATTAACTAATTACTAAGCTAAAGACGCTCAGACAAAGAGAATGAATTGGGGAAATACTTGTGGGAAAAACCAATTGATTAAGACAATACCCAAGGAAGAATCCACCTAGACTTCACTTGTTATCTAACTCTCAACAGCACGATTTATTCACTTGACTTGATCCGTAGGATTCCCTAATGTATATTAATACCTCCGTCGAGGCTACTAACGTCTAACCCTAGGTTGATTAATTGAAATCTCTTTCTAATTAAAACCCCTAGAATTGTATTAACTCGAGCTATGGACTCCCATATTAGGTTTGACCCTAATCCGGTAGATTTTCGTCATCCTATGTCTAGGGTTGCAATCAAATCCGCTTAATTATGCTAGATCTACTCTTAGACAGGGACTTTTGCTCCACTGCCTAAGCACATCAATACTTGAATCAATACCCTGAAATATCAAAGCAAGAATTAAGAACACATAATTAAGAACAAATCAAGTATTTATCATATAGTTCACAAAACAATAACAAGATCCGTCTTAGGTTTCATCCCCCTCAGGTATTTGAGGGTTTAGTTGATAAACCGAAATAGTAACAAATTTTAGGCCCACATTTAGTATGCTTTTGGATGAATTATCCCTTATTTTATGTAATTTGGTGCTCTTAATCCTTTCTTTTCATGTTATATACTCAGAAAAGCACCAGGGGATGAAAAGAACGCAAAACGGGCTTAAAATGGGACAAATGGGCCAAAGCATGAAATCGACACGGCCTGGACGAAAGATCACACGGCCGTGCCTCCTTAAAGATCTTGAACACGGCCTGGACCATGATTTACACGGCCGTGCCTCATCAACAAAGTCCACACAGCCTGACCACGATTCACATGGGCGTGTGCCATGGCCGTGCCCCTGCCGCGGCCAAGATGAGTTTTACTCGGATTTGGATGATTGGAGGCAAAGAAACACACTCCAAAGTCTAATTAAACCCCCAATTAGGAATTGCACTCAAATTAGGATATTTGGAGGCCAAGTAACACATCTCAAAGCCAATATAAACACCCTAGGGGGCAACTTAATCGGGGAGTTTGGCAGAAGCCTTCCGCCAGGGCTTTTGTCAGGGCGGTCAGCTAGGCCAAGGAGCCGAGCCGAAAAGGTCAGATTTGTGGGAAACTATCAAGGGATAGCCAGTTGATCCATCTCAAGAAGCCAAAATTCTACTCAAGACGGAGGATCTCCTCTTCAATTCCTTCAGGGAGTTTTAGGGATTTCTTATGTTTTGTGTTATCTTTTCTTCTGAGATGTTTTCTTTTATTATTATGAACTAAACCCTTCAGATACCTGAAGGGGATGAAACCTAGATGAATCTTGTTATTGTTTTCTGAACTATATGATAAATACTTGATTTGTTCTTAATTATGTGTGCTTAATTCGTGTGTTGATATTTCGCGGATATTAATTCAAGTCGAATGTGCTTAGGTGGTGGAGCAAAAGTCCCTGCTTAAGAGTAGATCTAGCATAATTAAGTGGAGTTGCTCACGCGCCTAGAGATAGGGTGACGAGATTTTGCCGGATTAGGGTGAAACCTAATATGGGAATCCATAGATCGATTTACTGCTATTCTAGGGGGTTATTATTCGAGAAAGAGATTTCTGTTAATTAACCTAGGGTTAGACGTTATTCGCGAGAGGGTTTAATATACGTTAGGGAGTCCTACGGATCAAGTCAAGTGAATAAATCGTTTGGTTCAGTATTAGATAACAAGTGGAGTCTAGGTGGATTCTTCCTAAGGGTATCGTCTTAATCAACTGAGTTTTTCCCAAGTATTTCCCCAATTCATTCTTTTTGTCTTTGCGTCTTTAGCTTAGTAATTAGTTAATTTAGATTAATAAACAACTTCACTTATTTTAGGCTAAATAATAAAAAGAAAGTTAGTATTAGTACTTTTAGTTCCTTTGGGTTCGACAATCCGATCTTGCCTAAGCTATACTACTGTTCGATAGGTGCACTTGCCTCAATCGTCGTTATAGTTAGTTTCCAGGTTCGATCATTATCTTTATAAATTTTAAAACTCTGACTTCACAGCGGTCAAGTTTTTGGCGCCATTACCGGGGAACTAAAATATTAAGAAAGCTCTATTTTTATTACTTTAGCCATTTTTTTATTGCAATTTAGTTTCATTATTATTATTATTATTATTATTATTATTATTATTATTATTTTTACTTTTACTTTGCTAATTTTTCCTCTATTTTCTTTTGGTAGATAATTTTAGTTTTTAGAGAAGATGGCACTGAATAATTATCAGTGGCAAGCGATGAGGACAATTCCTACTAAAGCGACCAATTGCCTTCAACCTCGACGTGGTCACCAAAGTTATCTAATCGGTTAGAGATGATGAATAAAAAAATTGATGGTTTGAATAGTCTCTTGCGTGTACACCCGTAAATACAATATGATTCGAATTTAGGAGGCGTGGCGAATCCTGAGTACCCACTCTACGGATATGGCATGGAAAACGAGCAAGCTAAATATACGGATAACTATTCTAAACCTCAAAATAATTTTTATAATGACACTTATAATGCAGGTTGGAGGTACCATCCAAATTTATCGTGGGATGATCAAAGTAGCCAAGGACCAGAACTTCCTCCAAATTTTCAACAACCACCTTACCAACAGGAAGAGGAGTCGAACCTCGAGGAGATGCTAATAAAATTCATGGCAGCCACAGATAACCGTCTCCAAGACACTGAAACCACCCTTAAGACCCAACAAGCATCGATCAAAGGGATCGAGAGCCAAGTTAGGGAAGTCACTAAGTCAGTTGAGTAAGTTTCTAAGTCAGTTGAGGAAGTTTCTAAGTCAGTTATAAAACTTGCTAAGCTGATCTCAGAACTACCACAAGGAAGCTTGCCAAGCAATGCTGAAACTAACCCTAGAGAGCAAAATCAAGCCATTTACGATAGTGAAGGGTTAGACGAACCAAACCCAAGGGAAGAACCTGTAGTAAGTGAAGGTAAGGTTGAAGTGTGCCATGATATACCAAAATCGGCAATTACAGAGTACCAACCTCGTATGCCATATCCCGATACAATAAAGAAAGACCACACAGAGGAAGAAGTCGGTGAACTCACACTTCGTGTAGACGACGAAACAATCACTCTTCAAGCTCTTGACTCAGCTAGGACATCGAGTAATAAAGGTACGAACGTTAATTTTATTGATAACCATTTGGTTCAACCTTCTTTACAGGAAGTATCACGAAATCACCTAGCTGAGCTAGATCTTAGACCTCGTACCCATAAAGAAATAATTCATGAAGAACTAAGGCTTCAGGTCGATGAACTAGATGAGTGGAAAACACACGTTAAAGAGAAACTAGGAATACACGAAGTGAAACCGAAGGAAACCCCAGACGAGCTGATAGGAACAACAAATCACTTCAAAATAGAGGATCAGGTATTGTTGAATAAGGAAGACCCTCGAATCACCAATTCAGACCTCAAGACAAACGAAGAAATCACTTTTGAGGTACTTAATGTCTTCCTATACGCACACGATCGAGGTAAGCAATCCTAAATTCAACACTTTTGAGGTAAACATTACTCGACTTAAACTTTATATCCACAACCGAATTGATCGCATGAGAAAGGATTTTCACCTCCTCAAACCACCTTGACCATACGAATGAGAGGTAAAGTCTAGCTTAAGACTATAACGAGCGCTTCGGGAGGTAACCCGAGCACTAACCCCATTAATTTTTACATTTTTTCTTCTTTTACTTTTATTTTCCCTTTTAGCACCTAACTATAAACTAACCAAAATGCATTTTCGCACACACGGCCTTACACACGGCCGTGGGTGTGGTCGTGTGGCCACCACAGAAGAGTACAAGGGAGGGGCAACCACCGGATCCATAATTCTTATTTAACCCCTTCTTCCTTTTTCTTTTCCAGTTGTTTTTCTTTTTTTCATTTTCCATTATTTACTTTTATTTTTATTTTTATTTCTGTTAATTTTCTTTTATTTTCTTTATTTTTTTATTCTTCTTATTCATTCCATTTAGATTTAGCTTAGGATACAATAAAATTAGGACTACGGTGCCGAGGACTCTAACGGTTCGAGACGCTTTCCCACGTTCACCTCCAATCCTATCCGGTTTCTTTTCATTGACTTCATCCAAAATTCAGGAAGTTTCACTTCTCTCCCTATCTTATGATTTTATGATTATTTTGGTATTATCTATCTTTGTACATTGAGGGCAATGTACATCTTAAGTGTGGGGGGGTTAACTATAGTACCATTTGAAAATCCCTGAATTATGCCTCGTCTTAAAGTAAGTTTCTCATATTATGATTAGAATGAAATTTCTGATGATTTATAATTTTTATTGATATGTTTTAGATTAAGTCATTGATAATTGTGCATTGATAATTAAATTCTAAGAATACTAGAGAATCAGGCATGATAAGTCTATTTTTCAAGAAATAAATTTTTTTTAGGATGTCTACCTAAATTTAAATATTACTTTGAAGTTTGAAATTTACGAGGTTGACATCAAAACACCCATAATTTTTGTGAGATTTTGAGCCTTATAGAGCATAAATTCTTTTTCTTGCTCACTTTATTGATTATGAGTGTGTCAACATTGATTTGTTATTCTAGAACTTGCATCGATTATACATGTCGAGACCACATCTTTGATTTGATATACGTAAATGATAAAGGCACCTAGGATTTAACCCACTTACTCCACTAAAACCCACCTTCATAATTAACCCCTAGTGAACCCCTTTGATCCTAACAACCCTTTTTATTGACTCACCCACTAATATTAACCCAAAACCCTTTGTATATTTGTTATCACCATTCCTTGACTCCCTTTTTGTCGAGATTTGATTTTGAGCAGTTGTCTAACTATGTTCTATATTTCAGTTGTTAAAGTTCTTTATTATTACTTGATTTGTTCTTAAAAAAAAAAGAACGAAGTATATTCATTATTAGTTTTTATTAGTTATGTGATTAAGTGAGCTTATACGTTTGAATTCCAAATATTGAAGAAGAAGCTCGTATTATTAGTTTCAAAGTTTCAATTCATGTAATTATTTATTTATCAGTTCATTTTTTCTAGTTAGGTAATTTGTCAATTCAGTCTCGATTCTAACCCTCTAATTCAGCCTTATTCCACACCTTTAACCCAAGCCCCGTTACAACCCTTTCAAAGACCTTTTGATTTGTGTTTCATCTCATATTTTAGTGGTGGAGATTTGATTCTCATGCAAGCCTATGGGATTAACGGTTCATGTTTGACTTTTGAGTGCCAAATTTTGAACCTTAAACACTTTGAGTGATTTGAGTGAATCTATAAGTGAGGATGTCAATCCTTGTCGATTTTGAATCAGAGGTAATTGTTTAGATGAAGGGAAACACCTATGTTTTGTGCTACAAATGTATGACTTAGACTATTTGAATCTTTAGGACTCTTTGAGTTGAATTATCCATGTATGAATTATCTCTGAATTATGATGAAACACTATTAATGACTATTATGAATTGAGGGAAGTTCCTTTTAATTATGAGTTGAGAATTTTGCTTGAGGACAAGCAAAAGCTTAAGTGTGGGGGTATTTGATAAACCGAAATAGTAACACATTTTAGGCCCACATTTAGTATGCTTTTGGATGAATTATCCCTTATTTTATGTAATTTGGTGCTCTTAATCCTTTCTTTTCATGTTATATACTCAGGAAAGCACCAGGGGATGAAAAGAACGCAAAACAGGCTTAAAACGGGACAAATGGGACAAAGCATGAAATCGACACGGCCTGGACGAAAGATCACACGGTCGTGCCTCCTTAAAGATCTCGAACACGGCCTGGACCACGATTTACACGGCCGTGCCTCATCAACGAAGTCCACACGCCCTGACCATGATTCACACGAGCGTGTGCCATGGTCGTGCCCTTGCCGCGGCCAAGAGGAGTTTTACTCGGATTTGGATGCTTGGAGGCAAAGAAACACACTCCAAAGTCTAATTAAACCCCCAATTAGGAATTGCACTCAAATTAGGACACTTGGAGGCCAAGTAACACATCTCAAAGCCAATATAAACACCCTAGGGGGCAACTTAATCGGGGAGTTCGGCAGAAGCCTTCTGCCAGGGCTTTTGTCAGGGTGGTCAGCTAGGCCAAGGAGCTGAGCCGAAAAGGTCAGATTCGTGGGAAACTATCAAGGGATAGCCAGTTGATCCATCTCAAGAAGCCGAAATTCCTTCAGGGAGTTTTAGGGATTTCTTATGTTTTGTGTTATCTTTTCTTCTGAGATGTTTTCTTTTATTATTATGAACTAAACCCTTCATATACCTGAAGGGGATGAAACCTAGATGAATCTTGTTATTGTTTTCTGAACTATATGATAAATACTTGATTTGTTCTTAATTATGTGTGCTTAATTCTTGTGTTGATATTTCGCGGATATTAATTCAAGTCAAATGTGCTTAGGTGGTGGAGCAAAAGTCCCTGCTTAAGAGTAGATCTAGCATAATTAAGCGGAGTTGATCGCGCGCCTAGAGATAGGGTGACAAGATTTTGTCGGATTAGGGTGAAACCTAATATGGGAATCCATAGATTGATTTACCGCTATTCTAGGGGGTTATTATTCGAGAAAGAGATTTTCGTTAATTAACCTAGGGTTAGACGTTATTCACCTCGAGAGAGGGTTTAATATACGTTAGGGAGTCCTACGGATCAAGTCAAGTGAATAAATCGTCTGGTTCAGTGTTAGATAACAAGTGGAGTCTAGGTGGATTCTTCCTAAGGGTATCGTCTTAATCAACTGAGTTTTTCCCAAGTATTTCCCCAATTCATTCTTTTTGTCTTTGCGTCTTTAGCTTAGTAATTAGTTAATTTAGATTAATAAACAACTTCACTTATTTTAGGCTAAATAATAAAAAGAAAGTTAGTATTAGTACTTTTAGTTCCTTTGGGTTCGATAATCCGGTCTTGCCTAAGCTATACTACTGTTCGATAGGTGTACTTGCCTCAATCGTTGTCATAGTTAGTTTCTAGGTTCGATCATTATCTTTATAAATTTTAAAACTCTGACTTCACAACGATCATTAGTTCATAATTATAAAAGATTACATCTCAGAAGAAAAGATAAAACAAAATATAAGAAAACCCTAAAACCCCCTAAAGGAATTGAAGGAGAGATCCGCCGTATTGAGTATGATTCCGGCTTCTTGAGATGAATCAACTGGCTTTCTTCGAGTAAATCCCACGACTCTAACCTCCCTGGCTCGGCTCCTTGGCCTAGTTAGACGCCCCCCTAAAGGTTGGCCTTTAGGGTGTTTATATAGGCTTTTGGAATGTATTTGTTTGCCTCTAAGTACCCTAATCCGAATAAAATTCTTCTTGGTTACGGCAGGGACACGCCCGTCTAACATGCTCGTGTGAATCAAATTGTGGACCGTGGTTGAGCCTGCTAGGGAGGTACGGCCGTGTGGTGAAACCCCAGGCCGTGTCGATTTCTCACTTTGGGTAAATTGGTCCGTTTTTGGCCCGTTTCTTGTTCTTTTCATCCTCCGGTGCTTTCCTAAGTATAAAACATGAAAATAAGGGATTAGAAGCACCAAATTCCACAATTTAGGGAATGAATCATCCAAAAGCATGCTAAATGTGGAGATAAAATATGTTACTATTACGATTTATCAAATACCCCCACACTTAAGCTTTTGCTTGTCCTCAAGCAAAATTCTCAACTTATAATTAAAATAGAATTTCCTCAATTCATAACCTTCATCAATAATGTTTCATCATAATTCATAGGTAATTCATACATTGATAACTTAACCAGAAAGTTCCTAAAGATTCAAACAATCAAAGTTATAGTTTTTATAGTATAAAAAATAGGTGTTTCCCCTTACCTAATTAATTACCTTTGATTCAAAATCGACAAAAATTGACATCCTCACTAAAGATTCACTCAAATCACTCGAAGTGTTTAAGGTTCAAAAATAAGCACTCAGAAGTCGAACATGAAAACTTAATCCCATAGGCTTGCATGAAAATCAAATCTCCACCACTGTAAAATGATATGATACACAAATCAAAAGGTCTTTTATGGGTTGTAACGGGGCTTGGGTTAAAGGTGTGGATAAAGGCTTGAATTAGAGGGTTAGTATCGAGACTGAATTGACAAATTACCTAACTAAAAAGTTGTACTTAATAATTACATCACTGAAACTTAATACTCATAACATGAGCTTCTTCTAAAGATGATGAAATTAACAGTTTAAGCTCAAATAACATAGAACTAATAATGAATATACTTCATTTTTTTTAAGAACAAATCAAGTCACATACAATAATAATAAGATATAATTTAACAACTGATATAAAGAAAATAGTTAAGTAACCGATCAAATCAAATCTCGATATAGGGGTAGTCAAGAGAAATGGTGATAACAAATACAAGATGGGTTTTGAGTTAATATTAGTGGGTGAGTCAATAAAAGGGTTGTTAAGATCAAAGGGGTTCACTAGGGGATAATTATGGAGGTAGGCTTTTTGGGAGTAAGTGGGTTGAAACCTAGGTGCCTTTATCATCTTAGTATATCAAATCAAAGGTGTGGTCTCGACATGTATATTCGAAACAAGTTCTAGAATAACAAATCAATGTTGACACACTCATAATCAATAAAGTGAGCACAAAAAAGAATGTATGCTCTAAAAGGCTCAAGATCTCACAAAAATTATGGGCTTTTGATGTCAACTTTGTAAATTTCAAACTTCAAGATAATAATTAGATTCAGGTAGACAACCTAAATTTTTTTTTTTTTAACTTTGAAAATAAACTCATCATGTTTGATTCTCTAGTCTCCTAAAGTTTAACTCATCACTGCACAATTAACTATGACTTAATCCAAAGCATATCAATGAAAATCATAAATCAAAGGAAGTTTCATTCTAACAGTAATATGAGAGAATTACTTAAGAACAAGACATAATTCAGGAATTTGAGAATAATGCAAAAAAGTTAGGCACTTTTAAGATTCACCCCTCCACACTTAAGATGTACATTGTCCTCAATGTACAAAGATATATATGAACAATATTTTAAGAAAATCAAAAGAGAGGGAGAAGTGATACTTCCTGAATTATGGATGAAATCCTTGGAGGATGATCAATGATGAACATGATGACTAGGCATAGGTGAAGGGGTGGAGAATACTCCGGTGGTGTGTTCGTTCCTTGAGTGGCACCTTGAACCTTTTTAAACTGTGAAGTCATCAGTAAAGTTTTTAGGGAGTTCTTATTTAATGGACGTTTGTTATAGTTACTCGAGAGTTAAACAGCCAGAGATAAAAGAAATCAAATTATACTTAAAAATTTAAAGAGTTTAATAATAAAGGAAAATGAACTAAAATAAAAATAAAAATAAGAATAAAGAAAATAAAAGGACTCAAAGGTCCTCATCATTGGAGTGATCTCGAGGTGGTGGTGGCGGCAATATGTGAAAAAGCTGATAATATCAACCACGGCCGCCTCGCACGGCCGTGTGGATTTATCTCAGCCCGTGTTCTTTAGGCAGTTTCGACCGCGGCCGCATTGCATGACCGTGGCATTTAGTCAGATCCCGTGTCTTGGGGAAAATTTTTGTCCTGATTCTGCACGATATCTGCCACGCCGATATGCATACTCGTGGTGTCCACACGGCCACGGCCACGCCCGTGTGCAAGGCCGTGTGGTATGGAAACCTACGCCTAAAAATTTGGTTAGTTTTTAGTTAGATGCTAAAATTCGAAAATATGGATGTTAGTGGGGTTAGTGCTCGGGGTGCCTCCCGAGAAGCGCTCGTTTAAAGTCTTGAGCTAGACTTACCTGTTATTCGTATGGCCATGGTGGTTTACGGATTTGAAACTCCTTTTTCTTACTATCCATTCTATCAACATATGGTTTGAGTCGGGTAATATTTACCTCAAAAGTGCCGAAATTAGAATGTGTTACCTCGACCGTTCCGTATGGAAAGACCTTAAGTACCGTAAAAGGAGTCGCACCGTTTGTATTAAGTTCTGAAGCGACTATTCGAGGGTTGGTTGTATCTGACAGTACCTGGTCCCCAACTTTGAAGTGATTGGTTCCACCTTTAATACTCGATGTCCTAGCCATGTCAAGAACCTGAAGAGTGATTGTTTCGTCACTTACACGAAATGTGAGCTCACGTGGTAGTTTATTTCGTAGAATTACTGGGCACACTATGTTTAGCTCCACATGTGACGTATCGTCTAACTTCCGTTTGTTTGTCAAAAACTCTTTTGAAAATTTTCTTGAATCTGGCATCTGCAAAAGAGCTTTAAGAAACGGTAAGTTAATATGTAATTTCTTTGGAAGTTTAAGAAATTTACCGAATTGCTCCTCTGTGTGGTCTTTCTTTATCGCATTGGGGTATGGCACACGAGGTTGGTACTCTGTAATTACCGGTTTTGGTTTATCATGGCTTACCTCAACCTTACCTTCCTCTGCCACATTCTCTTGCTTCAATTTTGGTTCATCTAACCCTTCACTATCGTGAGCAGTTATTGCTTGCGGTTGCTCTCTTAGGTTAGTTTCGGTGTTGCTAGGCAAGATACCTTGTGGTCTTTCTGAGATCAGCTTAGCAAGCTGACCTATTTGGTTCTCGATCCCTTGAATTAATGCCTGCTGATTTTTGAGCATTGTCTCGTTGTTTTGAAAACGGGTTTCTGACACTATGATAAATTTTGTTAGCATCTCCTCAAGGTTCGGCTTCTTTTCCTGCTGGTAAGGTGGTTGTTGAAAGCCTGTGAGGGGTTCTTGTCTCCGATTTCCTTGGCCATCCTACGAGAAATTGGAATGGTTCCACCAACCTGCATTATAAGTGTTACTATAGGGATTATTTTGAGGTCTAGAATAGTTACCCATATAGTTGACTTGTTCGTTCTCTGTGCTAGGGTTGTAGGATAGATATTCTGTGTTGTTCACCCCTCCTCCATTTGTATCGTACTGTATTACCGGATGTACCTGCGTAGAACCATACCAACCATCAAATTTTTTATTTAAAAGCTCTACCTGGTTAGATAACATGGTGACCGCGTCAAGGTTGAAAACACCGGCTGCTTTATTAGGCATTGTCCTCATGTCTTGCCATTGATAATTATTCAGTGACATCTCTTCGGTTTCTGCGAGTGGTATGTTTTATTTCACTGTCAAAAATCAAGGGTCCTGACGGGTTTCTTCTAGTCATAAACTAGAAATACCTGCCAGAAGCAAAGAAAGAGAAAAATTAGCAAAGTTAAAATAAAATAAAAATAAATTATAAATAAATAAAATGGCTAAAGTAATAAAAATCAAGTGTTCTTAATATTTTAGTTCCCCGGCAACGGCGCCAAAAACTTGATCGTGTGTCAGAGTCTTAAAAATTTATATAATGAATGATCTAGCCTAGAAACTAACTGTGACAACGATTGAGGCAAGCGCACCTATCGAACATTAGTATAGTTTAGTGGCAAGACCGGAATGTCGAACCCAAAGGAACCAAAAGTACTAATACTAACTTTCTTTCTATTATTTAGCCTAAGAATTGAAGTAAATTATTGTTTAATCTAAAATTTACTAATTACTAAGCTAAAGACGCTAAGACAAAGAGAATGAATTGGGGAAATACTTGTGGGAAAAACCAATTGATTAAGACAATACCTAAGGAAGAATCTACCTAGACTTCACTTGTTATCTAACTCTGAACCAGACGATTTATTCACTTGACTTGATCCGTAGGATTCCCTAATGTATATTAATACCTCCGTCGAGGCTACTAACGTCTAACCCTAGGTTGATTAATTGAAATCTCTTTCTAATTAAAACCCCTAGAATTGCATTAACTCGATCTAAGGACTCCCATATTAGGTTTGACCCTAATCCGGCAGATTTTCGTCATCCTATGTCTATGGTTGCGATCAACTTTGCTTAATTATGCTAGATCTACTCTTAGACAGGGACTTTTGCTCCACTGCCTAAGCACATCAATACTTGAATCAATACCCTGAAATATCAAAGCAAGAATTAAGAACACATAATTAAGAACAAATCAAGTATTTATCATATAGTTCAGAAAACAATAACAAGATGAGCAATGAAGAAAGATGAGCAATGACAACCCAGACATTAAAAAAGGGATCATTCTCATGACATTCTGCATTCATGCAAAACACATTTAGTTAGGAGCATTCGATTCATTCTGATCATTGCACCTAATCATTATGCATTTAAAAAAAGGATCATTTTCATGACATTCTGCATTCATGCAAATATCATCCATAAAACATTTAGTTAGGAGCATTCGATTCATTCTGATCATTGCATCCTAATCATTATGCATAAGCATATGTCCATAAATCGATTCCACAGGTCATGTTCCCCAGAGGACGGTGTAATAAGATCGATGAATCCACAAATCCCATACCCCTAAAGTTGTAGTGGGATGGATTGAAGTCAAGATAGCAAATCTTATTCCCCTTAAGTTGCAGTGGAGCAGATTAAAGCTACGAATTATGGCAGATCTTATCTCCCTGAAGTTGCAGTGGAGCAGATTGAAGCCACCAGCCTTATCTCCCTGAAGTTGCAGTGGAGTAGACTGAAGACAGTGAATCTTATTTCTCTGAAGATGCAGTGGAACAGATTGAAGCTACAAATTGGCGGCTCTTATCTTCCTAAAGTTGCAGTGGAGCAGATTAAAGCCACCAGCCTTATCTCCCTGAAGATGCAGTGGAGCAGACTGAAGACATCGAATCTTATTTCTCTGAAGATGCAGTGGAACAGATTGAAGCTACAAGTTGGCAGATCTTATCTTTCTGAAGTTGTAGTGGAGCAGATTGAAGCCACCAGCTTTATTTCCCTAAAGTTGCAGCGGAGCAGACTGAAGACAGCGAATCTTATTTCTCTGAAGATGCAGTGGAATAGATTGAAGCTACAAATTGGCAGATCTTATCTTCCTGAAGTTGCAGTGGAACAGATTGAAGCCTGATAAACCGTAATATATACATATTTTAATCCAACATTTAGCATGCTTTTTGGATGATTTATCATTTGAATTGTGGAATTTGATGCTCCTAATCCTTTAATTTTATGTTTTATACTTAGGGAAGCATAGGAGGATGAAAAGAACGAGAAACAGGCTAAAACCGGACCAAATGGGCCAAAGTAGAAAATCAATACGACCTGGGCCCAAGTCACACGGTCGTGGCCCTTTAGCAGGCTCGACCACGGCCTGGATTCGATTCACACGAGCGTGTTGCACGAGCGTGTCCCTGCCGTGACAAAGAGGAATTTCACTCGGAATAGGGTACTTAGAGGCAAAGAAAGACATTCCAAAAGCCTATAAAAACACCCTAAAGGCCAACCTTGAGGGGGTATCCAGCTAGGCCAAGGAGCCAAGCTAGAGAGGTCAGAATTGTGAGATTTACTCGAAGAAAGCCAGTCGATTCATCTCAAGAAGTCGAAATCATACTCAAGACGGAGGATCTCTCTTTCAATTCCTTCAGGGGGTTTTAGGGTTTTCTTATGTTTTTTTTTATATTTTCTTCTGAGATATATTCTTTTATGATTATGAACTAAACCCCTCGGATATACGAGGGGATGAAACCTAAGACGGATCTTGTTATTATTTTTACGAACTATATGATAAATACTTGATTTGTTCTTAACTATGTGTTCTTAATTCTTGTTTTGATATTTCAGGATATTGATTCAAGTATTGATGTGCTTAGGCAGTGGAGGAATATTCCCTATTTAAGAGTAGATCTAGCATAGTTAAGCGGAGTTGATCGCAATGCTAGAGATAGGATGATGAAAATCTGTCGGATTAGGGTCAAACCTAATATGGGAGTCCATAGATCGAGTTAATGCAATCCTAGGGGTTTTAATTAGAAAGAGATTTCAATTAATCAACCTAGGTTTAGACGTTAGTAGCCTCGAGAGAGGTATTAATATAAATTAGGGAATCCTACGAATCAAGTCAAGTGAAGAAATCGTCTGGTTCAGAGTTAAATAACAAGTCAAGTCTAGGTGGATTCTTCCTTGGGTATTGTCTTAATCAATTGGTTTTTCCCACAAGTATTTTCCCCAATTCATTCTCTGTGTCTTAGCATCTTTAGCTTAGTAGTTAGTTAATTTTAGAATAAACAACAAATCCCTTAATTCTTAGGCTAAATAATAAAAAGAAAGTCAGTATTAGTAGTTTTGGTTCCTTTGGGTTCGACATTCCGGTCTTGCCACTAAGCTATACTACTATTCGATAGGTGCGCTTGCCTTAATCGTGGTGATAGTTAGTTTCTAGGATAGATCATTCATTTTATAAATATTAAGACTCTCGACGCACGATCAAGTTTTTGGCGCCGTTGCCGGGGAACTAAAATATTAAGAACATTTAATTTTTATTACTTTAGCCATTTTTATTTTTGTGATTTACTTTTATTTTGTTTTTAACTTTGCTAATTTTTCTTCTTTTATTTGTTCTTTGCAGGTACCCCTAGTTTATGACTAGAAGGAACCCGACAGGACCCTTAATTTACGACAGTCATATTGAAGGTACCGTTCGCAAAAATCGTAGAGAAATAAGGCGAAGCTTAAATTACATAGAAGAAGAGCAAGAAGACGAAACCAATACTACCGAAGAGATGGATGAGAATAATCCGCTACCTCCAGAGGTGGCCGAAAATCATGCTCCTCGAACTATATATGATTATGCTAAACCTAATTTAATAGGAACTGAGTCAAGTGTTGTTAGACTTGCTATTGCTGCAAATAATTTTGAATTGAAACCTAACACTATACAGATGATACAACAGTTTGTTCAGTTTGATGGTCTGCAGGATGAGGATCCTAACACACACTTAGCGAATTTTCTAGAATTCTGTGATACCATCAAAATAAATGGCATTTCTGATGATGCCATCCGTCTTGGGTTGTTTCCCTTTTCTTTGAGAAATAAAGCCAAACAGTGGTTGAGTTCTCTTCTACGAGGGTCAATCACTACATGGGATCAAATGACCGAAAAAATCTTGTTAAAATATTTTCCACCGGCCAAAATGGCCAAGTTGAGGAATGATATCTCTTCTTTTGTGCAGATGGATCTAGAAACACTATATGATGCATGGGAGAGATACAAGGATTTGTTGAGAAGGTGCCCTCACCATGGGCTACCTTTGTGGCTTCAGGTTCAAACCTTCTACAACGGTGTGAACCCCTCAAGGAGGCAATTGATCGATTCAGCCGCCGGCAGAACGCTGAATAACAAAACTCCTGAAGCGGCCTATTAGTTTATAGAGGAGATGTCACTGAATAACTATTAGTGGCAAGTTACAAGGACAAGGCCAACAAAAGCAGCCGAAGTTTTCAACCTCGACGCAGTAACCATGCTATCAAATCAGGTAGAGATGTTAAACAAAAGATTGATGGTTTGTGTTCTTCGCAGTACATCCAGAATGCAAATGCGAAACAAGTGAAGGTGTGGCGAATCCTGAGTACCCACCCTACGGACATGGCATGGAAAACGAACAGATGAACTATATGGGCAATAATTCTAGACCCCAAAATAACCCTTATAGTAATACTTATA
This sequence comes from Gossypium sturtianum, assembly GCA_025698515.1. Classification (NCBI taxonomy): domain Eukaryota; kingdom Viridiplantae; phylum Streptophyta; class Magnoliopsida; order Malvales; family Malvaceae; genus Gossypium; species Gossypium sturtianum. Next base: position 90,395,085 of record CM046951.1, on the reverse strand, counting down.
ATCCAGGTTGGATGAACCACCCAAATTTCTCATGGGGTGGTCAAGGAAATCAGAGACAACAACCCCCTCCAAACTTCCAACAACAGCCCTACCTACAGGAAAAGAAGCCGAACCTTGAGGAAATGCTGACAAAATTCATAGCGGTGTTAGAAACTTGTTTCCAAAACACCGAGACAACACTTAAAAATCAACAAGCATCGATTCAAGGGATCGAGAACCAGTTAGGGCAACTTGCTAAGCTAATCTCTGAACGACCGCAAGGAAGCCTACTAAGCAACACTGAGACTAACCCAAAGGAGAAAATTCAAGCCATAACAGCTCATGATAGTGTAGGGTTAGATGAGCCTAATTTAAGGCAAGAGAATGTGGTAGAGGAAGGTAAGGTTGAGGTGAACCATGACAAACTAAAATCGGTAATTAAAGAGTATCAACCTCGTATACCATACCCCGATGCGATGAAGAAAGACAACACAGGCGAACAATTCGGTAAATTTCTTAAACTTTTAAAGAAATTACATATTAACTTACCGTTCCTTGAAGCTCTTTCGCAGATGCCAGATTTAAGGAAATTTTTAAAAGAGCTTTTGACAAACAAGCGGAAGTTAGACGAAGAGTTGCATGTGGAACTAAACGCAGTGTGCTCAGCAATGTTGCAAAATAGACTACCACGAAAATTAAATGATCCAGGGAGTTTTACAATTCCATGCTTAATTGGTAGTTTATCTATTGATAATGCTTTAGCTGATTTAGGGGCAAGTATAAATGTTATGCCTTATAAAATGTTTAAACAGCCAGGTCTAGGGAAACCCAAACAAACTAGGATGAGCATTCAATTAGCTGATAAAACTATTAGAATTCCTAGGGGTATAATTGAAGATGTACTCGTGAAAATTGATAAATTCATATTCCCAGTAGTCTTTGTCGCTTTAGACATGGATGAGGACAACACGATCCCTTTAATTTTAGGAAGACCCTTTTTAGCAACTGCTAGAACTAAAATTGATGTTGGTACAGGTGAACTCATACTCCGTGTAGGTAACGAATCAATCAGCCTTCAGGCTCTTGACTCGGCTAGGACATCAAGTAATCAATGTGAGAAAATTAATTTTATTAATGACCATTCAGTTAAACCTTCTTTTCAGGAAGCACCACAGAACCACACAACTGAGCCAGATCCTAGACATCATGACAACAGAAAAGTAATTCATGAGGATCGAAGGCGGCTTCATATTGATGAACTAGACGAGTGGAAGACACATTTCAAGGAGAAATCAAAATCACACGAAGCAAAACCAAGGGAACCCCCAGACGAGCTTATAGGAACGACAAATCACTTCAAGATAGGGGATCCGGTATTGTTGAATAAGGGAGACCCTTGAATCGCCTTCTCAGACCTTAAAACAAATGAAGAAATCCCTTTTGAGGTACGCAATGTCTTCCCATACGGAACGGTCGAAGTAACTCACTCTGAATTCGGCACTTTTAAGGTAAACGCTACTCAACTCAAACTTTATCATGATAGTAGAACTGATAGCATGAGAAAGGATGTTCAACTCTTCAAACCACCCTGATTATGCGAATGAGAGGTGAGTCTAGCTTAAGACTTTAAACGAGCACTTCTCGGGAGGCAACCCAAGCACTAACCCTAATAATTAAGTTTAGTTTTATTTCTTTCCATATTTAGGCGCAGATTTCTATACCACACGGCCTTTCACACGGCCGTGGCCATGGCCGTGTGAACACCACGGATTTTCGTACTGACATGGCAGAGGTAGTACGAACCAAGGACAAAAAATATCTTCAAGCCACGGACCCCGACTAAACACCACGGCCGTGCGCCACAGCCGTGGCCGATACTGTTTTATCAACACGGGCGTGGTGACCTGCACACAGGCGTGGAAGAAGCGAACAAACCCCCACACGGCCGTGCGATACGGCCGTGCGACTAAACACGCCCATGACACACGGGCGTGGGGATGTACCAGATCTAAAATCTCTATTTAAGAACACCCCTCTCCCTTTCTCACCTACCACCAATTCCCTTCCTTCCATACCCTTTCACCCTTCCCCCTTCCATTTTTCCTCCTTTTTCATTCTCAAAACTCTTGATCTACACCTTACCCATGTCAAAGAAACGGAAGAATCTGAGCACAGTCTCCCTATGGGAGACCGATCTACATAAGTTCATGCCGGCCGCTTCATTCACTCGACAAGCAGAGGACATTTGAGGCCATTTAGTTTTTATTTTTCTTTTCACGTCTCCTTTATTTTCCTTCTCTTTATCTCACTTGTGCTTAAATAATTCTATTTTATTTTAGTTTCTTGGTTTTAGGTTCTAAAGGCTGCTTAGGAATCACCACACCACGGCCTTAGATATCACACCCACCTTGCGAACCGTCTAACGATAAGGACTTTTCAGTCCATTAATCTTTTCTTTTTATTGTCTTTTACTTTTTACACTCTTTCTCTTTATCTTTCTTGTCTTTAAATACATAATTAGTTTATTTTGAACTTTTCTTATTATTTCCTGACTTTTTCTTCACGAGCTACCCAATTTCTTCATATAGCGCAGCGATTGTGGGCAGCCACCATACCACCACCAGAGACGCCTCCTCCAACTTATCTTTCACCTCAGAATCAAGTTTCCACACTTCCAACTCAAGGAACCCATCCAAAATTCAGGAAGTTTCACTTCTCTCCCTATTTTTGATTTTCTGTATCTATATCTACCTTTGTACATTGAGGGCAATGTACATCTTAAGTGTGGGGGGTGAATCTTAAAAGTGCCTAACTTTTTGCATTATTCTCAAATCCCTGAAATATGTCTTGTTTTTAAGAAATTTCCTCATGTTACTATTAGAATGAAATTTCCTTTGATTTATGATTTTTATTGATATGTTTTGTATTAAGTCATAGATAATTGTGCAGTGATGATTTAAACTTTAGGAGACTAGAGAATCAAGCATGATGAGTCTATTTTCAAAAATTTTGTTAGGTTGTCTACCTGAATCTAATTATTACTTTGAAGTTTGAAATTTACAAGGTTGATATCAAAAGCCCATAATTTTTGTGAAATTTTGAGCCTTTCAGAGCATTTTCTTTTTCGTGCTCACTTTATTGATTATGAGTGTGTCAACATTGATTTGTTATTCTAGAACTTGCTTCGATTATACATGTCGAGACCACACCTTTGATTTAATATACTAAGATGATGAAGGCACATAGGTTTTAACCCACTTACTCCATAAAAAGCCTACCTTCATAATTAACACCTAGTGAACCCTTTTTGAGACTAACAACCCAATTTTTGACTCACCCATTAATATTAACCCAAAACCGACTTTGTATTTGTTATCGTCATATCTCTTGACTACCCTTATATCGAGATTTGATTTGATCGGTTACTTAAATATTTCCTTTATTTTAGTTATCAAATTCTATATTATTGTACTTAAAGATTTGTTCTTAAAAAAAGTATTTATTAGGAATCTATTCATTATTACTTCTTTGTTATTGGAGCTTGAGCAGTTAATTTCATAATTTGAGAAGAAGCTCATGTTATTAGTATTAGGTTTTCAATTGATGTAATTATTCAGTATTAGTCCAACTTTCTAGTTAGGTAATTTGTCAATTCAGTCTCGATACTAACCTCTAATTCAAGCCTTTATCCACACTTTTAACCCAAGCCCCGTTACAACCCATAAAAGACTTTTTGATTTGTGTATCATATCATTTTACAGTGGTAGAGATTTGATTTTCATGCAAGCCTATGGGATTGACTTTTCATGTTCGACTTTTGAGTGCTTATTTTTGAACCTTAAAACACTTTGAGTGATTTGAGTGAACCTTTAGTGAGAATGTCAATTTTTGTCGATTTTGAATTAAAGGTAATTATTTAGGTAAGGGGAAACACCTATTTTTCGTTCTATAATACTATGACTTTAATTGTTTGAATCTTTAGGAACCTTCTGGTTAAATTATCAATGTATGAATTACCTATGGATTATGATGAAACATTATTGATGAAGATTATGAATTAAGGGAAGTTAATTTTAATTGTGAGTTGAGAATTTTGCTTGAGGACAGGCAAATGCTTAAGTGTGGGGGTATTTGATAAACCGTAATATATACATATTTTAATCCCACATTTAGCATGCTTTTTGGATGATTTATCATTTGAATTGTGGAATTTGATGCTCTTAATCCTTTAATTTCATGTTTTATACTTAGGGAAGCATAGGATGATGAAAAGAACGAGAAATGGGCTAAAAACGGACCAAATGGGCCAAAGTAGAAAATCAACACGGCCTGGGCCCAAGTCACACGGCCTAGCCCCTTTAGTAGGCTCGACCACAGCCTGGATTCGATTCACACAGACGTGTTGCACGGGCGTGTCCCTGCCGTGACAAAGAGGAATTTCACTCGGAATAGGGTACTTAGAGGCAAAGAAAGACATTCTAAAAGCCTATATAAACACCCTAAAGGCCAACCTTGAAGGGGGCGTCCAACTAGGCAAAGGAGCCAAGCCAGAGAGGTCAGAATTGTGGGATTTACTCGAAGAAAGCCAGTCGATTCATCTCAAAAAGTCAAAATCATACTTAAGACGGAGGATCTCTCCTTCAATTCCTTCAGGGGGTTTTAGGGTTTTCTTATGTTTTGTTTTATATTTTTTTCTGAGATGTATTCTTTTATGATTATGAACTAAACCCCTCGGATACACGAGGGGATGAAACCTAAGACGGATCTTGTTATTGTTTTTCGAACTATATGATAAATACTTGATTTGTTCTTAACTATGTGTTCTTAATTCTTGTTTTGATATTTTAGGATATTGATTCAAGTATTGATGTGCTTAGGTAGTGGAGGAATATTCCCTGTTTAAGAGTAGATCTAGCATAGTTAAGCGGAGTTGATCGCAACCCTAGAGATAGGATAATGAAAATCTGTCGGATTAGGGTCAAACCTAATATGGGAGTCCATAGATCGAGTTAATGCAATCCTAGGGGTTTTAATTAGAAAGAGATTTCAATTAATCAACCTAGGGTTAGACGTTAGTAGCCTCGAGAGAGGTATTAATATAAATTAGGGAATCCTACGGATCAAGTCAAGTGAATAAATCGTCTGGTTCAGAGTTAAATAACAAGTGAAGTCTAGGTGGATTCTTCCTTGGGTATTGTCTTAATCAATTGGTTTTTCCCACAAGTATTTTCCCCAATTCATTCTCTGTGTCTTAGCGTCTTTAGCTTAGTAGTTAGTTAATTTTAGAATAAACAACAAATCCCTTAATTCTTAGGCTAAATAATAAAAAGAAAGTCAGTATTAGTACTTTTGGTTCCTTTGGGTTCGACATTCCGATCTTGCCACTAAGCTATACTACTATTCGATAGGTGCGCTTGCCTCAATCGTGGTGATAGTTAGTTTCTAGGCTAGATCATTCATTTTATAAATATTAAGACTCTCGACACACGATCAAAGCCACCAGCCTTATCTCCCTGAAGTTGCAGCGGAGCAGACTGAAGATAGCGAATCTTATTTCTCTGAAGATGCAGTGGAACAGATTGAAGCTACAAATTGGCGTATCTTATCTTCCTGAAGTTGCAGCGGAGCAGACTGAAGACAGCGAATCTTATTTCTCTGAAGATGCAGTGGAGCAGATTGAAGCTACAAATTGGCGGATCTTATCTTCCTGAAGTTGCGTGGAGCGGCATCAAGACAACGAATCTTATTTCTCTGAAGATGAAGTGGAACAGATTGAAGCTACAAATTGGCGGATCTTATCTTCCTGAAGTTACAGTAGAGCAGATTGAAGCCACCAGCCTTATCTCTGAAACACCCCAAACCCGGCCCACGAGTCCTGACCGGATCTGGTATGTTCCTCGAGAAAACATTTGAAAGTCCGTTTGTTACTTAGGAAAAATTCTTGTGGTTTGAAGATGGATTTGCTTGTGTTGGGTTCAATTGGAAACCTTGTATATATATTTTTTTTAAGAAAAACCATTTAACCTTGATTTAAACTTAATCGTATAGTAATAAAATCCAATAAAAAGCATGCATAAAACAGTTCATATTAACGACCTTATTACATCAAAACAAAACCCAAAATTAAATTCAAAGTACTTAAAATAAAAAGTCCAAATAAAATAAATTCCTTCTTGAGCATGGCCATCCCTAAGCTTCTGTAGTCCCGGTCCATCTTTGTCCATCACGAAAAGTAATCCCACAACAGGGTGAGTCAATGAGACTCAATGTGTAACCACAACACTAAGTCCTAACAAACTCGGGCATACAAGTCATACATGTACATATAACATTTAAATAATATGATGCAAACCCGAACCCAAACCTAGTTACCATCCGCTACACATCACCCGTACCAACCTGCACACCGTGGGGACTACTAAGTTAACCCTCCATCCGCTACACATCATCAAGGCGATCGGCTGCGATCGACGTGCTCATCGCCCTTATAAATATTTGTGGTCTTAGGTCACCACATTCAGATATCGTGGTCTTAGGTCACCACATTCAGATATCGTGGTCTTAGGTCACCACATTCAAATATCGTGGTCTTAGGTCACCACATTTACTTCCCCTTTTCAATATCCCATATGCCCCATATCGTACATATTATGCATTAACATGCCAAATTTCACATTCTTATCACTTATCACATGTTAAACATAACATATTTCATAATCCTAGTAGGAGTAGGAAACGTGCACTGAGTACTTTGTACCATAACATGGTACCTTAGCCACATTCTTACACTTTCATATTAACACATATATCAAGTTAAAGCCATAAATCTATTAAGATTAGTGTGGGGTACACACCGATATGCTTAACGAATTCCTTGAAATCCCAAAACCGGTCTCTTGTTTTAGATCTTAAGTTCCTACATTTGATCAATCACTTACTATTTAGTAAAAGCTTATTCGGCCATAAGACTAAATCCAGAAGGATTATTGTAACCAAAACTTACCTTGTGCCGATTGGATTAAAAATCAAATCCGAAACCTTGCTGAGTTCCTTCTTGAAATCGGCTAGCCACCAAATCACTTAGCTATGTCAGTTTCCGGCTTTTGAATAAATAAGAAACAGTTCTAAATACCAAAAATAGGCCTTGGCCGAATACCTCATATGCTTACCTTGTGGATTCTAAAATCCCGAAAAGAATCACTTGCTTAGGGAGTTGTCGAAATACCTATAGACTTATATTAGATTCGATTTCATCCTTAAACATAATAAATGGCCTTTGGCCGAATATTCACATATCTTACCTTGATTCTTTAAATCCCAAAAAGTAGTCTCTTCTCCTGGTAGTCGACAATATACAAAATCTGAAAGATCTCATTGTAGTTTCGGCCAAGAGATACAAATGGCATTAGAATCTTAATCTTGGGCTTGAAGAAAAGAAATATAAGGATAGATCCTTACCCTTACTACAGAAGTCGACCCACTCTTGCTTGAAGCTCCACAAAGATTCGGCTATGGAGACTAGATAGTGATCAAAGAGGTTTCGGCTTTTGATGGATTGGAAAGAAAAGAAATCGGCTATGGTGGTATCTTGAATTTTTGGCTTTGGCTAACAAAAAGAAGAAGAACGAGGCTCTAGGAATTTCTACAGAGAGAGGAGAATTTGCTTAGGAAATTCGAAGCAAAGGAAGAGTGAATGGATGAATGGCCTCTTTTCCTCTAGTAGCCGAAATTACTAGCTAGAGTCCTTACTTGGCCACCACTCTCCCTTATTTTGATAGCTTTATCTCTTAAATTTTTAAAAATTAAAGAATAAATCCTCATTTATCTCTCTTAAAAATAATCTAAAATAAATCCATTATTTATCCCCTATTTAGCCAAAATTTAAAGAGAATAAAACTCCTCTTTTAAGAGCCTTAATACCGTCCACCTCTCTGCTCCTTGTAGCAAAATAAAAATTCTTTTATTTGCTTCCCATGTGACTCGAACTCAAGATCCTTTTGCTCCTGCATGTGGCGTCACTTGCTAGGCCCTTAAGTGGTGCCTTGTAGCCATTTTACCAAGGCTATTTGTATGTCATATTTCCTCTATAAATTTTCTTAAGGCCACCTTGTCTTAGTTTCCCTTTTTTAAACTTTAAACTTAACACTTTCTATGACATTTCCTTACATTTCCAAGTTTCCAAAAATGTTCGCTTTCCTCTTTTAAACTTAACATTTCTAAATCATTTCCTTGCATTTCCAAGTTTCCAAAAAATGTTCACTTTCCTCTTTTAAACTTAACAATTCCAAAGCATTTCCTTACATTTCCAATTTTCCAAAAATGTTCACAATACATTCATAACACACAAGACATGCCATTTCGTATAATTAAATCAAAATGCATAGGCCCATTTTCAGGATGTTCTGAGTTCTACCCCTTAAAATAATTTCGACCTCGAAATTACAGCTAAAACAAATGAGGGTATTTTTGTCGCATTGCCTCTTCTCGGCTCCCACGAAGCTTCTTCCGCTCTATGATTGCGCCATAACACTTTAACTAGAGGAACTGATTTCCTTTGTAGCACTTTCACGTCTCGTTCCAAGATCTGAATCGGCTCTTCTTCGTAGGATAAGTCTGGCCTTAGCTCCACCTCTTCAATCGGTACTACGTGAGATGGATCCGATCGATATCGACGTAGCATGGAAACATGGAATACGTCGTGCATGCGCTTCAACTCGGTGGCAACTCTAAGCGTACATGCTGGTCTAACTTCGCTTCAACACTCGATAGGGCCCTATAAACCTTGGGCTTAACTTCCCTTTGCGACAAAACCTCATCACCTTCTTCCAAGGCGAGACTTTCAGAAACACTTGGTCCCCACTTCAAACTCTATTTCCTTCCGTTTGAGGTCCGCTGCACGACTTTTGTCTATCAGATGCTTCCTTCAACCGTGCCCGAATTGTCTCAACCTTCTCTTCAGATTCTGCCACTAACTCTGGACCCAAAACTTGACGTTCTCCTAACTCAGTCCAACACGTAGGAGTTCGACACTTCCGACCGTACAACACTTCATACGGTGCCATCCGAATCTTTGGCTTGATAGCCGTTGTTGTCACGCAAACTCGCTAAAGGCAAATACTCCTCCCAACTTCCTCTCAAGTCCATCACACAGCTCCTCAACATATCCTCTAACACTTGGATTACTCGTTCGGACTGCCCGTCCGACTGTGGATGAAAGGCCATTGTGAAATCCAACTTAGTGCCTAAAGCTTGATGAAGTGCCCTCCAAAACCGAGACGTAAATCTTGGGTCTCTATCTGAAATAATTGACACCGGCACTCCATGCAACCTTACAATTTTTGCCACGTACAATCTTGCCAACTTCTGAAGAGAATAGTCGACTCTCACCGGAATGAAGTGCGCGGACTTGGTCAAACGGTCCACTATTACCCATACCGAGTCTTTCTTAGCAGGCGTAAGGGGAAGCCCACTAACGAAGTCCATGGTGATTCTCTCCCACTTCCACTGCGGAATCTCGATTGGCTGAAGTAATCCCGATGGAACTTGGTGTTCAGCTTTAACTTGCTGACATTTTAGACATTTTCCCACGAATTCAGTAACTTCTCGCTTAAGATCACGCCACCAAAACTGTTCCCTTAGATCCATGTACAACTTAGTGCCTCCGGGATGCATAGCATAAGGGCTACTATGCGCTTCCCGAAGAATCCTCCGCTCAGGTCCTTGTCCTTAGGCATACATACCTTTTCCTTGAAGCACAATACTCCCTCATCATTAACACCATAATCCTCTAACTCTCCGTTCCGTACTTGTTGTAACTTAACACTTAGATCCTCATCCACCAACTGACTTTCCTTTACCTCATTTAACCATGTTGGTTTGACTTGCAATTCCGCCAATAGGCTGCCATCGTCATACAGACTCAAGTGTGCGAACAACACCCTCAGATCCGACACTACTTTTCGACTTAGAGCATCCGCCACCACATTTGCCTTGCCCAAATGATACTCGAATGAACAATCATAGTCCTTCAATAATTCTACCCACCTTCGCTGTCTCAAGTTTAACTCCTTCTGGGTCAACAAATACTTGAGCCTCTTGTGGTCCGTGTAGATCACTGACTTTTCTCCATAAAGGTAGTGCCTCCACACCTTAAGAGCAAAGACCACTGCCGCCAGTTCCAAGTCATGCGTCGGGTAGTTAACCTCGTGAGGCCTTAGTTGTCGAGACGCATAAGCTACCACCTTCCCGTCTTGCATCGATGACGCAACCCAAGCTTTGTATGGGAAGCGTCACAATACACCACGAAATCCTTTCACGCCTCGGGTTGAATCAAAATCGGAGCTTGGTCAAAACCCTCTTAAGCTTCTCAAAGCTCTATTGTTGCTTATCTGTCCAAACGAAAGGTACCTCCTTTCTCAATGACTTTGTCAAAGGTGCGGCTATTGAAGAAAATCCTTCCACAAACCTTCAGTAGTAGCTGCCAATCCCAAGAAACTTGAATCTCAAACCACGGACTTAGGTGGTTTCCAATCTAGTCTTGCCTCAATCTTCTTAGGGTCCACCCTTATTCCTTCCATGAGACACTACATGCCCTAAGAATGCAACCTCCTTAAGCCAAAACTCGCACTTGCTGAATTTGGCATATAACTTCTTCTCCTTAACACTTGCAACACTTTCAGGAGATGCTCGTCATGTTCTTCCTCAGACTTGGAGTATACTAGGATATCGTCGATGAACACAACAACGAACTGATCCAAGTAGGGTTGAAAAACCCGGTTCATCATATCCATGAACGCGGCTGGGGCGTTTGTCAACCCAAACGGCATTACCACAAACTCAAAATGGCCGTACCTTGTCCTAAAGGCCGTTTTATGGATATCTGCCTCCTTCACCTTCAACTGATGATATCCATACCTTAGATCGATCTTTGAAAATACGGTAGCCACCTTAAGCTGATCGAACAAGTCGTCTATCCGTGGCAAAGGATACTTGTTATTGATGGTCAGCTTATTTAACTGACGATAATCTATGCATATTCGCATAGTTCCGTCCTTCTTCTTCACAAACAGGACCGGTGCTCCCCACGGAGACACACTAGGTTGGATGAACCCACGATCCAGCAATTCTTGAATCTGAGCCTTGAGCTCAACTAACTTCTTTGGCGCCATTCGGTATGGAGCGATTGACACAAGAGCTGTTCCTAGTAGCAAGTCTATTCCAAATTTCACCTCCCTATCTCTGGGGTATTCACAGTAGCTCCTGCGGAAAAACATCCACGAAGTCCCTTACCGTTCTAACTCCACTAATTCCCCTTCTTTTGCATCCACAAAGACTAACGAAGGCCGAGAAATGCCTTGCACCCTTTACGGACCATTTTCTCCGCCTTTAACGCCGAAACTACATTAGGCGTGTAATTTCTCCTTTCTCCTATCATAATGACCACCTCATCCTACGGGGTCCTTAACTCCATTCGCTTAGTCGCACAATCCAACACGGCTCGATGCTCTACTAGCCAGTCCATGCCAAGTATGAGATCGAATTCTCCGAAGGGTAGTTCCATTAAGTCAGCAGGAAATACTACGTCTTGGATTTCCAAGGGTACACTCCGAAAGATCTCATTCACCACTACAGTTTGACCTAGTGGGCTTACTACAGTCATCTCCCTATCAGAAAGTTCAGAGTCTAGGCCTAGTGTTTCCACTACACTACATGCAACATAGGAGTGAGTCGAGCCCACATCAATCAGAGCATAATAAGGTTTTCCAAATACAAGGAACGTACCGATTATAACGTCCGGCGCGTCTCCATCCTCCCTCCGGCGAACTGCATAAACCAAACCCGGTTGCCTTGCCTCAAGATAGCAAAGCACTCTGCCCGGTGTTCCACGTCCTCTGCAAAGCACCATTACCTCTATTATTCGGACCACGACCTCGCCGAGGCTACCGCCACCTCTCACGGCTTGATTAACATTACGAGCTACGGCCGATTTCCATCCGGTTTCATAGGACAATCCTTGATCATATGGTCCTTGGACCCACACTTGAAACATCCCCTGTCCTCTTCCAACACTCTCCTAGGTGCCTCTTCCCACACCGATCACAAGTACGATTACTGCCCTCTTGTACCAGTTTGCGACCTCGCATGCCCATCAACTCTAGGCCTTTTATTCCCAAATGATCCACGATGATCCAAAGCCTCTTTTCTGCCTGTTCCGGTCGAAGTTCTGCTTTGTAGAGTCCTTAATCCCTTCAGCTACCTTAGCTTTCTCTACTAAAGCAGAAAACTCCCGTTCCTCATGCGGGGCTATCAACAACCTCAGATCATCCCTTAGTCCGTCCTCAAATCGAACACACCATTCATGCTCCGTAGCCACTACTCCCCGAGCATATCGGCTCAACCTCAGAAACTCAGCTTCATACTCCGCTACGGATTTGTTCCCTTGAACCAGCCCCAGAAATGCTTTCCTTTGCGCATCAATATAACTGGTACCAACATACTTCTTCTGAAATGCCGCCTTAACATATTCCCAAGTGAGATCCTCAGCTGTGGCACCATCCCGAACTGTGAGCCACCATTGATAGGCCGTCGCGAAGTAGTGCCACCATTCCTTTCGATTTCTCCTCGCAGATTAAATCGAGCTCGTCCATAATTCGCTCGGTTGCCTCCAACCAATACTCAGCTGTACTAGGTGCCACACCAGATACACCACGAAACACCTTAGCCCCATTGGCTCGGAGTCGCTCGGTGCTGATTTTCGAGCTCCCATACCTCCACCGCTCCACCACCATCTCAAGCACTCGCAAAGCATTGCTGCGACAACGCATCATCCCCGCCCGATCTTGCCGCCAACACCAACAAGCGGTGGTGGGGGTGGTGGTACCTCATTTTCGGACCCTTGTCCGGACTTCTAACGGGTTACGACACGGTCATTACCCCCTACCACATCCTCGCACATTACGACCACGCCCCCTAGAACTCATGTCTACGATCACGCTTTAACTGATTAAGGAATTTTTATGCATTAGTATTTTGTTCCATTGTTTATCCATGAAGAAATTTTATGAAAGAAGTTTAGAAGTAGTTCTTTCGATCGATCAAAGTTTCAAGTCTTCTATCCCAATTTAAAGTAGCACATTCATTCAACACACATTCATCATTCAAACATTTTCGTCTTATTCCTATCCTAGGGTATTTTCATCATTTCACCTACTGAGGGTATTTTGGTAATAAATCGGGGTCAATTTAAAAATTTTGTAAATCAGGGTAATTTCGCAAATTTTTCAATTCGGGGTTCCTTGGTGATTTTATGAAATAGTGGTATTTCGGTAATTTTGAAATTCGGGGTATTTCGGTAAAATTCAAACTTGGGTGGTTTGGTCCCTTTCGGGTTTTAATTATAGGGTTTGGCCCATCAACGAGTCCTCATAACTAGGGTGAATAGTCACCACGCACGGGTAGGATTCAGCGAAGAGGAGGTGAGTCGCTAGGATCGCTTAAATACCAAGCTCTCCTGAATCCACTCCTAGGCATGCGTCGCCTATTGCCACACCTAACTCGACTAAGGTGAGCAGTCACTACGCACGGGTAGGATTCCAGCGAAGAGGAGGTAAGTTACTAGGATTGCTTAAATACCAAGCTCTTCCGGATCCAATCCTAGACATGCGTATGACGGTTACCACACCCTAGTCTTGCGGCTCATTAACGGATTTGTTTAGTGAAATTAAGTCTTATGAAAATTTAAGAAGTGGTTTAAACTAAGCCTATAGTCCATCAGAGTCTATTTAAACTAGTCTACATCCCATAAAGCCCATAAAGCCCACATGTATATCACACAATGGTTTAGGGTACTTACCTGGCGGACTTCGGGTCGGAGACTTAGGTGCCATGCTGAGCTAACAGACCTGTTATCCTTTAAAGAGCCCATTTTTAGAAAACATTTTGGAGCCCAAAAACCCCAGAGCCGAGTTTTGAACCGGGCTCTGATACCAAACTGAAACACCCCAAACCTGGCCCACGAGTCCTGACCGGATCTGGTATGTTCCTCGAGAAAACATTTGAAAGTCCGTTTGTTACTTAGGAAAAATTCGTGTGGTTTGAAGATGGATTTGCTTGTGTTGGGTTCAATTGGAAACCTTGTATATATATATTTTTAAGAAAAACCATTTAACCTTGATTTAAACTTAATCGTATAGTAATAAAATCCAATAAAAAGCATGCATAAAACAGTTCATATTAACGGCCTTATTACATCAAAACAAAACCCAAAATTAAATTCAAAGTACTAAAAATAAAAAGTCCAAATAAAATAAATTCCTTGCTGAGCATGGCCATCCCTAAGCCTGCAGTCCCGGTCCATCACTGTCCATCACACGAAAAGTAATCCCACAGCGGGGTGAGTCAACAGACTCAATGTGTAACCACAACACTAAGTCCTAACAAACTCAGGCATACAAGTCATACATGCACATATAACATTTAAATAATATGATGCAAACCCGAACCCAAACCTAGTTACCATCCGCTACACATCACCTGTACCAAGCTGCACACCGTGGGGACTACTAAGTCAACCCTCCATCCGCTACACATCATCGAAGGCAGTCACTGCAGTCGACGTGCTCATCGCCCTTATAAATATTTGTGGTCTTAGGTCACCACATTCAGATATCGTGGTCTTAGGTCACCACATTCAGATATCGTGGTCTTAGGTCACCACCTTCAAATATCGTGGTCTTAGGTCACCACATTCACTTCCCCTTTTCAATAGCCCATATGCCCCATATCGTACATATTATGCATTAACATGCCAAATTTCACATTCTTATCACTTATCACATGTTAAACATAACATATTTCATAATCCTAGTAGGAGTAGGAAACGTACCTGAGTACTTTGTACCATAACATGGTACCTTAGCCACATTCTTACACTTTCATATTAACACGTATATGCTTAATGAATTTATCTATTAAGATTAGTGTGGGGTACACACCTGATATGCTTAACGAATTCCTTGAAATCCCGAAAACCGATCTACTGTTTTAGATCTTAAGTTCCTACATTTGATCAATCACTTACTATTTAGTAAAAGCTTATTCGGCCATAAGACTAAATCCCGAAGGATTATTGTAACCAAAACTTACCTTGTGCCGATTGGATTAAAAATCAAATCCGAAACCTTCTTTGAGTTCCTTCTTGAAATCGGCTAGCCACCAAATCACTTAGCTATGTCGGTTTACGGCTTTTGAATAAATAAGAAACAGTTCTAAATACCAAAAATAGGCCTTGGCGAATACCTCATATGCTTACCTTGTGGATTCTAAAATCCCGAAAAGAATCACTTGCTTAGGGAGTTGTCGAAATACCTATAGACTTATATTAGATTCGATTTCATCCTTAAACATAATAAATGGCCTTTGGCCGAATATTCACATATCTTACCTTGATTCTTTAAATCCAGAAAAGTAGTCTCTTCTCCACGGTAGTCGACAATATACAAAATCCCGAAAGATCTCATTGTAGTTTGGCCAAGAGATACAAATGGCATTAGAATCTTAATCTTGGGCTTGAAGAAAAGAAATATAAGGATAGATCCTTACCCTTACTACAGAAGTCGACCCACTCTTGCTTGAAGCTCCACAAAGATTCGGCTATGGAGACTAGATAGTGATCAAAGAGGTTTCGGCTTTTGATGGATTGGAAAGAAAAGAAATCGGCTATGGTGGTATCTTGAATTTTTGGCTTTGGCTAACAAAAAAGAAGAAGAACGAGGCTCTAGGGAATTTCGGCAGAGAGAGGAGAATTTGCTTAGGAAATTCGGCAAAGGAAGAGTGAATGGATGAATGGCCTCTTTTCCTCTAGTAGCCGAAATTACTAGCTAGAGTCCCTTACTTGGCCACCACTCTCCCTTATTTTGATGGCTTTATCTCTTAAATTTTTAAAAATTAAAGAATAAATCCTCATTTATCTCTCTTAAAAATAATCTAAAATAAATCCATTATTTATCCCTATTTGCTTGAAATTTAAAGAGAATAAAACTCCTCTTTTAAGAGCCTTAATGCCGATCCACCTCTCTCTGCTCCTTGTAGCAAAATAAAAATTCTTTTATTTGCTTCCCATGTGACTCGAACTCAAGACCCTTTTGCTCCTGCATGTGGCGTCACTTGCTAGGCCTTAAGTGGTGCCTTGTAGCCATTTTACCAAGGCTATTTGTATGTCATATTTCCTCTATAAATTTTCTTAAGGCCACCTTGTCTTAGTTTCCCCTTTTAAACTTTAAACTTAACACTTTCTATGACATTTCCTTACATTTCCAAGTTTCCAAAAATGTTCGCTTTCCTCTTTTAAACTTAACATTTCTAAATCATTTCCTTGCATTTCCAAGTTTCCAAAAATGTTCACTTTCCTCTTTTAAACTTAACATTTCCAAAGCATTTCCTTACATTTCCAAGTTTCCAAAAATGTTCACAATACATTCATAACACACAAGACATGCCATTTCATATAATTAAATCAAAAATGCATAGGCCCATTTTCAGGATGTTACAATCTCCCTAAAGTTGCAGCAGAGCAGACTGAAGACAGCGAATCTTATTTCTATGAAGTTGCAGTGGAGCAGATTGAAGCCACAAGTCTTATTTACCTGAAGTTGCAGTAGGTCGGATCAAATTTACCAAAACCAAACCTCATCTCTCTAAAGTTGCAGCAGAGTAGACTGAAGATAGCAAATCTTATCTCCCTGAAGTTACGGCGGAGCAGATTGACGCTACAAGTCTAATCTCCTTAAATGGGATCAAAGTGCTAGTTCCTATGCCCCTGAAGATGCAGTAGGATGGAATGAAGCTACGCGAAGAAGAAATGCACCAAAACAAGTAGAGACTCAGCGAGACTGGGCAAAATTGGTCCTTTTTAAGCCTTTGCTCCATTTTTGTTACAAGACAATGAGCAAAGAGGGGCAGCTGTACAGGCCCAAATTTGCCCGGGCCCAAACTAGTAATCCAGAACAAAATAAAATATTTTTAAAACCAAAATAAAAATCCAAAACAGTCCAGTCCATTACAAATTATCAGCCCAAATTACAAGGGCCCAAATAATAAACACAAGCCCAATTCAAATCCTAGGCCCAACTAAGCCCAAAATCTAAACCAAAAACAAATAAAAACCCTAGGCAAAAACCTTTTGCGCCGCAATAGCCGTTCGGGCCTCCACGCCACGTCAGCTCCTCCGTACGGCCTCCGTACCTCCGCCCGCCACGTTACCTTTGTACCTACGAAAATGACAAACAAACAGCACAGCAAGAGAGAACAACGAAAAAATGATGTATTTTATTTTCATTTTTCGATTTCGACTATAAAAACGGAATGAAAATCATTTGTATTAGCCTTTTTTTTACGAACAGAATCAATACGAAAAGAAACAGATTAAAGTTTTAAAGGTGATTTTTTGATTTCGTTTAAGGTTATTATTTTTCATTTTTTTATATACGGAAAAACAAAAGAAAGAAGCCTTACCTTGTCGATTCGCCTCTTTTCGCCACCGATCGTTGTCGGAGTCTGAATGCCCGAGGCCCATATGGGTTCAATGAGGGCTTAAAGGGGTAACAAAGGGCCGTTTTCTTCCGCGTAGCATTCTTATTTTGTTTTTAAAAAAAAATCAGATTCGAAAGTTTTTTTTTAAAAAAAAATAGAGAAGAAAGGGAAGGTTTTAAAAGAGGGCTAAAAAGGCCTTACTTTTATGCGGTTCCAGCCACCGTCTATGGCGGAGCCCACGGTGGCGCCATGGTGGACCGGAACCAAACGCCATCGCCGGAGCTTGGGCCCGAAAGAGGGAGGGAGGAGAGAAATTTTGTGTTTTTTTGAAGAAGAAAGGAAAAAATGAAATTTTTAAAAAAAATTGACTTATATAGGGTAAGTGAAACGGCGTCGTTTCACTTTGGGCAATTAAGCATCAAAACGGTGCCGTTTTGAGCTAGATCAGACGGACCCGACCCGAACCTCCTTGAGGATCCGCGTGTTTTCGCTTTAACGGACTAATTGAGCAAACAGTCCCTCCGCCTTTGCGGCGCAATTCGATTAAGCCCTACCTTATTTTCTTCGTCTTTTAATTTTACTCTAGAATTTCACATTGTTTCAGTTTGGTCCATACCGAAACGCTGCGCACGAAAAGCTAGGAATAATTTCCCAATTAGTCCCTCTTTCTTTGCACACGTCACATTTTGGTCCTTTTTTCTTTCTTTCTTTTTTTATATTTTAAATTGTCCTTGTATAATTTAAATTCTTTTATTCTAGCCCCTCTTAAACGATGAGCATAAGGAGTCGGGTTTATTTTTCATTTCGGTCCCCGATTGTTTTCGTGCATTTCAATTTAGCCTGTTATTTTCTGTTTATTTTGATTCGCCCCTAAAAGTTCGTTTAATTTTTAATTTAGTCTCTTTTTTATTTCTTTTATTATTTTTGCTATTACATTAATTAATTTTAATTTTTATTATTATAATTACTATTATTATTATTATTTTCATTATTGTTGTTGTTATTATTATTACTATTATTAATATTAATATTATTACTATTACTATTACTTTTATTGTTGCTAGTATTATTATTTTTATTACTATTATTTTAATATTATTCTTATTATTATATTCATTTTATTATTATTTTTCTTATTATTAACATATTATTATTATTAACATATTTAATTAACTTTGTTATTATTAATATTATTTCCATAATATTTATTTGCTTAATATTTTAAAATACACTTATTCATTTATAGGTTTATTACTTATTTATTTATATCCTTCTATATATTTTAAAATTTCAAAATTTATTATTATTATTTTCATGTATTTTGGCTTGTTATTTGATCTTCGCCCTTTATATTGTCATGTATTAATGCATTTTTTATTAGCCTGTTATGCATGTTAGTACTATAATTCATTGTCCATTTTACAACGACCGTATTATATTTTATCCGATGCATTAAATTTTTTTTGAAATAAGCAAATACTCCGCATTCTAAGATTCGAAAGAAATCGTACCCTAACTTACTGGGTTTTGATTTTTCTCATCGAGTCTAAAGAACCAATTATTATTTTTTAAAATCAAAGCATATAAGTTAAATAAAAGCTTATTCTCGGGAATTCAAAAATGTTGTGTCCTAACTCACTGAATATGACATTCTGTTATCTCGAGGTAAAGATTTCTGAAAAAAATAAAGGCAATATTCTGTATTTGGAATTTTGAGAAATTGTGCCCTAACTTACTGGGTTCCGATTTTTCATTTGACCCAAATAACCGAATATCCTTCTTAAATTTAAATGCACGAGTTTTAAAAGTCAAAAGGCAAGCTTAGTTTCGAGGATTCGAAATGTCGTATCCTAACTCACTGGGCCTGACATTTTACTTCTCCGAAATAACCGGATCTCGGCATCCAATTTAATTTATTCAAGGTTTTTTTAAAACAAAGAGGGTCGTATTTTAAAATCTTTTCAAATTTTTGACATTAAGACGTTAATCAATCAATTAGGTACCAATTTTGGGTGTCACGAGGGCGCTAGTCCTTCCTCGTGCGTAACTGACTCCCGAACCCGTTTTCCTGAATTTCGTAGACCAAAACTGTTGTTTTAATAAATCAAATGTATTATTAAAATGGCCAAATTACGAGGTGATCCGATCACACCTCATAAAAAAGGATTGGTGGCGACTCCATTTTCGTTTTTAAATTCGACCTCATTTTCCAACCAAAAAAATGGTTTCGACAGTCATGTGCCACACACGGCCACCCCACAGGACCATATGTCTTTTAATTTTTTTAGTGCAGGATGAACTACAGGGTCTCAGAGAGTTACACGGCCCGGCGACATGACCATGTGATCAAACTTCGAATACACACACGGTTTGGCACACGGCCTACGGCACAATCGTATGTCTTTATTTTGAATACCCACATGGGCAGACACTCGGGCTGGGACACGGCCGTGTGTCCCATACTTCGAATACTCACACAGCCTGGGCTATGAATTCATTCATTAAAATTTAATCCTTTGAATTCCTATTGGCCGAAATGCTCATATCTCACGATTTACCCGGTTGAATTTAAGATCAACTTCATAAATATAGTATAGGGACCTCATGATATAATTATTTACTATCAAACCTCAAAGTTTTTATCTTTTATAATTTAGTCCCTACATGATACATAATGATACGAGTCTTAAGGCCCAACTTCAGGCCCACAGATATGATGGATGAATCTTTTCGACCCAACTTCAGGCCCAACCTCAAAGGTTAAAGGTTAAGCAAATCAAACCAAGATTCAACCAAAGCATGTATGTGAAGATGAATCTTTTCGAAGAAACAAGGAATGATACATGCATGGAATGAGTGAAATGTGTTAAAGTCAATTCAACCAAGTTGTCAATTTTCACCCTGAAAAGATTAGTCAAGTTGCGACAAATTTTTGGATGGGATCCAAGTATTTATGGATTAAGATGTCTTCATAGTGCTCGAATAACTATCTCTTAGCTTCGAAACGCACTTTGAATCAGTCAATTTTGAGTTTGGGAACTCAAGTTATGACTGTTTTAGTGAAGACTGTGCAAGTAGAATTTCTGAACGGGATTATTACAAAAATTACGAGTTCTAGGCTTTTAATTCGAGTTTCAATCATATTGGGTTTAGGTTTTGGGCTTAATTTATATATATATGAGCCCAATATTGTATTTATCAGCTCTTATTATTTTATTATTTTTCTTCTGAATTTTTGATAATTATTAAGTATTTTAAATTATTGGCTTAAGGGTGCAAAAAGCCCTCAAACTTAAAAAAAAAAAGAAGAAGCAATTAAGCAATTAAGCCCCTAATTTTAAGCCCCTGGCACACGGTCGTGTGGCATCGACAATCATAGTTTTCAGCATCCGAATTTCGCAGTGAGTCGGGTTTTCGATACGCACGTGAAGTAGTTTCGAAGCAGGAACAATATAGAAAACTGTCGAAGCCTAAAACGACCATTCAATAACTCAATTAAACAACTTAATTGACAACAATACACAATCACGCGCAGAAACTATGTCGAAAGTTTCGACGCAAAACCTTCAACGAGTCTAGACTTACCGACAAAATCAGTAGCAATTACTCGAGTTAGTGCGCCGAGGATCGTTGCTTTCGATATCCTTGCCTAAAAAGAAACCAAATAATCGCTTAAAAGAAAGTTTAAACAATTCGAGTTGAAAACAACTCTGATAGAAATGAACGAAACAACTGTTTAACAGAAGTTCTACAAATAAAAATTCACGCAATTAACCTTTCAATCGGCAATAGTGGAATGCATACTTACTCGATCACACATACCAAAACTATAACAGCAACCTAAAGGAAATGAAAGGAAAGTAAAAAGAAAAGAAGAAAAGAGAAAAAAAGAATGAAAGAGGGAGAAATATAAAAGAAAGAAAAGAAAAGGGAAAGGAAGGAAAAATAAAATAAAATAATTAATTTTAAGAAAAATAGATAACCAAATTAATTACCATAAAATCCCACAAGTAAACATTCAAATTTTTGGGAGGAAAAATCATCCATCAGCAAACACAAATAATTAACACAAGTTCAATTATCTAATATCATAAAAAAAACTTAGTTAACATCACCAAGCAAAAGTTCAACCATCACAGCAGCTTAATGTTACCAAGACCAACCACAAAAGGTTTCTTGCAAGGTTGATTCAACGATTTCATGAATTCTCTTCCACTTTTGACTCTGGCCCTTTCTTTTTCGTAAATTTCATTGTAGCTTGTCTAAATATGCTTGAAATATCTCATATCTCCAGGTTGTCCTGTCAAGGCAATTTCCATTTTCGCAATGATCTTTGAGCTTGTAGCCTCCCATGCCCGTTTCTTACCGCTGCCTTGGTCTAGGTCACCCTTTACGACCGATGGTTGAACTTCCACATCCCCCTCAGGCACAACATTGGAGTCGGTTGTCCCTTGCATGCTTTAAACATTGCCACATTTTCAGATTTTTTCACGTTGACATAGGTACAATAATTACATTTTGTAATGAAAGAGAAAAGGTTTCAAATTTGAATTTCAAATAACTAGAAATGTATATTAGAGAATTTATTAGCCCAAAACACTATTCTGGACGCATTTTTGTCAATGAATTAAAAATAAAGTAATGGAATTTAAAGAGTAACAAAAACAAAATCCACTTGAAGGAAATCGCCTTCTCCAAAGAAAAGAATCATCTTTGGAAAATTTATGCAAATAGGGTTTTAATTGAAGTGGGAGGAAGCATTGAACTTTATATACATTGAAGGATATTTCAAGTGTTAGAATTAAGTGACCCGAATCCTTATTTAAATAAAATACAGTGGTAAAATAAAATAAAAGTAAAATCCATTTAGAACTACACTTCTTTTTTTATTATTTTAGAATAAGGTTTTTTAAACCTTATTAAACTCCATCTATTTTATATTGATTAGAATATGGTGTTTCAATCTTACTACTCTCCTATTAGAATATGGCTTTACAAGCCTATAAATAGACATAGTCTATTCCTCTTGTAATTATTTTTGAATTCGACATAGTGAATCTTCTTCTCCTCTGCCCGTGGTTTCTTCCCAAAAGGGTTTCCACGTAAAATCTGTGTGTTCTTTATTTTTATTTCTCTTTTCTTTACGATATATTTATCATTACCAACGTTATATTTTTCACAAATTGATATCCGAGCTTCTGGGTTGTTCATTTCGATCACGGTAATGGCGTCTTTGAAGTATGAAATTTTGCTGTTGGATCGCAACACCAGATTTGCGTTGTGGCAGATTAAGATGCAAGTAGTTCTTGCGCAAATGGATCTGGAGGATGCCCTACTAGGGATAGATAAGATGCCTTCGACATTAACAAATGAAGAGAAGAAGCATAAGTATCGAAAGGCGTTAACACAATTACATCTGTATTTGTCCAATGAAATTTTGTAGGATGTGATGAAGGAAAAGACCGCAGCTGCATTATGGAAGAGGCTGGAACAAATATGTATGTCGAAAACTCTAACAAGCAAGTTGCATATGAAGCAGCATCTTTATGCTCATCGTTTGGAGGAAGGTGCATCTGTACACGAACACTTAACAGTGTTTAAAGAAATTCTCTCAAACTTGGAGGCCATGGAGGTTCAGTATGATAAGGAAGATCTAGGGTTGATTTTACTTTGTTCGTTGCCTCCGTCTTATTCAACCTTTAGAGACACGATTTTATATAGCCGTGAGTCTCTCACAGTTGATAAAGTTTATGATTCTTTAACCTCGTATGATAAGATGAATCATCTTGTAGTTAAACCCGACTCTCAGGGAGAGGGTCTCATTGTTCGTGGGAGACAAGATCAGAATGCTGATGATGATCGTGGAAGGACACAAGAACGGAATTCTCGTGGTAAATCTAAGGGTAGATCGAAGTCTTCAAATAGAAGTAAAACTTGTAACTTCTGCAAGAAGAAAGGGCACATTAAATCTGAGTGCTATAAGCTACAGAACAAGATTAAAAGGGAGGTTATGAATCAAAAGGGAAAACAATCAGAAAATTCCGGTGAAGCTGATGTTGTAGAAGACTACAGTGATGGTGAACTTCTAGTCGCTTCTGTCAACAATTCTAAAGTAAGCGAGGAATGAATACTTGATTCAGGCTGTACCTTCTACATGAGTCCCAATCGGGATTGGTTTATAACTTACGAAACAGTGTCTGAAGGTGTTGTTTTGATGGGAAATAATGCTTCGTGTAAAATCACAGTTGTTGGAACAATTAAAGTTAAGATGTTTGATGGAGTTGTCAAAACACTTAGTGACGTACGACATGTTCCAAATTTGAAGAGAAATTTAATTTCGTTGAGTACTCTTGATTCAAAAGGGTACAGATACACAGCTGAAAGTGGGGTTTTAAAGATTTCCAAATGTAACACCCCTAACCCGTAACCATCGCCGGTCTAGGGTTAAGAAGCGTTACCAGACGTAACGGAACTTTTACGATCATTTCTCAAACATAAATACATCATTATCGTACCATAGCAAATCATATACATAGAGTCCCTTTAAAAGGTCTACGACTCTTTAAACAAGCATTGGGAAGGGGTCGGGACTAAATCGGGCACATACAAATTTTTTTTGAAAACTTAACATTTTTCAAAGTTACAGAGGTCACACACCCGTGTGGGCAGGCCGTGTGCCTCACACGGCATTAGACACACCCGTGTGTCTAGGTCGTGGCAAAACAGGACATACATACTGACTTGTCCACATGGCCACAAGACACGCCCGTGTGCCAGGCAAAATTAGGGAGGCTACTGACTTGCTCACACAGCCAGTCACACGCCCGTGTGTTCAGCCCGTGTGACATCCTGACTTGCTTCGAATTAAAATTTTAAAGGACACTGTCGAGACACACGCCCGTGTGCTCATCCGTGTGGGCAAATATAGACCATTTGCAAGGCCAAATTGCCACCCAAACTTTGGGTCATCTACATGCTCAATTACCAAAACATACCAATATAATCATTCACATAACTTCACATATACACCTTATAGCAATCATTTTCACATATCCAAAACACATACTAAAGTCATTCAACTATCAAGCCATATCACATGGCAAGAACTATACATCTCAAAATATTTCATAAACACTAGCCTATACATGCCATATACCAAATATACAACTTCCAAAAGTACCAAAATAGATGGCTGATAGTGTGATTGAGTCACTGACGATCCCCGGATCCGAGCTAGCTTTAATGACATCAGTAAAAGCAGAAAGACTTCACCTGAGAAGCTTTAAAGCTTAGTAAGTTCATAATATAATACAAGTAGCTCAACCATTTTAATTTATTATGCAAAATTTAACTAACACATAGATCAATCCTCATCACCATTCAATTTCATCCAAGACCATTCCTAACATTCATACCACACCTCAAGATTTATATACAAGCAATTATAATGCTTCATAATCTAATTCTCATTGGATTTTCATTCACATACT
Organism: Gossypium sturtianum; assembly: GCA_025698515.1. Classification (NCBI taxonomy): domain Eukaryota; kingdom Viridiplantae; phylum Streptophyta; class Magnoliopsida; order Malvales; family Malvaceae; genus Gossypium; species Gossypium sturtianum. The sequence continues at coordinate 90,370,087 of CM046951.1, read as the reverse complement.
CAACCAACTATTTCATACATGAAATAATCAACCACATAGGTTCTATACGTACCTGTTCCATCACATATTCAGTTATCACATATATCACATAATACTCGATGTCATAAATCGTTCGATCTTCTTTGACCATGTGGATTTCTCGCACACTTAGTGCCAACTACTTAGCCGAGGCTTTAATATCATCGCACACTTAGTGCCTTTACATTAAACCAAATTTGACTCGGTATCGCACACACAGTGCCAACCAATATAGTCAATGCTTTCTTTATCTCGCACACATAGTGCCATTCACCACTGTATCAATTTTATTTACGCACACTTAGTGCCATATCTCTTCAAACTCACATTTAGCATTACAAACTCATCAACCACATTTTTATTCATTACATAACATGTGAACATAATTAAAACAATTCGTATTATACACGAACTTACCTCAGACGTATAAACAACGATATAAGTCGACTCGAGCACTTTATTCTTACCTCGATCTCGATCCGAATCTCTCTTTTCTAAATCTATACATATTCAAATTTAGCTCATTCATTCACCAAATCATTCAATTTAATCCAAAAACACATATTTTGTGCATTTTACAAAATAGCCCTCACATTTGCACATTTTGACATTTTAGTCCCTATTTCATAAAATTAAAAAATACTCATAATTTCATTATACACATGCTTAGCCGAATTTTCTCCTATCTCATACAAGCCCACATATTTCATTTATTTCACATTTTAGTCCTTCAATTTCTCATTTTCACAATTTAGCCCATAATACTCAAATTCATCCAAAATAACTTTATAAAACATTTATATTAATCACCAAACTTGCATAATTCATCATCAAACATCAAAAAACTCATGAATTCATCAATGGCTTAACTCACAATCTTCATCAAAATCTAAAATTAAGGCATGGGCTTGATAGTATGCTAAGCAACGATCACAAAAACGTAGAAATTATCAAAAACCGAAACAAAAACATACCTTAATCAAAGAAATACCATGGACGAACCTAACTTTCTTTTTCTTTTTCCTTGATATTTTCGGTAAGAACAAGATGATAATGGCTTCATTTTCATATTTTTTTATTTATTATACATTAATTCATGTTTTACTATTTTACCCTTGGTCATTAAACCATTTAATCATAAAATATATGCCTATTTATGTCTATCCAATCTATTAATGGCTTAATAACAACATAAGGACTTCTCATTTAATAAACCATGATAATTAAGCACTATAACAATTAGCACACAGCTTTTGCATTTTATGCGATTAAGTCCTTTTTCACAAATCGACACACAACCGATAGTATTTTCACACAGAATTTTCACACATGCTTAATCACATACTGTAAACACAGAAAATAATATTAAAATATTTTTCTAACCTCAGATTTGTTATCTCAAAATCACTATTCCGACTAGGGTCTAAATCAGGCTGTTACACCAAATATTCCCTTGTTGTGATGAAAGGGCAGAGAAAGACTGCCAAGTTATATGTTTTGCAAGGTTCTACTGTTACTGGTGATGCAGCTGTCGCTTCATCTTCCTTGTCAGATGATGATATTACTAAACTTTGGCATGTGCGCCTAGGGCATATGAGTGAGAATGGCATGACAGAATTGAGCAAAAGAGGACTTCTTGATGGGCAAGGAATTTGCAAACTGAAGTTCTGTGAGCATTGTGTTTTTGGAAAGCAAAAGAGAGTTTGATTCACCAGAAGAATCCATAACACGAAGGGAACGTTGGAATATATTCATTCTAATCTGTGGGGGCCATCCAGAGTGCCTTCGAGAGGTGGAGCTAATTATATGCTAACTTTTATTGATTATTTTTTCAGAAAAGTTTGGGCGTTCTTCCTGAAGTAGAAAAGCGATGTGTTTTCCGCATTTAAGTCTTAGAAAATTATGATTGAAAAATAGACGGGAAAATAAATAAAATACCTTCACACAAACAATGGCTTAGAGTTCTGTTCTAATGAGTTTAATAGACTGTGCAAGTCAAAAGGAATCGTGAGACACTTGACAGTTCGCCATACTCCACAGTAAAATGACGTTGCAGAATGAATGAACATGGAGAAGGTTCAATGTATGTTGTCAAATGCCAACTTACCAAAGTCGTTTTGGGCAGAAGCAGCCTCTACTGCATGTTTTTTTATCAACCGATCTCCATCTGTTGCCATTGAGAAAAAGACTCCACAAGAGGTATGGTATGGTAATCCTACTAATTATTCTGATTTAAAAATCTTTGGGCGTTCTGCGTATGCTTATGTTGATAATGGAAAATTGGAACCGAGATCCATTAAATGTGTTTTTCTTGGTTATAAAGCTGGTGTAAAAGGGTATAAGTTATGGTTTCCTAAAAATAGAAAAGTTGTGATCAGCAGAGATGTTATTTTTGATGAAACTGCTATGCTACCTAACTTATCTCTTAAAGACTCTTCCAATAAAGAAAATCAAAAGCAGGTGGAGCATCAGATTAATACAAAGTCGACTCCTCAAGCCAGTACAAAAATTAAGAATAGAGTTACTTCTTCACCACAATACTCTATCGCCAAAAACAGAACTAGAAGAGAAATTAAACCTCCAAAGAAGTATGCCGACGCTGATCTAGTTGCTTATGCTTTAAATGTGGCTGAAGATATAGATTCAAACCAAGAGCCATCTAATTATTTTAAGGCGGTTAGCTGTGAAGAATCAGAAAAGTGGATGTTTGCTATACAAGAGGAGATGAAATCACTCTACAAAAATAGAATATGTGATCTTGTGAAACTTCCTAAAGGTAAAAAGGTTGTTTGTTGTAAATGGGTGTTTAAAAAGAAAGAAGGGACTCCAGGAGTTGAAGAACCCAGATATAAAGTAAGGCTTGTTGCAAAGGGTTACTGTCAAATTCCAGGAGTGGACTTCACAGATGTGTTCTCCCCAGTTGTAAAGCAGAGTTCGATTCGAGCTTTGCTTGGTATTGTGGCCATGCATGATTTGGAGCTTGAGCGGTTAGATTTAAAAACTGCATTTTCTGCATGGAGAACTTGAGGAGGATCTTTACATGCAACAACCAGAGAGTTTTACAGTCTCAGAAAAAGAGGACTATGTTTGCTTGCTTTGAAAAGTCTTTTCTGATTTGAAACGATCACCAAGACAGTGGTACAAGAGGTTTGATTCCTTTATGACTTCTCATGATTTCAAAAGAAGTAGCTTTAACAATTGTGTTTACTTTAAGAAAAACATTGATGGTTCTTTTGTGTATCTACTTCTTTATGTTGATGACATGTTGATAGCAGCAAAACATAAAGGAGAGATAAGAAAGGTCAAAGCCCAACTAAGTGAAGAATTTGAGATGAAAGATTTGGGACTAGCAAAGAAGATACTTGGTATGGAGATTCTCAGAGATAGAAAAGCAAGTAAATTGTACCTAAGTCAGAAGGGGTACATTGAGAAAGTTCTTTGCAGGTTCAATATGCAGAGTGCTAAGCCTGTTAGTACTTCTTTAGCAGCCCATTTCAGACTTTCATCGGCTTTGTCTCCACAATCAGATGATGATATTGAGTACATGTCACATGTTCCATACTCTAGTGCAGTGGGATCTCTCATGTATGCTATGGTTTGTTCACCTCCAGATTTATCATATGCAGTCAGTGTAGTTAGCAGATATATGGCGAGTCCTGGTAAAGAACATTGGAAAGCAGTTTAGTGGATTTTAAGATACTTACGAGGTACTACTGATGTTTGCTTACAGTTTGGAAGAACTAGAGATGGAGTCATTGGGTATGTTGATGCTGATTTTGCCGGAGACCATGATAGAAGAAGATCTCTCACAAGTTATGTCTTTACAATCGAGAGGTTGTGCAATCAGTTGGAAAGCCACTTTGCAAACTACAGTCGCTTTGTCTACCACTGAAAGGTTTGAGTACATGGCGATTCTTTGAGGCTTGTAAAGAAGCTATTTGGTTGAAGGGACTCTTTAGTGGACTCAATGAAGACCTTCAAATCGATCTGATATTTTGTGACGATCGAGTGCAATCTTCCTTACAAAAGATCAAATGTTTCATGAGAGAACAAAACACATTGATGTTCGGTATCATTTTGTTCGTGATATTATTGCTCGTGGTGATATTGTTGTGAGCAAAATTAGTACTCATGAAAATCCTGCAGATATGATGACTAAGTCACTTCCTATAACCAAGTTTTAGCATTGCTTAGACTTAGTTGGTGTTCATTGTTGAAGTTAAACCCTTAAGGGGTTTTATGGAAGAGGTGGAGAACTTGTTCGTTGAGAGTTCGTGATGAAGAGCTTGTTCATTGAGAATCCGTGTCAAGGTGGAGATTGTTAGAATTAAGTGACCCGAATCCTTATTTAAATAAAATACAGTGGTAAAATAAAATAAAAGTAAAATCCATATTAGAATATATTGATTAGAATAAGGTGTTTTAATTTTACTACACTCCTATTAGAATATGGTTTTACAAGCCTATAAATAAACATAGTCTATTCCTCTTGTAATTATTTTCGAATTTGACATAGTGAATTTTCTTCTCTTCTGCCCGTGATTTTTTCCCGAAAAGGTTTCCGCATAAAATCTGTATGTTCTTTATTTTTATTTCTCTTTTCTTTACGATATATTTATCATTACCAACGTTATATTTTTCACATCAAAATTTGGTTAAATTATTTTCCGAATGAATTTAGTAGAATATTATTTTAAAACTGTACTCGTTGATAATTAAAATAAACAATGGAATCCATCGATCATGGCTATGAAGATTATACAGGTCCAAGTTCCAACCAGCTTAGGATTTCTAAACGATGCATTTTTCACCACGTTGTTGAAAGGGGAAATTAAAAATAGATATTGGTTTACAGAAAAGTGGCACGTGGGGAGACATATATACTGTTATAGATTCCACTATTCAAATAAAAATAAGAAAAAAAAGCCTTTATTTATTTTTATTTTCTATAAGAACTTATATGAACAACTCGAGCTCTTTTTTTTTTTATGTGAAAATGTGTGTATACGAAATGAAATGCTTTTAGGTAAGGGAAGGTTATAGATCTTGAACTTAACTTTGGATATAACTTATTTGTCTCTAGAATTTCATATAACCACGCACAGCGCTCCATGCCGATTGGTACAGCTAGCTAGTCCTGTTTGACCCCTTTGCCACTTCCCCCTTGTACTAGTATTTGTCAGTCTGTTTCAGTGCCCGAGGCTCCGAGTTGTAATAACGCGCAATTAGAGCTCCAAATCAACGCATCTTTTGCTTATAAATACTTGGAATCCGAAACAAAAACCATCTAATCTCCTGAGTTCTCTCAATTCACTCTTTTTCACCTCTTTCTCAAGTCTAGTCCTTCATTTCTGGAATATCAAATGGAAACATTGACATCTCCACAGCAGCAGAGTTCTGGACCCATAACTCGTGGGTGCCAATGGTTCAAGGCATTGCCAAACAAATTTTGTGATAAAACAATGGAGATTGTAAGGAAGACAAAGAAACTCGGACAAGATGATCCAAGAAGAATAGTTCATTCCCTAAAAGTAGGGCTAGCTCTAACGCTTGTTTCATTGTTCTACTACTTTAAGCCACTCTATGATGGTTTTGGAGACAGTGCAATGTGGGCTGTTCTAACTGTTGTAGTTGTCTTAGAATTCTCCGTAGGTGAGTCCATAACACAAACAATATATGGCAGTGTTTAATCTGTCATTGTCATCTTTGTCACTTCTTTTTTTCTAAACTTGTGCAGGTGCAACACTAGGTAAAGGTTTCAATAGAATGTTAGCGACATTCGTTGCAGGTGGCTTAGGCGTTGGAGCTCACTGCTTAGCAACTCTTGCTGGAAGAAAAGGGGAACCCATCTTGATAGCAACTTTTGTCTTCATTATAGGTAAGATCACATATACTAGTTACAAACTTCTCAGATTATATATCCATGGAGTTCATTTCAGTATCTAACTCATCGTCTGAATCATCTTGGACTTTTTGCAGCTGTAATTATGACATTTATGAGATTCTTCCCAAAAATGAAAGCAAGATATGACTATGGACTGTTGATATTCATTTTGACCTTCTGCTTAGTATCTGTATCGGGTTACCGAGATGACCAAGTGCTAAAAATGGCCCATGAAAGGTTCTCAACCATCTTAGTTGGTAGCTGTGCTTCTCTTATTGTTTGTATCTGCGTTTGCCCGGTTTGGATCGGTGAGGATCTCCACAACTCGGTAGCTACTAACATGGAAAAGCTTGGGAATTTTTTTCAAGGTACAAATTCATGTCCACTTATTATATTTGAATAATGGATTATTGTTTTAATCCTCCACATGCAATTACTAATAATTTAATGTACACAAAACAGCCTTTGGAGACGAATATTTCAAAGTATCTGAAGGACATGATCAGTCCAGTGAGAATAATAAGTCATATCTTCAAGGATATAGAAGTGTTCTAACCTCTAAAAGCAGTGAAGAAACAATGGTAAGTGATCAGCAAATTAACCTTAAGGCGTTAGTTGGTTTAACTAAATCGACTAGCTTATTCAATATTTCAATGTTCATACATCCTGCAGGCTAATTTTGCAAGATGGGAACCCGGCCATGGTCCATTCGGGTACCGTCATCCATGGAAAATGTACCTGAAAATTGGAAACCTTACTCGGGACTGTGCTTACAAAGTTGAAGCTCTTAACAACTACCTTAACAGTAAAATCCAGGTATAAAAATGAAGATTTATATTTAATGAACTGCCAGAGCATAATTCTATCGTTCATTCACCAATTAATACAAATGTCCTCATAGACTCCTGTAGAAATCCGTGGGCAAATTCAAGGGCAGTGCAAAAGGGTCAGCCTGGAATGTAGCCGAGCTTTGAAGGAAATGGCGTTGACATTTCGTAAAATGGTTCGAACAAAATCTGCTATTGTGCACATTGATAGCTCAAAGGAAGCTGCTGAAGAGCTCAAAACCCTCCTGAGAACAAATCTTTGGGAAGAAGCCGATTTGCTGGAGATTATACCAGCTGCTTCAGTTGCTTCACTTCTGCTGGAAATCATTGAGTGCATTGAGAAAATTTCTGAAGCTGTAAATGAATTGGCGAAGGCCGCAGCCTTTAGAAACGGGAATGCTACAGTCGTGCCCGAACAACCAGATTCCATCCACCAGGGAGAAGTCCAACATGATTCTAACACTGCCATGCCTGTGCCACATATTGCGATAATAGTGGCGGAATAATTATAATTTTTACGAGAAATGAAAACTTTATTGTGTAATTTTTTTATTCTCTAACAATTTTTTCTTCTGATTCTTCATATTTCTTTACCACGGAATTGTAGTTATTTTTTAGAAACATAATGATAAATTTAGTATGTAATGTTGGCTAAATTTGGAGAAAATGTTCATTTTAAAAAATATTTAAGGAAATGTATTTTTTTTTTATATTTAGGAAAATAAGTCAGAAAACTTGTCTTAAAAGAAGGTTTTTTTTTTTTTTTTTTTTTTTTTACTTTTTGATATATTAATTTTTTTGCTAGATAGTTAAATATTAATGATTTTATCTTTAGTCCTAGGTTAGATTCTTCTCCTCCTCACATTTATATTTTTTTTATTTTATATTGTTTTAAGCTTTGTTTTTATTTTTAATTACTATTTTTAACACATTAGCTTATTTGGTTAGATAATTAAATAATTGTGATTTTATTTTTGAGTCTTAGGTTTAATTCCTCTTTTAAGCAAAACAATTTGCTTAGCTTTACATCCATCCCAAGCTATCATTTCTAACACATCGGTGGTATAGGTGTTCATGGGCCGGGCCGGGTTCAATTAAAAAATCAGGCTCATTTACTAGGCTCGGGCTCGGCCTGGCCCGAAAAATGGGCCTAAAATTTTACCCAAGTCCGACCCGGATAAAAATGCTAAAACCTGAGCCCGACCCGGCTCGCCCGTATTAATTTTTTATATAATTTTTAAATATATATAATACATCAAAAATATTAAAAACATCAAAATAAATATTTCCCAACAAATTGAAAATAAATTTTAAAAAATATGTAGACTTAAATAACACTAAGATAAATACAACTTAACAAGCAAATGCCTCTAAAATAATAACAAAATTAACAAATGCCTTTAAAATAATAACAAAATTAACAATAAAATAAGTTTTATATAATATCCAAATAATAACAATAAAATAGTAGCAACATAATAGTAAAATAGTAGCAAAATAGGGAGAAAACAACAAGAAAATAACATTAAAAAAAAAGAGCATATTTTTTTTGTCCTTTAGTGAATTCGGGCGGTCTTATTTTTTTGTCCAAACCCATTTTTCGGGCTTATATTTTTGCCCAAACCTTCCCACATTTCGAGCGGGCCTTTGGGCCAGGCCGGGTGGCCCGACCCATGATCAGGTCTACCGATTGGGTAGGCTTTATATTTTTTATTTCATGTTGTTTCAAGTTTTTTTATTTATTTTTAATTCATTTTTTAATTAATAACTCCTTTATTTATAAAATCAAATAATTATTACAAATTATATAATAAAAAATATATTTTTGATAAAATTGATATTTATCATTATGTTAAATATATTTATTTTTTAAAAACAACAACTAATATTGTGGGTATGGTGATTTCTAATATTATAAAATTAAGTAATTATTTCAAATATCATTATTATTTTTATATGTAAAATATTTCAATTAATTATTTCAAATATCATTATGTTTATATGTGAAACATTTCAAATAATTATTTCAAATACACATACAAAAATATATAATATTAGAATTTATTTCACTCATGATATGGATTGAAAAAAAAATATTACACGTATAAAATTTATATTTACTAAAAGTAATGATATTTGACAATAACTATTTGAAGGTGAATTAACCAAATATGCTGATTTTTTTCAACATATTTAACGATTTAGGTTGTTTTTTTATATTTATTGGGACATGTTATTTTTGAAGAGAGAAATGAAAACGCAACTTGTAAGACGCGATTTCAGGCCAACAGTAACTCTTCCCCCCCAATGGTCACAATTCCAATGGCTACAATACCCCAACAACCATATTTTTTTCCTTATATAAACCCCTCCAAACTTCATTTTTTTCAATTCAAACTCTATTCTCAATTCTCGCGATAATTTTGTTTTAAATCCTTTTATGATTCCTAACCTCTTCGATTTTATTTTATTCCTTATAATTTGTAAAATAGCAAATCAACTTATTCGTTTGGATGAAAAGCACATTATCAGCGTTCAATTACAAATGATAATAAAATTTTATTAAATTATTTAATTTTAATTGGTTAATTATTATGCTGTTAACATTATTAATTTTTTTATGTTTATATAAGCAGGCCGAAGATCGAATTTTGGAGACGTACATGCACAATTTAAGTAATAGTGCATCGATTGCCATTCATGGACACTTGCGAGATGCGAGATTCTTATACATGGCTCACATGCTCAAGGGGACTAAATTGGATCCCCCACTTATCAGTGTTTTGGTTGAAAGATGGAGACCGGAGACACACACATTCCATCTTCCCTGCGGTGAGTGTACAATTACACTTGAAGACGTTGGTTTACAACTCGGTCTACCGGCCAATGGAGAAGTCGTTACAAGCCAGTGGAGTGCAACATGCGAGCATCTACTAGGGAAGGTGCCAAACAAGTTTAGGGATAGTCGGATTGAGATGGGATGGTTGGAGGACAATTTCAAACATATCGAGGCCTCTGCGAGTGACGTTGAAAAAGAACAATTTGCGCACGCATTCATCTTGAGGTTGATCAGGGGTCTGCTTATGCTAGATAAATCTCGAAATCTGGTACATTTAAGGTGGCTACAACTACTAGGCGACTTGAAAGAAGTAGGACGACTTAGTTAGGGATTAGCGATGCTGACAACGTTGTACTGAGAAATGTGTCAAGCAACGAACCAGAAAAAGTTAAAATCGATGGTTGCATACTCTTTCTTCAATCATGGGCATGGTATCGACTACCATTTTTACGCTCCCGAATGGACCCCCTTTATGATTTCCCACTCGTAATATGGTAAAATTCTTTTAATAATATCATTATCCTATTTTTTTAATTATTGTAATTTTAAAATAACATATTATTTAAATAGGTGGAACAATCGTGCGAGACACATAGGTATATCAACCGAGCCCGAGGATATCTGGCTAGATTTAGATCAACAAACTGAAGAGGAGGTTAGTTTATTAAATTCAAAGTTATATAATATTTAATTCAAACATTTGAAATTAAATATTAGGCACGTGCTAAAATTTATAAATTCGTACTGTAATTTGTATAGATGCCATATGTGGATCCAAGAATTCAAGAATGCATCCTTGACAAATTTTTGGCCAATCGCAACATTTGGCATGTCAAAGTGTCATTGATCATTTTTGCAATGGTCCAGATGCATGAATTCGACCAAGTGATGCGACAGTTCGGGTGTATACAACGTATTTCGCTACCACCCTAGGAGCTCGATGACCTGCACAAGATCGAATTACGGTGGAGACTCGAGGAAGATTGGCCAACATTCCACAATAAGTATATCAAGATGTGGCAGCATAGGTACGATTACTTGCCAACGCATGAATCGTTTCTCACACCGAAGTTGGCGACATCTTTGGACTACATAAATTGGTTCAGACATAACAACAAGTCATATCTACTACCAGATGCAGAAATGAGTATGAAACGTCTTCATAGGAGGCCAAGACGAGGGACTATCAATCCTAGGTCGGGAGAATATGCCGCAGGGGGATCAACATTGGGTCCAACTCGACACAAGGACCCAATTTTCGTGCAACCTCCCAATCAGTATGGTTCATATATTTTTTATGCTAACCCAATTTAGTTTACACAAGCACCACAGCATGCACCATCATTCACTGCATCAACACCTTCTTCAGGTGTATATTTCGCACCATCACCACCCACCGCACCATATTACACGCCAATGTTGCTAGCAACACCGATGCATCTGAAATTGCTAACAATCCCTACCTTTTATCCACAACCGGGTTATACGACACCATACAGTTATCCATCGATAGTGTCGCAAACACCCCAGCATCATTGCTTTATCTAGGTGGGTTTTCTTTGCAACTGCATATTCATATAGGGGGGATGTACGATGGGCAACTATGACCTAGACGCAGTCATCCACGAAGAAATGAGATAATATGGAGATCAACATCGAGGTGCAAATGAAGATGAAGATGAAGAGTTGCTACCCCAACTTATTCAATGGAACCCTAGGCGCACCCAACGCCCACCCTATTGTGGCACACATTCGGGATGTCGATGATTATTTTCTTTGTAATTTTTCTCAAATACTTCATTATTCAGTTTGTTAAATTTTAATCTGCATTGTAATAAATGTTTCCACCCATAATGCACTTGTTCCACTTTCATTGACACCAAATTGTATACTTTATTTTACATCCCAAATGTACACTTATTTACAATTTACGCAACAAATTTATTAAATTGGTTTGTTTTGTACCATATCGTATGGTTAGTTCGAATGATTGTTTTCATTTTTGTTACTTTTTCATTTAAGTTTTTCTCCCTCAATTTGTTAATTACAATATTTTTAAAAGGAAATGATTTGTTCAGAAGGTACAAGAAAAGATTTAGAAATATTTTATTTCGTATTGTAATATATCTTACTTCAATAATTAATATTAACTTACAATTTCCACAAAAAATAAATGAATAAATGAACATGTTGAATTTTTACGATTTTTTTGTATGTTTGCTTTTTTCTATGTTTATCAATGAATGAGTTAGTGTTTTAATTGGCTCTTCTTCTCGATGTTTCTTTCAGGTGTGGACATGTTGGCTTAGTATGCCTTGGGTTCCTACAGTAACTACATCACCTCGGTTGGTCTATCTGCTCATGAACATTCATATCACCTTGTATTCGAGTTAAGTTTGACCGACCTTTTAGCTTTTGCCGCAAGTTAACATCCGGTACCAACTCGAAAGGACTGTGCGAGGTAGGTGGTCACATACTTTCATCCGATACATGTGGGAATTTAGATTTCCAAACATTATATGTGCGTTGTAGTTTGTAAGCTTCATCAACATAAGTCATGCAATCTATGTGTCAAGGCACATACCGTAATTGTATGTGCGCATGGATAACTAAGTGCTTGAAATCTCCCATAGCCGCAGGTCCTTCATCTCAAGTCTACACGATATGCTCCCACGATAACTTCGTCATCGGGTCTATAAAACTCCGTAACATGAAATATTTGATTTGGACGCGAGTGACACATTAAATACATTGAGGATTCTCTTTTTGCATTTTCTCCTGATTTGTCTCTAACTAACTATGATCACAATAAAGGAAAGCGCACCTATCGTTTAATAGTATAGTTATGGTAAGACCGAAAATATCGTATCCACAAGGACCAAGAGTACTAGTAATTACTATCTTTCTATTATCTAGCCTAAGAATTGGAGTAATTTCTTTTTTAAACTAAAACCAATTAATTAAAACACGATAAAGATTAAATTAGGAAAATACTTTTAGACAACTTATGTGATGGAGGCAATACCTAAGGAACAATCCACGTAGACTTCACTTATCACTTTTGATTCATATGATTTATTCACTTGACTTAATCCGTAGAAGTCCCTGATTTATGTTAATATCTCTCTCGAGACTAAAAACAACTGACTCTAGGTTGATTAATTGAAATCTCTTTCTAATTAAAACCCCTATTATCGCATTAACTCGATCTATGGATTCCTTATTAGATTTGACTCTAATCCGTGATTTTGCCGCCCTATTTCTAGGGTTGCAATCAACTCCGCTTAATTGTGTTGATCTACTTTTAAACAGTGACTTTTGCTCCTCTGAATAAGCACATTCGACTTGAATCAATAACCTGAATTATCAAAACAAGAATAAGAACTCACAATTAAGAATAAGAACAAGTATTTATCTCATAAATCAAATAATAATAAGATCTGTCATAGGTTTCATCCCCTTAGGTAATTAAGGGGTTTAGTTCTTAACGATAGAGGGAAACATCATAGAATAGGAAAAACAACAAAACATAAGAAAACCCAAAAACTTCTAAAGAACTTGATGGGAGATCTTCAGTCTTGATGGAGATCCTTCTTTCGATCTGCTCCCGATGGCTGTCTTCGAGTATTTTCTGCCTTCTGCTCTGCGTCCCCCTTTAGGTTACCCCCTAGGGTGTTTATATAGGCTTTGGAACACCTTTCTTGGCCCACAAGTAACCTTTTCCGGATAGAATTAAACTTAAGTATGGCCGGGACACGCCCGTGTTCGATTCCTTAGACCGTGCTTGCTGCTGCTCGCCACACACGACTATATGGTCTGTCCGTGTACGTTTATTGTAACACCCCTAACCCGTATCCGTCGCTGGATTAGGGTTAAATGTATTACCAGATAGATCAGAAACGTTTACAGACATTTCATAATGCAAGCCATCAATTGCAATCACTGTGTCCCTTAGATAGGTCACCAAGACCTTAAGCATGCTTTAGAGAAGGGTCGGGACTAAACCGAACACATACATAAATTCTCAGAAATTTAAAACTTTTGAACAACTGCAGAGGTCATACGCGCGTGCAATCGGGCCGTGTGCCTCCCGACTACTAGACACACCCATGTGTCTGGCCGTGCCAAAGCAGGGCATGTATCTCGACTTATCCCCACGGCCACGTGCACGCCCGTGTACCATGGGGCGTGTACTCTTAGGCTAGAATCGACTTAATCCTACGGTCACTAGGCACGCGCCGTGTGGCACAACCTGTGTATGCATAACATGCCCTTTGCAAGGCCGATATGCCACCCACACTTGGGTTTACCCTACAAGCATCATACCAATTCATTTCAAACACATTTGACATTCAAAAATTTATGTCAAAAGATCAACATGTAATTTCATCCAATCACAACTTTAATCATGCTAACTTATATACCAATTTGTACAACCAAAACATATATACATCCAAGCATGAGTCATCTACATTTACCTTCCATATTACCATTTCTTTGATCAAATATACATACTCAAATTTCATCCATATGCTTACCATAAACTTGACCATTTCATAGTCATGTAATCATACCAAAAACAACATCATATACCATATTCATAATTACATAATACCAACATATAACTAGCCACATCACATGGCTAAGTTCATCTCAAACATATACCAAATGACTAGCCTATACATGCCATATTAGGTTATATACACATTCAAAAGTACCAAAGTTGAGTTTGATAGTGTGATGATGATCCTTGACGATTCTCGAGCCTTTCGTAGCTTTGACGACCTATAAAACAGAGTAAACACACACACAGAGTAAGCTTTCCAAAAGCTTAGTAAGCCATATACAAATAAACTTAGCACGCAATACACATAGCTACATTTATACATCGACATTAATACCTCTCATGTGCAAAATTCATCACATATCTTTTGGCTCATTTGTTTAGCCATCACTTACCACATTTCTCAAATCAAGCATCACTTATGCACAGAGCTCATTCAAGCTTATATATCACATATTATCTTATCAAATCCATATTCACATTCTTTTTGGTAAATTCATATATGTATACTTACCTTTCATACACATACATAGTGTACCTTTCAACGTACCTGAATCATTATATAATTCACTTAGTCATTCACATCTCGGACTTGCCCGTTGAACCGTTCGGAATCTAATAGGGTGCTCGGAATGCTCAGAATAGTCATACAATGCCAACGTCCCAGACGTGGTCTTACATGCAATCAGATATTGATGCCACTGTCCTAGACAGGGTCTTACACGTAAATCTCATATCGATGCCAACGTCCCAGACGTGGTCTTACACGTAAATCTCATATCGATGCCAACGTCCCAGACGTGGTCTTACACGTAAATCTCATATCGATGCCAACGTCCCAGATGTGGTCTTACACGTAAATCTCATATCGATGCCAACATTCCAGACGTGGTCTTACACGTAAATCTCATATCGATGCCAACGTCCGAGACGTGGTCTTACACGTAAATCTCATATCGATGCCAACGTCCCAGACATGGTCTTACACGTAAATCTCATATCGGTGCCAACGTCCCAGACGTGGTCTTACACGTAAATCTCATATCGATGCCAACGTCCCAGACGTGGTCTTACACGTAAATCTCATATCGATGCCAACGTCCCAGACATGGTCTTACACGTTATCACATAACAGACACCTATGCCATGACATATACAACTCTATCTTCTTCTAGGTTCAAACGGAACTTCTCGGACATCGTCAACTTGTTGATCTATATATACATATTCGGATTTCGCATACATTCCATTACAATTGATATTCATAGCAATCCAAATTTCATATTTACACAAATAATTCAATTCAAATGCATTTATTTGTATATCGACTTACCTCGAACGGGAAGAACGGGGATAAACGACTATTCAATAACTTTTGATTTCCTGCAATCTAAGTCCGTTTTCTTCGGTTCTTGATCTATACATATTCAAATTTAATCCACTTATTCAATAGTTCATTCAATTCAATCCAAAAACATATATTTAGGGCAATTTATAAATTAGCCCTTACATTTTCACAATTAGAGAAATCACAAAATACACAAAATCTCAATACACCCATGCTTAGCCGAATGTTCATGTAGCTCATTCAAGTCCTTACATTTCATTTATTTCACAATTTAGTCCCTCAAAATATTATTTTCTCAATTTAGTACAAATTACTCAAAATCACAAAAACTCCAAAGACAAAACTTGTTAATCTAACACATATCTTTCATTTTTCACCATCAAACATTACAAAACTCATATGTTCATCAATGGAAAACTTCAAAATATTCATCAATTCACAAAATTGGAGCATGGGTTATGAAGAGCACAAAGCAATGATTACAAAAACGTAGAAATTATCAAAAACCGAAACCAAATCATACCTTAATTAAGCCAAACCATAGCCGAAACCCTTGAAAGCTTTTGTTCTTTTTTTTTTCTTTTCTTATTTCTCGGCAAATAAAGATGATGATAATGGCTTGTCTTTCTTTTATTATAATATAACATTATAATATATATTAATATAAATTTTAACTTATAAAACATATACATTTATTAGCCTTGCTGTCCACTATCATTGCTAAAAGGTCAAATTGCATCATAAATCCTCATAAATATGAAGACACACCAATTAAGCCACTCAATCAAATGGAAGGCTACTTTTACCTTTTATACAATTTAGTCATTTTATCAAATTAAACACACAAATGGACAAATTAATTCACGAAACTTTAACACATGCTTAAACACATATCATAGGCACAGAAAATAATATTAAAATATTTTTTCTAACTCGAATTTGTTGTCTCGAAACCACTGTTCTGACTAAGGTCTAAACCAGACTTTTACAATTCTCCCCCCTTAGGGATTTTCGTCCCCGAAAGTCTTACAGTTGAATAGGTTCGGATATTGCTGTCTTATTGAATCTTTAGGCTCCCATGTAGCCTCTTCCACTTCGTGCCGATCCCACAATACTTTAACTAACGAAATTTTCTTATTTCTCAAGTCTTTCACTTCACGAGCTAAAATACGGATTGGTTCCTCCTCATATGTCATATCGGATCAGATTTCAAACTCAGACGAAGTAATCACATGTGATGGATCGAATCTGTATCAGCGAAGCATTGACACGTGAAATACATTATGAATCTTTTTTAGCTCGGATGGCAATAACAATCTGTACACAACAGGTCCAACACACTCAATGATCTCATACGGTTCGAGGAACCTCGGACTCAATTTGCCTTTACGTCCAAATCTGAGTACTTTCTTCCATGGAGATACTTTCAAAAACACTTTGTCACCGATATTAAACACAATGTCTTTTCTTTTCAATTCTGCGTAGGATTTCTGACGATCAGACGCTGCTTTTAGACTATCTCGGATTACTTTCACTTTCTGTTCAGTGTCTTTTATCAAATCAACCCCGTGTAGCTTATTTTCACTGAGTTCAGACCAATTCAAGGGTGTTCAACATTTTCGTCCGTACAGAGTTTCATAAGGTGCCATTCTGATGCTCGACTGAAACTATTATTATATGCAAATTCAATCAATGGCAGTTACTGATCCCACGAACCATTAAACTCAAGGATACAACATCTTAACATATCCTCGAGTATCTGAATAATTCGTTCAGACTGACAATCTATTTGCGGGTGAAAAGCTGTACTGAAATGCAATTTTGTGCCTAAAGCTTCTTGAAATTTCTTCCAAAACCGCGATGTAAACCTCGGATCTTTGTCTGATACAATGGACAATAGCACCCCGTGTAATCTCACAATATCAGAAATATAAAGCTTGGTTAATTTATCAAGTGAGTAATCAGATTTCACCGGAATAAAATGGGCGAATTTCGTCAATCGATCAACTACGACCCCAATCACATCTTTCTTTCTCGGTCTCAGAGGCAATCCAGAAACAAAGTCCATCGTCACTCTATCCTATTTCCACTCGGGAATCAGAATCGGTTGAAGCAAACCAGATGGAACCTGATGTTCAGCCTTAACTTGCTGGCAGACTAAACATTTTGACACAAAATTAGATATGTATCGTTTCATACTAGACCACCAATAATGTTGCTTCAGATCATGGTACATCTTAGTACTTCCTGGATGAACAGATAGGCGACTATTATGTGCTTCTTTCAAAATCAACTGAATCATTTCTAGGTTTCTCGAAACACAAATTTGATCTCGAAACCTCAAGCAGTCGTCAACATCAACTCAAAATTCAGAATTAGAGTTCAAATCACACTGAGCTCGTTTCGCTATCATTTCATTATCAACTTTCTGAGCATCACAAATCTGCTGTAAAAACAATAGTTTTTGCTTTTAAGTCAGCTAACACTGAACCATCATCAGATCGATCTAAATGAGCATTTATTGCATGTAATGTAAACAGTGATTTCTGACTCAATGCATCGGCGACAACATTTGCTTTACCTAGGTGATAATCTATTACAAGTTCATAGTTTTTTAACAGCTCTAACCACCTTCTATGACGTAGATTTAAATCTTTCTAGGTCATCAGATATTTTAGACTATTCATACTTCACATCTTTCTGAAGCAATCTAGTCAATGGAGTAGCTATTAATGAAAAGCCTTTTTACGAACCTTCGGTAATATCCCGCAAGTCCCAGAAAACTGCGAACTTCAGACACATTCTTCAGAGGTTTCCATTCCAGAATAACTGAAATCTTACTCGGATCGACTCGTATTCCAGGGGCTGATACAATATGTCCCAGAAACCAACTTCAAGCAACCAGAATTAATTCATCATTATGACATCTCAAATCAATGGTCTTTCTTTTACTATTTATGACAGCATCATGCAATGTTAACAAGTCCATACCCAGAATTATATCAAACTCATCAAACGGTAATAGCATCAGATCAGTAGGAAAACAGATATCTCGAACCATCAACGGACAGTTCTTGCATACTTTGCCAACCAAAACGCTTTTACCTAAGGGGTTCGATACTCTAATAACAAATTTAGTAAACGCTACAGGAAAAGTCTTACTGGATACTAAATTCATGCATATATATACGAATGAGTAGAACCAGGGTCTATTAATGCAATCACAGAAGTATCATAAAGAGTAAATGTGCCAGTAATAACATCTGGCGATGAAGCTTCCTAACAAGCTCGAATGGCATACGCTCTGGCAGGAGCTCTAGCTGCAGATCTCACAACAGCATCTTTCGAGGTTCTCTGACTATCACTAATATTTATTGCATTTTGGAAAGGTTTACCTCTCGCTGGAGCATTTTCAGATCTCAGATTCTGAACAATCTCTTGCTCTACAGACTCTGGGCAATCGCGAATGAAATGATCTAACGATCCACATCTAAAACAAGCTCGATCATTCAATCTACAACTTCCCGTATGTCTTTTACCACAATGCTTACATTCAGGTCGACCAGATTGGACATTTCCTACACTAGCCATCAATGTTACTAGAGCTTTGGAGCTCAACTGTAACCTAGCTCGATCTCTATTCGATTGTCCCACATTAGCCTTTGAACGTCTGTGCTCATCTCTGAATTTCTTTGAAGCAGACTGAAATGATTTGCTCAGAAATCTCTTTCTCGCATCTCTAGCTTGAAACTCAGCTTTTCTTTTATCTTTTCCAAGTGCCTCAGCTTTGCACGCTCGATCAACAAGCACAACAAACTCTTTTATTTTCAAAATCCCAAAAGCAAACAAATATATTCATTTAAGCCATCTTTAAACCGTTTACACATTATTGCCTCGGTTGTTACACATTCTCAAGCATACTGACTCAATCTCACAAATTCTCGTTCATATTCAGTAACAGACATACGGCCCTGTTTCAATTCTAGAAACTCTTTCTGTTTCTGATCAATGAATCTCTGAATGATGTATTTCTTCCGGAACTCATACTGGAAGAAATCCCAAGTAACCCATTCCTTTGGAACCACAGAAATCAAAGTCTTCCACCACCGATATGCTGCATCTCGTAACAAAGAAACAACACACTTTATACATTCTTCAGGAGTCAATGACATCTCATAAAATACTCGAATAGTGTTCTCTAACCAAAAATCAGCTTTCTCAGCATCATCATCACTTGTGGCCCTGAATTCTTCGGCCCCATATTTACAGATTTTGTCGACTAAAGGCTTATTCAACAGATTTATACCCATTACCGGAGGCACAAATGAGGTCTGAGGGGGATTAGACGGGGGCGGAGGTTGTGAAATAGCCGGATTATTTCTTACAAACTGAGTGAACCACTCACTCATCATTTGGAAGAAAGCTTGTTTAACTTCTCCCTCTTAACCGCTCGTAGCCGGTCTCGAATCAAAGGGCGCTGTCCTTTGAGCGGGAGCAGGTGCATTGCTTTCTACATCGTCAGCTACGGCTTTTTTGGGATCCATTACTATACGGTAAACACATTTTACACGTCAGGATTCATCGCACTATCATAGTTCGGCTATGTGGCATGTATAGCTATACTCTCACACGCTACGTTAGTCCGAGAATTGACTAAATTGTAGCTCTAATACCAACCAAATGTAACACTCCTAACCCGTATCCGTCGCTGGATTAGGGTTAAAGGTATTACCGGACAGATAGGAAACGTTTACAGATATTTCATAATGCAAGCTATCAATTGCAATCACGGTGTCCCTTAGATAGGTCATCGAGACCTTAAGCATGCTTTAGAGAAGGGTCGGGACTAAACCGAACACATACAGAAATTCTCAGAAATTTAAAACTTTTTGAATACTGTAGAGGTCACATGCCCATGCAGTCAGATCGTGTGCCTCCCACGACTACTAGACACACCCATGTGTCCTGGCCGTGCCAAAACAGGGCATGTATACTGACTTATCCCCACAGCCACCAGACACGCCCGTGTACCATGGCCATGTACTCTTAGGCTAGATACTGACTTAATCCCACGGTCACTAGGAACACCCATGTGCCATACCCGTGTATGCATAACAGGCCCTTTGCAAGGCCAATATGCCACCCACACTTGGGTTTACCCTACAAGCATCATACCAATTCATTTCAAACACATTTGACATTCAAAAATTTTTGTCAAAAGATCAACATGTAATTTCATCCAATCACAACTTTTATCATGCTAACTTATATACCAATTTGTACAACCAAAACACATATACATCCAAGCATGAGTCATCTACATTTACCTTCCATATTACCATTTCTTTGATCAAATATACATACTCAAATTTCATCCATATGCTTACCATAAACTTGACCATTTCATAGTCATGTAATCATACCAAAAACAACATCATATACCATATTCATAATTACATAATACCAACATATAACTAGCCACATCACATGGCTAAGTTCATCTCAAACATATACCAAATGACTAGCCTATACATTCCATATTAGGTTATATACACATTCAAAAGTACCAAAGTTGAGTTTGATAGTGTGATGATGATCCTTGACGATTCCCGAGCCTTTCGTAGCTTTGACGACCTATAAAACAGAGTAAACACACACACAGAGTAAGATTTCCAAAAGCTTAGTAAGCCATATACAAATAAACTTAGCATGTAATACACATAGCTACATTTATACATCGACATTAATACCTCTCATGTGCAAAATTCATCACATATCTTTCGGCTCATTTGTTTAGCCATCACTTACAACATTTCTCAAATCAAGCATCACTTATGCTATAACATCCTAAATTTACAGGCCTATACATTTAGTGTAGGGATAGGTTTACTATGTTAATTTAATTGATAGGGGTCTAAATTTGGGCCTAGAATTAGGAAAAAAGGCCCAGATTAAAGTGGCATCATTAACAGTTAAAAAGGAACAAGTTTTGGGTCGTAAGGAGCCCATGTTTTAGGCCAAATTCGGCACTTTAAAAGAAGAGAGGGTGACATCACACGCAAGGAATTAGGGGCCCAAGTATTAAGTTTAATGAGGCCCAAATATTTTAATTTTAGTGTGTTAAATTTGGCATTAGGGATTAGTAGAGGTGGACGGCTACAAGGCTATAAAATAGGAGAATTTATGTGGATTTTTAAGTGATAATATCATAGATAAAAAGGAGAAAAGTTAGGAGCTTATCTTCAAGGGAAGTGTTGGCCGAAAATCCACCACCTAGAGGAGTGTAAAATTCGGCTACTGCATGGCAAGGAGGGTGCCGAATTTCTCCTCTCTTTTAGCTTGAATTTTAAGGGCGTTTTTGATTTTTAGCAGTAGGTGCCAAAATATCTATAAATAGGGGGGCTAGCTCCTTGATTCTGACACTAAAAACCTTAAATTTCTCTCCCATTGTGCCAAAATTCCCTAGCCTCTCCCTCTCCAATTTCTTTTCTCCAATTTCTTTAAAAGCCGAAACTCTTCTCCACTTTTTTCCTTCTTGTGCCGATTTCTCTAGAAAGCCGAAGCATCCATAGTCTTTTCTTCTATTCATCCTATTTGAGAATTAGTTCTATACTTCCGGCATTTAAATCTTCCGTGGGCATTGTCGAATCCTCTCTCTAGTGCTAGCCGAATCTCCTATGCTAAGGTAAGTGTTGATTTTTGATTAGTTCTCATGATCTATTCCCAGTTTTTGAAAGGCAAAAGCCAAAAGCTAATAGTTTAATGGTTTTATAATGGGCGGCAATTCGGGATTTGAAGGAAGCTTAGTCGACTAGACCTAAAAGTCAAAAATCATAAGTCTCCAATTTCGGGATTTCAAGGAGAGGCCTATTTTCGCAATTGTTCTGGCTTTTAAGCAAGGCTATAGATTGAGGATAATAGATCCAGATAGCAAGGAAATCGACTAAGAATATTGGATTTCGCAATATCAGGTGTGTAATTATCCACACCATCTAGATCTGCTTGATTAATATATGAAAATAAGTATTACATGTTTTGTTAAATGCCGAAACCCCGGCATATTGATAGGAACCCAAAGAGGGTAAAGCAAATCACCAGGTTAGTAAATGATCTGATTAAATGTTATAAGTATACTGATTTTATGTGATTGCATGGGTTGGGTTTGATGAAAGGAGGAAGTTATATGTTGTAGCAATTTTTATCGTGATCTGTTGTAGCGGCTTCTGCCGTGATCTGTTGTAGTGGCTACGGCCATGATCGATGATGAGCGGCACGACTACCATCAAGGCGTGTAGCGGTGTGGGTTGATTGTAGAAATCCCCAATGATGTGAATGGTGGTACGGGCGTGTAAGCGGATGGACACCTAGGATATGGGTTGGGCTTTGCATATTATTTTTGTTATTTATATTTTGATTATTCATTTTATGGGGCTAAAGCCCAAATCTAATGATGCATGAGGGTTGCACACCGAGTCTCGCGACTCACCCTTTAATTTTAACCATCTCGGGTGACACTTAGGGCATCGGACCAGGTGGAGAGAGGAGAGCAAGGTGGCCATGCGTGAGCTTTGAGAATCAAACAAAAAGACTTAGTCTAATATTTGATTTTCATTTAATTAATGGGTTCAAATTTCTTTGTAATAAGGCCATGGGCCACTAGACTACCATTTATGTTTTGTGATTTTGTTGGGCTTTTATTACTGGGTTTTAAGTTTTACGTTTTCAATTAAGTTAAGACGCATGAAATTTGGTTTTATTTAAAATCTACCAAGATAATTGGTTACTTAATATTTTATACTTTAATGAATTATTAAGCTTTGAAATAAAGGTGTAAACCTAGTAATTATTTTCCAAAATGCGACATGTTATGTAAAATCTCTTAAGTGACATACCTGATTCGGTTGTAGCGTTTGGGCCGGGTTTGGGGTGTTACAAATTGGTATCAGAGCCCGGTTCAAAACTCGGCTCTGGGGGTTTTTGGGCTCAAAACGTTTTCTAAAGATAGGCTTTTGAAATATGGATGTTTTTAAGTGATATCAGGTCGGTTAGCTCAGTATGGCACCTGCCTCTCCGGCCCAAGTCCGCCAGGTAAGCATTCTGAACCATTGTGTGATATAATATATGTGGGCTTGATGGGCTTGATGGGACGTAGGATAGTTAGATTAGAACTTGATGAACTTTAGGCCTAGCTGAAACAACTCCAAAAAAATCTCATAAGACTTAATTTCACTAAACAAACCCGTGAACAAGCCGCCAGACTAGGGTGTGGTAACAGGCATACGCATGTCTAGGATTGGATCCGGAAGAGCCTGGTATTTAAGCAGTCCTAGTGACTCACCTCCTCTTCACTGGAATCCTACCTGGTGCGTAGTGACTGTTCACCTTAGCCAAGTTAGGGTGTGGCAATGGGCATACACATGTCTAGGAGTGGATTCAGGGAGAGCTTGGTACTTAAGTAGTCCTAGCGACTCAACTCCTCTTCACTAGAATCCTACCTGGTGCGTGGTGACTATTCACCCTAGTTACGAGGACTTGTTGATGGGCTGAACCCATAATTAAAACCCGAAAGGGACCAACCACCCTATTTTGGCAAACAAAAACCCCTAAGTTTTGTACATTTCCAAAAAGATACACTTGATTTGAAAATGTTCACAGCTATGAAAAATTTACCCAAAAACCCTATGTTTACAAGAGTAACTAGATTTTCCAAAGTGCCCCTGTTTTGAAAAAAAAACATCAAAATATTCCTAGTTTGTAAATTACCGAAATACCCCCGGATTATAAAATTACCAATATACCCCCAAATTGTAAAATTACCAGAATACCCTCACTTCACGAAATCAACAAGGAACTTTATTATGAAAAATTACGAAAATACCCCTGTGGGATAAAATTACGAAAATACCCCTGGGTAGTGAATCAACGAAAACACCTTTACGTAAAGAATGTAAGTGCTTGGATGTTATTTGTATGATGTATGTGTTTTATTTTAGTTAGAGGTTACAAACTTGAGACTGTATTGTGAATGCGAATTCGAAAGAACTACTCTTAAACTATTGTTCATAAAACTGTTCGTGGTTAATCAGCGGAAGAAAACTAATAATTCATAAAATTTCTAAATAGATAAACGTGAATCGGTAAAATGAGTACAAGGGGACGAGGATGCTCTAGATGCTAACACTGGTGCGTACTCTACCATAGTATACTAAGTGTTTCTTTTGGCTTTAGAATCGGAGTGCGCAGCGAAAGCATAGTGGTGAGACTTGGGTAGTACGATTAATAGTTAGTTGGAAATTTCGAGGACGAAATTTCTTTAAGGGGGGTAGAACTGTAACATCCTAAATTTACGGGCCTATACATTTAGTGTAGGGATAGGTTTACTATGTTAATTTAATTGATAGGGGTCTAAATTTGGGCTTAGAATTAGGCAAAAGGCCCGATTAAAGTGGCATCATTAATGATTAAAAAGGAACAAGTTTTGGGTCGCAAGGAGCCTATGTTTTAGGCCAAATTCGGCACTTTAAATGAAGAGAGGGTGACGCCACACACAAGGAATTAGGGGCCCAAATATTTTAATTTAAGTGAGTTAAATTTGGCATTAGGGATTAGTAGAGGTGGACGGCTACAAGGCTATAAAATAGGAGAATTTATGTGGATTTTTAAGTGATAATATCATAGATAAAAAGAGAAAAGTTAGGAGCTTATCTTCAAGGGAAGTGTTGGCCGAAAATCCACCACCTAGAGGAGTGTAAAATTCTTGGCTCTTGCATGGCAAGGAGGGTGCCGAATTTCTCCTCTCTTTAGCTTGAATTTTAAGGGCGATTTCGGTTTTTAGCGAAGAGGTGCCAAAATATCTATAAATAGGGGCTAGCTCCTTGATTCTGACACTAAAAACCCTAAATTTCTATCCCATTGTGCCGAAATTCCCTAGCCTCTCCCTCTCCAATTTATTTTCTCCAATTTCTTTAAAAGCCGAAACTCTTCTCCACTTTTTCCTTCTTGTGCCGATTTCTCTAGGAAGCCGAAGCATCCATAGTCTTTTCTTCTATTCATCCTATTTGAGAATTATTTCTATACTTCCGGCATTTAAATCTTCCATGGGCATTGCCGAATCCTCTCTCTAGTGCTAGCCGAATCTCCTATGCTAAGGTAAGTGTTGATTTTTGATTAGTTCTCATGATCTATTCCCGGTTTTTGAAAGGCAAAAGCCAAAAGCTAATAGTTTAATGGTTTTATGATGGGTGGCAATTCAGGATTTGAAGGAAGCTTAGTCGACTAGACCTAAAAGTCGAAAATCATAAGTCTCCAATTTCGGGATTTCAAGGAGAGGCCTATTTTCGCAATTGTTCCGACTTTTAAGCAAGGCTATAGATTGAGGATAATAGATCCAGATAGCAAGGACATCGACTAAGAATATTGGATTTCGCAATATCGGTGTGTAATTCTCCACACCATCTAGATCTCGCTTGATTAATATATGAAAATAAGTATTACATGTTTTGTTAAATGCCGAAACCACGGCATATTGGCGGGAACCCAAAGAGGGTAAAGCAAATCACCAAAGTTAGTAAATGATCCGATTAAATGTTATAAGTATACTGATTTTATGTGATTGCATGGGTTGGGTTTGATGAAAGGAGGAAGTTATATGTTGTAGCGGTTTTTACCGTGATCTGCTGTAGCGGTTCCTTACCGTGATGATGTTGTAGCGCCTGCGTGTGATTCGTTGTAGTGGCTACGGCCATGATCGATGATGAGCAAAGACGATCGCCATCAAGGCGTGTAGCGATGTGGGTTGA
Organism: Gossypium sturtianum; assembly: GCA_025698515.1. Lineage (NCBI taxonomy): Eukaryota > Viridiplantae > Streptophyta > Magnoliopsida > Malvales > Malvaceae > Gossypium > Gossypium sturtianum. The sequence continues at coordinate 90,343,808 of CM046951.1, read as the reverse complement.
TTGTAGAAATCCCCAATGGTGTGAATGATCGCACGGGCGTGTAGCGGATGGACACTTAGGATATGGGTTGGGCTTTGCATATTATTTTTGTTATTTATATTTTGATTATTCTGTTTTATGGGGCTAAAGCCCAAATCTAATGGTGCATGAGGGTTGCACACTGAGTCTCGCGACTCACCCTTTAATTTTAACCATCTCAGGTGACACTTAGGGCATCGGACCGGGCTAAAGAGGAGAGCAAGGTGGCCATGCGACAAAGCTTTGAGAATTCAGCAAAAAGACTTAGTCTAATATTTGATTTTCATTTAATTAATGGGTTCAAATTTCTTTTTAATAAGGCCATGGGCCACTAGACTACCATTTATGTTTTGGGATTTTGTTGGGCTTTTATTACTAGGTTTTAAGTTTTACGTTTTCAATTAAGTTAAGACCTGCATGAAATTTCGGTTTTTATTTAAAATCTACCAAGATAATTGGTTACTTAATATTTTATACTTTAATGAATTATTAAGCTTTCGAAATAAAGGTGTAAACCTAGTAATTGTTTTCCAAAATGCGACATGTTATATAAAATCTCTTAAGTGACATACCAGATCCGGTTGTAGCGTTTGGGCCGGGTTTGGGGTGTTACATATGCACATAGCTCATTCAAGCTTATATATCACATATTATCTTATCAAATCCATATTCACATTCTTTTTGGTAAATTCATATATGTATACTTACCTTTCATACACATACATAGTGTACCTTTCAACGTACCTGAATCATTATATAATTCACTTAGTCATTCACATCTCGGACTTGCCTGTTGAACCGTTCGGAATCTAATAGGGTGCTCGGAATGCTCAGAATAGTCATATAACGCCAACGTCCCAGACGTGGTCTTACATGCAATCAGATATCGATGCCACTGTCCCAGACAGGGTCTTACATGTAAATCTCATATCGATGCCAACGTCCCAGACGTGGTCTTACACGTAAATCTCATATCGATGCCAACGTCCCAAACATGGTCTTACACGTAAATCTCATATCGATGCCAACGTCCCAAACATGGTCTTACACGTAAATCTCATATCGATGCCAACGTCCCAGACGTGGTCTTACACGTAAATCTCATATCGATGCCAACATCCCAGACGTGGTCTTACACGTTATCACATAACAGACACCTATGCCATGACATATACAACTCTATCTCCTCCTAGGTTCAAACGGAACTTCTCGGACATCGTCAGCTTGTTGATCTATATATACATATTCAGATTTCGCATACATTCCATTACAATTGATATTCATAGCAATCCAAATTTCATATTTACACAAATAATTCAATTCAAATGCATTTATTTGTATATCGACTTACCTCGAACGGGAAGAACGGAGATAAATGACTATTCAATAACTTTTGATTTCCCGCGATCTAAGTCCGTTTTCTTCGGTTCTTGATCTATACATATTCAAATTTAATCCATTTATTCAATAGTTCATTCAATTCAATCCAAAAATGCATATTTAGGGCAATTTACAAATTAGCCCTTACATTTTCATAATTGGACATTTTAGTCCCTATTTCACGAAATCACAAAATACACAAAATCTCAATACACCCATGATTAGTCGAATGTTCATGTAGCTCATTCAAGTCCTTACATTTCATTTATTTCACAATTCAGTCCCTTAAAATATTATTTTCTTAATTTAGTACAAATTACTAAAAATCACAAAAAATCCAAAGACAAAACTTGTTAATCTAACACATTTCTTTCATTTTTCACCATCAAACATTACAAAACTCATATGTTCATCAATGGCACATTTCAAAATATTCATCAATTCACAAAATTGGAGCATGGGTTATGAAGAGCACAAAGCAACGATTACAAAAACGTAGAAATTATCAAAAATCGAAACCAAATCATACCTTAATTAAGCCAAACCATAGCCGAAACCCTTGAAAGCTTTTGTTCTTTCTTTTTTTTTCTTTTCTTATTTTTCGGCAAATAAAGATGATGATAATGGCTTGTCTTTCTTTTATTATAATATAACATTATAATATATATTAATATAAATTTTAACTTATAAAACATATACATTTATTAGCCTTATAGTCTCACTATCATTGCTAAAAGGTCAAATTGCATCATAAATCCTCATAAATATGAAGACACACCAATTAAGCCACTCAATCAAATGGAAGGCTACTTTTACCTTTTATACAATTTAGTCCTTTTATCAAATTAAACACACAAACAGACAAATTAATTCACGGAACTTTAACACATGCTTAAACACATATCATAGGCACGAAAAATAATATTAAAATATTTTTTTCTAACTCGGATTTGTGGTCCCGAAACCACTATTCTGACTAGGGTCTAAACCGGACTGTTACATTGATCCAGGCCGTGTTCGATTCTGCTCGCAACACACGGCCGTGTTCGATAGCCCAGGCCGTGTTGGTTTCTAAGGTAGGCCCATTTTGTCCCTTTTTTGGCCCGTTTCTCGTTCTTTTTGACTCCCTAAGCTCTCTTGAGTGTAAAACATGAAATTAAGGGATTAGGAGCATTGAGTTCATCAAATCTAATGAAAATTCATCCAAAAATAAGCCAAGCATGGGGTTAAAATATGTGTAAATTATGGTTTATCAAATATCCCCACACTTAAGCGTTTGCTTATCCTCAAGCAAAATCCTCAACTCACAATTAAAATTAACTTCCTCAATTCATAATTCTCATCAATAATGTCTCATCATAATTCATAGATAATTTATACATTGATAATTCAACTAAAAGAGTTCTAAAAATTCAAACAATCCAAGTCAAAATTTTTATAGCACGAAGACATAGGTGTTTCCCCTTACCTAAATAATCACCTTTAATTCAAAATCGACAAGAATTGACATCCTCACTAAAGATTCACTCAAATCACTCAAAGTGTTTAAGGTTCAATTTAAGCACTCAAAAGTCAAAAATGAAAAGTTAATCCCATAAGCTTGCATGAAAATCAAATCTCCACCACTATAAAATGAGATGATACACAAATCAAAAGGTCTTAAAAAGGGTTGTAATGGGGCTTGGGTTACAGGTGTGAATAAAGGCTGAATTGGAGGGTTAGAATCGAGATTGAATTGACAATTTACCTAACTAGAATAATTGGACTAATACTGAATAATTACATCATTTGAAAACTTATCACTAATAACACAAGCTTCTTCTCAAAATGTAAAATTAACTGCTTAAGCTCAAATAAAAAAGGACTAATAATGAATAAATTTCCAACTTTTTTTTTTAAGTTAGAACAAGTATATGATATAAGGTGAATTTAACCACTGAAATAAAGAATGTAGTTAGGCAACTGATCAAATCAAATCTCAACAAAAGGGGAGTCAAGAAAAATGGGGATAACAAATCAAATAACTGGGTTTCGATTTAATATTAGTGGTATATCAAGAAACGGTTGATTAGGATCAAATAGGTTCACTAGGGGTTAATTATGAAGGTAGGTTTTTTATGGAGTAAGTGGGTTAAATCCTAAGTGCCTTTATCATCTTAGTATATCAAATCAAAGGTGTGGTCTCGACATGTATAATCAAAGCAAGTTCTAGAATAACAAATCAATATTGACACACTCATAATCAATAAAGTGAGCAAGAAAAGAATATGCTCTAAAAGGCTCAAAATCTCACAAAAATTATGGTTTTTGATGTTAACCTTGCAAATTTCAAACTTCAAAGTAATATTTAAATTTAGGAAAACAACCTAAAAATTTTAATTTTATTCTAAAAATAGACTTATCATGCTTGATTCTCTAATGTCTTAAAGTTTAAACCATTAATGCACAATTATCTATGACTTAATCCGAAACATATCAATGAAAATCATAAATCATTAGAAGTTTCATTCTAATAGTAATATGAGAAAATTACTTAAGAACAAGGCATAATTCAGTATTGTTGACACCTCCCCACACTTAAGATGTACATTGTCCTCAATGTACAAAAATAGATATCGACAATATAGAAAATCATAAGATAGGGAGAGAAGTGAAACTTCCTGAATTTTGGATGAACTCCTTAAAAATAAGCATGATGGACTAGGCAGGGGTGAACGGTGGGAGGATACTCCGGTGGTGTAGTCGTTCCTTAATAGCGCATTGAACCTGTTGAAACTGACCTGTCGAGTCGATGAAGCAGCCGGCATGAACTTATGGTACCGTAAGTTAAATTTAAAAGGTATGAAGAATAAGAATAGCATAATAAGGAAAATAGAGATAAATAATGGAAAAGAGATATGAATTTAAAAATAAAAGGGAAAAAGAGTGATCATTGGTGGCTAGGGTTGGGGAGGAAGGGATTTGGGGAAGAAAGTGAACAGAAAAAGAGGTTTAAATAGAAATCAGCTGCCCACGCCCATGTGCCCTAGGCGTGTTAGGTCACACGGCCGTATCGCACGACCGTGTGGTACATTGTTCATTTCTCCCACGCCTGTGTAGAGGTTTCCACGCCCATGTTACTTAATCAGTGTCGACCACGGCCTGGGGACACGGGCGTGTAGCACACCCGTGTTACTTTCTCAGTGTCGACCACGGTCGTATCGCACAATCATGGCATTTTATCGTAGCTCGTGTTTTGGGGAAAATTTTCATCCTTGGTTTGCACGGTCTCTGCCACACCGATGTGCTTATTCGTGGTGTTCACACGGCCAAGGCCACGCCTATGTGCAAGGCCGTGTGGTAGGGAAACCTGCGCTTTATTAATTTGGTTAGTTTTTAGTTAGGTGCTAAAAATAGAAAATATGAAAATTAATGGGGTTAGTGCTCGGGTTGCCTCCCAAGAAGCGCTCGTTTAAAGTCTTAAGCTAGACTTACCTTTCATTCACATAATCATGGTGGTTTGAGGAGTTGAAACTCCTCATTCTTGCTATTGATTGTATTGAACTAAGGTTTTAGACGAGTATGATTTACCTTGAAGGTGCCAAATTGTGAATGAGTTACCTCGACTATGTCGTATGGGAAAGTATTAAGTACCGTGAAAGGAGTTATTCCATTAGGTTTAGAAGTGGCAACACGAGGATCTGTATTATCCATTAGAACTTGGTCTCCAACCTTGAAGTAGTTTGCTTCATCTTTAAGTTCGTTATGGAGTTGCCTCGGTTTTGCTTCGTATGTTCTTGGTTTCTCCTTAACATGTGTCTTCCACTCGTCTAGTTCATCGATCTGAAGCCTTCGCTCCTCATGAGTTATTTCTTTGTTGGCACGAGGTCTAGAATATGGCTCAGTTGTGTAATTTCGTGGTACTTCCTGAAAAGAAGGTTGAACCAAATGGTCATTAATAGAATTTATGTTCTCACCTTTATTACTCGATGTCCTAGCCGAGTCAAGAGCCTGAAGAGTGATCGTTTCGTCACCTACACGAAGTGTGAGTTCACCTGTACCAACATCAATTCTAGTTTTAGCAGTTGCTAAAAAGGGTCTTCCTAAAATTAAAGGAACATTATTGTCCTCATCCATGTCTAAAACAACAAAGTCTACTCGGGAATATAAATTTATAATTTTTACTAGTACATCTTCGATTATACCCCTAGGAACTCTAATAGTTTTATCAGCCAATTGAATGCTCATCCTAGTTTGTTTGGGTTTCCCAAGACCTATTTGTTTAAACATTTTATAAGGCATAACATTTATGCTTGCCCTAAATCTGCTAAAGCATTATTAACAGATAAACCACCAATTAAGCAAGGAATCATAAAACTCCCTGGATCTTTTAACTTTTGTGGTAGTCTATTTTGTAAGATTATTGAGCATACTGTATTTAGCTCCACATGCGACGCCTCGTCTAATTTTCGTTTGTTTGTCAAAAGCTCTTTTAAAAATTTTTTTGAATTGGGTATCTGCGAAAGAGCTTAATAAACGGTAAGTTAATATGTAATTTTTTAAGAGTTTAAGAAATTTATCGAATTGTTCATCTGTGCGGTCTTTCTTTGTTGCATTGGGATATGGCACACGAGGTTGGTATTCTGTACTTACCAGTTTTGGTTTTTCATGGCTTATCCCAACCTTACCTTCTTCCACAACATTCTTTTGCCTCATTTTTGGTTCATCTAACCCTTCACTATCGTGAGCAGTAATGGCATGAATTTACTCCTTTGGGTTAGTTTCAGTGTTGCTTGGCAAACTACCTTGTGGTCGTTCAGATATGAGCTTAGCAAGTTGCCTTAATTGGTTCTCGAGCCCTTGAATCGATGCTTGCGGATTTTTGAGTGTTGTTTTGGAGTTTTGGAAACGGGTTTCTGACACCGCGATAAATTTTATTAGCATCTCCTCAAGGTTCGACTTTTTCTCTTGTGGGTAGGGTTGCTGTTGAAAGCCTGGAGGGGGATGTTGTCTCTGATTTCCTTGGCCACCCATGAGAAGTTTGGGTGGTTCCTCCAACCTGGATTGTAAGTGTTACTATAAGGGTTATTTTGAGGTCTAGAATTGTTACCCATATAGTTCATCTATTCGTTTTCTATGCCAGGGTTGTAGGGTGGGTATTCTGTATTGCTCGTCCCTCCTCCATTTGTATCACACTGCATCACTGGATGTACCTGCGAACCACACAAACCATCAATCTTTTTATTTAATAGTTCTACCTGGTTTGATAGCATGGTCACTGCGTCGAGGTTGAAAACACTAACGGCTTTTGTTGGTTTTGTCCTCATAACTTGCCACTGATAGTTATTCAGTGCCATCTCCTCTATAAACTCATAAGCTGCTTCAGGGGTCTTGTTATTTAGTGTACCGCCGGTGGCTGCATCAATCAATTGCCTAGTTGAGGGGTTCACACCATTGTAAAAGGTTTGAACCTGTAGCCATAATGGCAACCCATGGTGAGGGCATCTTCTCAGTAGATCCTTGTATCTCTTCCATGCATCGTAAAGTGTTTCTAAATCCATCTGCACAAAAGAAGAGATATCATTCCTCAACTTAGCCGTTTTAGCCGACGGAAAATATTTTAACAAAACCTTTTCGGTCATTTGTTCCCATGTAGTGATTGATCCTCGTGGTAACGAGTTTAACCACTGTTTAGCTTTGTTCCTCAATGAGAAGGGAAACAACTGAAGGCGAATGGCATCGTCAGAAACGCCATTAATCTTGAAATTGTCGCAGAATTCCAGAAAAATTTGCCAAGTGATTGTTTGGATCCTCATCATCCCGCAAACCATCAAACCGAACAAGCTCTTTGAATCATCCGAATAGTGTTAGGTTTGATTCAAAATTATTTGCAAACAACAAAGCAGTCTAACAATACTTGATTCGGTCCCACTGTTAAAGTAGGCTTAGCATAATCATACATAGTACGAGGAGCAGGATTTTGATTCACCGGTTTGGCGGCAACCACAAGAGGTAACAGATTATTATCAGCCATCTCCTCGGTAGTATTATTATCGTCCTCTTGCTCTTCCTCTATGTATTGTAGACTTCGCCTTATCTCTCTTCAGTTTCTACGAGCGGTGCTCTCTATCTCACTGTCGTAAAGCAATGGTCCTAATGGGTTTCTTCTAGTCATAAACTAGAGACTCCTGCCAGAAGCAAAGAAAGTGTAAAATTAGAAAAGTAAAAATAAAAATAAAAATAAATTGTAATAAAATAAAAATGGCTAAAGTAATAAAAATTTAGTGTTCCTAATATCTTAGTCCCCGGCAACGGCGCCAAAAACTTGATGTGTTTCTAACTAACTATGATCACAATAAAGGCAAGCACACCTATCGTTTAATAGTATAGTTATGGTAAGACCGGAAATATCGTATCCACAAGGACCAAGAGTACTAGTAATTACTATCTTCCTATTATCTAGCCTAAGAATTGGAGTGATTTCTTTTTTAAACTAAAACCAATTAATTAAAACACGACGAAGAATGAATTAGGAAAATACTTTTAGACAACTTATGTGATGGAGGTAATACCTAAGGAAGAATCCACCTAGACTTCACTTATCACTTTTGATTCATATGATTTATTCACTTGACTTAATCCATAGAAATCCCTGATTTATGTTAATATCTTTCTCGAGACTAGTTGAGGGGTTCACACCATTGTAAAATGTTTGAACCTGTAACCACAAAGGTAACCCACAGTGAGGGCACCATCTTAGTAAATCCTTGTATCTCTCCCATGCATCGTAAAGTGTCTCTAAATCCATCTGTACAAAAGAAGAGATATCATTCCACAACTTAGCTGTTTTAGCCAGCGGAAAATATTTAAGTAAAATTTTTTCGGTCATTTGGTCCCATATAGTGATTGATCCTCGTGGTAACGAGTTCAACTACTGTTTAGCTTTGTTCCTCAACGAGAAGGGAAACAACCAACGGCGAATGGCATCATCAGAAACACCATTAATCTTAAAAGTGTCGCAAAACTCCAGAAAATTTGCCAAGTGATTATTTGGATCCTCATCCTGCAAACCATCAAACTGAACAAATTGTTGAATCATCTGAATAGTGTTAGGTTTTAGTTCAAAATTATTTGCAGTAATAGCAGGTCTAACAATACTTGATTCGGTTCCTGTTAAATTAGGTTTAACATAATCATACATAGTATGAGGAGCAGGATTTTGATTCACCGGATTCGCGGCAACCACGGGAGGTAGCGGATTATTATCAGCCATCTCTTCTGTAGCATTAGTTTTGTCTTCTTGGTCTTCTTCTATGTATTGTAGACTTCGCCTTATTTCTCTTCGGTTTTTGTGAGCGGTATGTTCAATCTCACTGTCAAAAATCAAGGGTCCTGGCGGGTTTCTTCTAGTCATAAACTAAAATTACCTGCCAGAAGTAAATAAAAGAAAAATTAGCAAAGTTAAAATAAAAATAAATTGCAAATAAATAAAATGGCTAAAGTAATAAAATTTAGTGTTCCTAATATCTTAGTCCCCGGCAACGGTGCCAAAAACTTGATGTGTCTCTAACTAACTATGATCACAATAAAGGCAAGCGCACCTATCGTTTAATAGTATAGTTATGGTAAGACCGGAAATATCGTATCCACAAGGACCAAGAGTACTAGTAATTACTATCTTTCTATTATCTAGCCTAAGAATTAGAGTAATTTCTTTTTTAAACTAAAACCAATTAATTAAAACACGACAAAGAATGAATTAGGAAAATACTTTTAGACAACTTATGTGATGGAGGCAATACCTAAGGAAGAATCCACCTAGACTTCACTTATCACTTTTGATTCATATGATTTATTCACTTGACTTAATCCATAGAAATCCCTGATTTATGTTAATATCTCTCTCTAGACTAAAAACAACTGACTCTAGGTTGATTAATTGAAATCTCTTTCTAATTAAAACCCCTATTATCGCATTAACTCGATCTATGGATTCCCTTATTAGATTTGACTCTAATCTGGCATATTTTTGTCGCCCTATTTCTAGGGTTGCAATCAACTCCGCTTAATTGTGTTGATCTACTCTTAAACAGTGACTTTTGCTCCTCTGAATAAGCACATTCGACTTGAATTAATAACCTGAATTATCAAAACAAGAATAAGAACTCACAATTAAGAATAAGAACAAGTAGTTATCTCATAAATCAAATAATAATAAGATCTATCATAGGTTTCATCCCCTTAGGCATTTAAGAGGTTTAGTTCATAATGATAGAGGGAAACATCATAGAATAGGAAAAACAACAAAACATAAGAAAACCCAAAAACTTCTAAAGAACTTGATGGGAGATCTTCAGTCTTGATGGAGATCCTTCTTCCGATCTGCTCCCGATGGTCGTCTTGAGTATTTTTTACGCATACGCTCTGCGTCCCCCTTTAGGTTACCCCCTAGGGTGTTTATATAGGCTTTGGAACACCTTTCTTGGCCCACAAGTAACCTTTTCCGGATAGAATTAAACTTAGGTACGGCTGGGACACGCCCGTGTGACACGCCCGTGTTCGATTCCTTAGACCGTGCTCGCTTCTGCTTACCACACACGGCCATGTGGTCTGTCTGTGTATGTTGATCCAAGTCGTGTTTGATTCTGCTCACAACACACGGCCGTGTTTGATAGCCCAGGCCGTGTTGGTTTCTAAGTTAGGCCCATTTTGTCCTTTTTTGGCCCGTTTCTCATCCTTTTCGACTCCCTAAGCTCTCCTGAGTGTAAAACATGAAATTAAGGGATTAGGAGCATTGAGTTCATCAAATCTAATGAAAATTCATCCAAAAAGAAGCCAAGCATGGGGTTAAAATATGTGTAAATTATGGTTTATCATCTCCAATATCTTTCATCATCGACTCGCACCAAACATGACCATCCTGTATTTGTCCATCATATTTCTCATCCCGCTTTGGAAACAAAGCTGCTAATGTAATGGCCTAAATTCAGGGTTATCGGAACAGTGGTTTCGTAACCACAAATCTGATTTAAAAAAGAATATTTATTTTAAAAATTATTGCATGAATATTAATATGATAGGAAAGTCATATGAAAATATCGATAGAAAATTTTTACCGATTTAGTGGTTAATTAGAAAAAAATAAAATAAAAAATAAAAAAATATTGCAGAAATTGGGTAAAAATGAGGTATCGAAACCTCGATCTCGTAAAATTGAGTCAAAAATATTTTTATAAATATTTATGAAATGTTGGTATTGTGGTATTAAAATTTCGTTAGAAATCTTTAACGTTTGGGTGGTCAATTAAATAGAAAGAACTAAATTGAAAAAGGTGTAAAAGTTACTAGAATGATTAAATAGCTTAAGTGTCTAATGAGAAAGGATTTAAAAGGCAATTAGACCCAAAATTATTTTAGCTGGACGTCAAGGGCATGAAATCAGCAAGAAAATTGATGATTTAAGGGCAAAATTGGAATATTGCATAATTAACTAAATAAAGTTAAGACTAAACTGGAAATATCTAGATTTCTTTTGATTTTTCTTCATTCTCATCAGCCAAAACGCCATAGGAGGGGTTCTTTAAGATGGTATTTCATAATTTTTGCATCAAGTGAGTTGATTCTTGCCTTTTTCTTGTAATTTTTATGTTTTTAAGACTTTTACAATTAGGTCCTACTATTAAATTCATTAGTTTTTTATTTTATGGATGAAATTGAAAGTTACCATGGTTGAGTACTGGAAGTTTATGATGAATAACATGGATTTGAAGTTTTAATTTTATTAAAAGATGGATTTACTAAATGTTTTTAGTATAAATTGATTTTTAGGACTTAATTGTGAAAAATTTTGGAATTAAGGTTTGATGCTGAAATTCTAATTTCCAAAGGTTGTGAAGTAGTTTAGGATGATAGAATAAAGTGTTAATTGAGGAAAAATCAGCTCAATTGGGGGGTTAATTAAGTAGGGATCAAACTGTAAAAATTATAAAATTTAGGGTAAAATATGCAATTTTGAAAATTGAGAGGTTTAAACTGTGAAATAAATTAGATTAAAATTAGATGCTGATAAATGGAAAATTTTGTATTATAGATCAAGAAATTAAAGATAAACGAGGGAAGGAAAAAGTTGTCGGATAGTCCCTGAAATCTCTACAACTATTACAAATTGTTATTGGTAAGTTTGTGTAACTTGAATTATATTATTAAATGCTTGGAATGTATGTTTATTGATGTGAATATGGTTTGGATGCTCATTGTATGATATTTGATGAAAAAATTGATAATTCTCGATAAAAAGGGGAAATAAATCTCGGTTGAATGAAATGGACTTCCATGGATCACTGAAAAGGGAATTGACGGTACAAAGGATCTAGCCCGGATGGGTGATCCTAATGATATAACCCTCCTAAAGAATATGTGTAAAATGGATTTAGCCCTGACGGGTAATCCAAATTAAGCTCATTAGAGTAATTGTCATTATAAGGGATTTAGCCTGGACTGGTAATCCTTAAAATACTCTTTGAGCATATGATACAGGGTATTTAGCCTGGACTGGTAATCCCGCTGTAAGAAATGAGGTTCACGGGAGTGTGCTCTTTGGAAAAAGGGTATACCCATATGTTTACTGAATTGGACGGATCTTAATTGTACACAAAAGTGTACTCTTGAATATCCATCGAAATTCCAAAAAATTCAACAGGATAAATATGAGAAATGGAAGAACATGAAAATTATGGAATTAATGAGCTCATCAATCATTTATCTTTGTATTGAATTTATATGATGTTGCTTAACTAATGCAAAAGTTGAGTTTGTATGTGATAGCTATATGTTTATGTGAATTGGATGTGTGCTTGTGTTGTTAAATGATGGATGTATAAGTATGGTAAGTATAATTCCTGTTGTATGAACTTACTAAGCACCATGTGCTTACCCCGTTCTCCTTTTCCCTGTTTTGTAGTGCTCAGGAGCTCGAAGGTCGGAGATTAGGCGGAGCCTTATCAAACTATCAACCCATATCTTTTGGTATATGAAAATGACTTATTTTGAAAGAATGGCATGTATAGACTAAATACCAATGTTTACATGAAAATGGATGTTTGTAACCTAGCTATTGGCACGGCTAGAGTAAGTATAATTTTGGGATTTTGCGAAAAATTCTCTGTGATTCTGATTTGGTTCCAGTCTGGTTTCGATGCATAATTTGGGCTTTGGAAGCCCATCTAAGGGACGTAATAATAATTTTCGATAAATAAATGGTACTTGATTCGGATAAATGGAAATTGGTTCCATAAGTTTCGGTAATGCCTCGTACCCTATTTTGGCGACGGATACGGGTAAGGGGTGTTACATTTGTTGGTATCAGAGCTACAGTTTAGCCAGTTCTCGGGCCGACGTAGCAAATACAGGATTAGCTATACATGCGATTATTTTATATTTGATAGTGTGATATCTCCTGACCATTTAAAATGTGTTTTTCTTATAGTAAATGCCTGCCGACCGAGCTCAACCCGAGGAAGCCGAGAGTTATGCTCCGGCTTCAAAACGGGCATAGAGGGAAGTCGAAGTTACTAGTAGTAGAAGGTCCGAGACAGAGGACCAAGGTGAAGAGGCTAAATTGGCCTTCTTTCAAATGATGAATGGATGGTTTAGTCAATACTTAAGAACTAACCCTGTAGTGCAGTATGTTCAAGCTCCCCCTCCTGCTCCTCCACCGGTTCTCGAGATCCCACAGGGTACAGGTACTGAATTTGTCAGAAAAGGGAAAGCTCCGGTTGATAAAATCTGAAAATATGAGGCCGAAGAATTCTGAGCAACAGTTGATGATGATCTCGAATGGGCTAAATTTTGGCTAGAGAATACTACTCGGGTTTTGGAGGAATTATCTTGCACACCAGAAGAGTGTCTGAAAAGTGGTAGTTTCAGCTACCTGATCAGTGAAAAGTGGTAGCTCCGGCTACCTGATCAGTGAAAAGAGGTAGCTTCGGCTACAAGTGACAAGTGATTTCCGTGTAAGACCATATCTGGAATATGGCATCACTGTGGTACGTGTTTAAGATGAAAGACCATAGCTATGTTATGGCATCGGTGATTATCGGTGAAATTTAATGCATCATCGGTGTGAGAACAATTCCGTAAGACCTTCACTAATTTGACGGTTGGTAAGTGTTATATAGAATTATGTGATATAAGGAAATATGAGTTGATGATACATGAATATAGAACTTGGTTGATGAATGAGCTCATTTGTGATTATATATTTGTACAACCTTGAGTGTATTATCCGTATGAAATGGTATTAGAATGAGTTAATGAGTAGAGTTCTAAAATGACATAATCTAAATTGAAATGAAATATTATGAAAATGTACTTGGAATGTATTGGTATGTCTTGTGTATGTTATTTGAGTTCATAATATGGAAAGTAAATGTATGTGAAAATATGAGGTGATGATATCTGTACATAGAATTTATTGATGGATGCATACATCCTAATGGATTTTAGAGAACATTGAAATTGGGCTCAATAAGTGAGTTGCCAATTTAAATTGTAATTGGCGAGGAAAAGTTAGTGAATTGCATGATTATGAGTTGTTACATGTATTTGTCAAAAATACGAGGAAATGATGATAAATGATACATGGAAATATGAGACTATAATATATACAAACATGGAATGTGTTTAATAAATGTGTTCATTCATAATTATAGAATTTTTGCATCTCAAGTGCACTATGTGTATAAAGATGATGTTTCAAATGATTGGATAAGTAAAACTCAAATATGAAGTAGTTTGAAACCAAGACAAATTGTTATAAAAATGTATATGAAAAACAGAGGTGCGATTGTTATATGCAATATGAATACATAGGATGAAAAAAGTACAAGTACAAGAGAAATTTAATGAGAATTGAGCCCATATACGTTTCTTGTTATTTATATGAAGTGTACGACTAACAAATCGTATTAAGTATAAGGCTCAGTTGAATATCTTAAATTGGTTTTTGTATGTATTAAATGTGGGTGAAGAATAAGGATCAAATGAGTGAGAAATATGGCTTGAAAAATATCATAATTTATGAAAATTAACTTTACCACACGGCCAAGCAACACGGGCGTGTACTAAGGCCGTGTGACTCAAGTTTCTCCACAGATGCAAGTCAGAGAGTTATACGCCCTATAGGCTCGGCTATGTGAGCCACACGGGCGTGGGACTCTTGTAAATGAGATAAACTTAAGGATTTAAAAAACCCAATCCCAATGCATGATTTGGACTTCAAGGGTTCGTTAAAGGAACTTTTATAATCAATTTTGATATTTGAGTGATAAATGGTTTAAATAATCTGTAAGTGTTTCGTACTCTTTGGTAATGCCTCATACTCTGTTCCGGCGTCGAACACGAGTAAGGGGTGTTACATTTAGTGGTATCAGAGCTATGGTTTAGTCGATTCTCGGACTAACATAGCGTGTGCAATAGTTTAGCTATACATGCCATATGTGAACTGTGATAGTGTGATATCTTCCGGCTCTAACGAAATTATTTTGTTAAGACAGAAATGACTTCCAATCGAACTATTGTCGATAATGCTAAAAATGATATTGAGATGATTGAAATGTGCTTACGATGTATTGAAATGTGGAAAGGTATTAATAGAAGTTCATGATATGCATGTGTTAATGTGCTTAATGAGATAACAATAAGTTGGGAAATGTGGAAAAGTGAAATGAAGCGGAAGTCTATGTTGTGATAAGGTCATCCATGTATGTTGGTAATCATATGATATTATGTGCCTAACATGCTTGATTAAGTGAGTGTTATGAGTAAATTTACTAAAAATTCATGGAATGTATGTTTAGGTACACTTGTTTAAACAAGATAATCGAAAAGTTCGTGTAACATGACTAAGTATGAAAATTTGTTTAGAGTGAATTATGTGATTATAATGATATTACGTTGATGATGAATGCTGAGTCATATGTGTGTTTTTATGAGAGTCAAGTTAGAGGCTTTACGACCCCACCTCCTTACCAGTGTTGCTTTATGATGGAAGTCTAGAGTCGGCAATCATCAGTATCTTTATTATTATTTTTATGAGTTATGTTCTCGGATTTTCGGTATGGTATTGTATCTTGGTTTTCCTATCATTCATACTTCGTAAATTGTTAATCATGGCTTATCTTTAAAGTGTGTTCTTTAGCTTGTGATAATTATGTCTCATTATGGTTTGATCATAGAAACGTGGTGATTCTAGTATCTGGGTTTCTCTAATTTTCGTGTAAGGACTTGATATTGGAAAAGGTATAAATGGTGAAAATATTTAAATTTCTCCGCTGAAGGAATTTTCGAGGACGAAAATTCTTAAAGAGGGGGAGAGTTGTAATAGCCCAAATTTCAGTGATGTCAAAAATAATGGTTCGAGACCACCAAATCTGAGAAATGGACTCGTAGATTATATTTATTTAATATTTACGAGTCAAATGTAGCTTTTAAAATGTTTTTAAAATAGTAAATTGTGTTTTATAAAGATTTATTTGGTCAAGAAATCGAGAAAAAGAGTTATCGAGATCTCGGTGTTATAAACCGAGTCATAAATATTTTATGAATATTTAAGGAATGTCAATAAGGTAGTATTAAAATTTCGTTAGAAAATTTTGACGTTTGGGTGGTTAATTAAATAAAAGGACTAAAATGAAAAGTGTATAAAAGTTGCTAAAAGGATTAAATAGCCTAATTGTCAAATGAGGAAGGACCTAAAGTGAAAATAAGCCCAAAGGAGATATTTTGGGCGGCAATAGCTGAGAAAAATCAGGAAATGGATGAAATAAGGGTAAAATTGAAAAATTGCCAAAAATTAGTTAAATAAGTATGGGACCAAATTGGAATTATCTAGATTTCTCTTCATTTCTCTTCATTTTCTTCAGCTGAAAAACAGCCATGGGAGAGAGTTTCAAGCTGGTTTTCATACTCAAGCTTCATGTAAGTTTAATTCTTACTTTCTCCTTGAAATTTCTATGTTTTTGGACTTTTACAATTGGATCCTACTTACTATGTCATTAGTTTTTGATTCTATAGCTAATTTTTAAAGTTGAGGTGGATTAGTGCTGGAAGAATATGATGAATAAATATTGAATTGAAGCTTTAATTTTGTTATATGATGATTTTATTAAGTAAAATTGATGGAAATTGATTTTAGGACCTAATTGTGAAAGAGTTGAAATTAAGGCCTAGAGTTAAAATTCTGATTTTCAAAGGTTATGAAGTAGTTTAAAATGATAGAGAAAAGTATTAAATGAGAAAATTAGCTAAATTGAGGGGTTAATTGAGCAAAGATTGAATTGTATGAAATGTGGAATTTGGGACAAAATAGAAATCAACATGTTATACTAAAGCAGTTTTGGACAGCAGCAGTTGTCTAATTTTGAAAAATCACCAAAAATTTTATAAATAGAATTAGAAGCTGAGTAAGATATAGAATTAAAGCTTGTTGAGTCTATTTTCATATAAAAGAAACAAATCAGGTAAAGGAAGTCTACATATTGAGATATTTAAATTTTTGTAAGACTGGTTTAGAACAACTTCGTGATCCCCTGTTCTTACTTTAGAAATTCACTAAAAATTGTACAAAAATAATTATGAGTTATAATTTATATTTTTGTATTCCTTAGTGAGTCTATTTTCATTAGAAATAATCAGAAACACTATATGAAAACCGTACTATGAGATAATTGATTTTTAGTGAAGAGAGGTCAGAGCAGTAGGACTGTGTAACAGGGGAGAACTTAACTAATAAACTGTACTAATTGGCTACACCAAAAATTCTGGAAAAATTATGGTAAGAAGATATGTGAGTCTAGTTTCAAATAAAATTAACGGTTTGAAATTTAGAGCTCTTTAGCTCGAGATAAAAATAATTTAGTGAATATAACACAGATGGACAGCTTGAACATTCACATGAGTAAATAGTGAAAATTATAGAAGATGTTACTTACAAGTGTGTTGTTTATACTAAGGATGTGGATGGAGAGGAGGAGGAGGGAAAATAATATATGAATGACTTGTGTATAAATTGATTACATGCTCGATTATAATTGATATAATGTTTTATTTGGAATATTTATTATGAAATTATGATTATCGTTATAATACAAAAATTGAACTTGTGAGTTTATATGGCTAAATTTTAGTGATCATTTGTTAATTTTATGAATTTCATGATGTGTTATTTCATATGTATTGATGATCAAATTGAGCATTTCAGTTCAGTGACAACATGAATTGACGGAAAATACAATGGTTGAACCATGGCAACAAGTGATAAGTGATAGCTTCGGCTACACTTATCTGATCAAGGACAAGTGAAAGTGAAAAGTGGTAGCTCCTGCTACCTGATCAGTGAAAAGTGGTAGCTCCGGCTACCTGATCAAGTGAAAAGTGGTAGCTCCGGCACCGATCGGTGAAAAGTGGTAGCTCGCCACCGATCGGTGAAAAGTGGTAGCTCCCGCGCACCGATCGATGAAAAGTGGTAGCTCGCCACCGATCGATGAAAAGTGGTAGCTCCGCCACCGATCGATGAAAAGTGGTAGCTCGGCCACCGATCAAGTGAAAAGTGGTAGTTTCGGCCACCGATCAAGTGAAAAGTGGTAGCTCCCGCTGCACCGATCGATGAAAAGTGGTAGCTTCGGCCACCGATCAAGTGAAAAGTGGTAGCCCCGCTACCGATCGATGAAAAGTGGTAGCTCGGTTACGATCGGTGAAAAGTGGTAGCTCGGCTATCCGATCGCTGAAAAGTGGTAGTTTCAGCTACCGATCGGTGAAAAGTGGTAGCTCCGGCCACCGATCGATGAAAAGAGGTAGCTTCGGCTACAAGTGACAAGTGATTTCCGTGTAAGACCATATCGGAATATGGCATCGGTGTGGTACGTGTTTAAGATGAAAGACCATAGCTATGTTATGGCATCGGTGATTATCGGTGAAATTTAATGCATGCGGTGCGAGAACAATTCCGTAAGACCTTCACTAATTTTGAAGTTGGTAAGTGTTATATAGAATTATGTGATATAAGGAAATATGAGTTGATGATACATGAATATAGAACTTGGTTGATGAATGAGCTCATTTGTGATTATATATTTGTACAACCTTGAGTGTATTATCCGTATGAAATGGTATTCGAATGAGTTAATGAGTAGAGTTCTAAAATGACATAATCTAAATTCGAAATGAAATATTATGAAAATGTACTTGGAATGTATTGGTATGTCTTGTGTATGTTATTTGAGTTCATAATATGGAAAGTAAATGTATGTGAAAATATGAGGTGATGATATCTGTACATAGAATTTATTGATGGATGCATACATCCTAATGGATTTTAGAGAACATTGAAATTGGGCTCAATAAGTGAGTTGCCAATTTAAATTGTAATTGGCAGGAAAAGTTAGTGAATTGCATGATTATGAGTTGTTACATGTATTTGTCAAAAATACGAGGGAATGATGATAAATGATACATGGAAATATGAGACTATAATATATACAAACATGGAATGTGTTTAATAAATGTGTTCATTCATAATTATAGAATTTTTGCATCTCAAGTGCACTATATGTATAAAGATGATGTTTCAAATGATTGGATAAGTAAAACTCAAATATGAAGTAGTTTGAAACCAAGACAAATTGTTATAAAAATGTATATGAAAAACAGAGGTGCGATTGTTATATGCAATATGAATACATAGGATGAAAAAAGTACAAGTACAAGAGAAATTTAATGAGAATTGAGCCCATATATGTTTCTTGTTATTTATATGAAGTGTACGACTAACAAATCGTATTAAGTATAAGGCTCAGTTGAATATCTTAAATTGGTTTTTGTATGTATTAAATGTGGGTGAAGAATAAGGATCAAATGAGTGAGAAATATGGCTTGAAAAATATCATAATTTATGAAAATTAACTTTACCACACGGCCAAGCAACACGGGCGTGTACTAAGGCCGTGTGACTCAAGTTTCTCCACAGATGCAAGTCAGAGAGTTATACGCCCTATAGGCTCGTCTATGTGAGCTACACGGGCGTGGGACTCTTGTAAATGAGATAAACTGAAGGATTTAAAAAAAAAAATTATACGATTCAAATTTAGTCCCGACCCAATCCCAATGCATGATTTGGAATTCAAGGGTTCGTTAAAGGAACTTTTATAATCAATTTTGATATTTGAGTGATAAATGGTTTAAATAATCTGTAAGTGTTTCGTACTCTTTGGTAATGCCTCATACTCTGTTCCGGCGTCGAACACGAGTAAGGGGTGTTACAATGTTATTGCCTTTTGATGAGTTTGATGTGATATTGGGCATGGATTGGTTAACTCAGCATGATGCAGTAGTAAACTGTAAACATAAATATATTGTGTTGAAGTGCCAGAATGGAAAATTACTCCGGGTTAAATCTGATCAGATAGAGGGATTATCTGATGTGATTTCAGTTATGACGGCTCAGAGGTGTGTCAGAGAAAAGTATGATGCTTATTTGGCATATGTGTTAGACACTAAGGTATCTGAGTCAAAGATACAGGCAGTGCCAGTTGTATGTGAATTTTTCGATGTGTTTCCAAAGGAATTATCGGGGTTGCCACTAGAAAGAGAAGTGGAATTTTCTATAAATCTGATTCCGGGAACTACTCCGATCTCCATAGCTCCGTATCGTATGGCTCCTACGGAATTAAAGGAGTTAAAGACATAGTTGCAAGAACTTGTTGACAGGGGTTTTGTCCGATCGAGTCATTCACCTTGGGGTGCTCCGGTTCTGTTTGTGAAAAAGAAGGATGGGTCCTTAAGATTATGTATTGATTACCGATAGCTCAACAAAGTCACTATAAAGAATAAGTACCCGTTGCCTCGGATTGATGATATGTTTGACCAGTTGAAGGGTGCCACTGTATTTTCAAAGATTGATCTCCGATTGGGCTACTATCAGTTACGGGTAAAGGAGTCAGATGTACCAAAGATAGCTTTCAGAACCAGGTACGGGCATTATGAGTTTCTTGTTATGCCGTTTGGGCTGACTAATGCACCAGCAAATGTAACACCCCTAACCTGTATCCGTCGCCGGACTAGAGTTAAGAGGTATTACCAGACATATCGGAACACTTTATACTTATTTCTCAATATCAATCATACAACATCATTACATAATAATTCATATTCATATAGTCCCTTTAGAAGGTCTACGAGACCTTAAACATGCTTTAGAGAAGGTTCGGGACTATACCGATCTCATACAGAAACTTTGCAGACTTTAGAAAATTTTTCTTTCAAAACAGGGCACACGCCCGTGTGGTTAAGTCGTGTGCCTCACATGGCCTTGCCTTAGACCATGTCTCAGCTCGTGTGCAAAACTGACTTGAATCACACGGCCTGTCACATGCCCATGTGTCTGGCTCGTGTGCAACACTGACTAGAATCACACGGCCTGTCACACGCCCGTGTGTCTGGCTCATGTGCAACATTGCCTTGCTTCGAATTGCGATAGTGAAGGACACAGTCGGGACACACGCCTATGTGATTAACCGTGTGGGCAATTATAGGCCATTTGCATGGCCAAATTGCCACCTATTTTGGGTCATACCTACAAGCATCAAACAAACATCATTTTATGACCCAAAAACAGCCAAAACATATCAAATTTATGCACAAATTGACCCATAACAACATCATTCAATTCTATATACAAATTCATCCAAAACTTACCAATTTCAATATACCAACCACTCATCAAAAGCATACTAACTTTTGCATCGCATAGCATGGACTAAATTCACTCATATTCATATTCATTAACAAGCCATATCACATGGCTATATATACATGTCTCAAAATATATCTTGATATTTCTAGCCTATACATGCCATACTTTTATATGTACATTTTCAAAAGGTACCAAAATATAGTTCGATAGTGTGGTGATAATCCTCGACGATCCCCGAGCTTCCAGTAGCTTCGATAATCTATAAAACAATGCAAACACACACAAAGTAAGCTTATAAAAGCTTAGTAAGCCATATACAAATAAACTTATCACATAGAATATCTATAACCATTTCATACATATAGTTCATAATATAACATAAACACAAGTCATATATCTCTTATATCTCAATTGATCATGTCCACTTGCTCATAATCACATATCATGAAATGTAGCTCACATATCAAATGATCTCATACATACATACCCTTCATTGCCAAATTTTATATACATATATACGTACCAGAATTTGGATGCACATTCGTATACTCACTCATTTCTCGAAATGCCCGTTGAACCATTCAGAATCAAATAGGATACTCGGATAGCTCGAAAAGATTGTACAATGCCAACGTCCCAAACGTGGTCTTACATGTAATCAGTATCGATGCCACTGTCCCAGACAGGGTCTTACACGAAACCAAATACGATACCGATGTCCCAGACATGGTCTTACACGCAAATAACAAATCGATGCCAACGTCCCAGACGTGGTCTTACACGATAACACATATTGGAATCATATGTCATGACATACGTATCCTAACTACTTCCTAAGGTTCATACGGGACTTTTCGGACGTCGTCACATTATCGAAACTTTTCCGGATTTAACATATTCAGCTCAAATAGCCATATATCACAATTTATTCACATAAAAGTATTAATAATTCAATTTAAACACATTTATTTGTATATCGACATACCTCGTATGGAAAAGAATGAAAACGAACGGCTATTCAACTACTTTCGATTTCCCCCGATCTAATTCTGTTTTCTCTGGTTCTTGATCTATACACATTCAAATTTAACTCTTTTATTCACCAAACCATTCAATTCAATCCATATACACATATTTAGGGCATTTTACAAATTAGCCCTCACATTTTCACACTTTGACATTTTAGTCCCTAATTCACAAAATCACAAAATACACATAATTTCCTTATACAAAGGCTTAGCCGAATATTCCCTTAGCTCATATAAGCCCACATATTTTATTTATTTCACATTTTAGTCCTTCAATTTCTCATTTTCACAATTTAGCCCATAATACTCAAATTCATCAAAAATTCAAATACAAAACATGATAACCCAACACATATCTTTCATTTTTCATCAACTAATATCATAAAGCTCGCAATTTCATCAATGGCATAACTCAAAATCTTCATCAAATTCAAAAATTGTGACATGGGCTAGCTAGTATACGAATCAACGATCTCAAAAATATAAAAATTATCAAAAACCAAGCTCAAAACACATGCCTATTAAATCATGCAAGGGCCGAAATTGATGAAGCTTCAATGGCTATTTCATTTCTCTATATTCAGTGGTGGAAGACGATGATTAAATAAATTTTATGTTTTATTTTTCTAATATAACTTATTAACTAATTTACATTATTAACCTTTAATAAAAAATATAATATAACACATAATGGATGGTCATTTATGTCCATTCCCGCTATCCATGGTCTAATATCATCATAAGGACCTTTCATTTAATAAACCATAGCAATTAGACACTCTTAACTTATAGCATGCTACTTTTGCATTTTACGCAATTTAGTCCTTTTATCAAATTAAGCACACAAACGATCAAATTAAATCACGAAATTTTCACACATATCAAATAACATGCTGTAAATACCAAAATTAATATTAAAATAATTTTACAACCTCAGATTTGTGGTTCCAAAACCACTGTTCCGACTAGGGTCTAAACCGGACTATTACAGCAATATTTATGGACCTGATGAATCGGATATTCAGACCGTACTTAGACTGGTTCGGGGTAGTTTTTATTGATGATATCCTGGTCTACTCCCGAGATGAAAATAAGGATGCAGATCATCTGAGAATTGTATTGCAAATCCTGCGTGAAAAGTAATTGTATGCTAAATTTAATAAAGGTGAATTTTGGCTCTGAGAGGTGAGTTTCCTTGGGCATATTGTATCTGTTGAAGGCATCAAAGTAGACCTGAGTAAAATTTTAGCCATTGTTAATTGGAGTTCACCGAAGAATGTATCTGAAGTCAGGAGTTTTCTAGGTCTAGCTGGGTATTATCGAAGATTTGTACAGGGGTTCTCTATGATAGCTTCTCCGATGACTCGACTATTGCAGAAAGATGTTAAATTTGAGTGGACTTATGAATGCCAGCAGAGCTTCGATAAACTGAAAGATCTACTGACGAAAGAACCTGTACTAGTGCAGCCTAAGCCGGGTAAGAAATTTATAATTTATAGCGATGCTTCGTTAAATGGTTTAGGTTGTGTCTTGATGCAAGAAGGTAAAGTTATAGCCTATGCTTCGAGACAACTTACGCCACATGAAATAAATTACTGATCGTGTGTCGAGAGTCTTAATATTTATATAATAAATGATCTAGCCAAGAAACAAACTATCACCACGATTGAGGCAAGTGCACCTATCGAACAGTAGTATAGCTTAGTGGCAAGACCGGAATGTTGAACCTAAAGGAACCAAAAGTACTGATACTGACTTTCTTTTTATTATTTAGCCTAAGGATTAAGGGATTTGTTGTTTATTCTAAAGTTAACTAACTACTAAGCTAAAGACGCTAAGACACATATAATGAATTAGGGAAAATACTTGTGGGAAAAACCAATTGATTAAGACGATACCCAAGGAATAATCCACCTAGACTTCACTTGTTATTTAACTCTGAACCAAACGATTTATTCACTTGACTTGATCCGTAAGATTCCCTAATTTATATTAATACCTCTCTCGAGGCTACTAACGTCTAACCCTAGTTTGATTAATTGAAATCTCTTTCTAATTAAAACCCCTAGGATTGTATTAACTCGATCTATGGACTCCCATATTAGGTTTGACCCTAATCCGGCAGATTTTCGTCATCTTATCTCTAGGGTTGCGATCAACTCCGCTTAACTATGCTAGATCTACTCTTAAACAGGGAATATTCCTCCACTGCCTAAGCACATCAATACTTGAATCAATATCCTGAAATACCAAAACAAGAATTAAGAACACATAGTTAAGAACAAATCAAGTATTTATCATATAGTTCAAGAAACAATAACAAGATCCGTCTTAGGTTTCATCCCCCTCAGGTATCTGAGGGGTTTAGTTCATAATCATAAAAGAATACATCTCAGAAGAAAAGATAAAACAAAACATAAGAAAACCTTAAAAACCCCTAAAGGAATTGAATGAGAGATCCTCCGTCTTGAGTATGATTTTGGCTTCTTGAGATGAATCAACTGGCTTTCTTCGAGTAAATCCCACAATTCTGACCTCTCTGGCTTGGCTCCTTGGCCTAGCTGGACGCCCCCCTCAAGGTTGGAATTTAGGGTGTTTATATAGGCTTTTGGAATGTCTTTCTTTGCCTCTAAGTACCCTATTCCGAGTGAAATTCCTCTTTGTCATGGCAGGGACACGCCCGTGCAATACGCCCGTGTGAATCGAATCCAGGTCGTGGTCGAGCCTGCTAAAGGGGCACGGTCGTGTGGCATGGGCCCAGGCCGTGTTGATTTCCTACTTTGGCCCATTTGGTTCGTTTTTAGCCCGTTTCTCATTTTTTTCGACCTCCGATGCTCTCCTAAGTATAAAACATGAAATTAAAGGATTAGAAGCATCCAATTCCACAATTCAAAGGATAAATCATCCAACAAGCATGCTAAATGTGGGATTAAAATATGTATAAATTACGGTTTATCAAATACCCCCACACTTAAGCATTTGCTTGTCCTCAAGCAAAATTCTCAATTCACAATTAAAATTAACTTCCTTCAATTCATAATTCTCATAAAAAATGTCTCATCATAATTCATAGATAATTCATACATGGATAATTCAACTCAAAGAGTCCTAAAGATTCAAACAATCTAAGTTATATATTTTTTGTAGCATGAAAACATAGGTGTTTCCCGTCATCTAAATAATTACCTCTAATTCAAAATCGACAAGGTTTGACATCCTCACTAAAGATTCACTCAAATCACTCAAAGTGTTTAATGTTCAGGAAAAAAGCACTCATAAGTCAAATATGAAAAGTTAATCCCATAGGCTTGCATGAAAATCAAATCTCCACCACTATAATATGAGATGATACACAAATCAAAAGGTCTTTAAAAAGGGTTGTAATGGAACTTGGGTTAAAGGTGTGGATAAAGGCTGAATTAGAGGGTTAGTATCGAGACTGAATTGACAAATTACCTAACTAGAAAGTTGGACTAATACTGAATAATTACATCAATTGAAAACCTAATACTAATAACATGAGCTTCTTCTCAAATTATGAAATTAATTGCTTAAGCTCCAATAACAAAGAAGTAATAATGAATAGATTCCTAATAAATAATTTTTTTTAAGAACAAATCAAGTAACAAGAAAGAACTTAACAACGGAAATAGAGAATATAGTTAGGTAACTGCTCAAATCAAATCTCGACAAAAGGGACGTCAAAAGATTAGGGGAATCAAAAATTTGGTTTTAGGTTAATATTAGTGGGTGAGTCAAAAAATGGTTTATTAGGCTAAAAGGGGTTCACTAGGGCTTAATTATGAGGGTAGGCTTTTGGTGGAGTAAGTGGGTTAAAACCTAGGTGCCTTTATCATCTCTGTATATCAAATCAAAGGTGTGGTCTCGACATGTATAATCGAAGCAAGTTCTAGAATAACAAATCAATGTTGACACACTCATAATCAATAAAGTGAGCACAAAAAATGTATGCTCTAAAAGGCTCAAGATCTCACAAAAATTATGGGCTTTTGATGTCAACCTTGTAAATTTCAAATTTCAAGGTAATAATTAGATTTAGGTAGACAACCTAACAAATATTTTTTTTTTGAAAGCAGACTCATCATGCTTGATTCTCTAGTTCCCTAAAGTTTAAATTATCACTGCACAATTATCAATGACTTAATCCAAAACATATCAATAAAAATCATAAATTAAAGGAAATTTCATTCTAATAGTAACATGAGAAAACTACTTAAAAACAAGACATAATTCAGGGATTTGATAATAATGCAAAAAGTTAGGCACTTTTAAGATTCACCCCCCACACTTAAGATGTACATTGTCCTCAATGTACAAAGATATATATGAACAATACATTAAGAAAATCGAAAGAGAGGGAGAGAGGTGAAACTTCCTGAATTTCGGATAGATTCCTATAGTTGGGAGTGTAGAAATTTGCTTCGGAGGTGAAAGATAAAGTGGAGGAGGCATGGCATGTTTTCCTCAGTATAGATGGTTATTCTAGAGTTCTTATTTTAGGGTTTTTAACTGCGAGAAGATCATTAGTTTCTTCAGAATAAGGATTACTCAAATATTTGCCGAAAAAAATAAATTGGAGAACAGCTAATATGGAATCTAAAAATAATTGAAATAAAGATAAGTCAAAAAAAAAATAAACATAAAAATAAAGATAAGAGTAAAATTTAAAAATAATTCTTTTAGGAAAATCTAAAAATAACATAAACATATGAACAGAAAATGACTCAGAAGTCCTCATCGTCCGATGGCTCGCGTGGTGGGGGCGGCACTGAAATGTGAAGGTGCTGACATATCTGGTGGAGAGTGGCGTCGATGTGATCGAAGCGCTGCTCAAATCCTGTTAGGCGCTCAGATATGTCCGAGAGAGAAGCTACCGCATGAACTGGGCGATGGCTCGGTGTTGGCTCCTCATGTGGGTGTGGGACATCGTCAGTAATGTCCTTAGGGTCCTCCTCCTCAGTGGTATGGGCTAGCCGATATTGGGGAGAATCGGTCCCGCGGTGACGCTTGATCATCCGCATGTTGATCATCGTCGAGATTCCCTGTGGAGACATCTGGCCTATTAAGGTGAGCGAGGCTGATTGTGCTGCGGTATTGAGGAGACCAAAGTGTCTCGTGAGCCGTGTTACATAAGGCCCCATTGAAATGACCCTCTTACGATGTCGCTCCGTCTGATGCTGGATGGCTAGAGCGATGAAGTAGGCAAGGTCGAAAATGTGCCCGTTCGCCATGCACCATAGGAAATAGGCGTCATAGGTGTTAACTACCCCGGTGCTCTCTCGCCGTCTTGTCAATGTATGAGCTAAAATTGCGTGTAAGTACCTTAAAGATGGGGCGAGGGCTGTCACCTTAGAGCAACTAGGGTCATAAGTGGCCGCGGTGGGGGCTATATTATACCAACATCTCACGGGGGAGTTATGGATGTGGCGATGGAGTTTCGCAAGATCATATTCTCTCATGAATTCTTCCGTGTAGAGTCCCAGAGCAACTCCAAATTCGGGGACACTCATTTCCCGAACTAAACTTCCTAGATGAAACTAAATAGTACTCGGGTCGTCGTGGTTTGTCATTACTACCTACAAATGGAAAGTAGAGCAAAGCTCTAATGTTAGTTCGAGGTAAGTGGGTTCGAAAATACCGAAAAAGCACTCCCAAGGGTTAGTCGTCAATAATGCCCGAATATCATCAGCAAGTTGAACATGTTCCAGGGCGGCCCAGTCGATACATTTGCCTTGACTAAGAGGTCGTGCTCGTAGGATCTGGAAAAGTTCCTCTTGAGCTCCAGGAGGAAACCGTAAAAATGGGTGTCTCACTTCGGCGATGCGCTTGCGGATGATGAGTCGGGTCCCTTTCATTTTTTCGAAACAGGGACTGCAGTTTTCTTGCCGCGGGAAGACGACATTATGTTCCTGTAAGAGAATTTGAAGAACATCATCCAAATATTTTCTATGATAGAATTTATGAATTCAATATTATTGCCTCATAATATTAACACAGAATATTTTTCCTAGGTATTCTCCTAATAATAGAGGTGCAAAATTCAGAATAGTATTATCTATAACACTTAAGTAAAAATGGATATCAAAATTAATAATCCAAAATGAACACAAAAGATTTAAAGGAATAAATCGAAGTTCTAACAGAGAATAAACATGGATTAAATAAAATTAGCAACAAAGTATAGAATGGGGGAAGTAACGTGAACCGATGGAGTTGGGTAGATGGCGCACGGTCGTGGAAGGATGCACGGGTGTGGTAACGTTGCACGGGCGTGGACTGCGTGTGGATGAGGAAGAGAAAGAGAGAGAAGGGAGAGAAGGGAGGTGAAGGGAGGAGAGGAAAAGAGTGCCGGTGGCTGGATTGGGAAGGGAAGTGGTGGTTTCTTGTTTAAGAGAAACGACTAGGGTTTGTGGAGGGGAAATGTTTAGGGGAGACGGGCGTGGGCTGCTTTAAATAGGGGGTAGGGAACACGGTCCGTCGCCACGTGATCATTGGTACCGATAGTCTTAATATTTATATAATGAATGATCTAGCCTAGAAACTAACTATCACCACGATTGAGGCAAGTGCATCTATCGAACAGTACTATAGCTTAGTGGCAAGACCGGATTATCGAACCCAAAGGAACCAAAAGTACTAATACTGACTTTCTTCTTATTATTTAGCCTAAGAATTAAGGGAATTGTTATTTAATCTAAAATTAACTAACTACTAAGCTAAAGACACTAAGACAAAGAGAATTAATTGGAGAAATACTTGTGGGAAAAACCAATTGATTAAGACAATACCCAAGGAGGAATCCACCTAGACTTCACTTGTTATTTAACTCACGAACTGCACGATTTATTCATTTGACTCGATCCGTAGGATTCCCTAATTTATATTAATACCTCTCTCGAGGCTACTAACGTCTAACCCTAGGTTAATTAATTGAAATCTCTTTCTAATTAAAACCCCTAAGGTTGCATTAACTCGATCTATGGACTCCCATATTAGATTTGACCCTAATCCAGCAGATTTTTGTCATCCTAGCTCTAGGGTTACGATCAACTCCGCTTAATTGTGCTAGATCTACTCTTAGACAGGGTCTATTCCTCCTCTGCCTAAGCACATCAATACTTGAATCAATATCCTGAAATATCAAAACAAGAATTAAGAACACATAATTAAGAACAAATCAAGTATTTATCATATAGTTCAGAAAACAATAACAAGAAGGTTTCATCCTCTCGTATATCGAGGGGTTTAGTTCATAATCATAAAAGAATACATCTCAGAAGAAAAGATAAAACGAAACATAAGAAAACCCTAAAACCCCCTGAAGGAATTGAAAGAGAGATCCTCCGTCTTGAGTATGATTTTGGCTTATTGAGATGAATCAACTGGCTTTCTTCGAGTAAATCCCACGATTCTGACCTCTCTGGCTTGGCTCCTTGGCCTAGCTGGACGCCCCCTAAAGGTTGGCCTTTAGGGTGTTTATATAGGCTTTTGGAATGCCTTTCTTTGCCTCTAAGTACCTAATCTGAGTGAAATTCCTCTTTGTCACGGCAGGGACACGCCTGTGCAACACGCCCGTGTGAATCGAATCCAGGCCGTGGTCGAGCCTGTTAAAGGAGCACGACCGTGTGGATTGGGCCCAGGCCGTGTTGATTTCTTACTTGGGTCCATTTCCTCCGTTTTCGGCCCGTTTCTCGTTCTTTTCATCCTCCGATGCTCTCCTAAGTATAAAACATGAAATAAACGGATTAGGAGCATTAAATTCCACAATTCAAGGGATAAATCATCCAAAAAATATGCTAAATGTGGGATTAAAATATGTATATATTACGATTTATCACCACGCCCGTGTTCCATTTATTTGGCCCATGCGTTTCAAGAAATTTAAATTTAGGCGCGTTTGAGGTGTAGTCCACGCCCGTGTTCCTTGGGCATGTTGAGACACACGGCCATATCATACGACCATGTGCTATCTTGTTCGCTTTTCCCACGCCCGTGTAGAAGGGCCTACGCCCTGGTTTTTTAATCAGTGTCGACCATGACCTTGAGGCACGGGTGTGGCTCACGCCCGTGTCGTTTTACTTAGAATCAACCACGGTTTTTTGGCATGGGCGTGTCACACGCTCGTGTCGATTAATCAGTATTGGCCACGGTCGCAGTGCACAGGCGTGTGGATTTTTCGCAGCCCGTGGTCTTTAGGCAGTTTCGACCACGGCCGAGTCGCACGGTCGTGGCGTTTAGTCGAAGTCTGTGTCTTGGGGAAAATTTTTGTCCTGTTTCTGCACAATCTCTGCCACGCCCATGTACCCATTCGTGGTGTCCACACGGCCATGGCCACGCCCGTGTGTAAGGCCGTGTGGTGGGGAAACCTGCGCTTTATTAAATTTGTTAGTTTGTAGTTTGGTGCTAAAAATTGAAAATATGACATTAGTGAAGTTAGTGCTCGGGTTGCCTCCCGAGAAGCGCTCGTTTAAAGTCTTAAGCTAGACTTACCCTGTTTTCATTTCTAAATGAAGGTTCACAAAGCCGAAGCTCCTCTCTTATGTCCCTAAAATCTTCACCATTATAGATTTTTAGTCGCTGACCATTTACCTTGAATGTGCCATGAGTTGGATGAGTTACCTCGATTGTGCCGTAGGGAAAAATAGTTTTGATTACGAATGGACCTGACCATCTTGATTTCAGCTTTCCAGGAAACAATTTGAGCCGTGAATTGTATAGCAGGACTATATCTCCTACTTTGAATTGCTTCGGTTGCTTTAAACGAGCATCATGGCGTCGCTTTGTTGCCTCCTTATATTGTCGTGAGTTCTCATAGGCATTAGCTCGCCATCATCCTCTTCTCACCTGTAGTTTTAAGATCGTAATTTAAAAATTTTATAGCCCAAAAAGCTTTGTGCTCTAACTCAAATGGTAGATGACAACTTTTTCCGTAGACAAGTTTGTATGGGGATGTTCCTATGGGAGTTTTAAACGCTGTTCTATAGGCCCATAAAGCATCGTCTACTTTCAATGCCCAATCTATCCTATTTGATTCAACTGTTTTCTCTAGAATACGCTTAAGTTCTCGATTTGCTACTTCCACTTGTCCATTGGTTTCAGGGTGATAAGGGGTAGCTGTTCTGTGGTGTACTCCATATTTCTTTAAGACCTTGTCAAATTGAGTATTACAAAAATGAGTACCCCTATCACTAATAACTGCTCTGGGTGTTCCAAATCGAGAGAAGAGTTTCTTAAGAAATTTCACTACCACTCTGGCATCATTAGTGGGTAAAGCTTGAGCCTCTACCCATTTTGACATATAGTCTATTGCTACTAGGATGTATTTATTCCCAAATGAGCTAGGGAATGGGCCCATAAAATCAATACCCCATACATCAAAAATTTCGCATGATAGCATGTATGTTTGAGGCATTTCATTTTGTTTAGAGATATTACCTATTCTCTGACATCTATCGCATGAAGCAACATACCTGTTAGCGTCTTTGAACAAGGTAGGCCAATAAAAGCCTGATTCGAGCGTTTTGTGTGCTGTCTTGATCCCGTTGTAATGTCCTCTTGAAGGTCCTGAATGGCAATGTTCTAAGATTTTGCTTGCTTCTGCTTTTGTAACGCATCTCTGAATTACTTGATCTACACATATACGAAAAAGAAAAGGATCTTCCAAAAAATAATTTTTCGCATCAGCAAAGAATCGCTTCTTTTGATGATGTGTTAACCTTTTTGGTAGGATGTTAGCAGCTAAGTAATTTGCAATAT
Source organism: Gossypium sturtianum (assembly GCA_025698515.1). Lineage (NCBI taxonomy): Eukaryota > Viridiplantae > Streptophyta > Magnoliopsida > Malvales > Malvaceae > Gossypium > Gossypium sturtianum. The sequence goes on along the minus strand of CM046951.1, from coordinate 90,311,879 downwards.
CTGCGAACCAGGGTACCTCAGAGTTAGATATAGTGAATAGTTGTTCTTCGAGAAACAAGTCATTTATCTCACTCTCATCTAGTTCTTTGATATGTGGATTTTCAAGCCTAGAAAGATGATCTGCTGCAAGATTTTCAGCTCCCTTCTTATCTTGAATTTCCAAATCAAATTCCTGTAAGAGTAAAATCCATCTTATGAGTCGAGGTTTTGCATCGGATTTAGTTAAAAGATAACGAAAAGCTGAATGGTCAGTGTAAACGATAACTTTAGATAATATCAAATACTGTCTAAATTTATCAAATGCAAAAACCACAGCTAGCAACTCTTTTTCTGTGGTGGTGTAATTTTCTTGTGTGGGCGTCAATGTTTTGCTAGCATAATAAATTGGCTGAAAATGCTTGTCTCTTCGCTATCCCAAAACTGCACCTACTGCAAAATCACTCGCATCACACATTAGTTCGAAGGGTAAATTCCAATCAGGTGCAATTATAATTGGAGCCTTTATTAATTTATTTTTAAGGGTGTTAAATGCATCTAAACATTCCTGATCAAAATTGAAAGGCACATCCTTTTCTAGTAGTTTTGTTAAAGGCTTAGCTATTTTAGAAAAATTCTTAATAAATCTTCGATAAAATCCAGCATGTCCTAAAAAGCTTCGAATAGCCTTAACTGAACTAGGAAAAGGTAATTTTTCTATGGTTTCAACCTTTGCTTTATCAACCTCAATTCCTTTACTAGAAATTTTATGTCCTAACACAATCCCCTCTCGAACCATAAAGTGACACTTTTCCCAATTTAAAACAAGGTCTGTTTCCTCACATCTTATTATAACTCGTTTTAGATTTTTAAGGCAAAGATGGAAAGAATTACCAAATACTGAAAAATCATCCATAAATACCTCCATAATGTCTTCCACAAGTTCATCAAAGATGGCCAGCATGCAGCGCTGAAAAGTAGCAGGAGCATTACATAATCCAAAAGGCATTCTACGATAAGAAAACGTACCGTATGGACATGTAAATGTTGTCTTTTCTTGATCCTCAAGGGCTATTAGGATTTGGAAGTAGCCGGAGAGTCCGTCCAGGAAACAGTAGTACATATGCCCAGATAATCTTTCTAACATCTGATCAATAAAGGGTAAAGAGAAGTGATCTTTTCTGGTGGCGTCGTTCAACTTTCTATAGTCAATACAGACTCTCCAACCTGTGACTGTTCTTGTAGGAATTAATTCATTTTTTCGTTGGCTACAACAATCATGCCTCCTTTCTTTGGAACGACCTGCACAAGACTTACCCAAGTACTGTCAGAGATAGGATAAATTATTCCAGCATCTAGAAGTTTAATTACCTCAGCTTTAACAACTTCTTTCATGTTGGGGTTCAATCGTCTTTGAGGTTGCACACATGGTTTATACTCATCTTCCATTAAAATTTTGTGGGTGCAAAATGATGGGCTTATTCCTTTAATGTCAGAAATTTTCCAAGCTATGGCTCTTTTATGTTCCCTTAATACCTGTAGCAACTCGTCTTTCTCTTCGGGTTCCAGTTCTGAAGATAAGATTACTGGTAGCGTAGAGTCATCCCCGAGGAATGCATATTCTAAGTGATTTGGCAACTGTTTTAATTCTAATTTCGGTGGCTCATCAATAGAGGGTTTTTGTTTTAGTTCGTCATTGATTTCAATGTCCTCTTCTTTCTTTTGTCTAGAGGAAGATGTATTAGAATTCAACTCATCGGTATCATCATCTACCCCCTCACCTTGGGTAAGACACAGTTCCATCGTGCCGTCATGTATGATTTCCTGCAAAGAATCTTGAATAAAATGATCAATGGCATCAATAAAATAATAGGAATCATCTTGTTCTCTAGAATATCGCATAGCGTCGTAAATTTGAAAAATAATTTCCTCGTCGCCTACCCTTAACGCAAGTTTACCATCACCTACATCAATAACAGCCCTAGCAGTAGCTAAAAAGGGCCGCCCCAAAATTAAAGGTACCTCAATGTCCTCTTCCATGTCAAGCACAACAAAATCAACAAGGAATATAAATTTATCAACTTTTACCAGAATATCTTCGATAATTCCCCTAGGATATTTAATAGATCTGTCAGCTAACTGAATACTCATCCTAGTGGGTTTTGGTTCCCCAAGACCAAGTTGCTTAAACATTTTATAAGGCATTAAATTAATACTGGCGCCTAGATCAGCTAGTGCTTTCTCAATGTTTAAACTACCAATTAAACAGAGAATAGTGAAACTTCCTGGATCTTTCAATTTGGTTGGTAGTTTATTTTGGAGGATGGCTGAACATTCTTCATTAAGTTCCACTGTTGATATCTCTTCAAACTTCCTTTTATTTGTTAGAAGCTCTTTTAGGAATTTTACATACGTTGGCATCTGCGAAATAGCTTCAACAAAAGGTAAGTTAATATGTAACTGTTTAAAAAGTTCAATAAATTTACCGTATTGTGCGTCTAAGCGATCTTTCTTCAACTTTGCCGGATATGGGATTGGTGGCTTAAATTCTTCACGTACTGGTGTTACATTCTCGATTTCCTCACTTTTCTCCTTATTAGTTTCTTGTGGTATCTTCTTTTCTATTTCAACCAATTCCTTCCCACTCCTTAATGTTACTGCCTTTACTAGCTCTTGTGGTTTATGTTCGGTATTATTAGATAAACGACCTGGTTGCCTTTCTGAAACTAACTTGGTCAGCTCTCCTAGTTGATTTTTAAGCTCTTGAATTAATTTTTGCTGATTATTCAATGTCGTTTCGGTATTCTGAAAATGAGTTTCTGACGCTAAAATGAATTTTGCTAGCATATCCTCAAGGTTTGGTTTCTTTTCCTGTGGGTAGGGTTGTTGTTGGAAGTTTGGAGGGGGTTGTTGTCTCTGATTTCCTTGACCACCCCATGAGAAATTGGGGTGGTTCCTCCAACCTGGATTATAAGTGTTACTATAAGGGTTATTTTGAGGTCTAGAATTATTACCCATATAGTGAACTTGCTCGTTTTCAGCGCTCGAGTTGTAAGGTGGATATTCTGTATTGTTCATCCCTCCTCCATTCATATCGCACTGCATAGCTGGATGTACCTACGAAGAACTACATAAACCATCAATCTTTTTATTTAACATCTCTACCTGATTTGATAGCATGGTTACTGCGTCGAGGTTGAAAACTCTAGCGGCTTGTGTTGGCCTTGTCCTTGTAACTTGCCACTGATAGTTATTCAGTGACATCTCCTCTATAAACTCGTAGGCCGCTTTAAGAGTTTTGTTATTCAGCGTTCCGCCGGCAGCTGAATCGATCAATTGCCTCGTTGAGGGGTTCACACCGTTGTAGAAGGTTTGAACCTGAAGCCATAAAGGTAGCCCATGGTGAGGGCACCTTCTCAACAAATCATTGTATCTCTCCCATGCATCATATAGTGTTTCTAGATCCATCTGCACAAAAGAAGAGATATCATTCCTCAACTTGGCCATTTTAGCCGGTGGAAAATATTTTATCAAGAATTTTTCGGTCATTTGATCCCACGTAGTGATTGACCTTCGTGGAAGAGAATTCAACCACTGTTAGGATTTATTCCTCAAAGAAAAGGGAAACAATCGAAGACGGATGGCATCATCAGGAACGCCATTTATTTTGAAATTATCACAAAATTCTAGGAAATTCGCCAAGTGATTATTTGGATCTTCATCCTGCAAACCATCAAATTGAACAAATTGCTGTATCATCTGTATAGTGTTAGGTTTCAGTTCAAAATTATTTACAGCAATAGCAGGTCTAACAATACTTGACTCAGTTCCTGTTAAATTAGGTTTAGCATAATCATACATAGTTTGAGGAGCATGATTTTCGGCCACCTCTGGAGGTAGCAGATTATTCTCAGCCATCTCTTCGGTAGTATTGGGTTCGTCTTCTTGCGCTTCTTCTATGAAATTTAAGCTTCGCCTTATTTCTCTACAATTTCTGCGAACAGTACCTTCAATATCAATGTCGTAAATTAAGGGTCCTGTCGGGTTCCTTCTAGTCATAAACTAGGGGTACCTACAAGGAACAAATAAAAGAAAAAAATTAGCAAAGTTAAAAATAAAATAAAAGTAAATCGCAAAAGCAAAAATAAAAATGGCTAAAGTAATAAAAATTGAGCGTTCTTAATATTTTAGTTCCCCGGCAACGGCGCCAAGAACTTGATCGTGTGTCAAGAGTCTTAATATTTATATAATGAATAATCTAGCCTAGAAACTAACTATCACCACGATTGAGGCAAGTGCACCTATCGAATAGTAGTATAGCTTAGTGGCAAGACCGGAATGTCGAACCCAAAGGAACCAAAAGTACTAATATTGACTTTCTTTTTATTATTTAGCCTAAGGATTAAGGGATTTGTTGTTTATTCTAAAGTTAACTAACTACTAAGCTAAAGAAGCTAAGACACAGAGAATGAATTGGGGAAAATACTTGTGGGAAAAACCAATTGATTAAGACGATACCCAAGGAAGAATCCACCTAGACTTCACTTGTTATTTAACTCTAAACCAAGACGATTTATTCACTTGACTTGATCCGTAGGATTCCCTAATTTATATTAATACCTCTCTCAAGGCTACTAATGTCTAACCCTAAGTTGATTAATTGAAATCTCTTTCTAATTAAAACCCCTAGGATTGCATTAACTCGATCTATGGACTCCCATATTAGGTTTGACCCTAATCTGGCAGATTTTCGTTATCCTATCTCTAGGGTTGCGATCAACTCCGCTTAACTATGCTAGATCTACTCTTAAACAGGGAATATTCCTCCACTGCCTAAGCACATCAATACTTGAATCAATATCCTGAAATACCAAAACAAGAATTAAGAACACATAGTTAAGAACAAATCAAGTTTTTATCATATAGTTCAGAAAACAATAACAAGATCCATCTTAGGTTTCATCCCCTCGTGTATCTCGAGGGTTTAGTTCATAATCATAAAAGAATACATCTCAGAATAAAAGATAAAACAAAACATAAGAAAACCCTAAAACCCTCAAGGAATTGAAGGAGAGATCCTCCATCTTGAGTATGATTTCGGCTTCTTGAGATGAATCAAGTGGCTTTCTCGAGTAAATCCCATAACTCGACCTCTCCGGCTTGGCTCCTTGGCCTGGGCGACCCCTCAAGGTTGGCCTTTAGGGTGTTTATATAGGTCGTTGGAATGTCTCTCTTTGCCTCTAAGTACCCTATTCCGAGTGAAATTCCTCTTTGTCACGGCAGGACACACACCGCTCAACACGCGTGTGAATCGAATCCAGCCGTGGTCGAGCTCGCTAAAGGGGCACAGTGTGGCATGGGCCTGTGCCGTGTTGATTTCCTACTTTGGCCCATTTGGTCCGTTTTTAGCCCGTTTCTCGTTCTTTTCGACCTCCGATGCTCTCCTAAGTGTAAAACATGAAATTAAAGGATTAGAAGCGTCCAATTCCATAATTCAAAGGATAAATCATCTAACAAGCATGCTAAATGTGGGATTAAAATATGTATAAATTACGGTTTATCAATTACCCGGTGCATGATCTTGAATTAGCTGCTATTGTATTTGCACTAAAAATATGGCGGCATTACTTTTATGGTGAGAAATGTCATATCTATACTGATCATAAAAGTATGAAATATCTGATGACACAGAAAGATCTGAATTTGAGACAGTTCAGGTGGCTTGAATTGATAAAGGACTATGAAACACCCCAAACCCGGCCCACGAGATTTGCCCAGATTTGGTATGTTCCTCAAGTAAATCGGTTTCAAAATTCTTTCGTTACCTAGAGAAAACTTGTGCGATTTTGAAAAAAAACATTGTTTGGGTTGGGCTTGTGTTGAAAACGAATTCAATTCTTTATATTAAAAATTTTACTTAAATTTTAATAGGTAAAACTCATAATCATAATAAATAGAAATAAATGGAAAACAATTCAACTATGGCCTTATGGCCTTATTACATCAGATAATTTCCAAGTAATTCAAGTACTTAAATAGAAATAGTAGTTCATAAAATAAAAACTTCATGTTGAGCATGGCCACCACAAGTTCTCGCCGTCCCGGCCCATCACTGTTCATCACCAAACATGGTCCCACAACAGGGTGAGTCAAACAGACTCAATGTGTACACAAACACTAAATCAAAATAGAATCAGCATACAAATGTTACACATTCATATCATAGCATACAAATTATGATGCATTCCCAAACCTAAACCTAATTAGCCATCCGCTACACTCCCGCACCAACCTCGCACACACGTGGGGACTACTAAGTCGACCCTCCTTCCGCTACACTCCATATCGCGGTCTTAGGTCACCGCATTTGTGGTCTTAGGTCACCACATTCAGATATCGCGGTCTTAGGTCACCGTGATTCAGACATCGTGGTCTTAGGTCACCACATTCAGATACCACGGTCTTAGGTCACCGTGTTCGTGGTCTTAGGTCACCACATTCACTTCCCTTTCAATAACCCGTCTCGCCTCATTTTGTAATATGCATTAATATGCCAAAGATCACATTCTTATTCTCATGTTACAAATAACATATTTCATATTCCTAGTAGGAGTAGGAAAGCGTACACAGTACTTAGTACCATAACATGGTACCCTAGCCACTTTCATATTCTTAATATCACATATTTTAATAAAAGCAGCCATGAAACATATTAAGAAGTAGTGTGGGGTACACACTGATTTGCTTAACCACTTCACTGAAATCTCAAATCGATCTATCGCCTTAGATCTCAAGTTCCTAAAATTGATTAATCACTTACTATTTAGCACAAAGCCTATTCGGTTAGAAAACCAAATCCTAGTAGGATTTGTATTCTTAAAGCTTACCTTGGTGTCGATTTGATGATTTAATCAAATCCCGTAAACTCGTATTTTTCCCCTTTGAAATCGGCTAGTCACTAAATCCCTTGAATTGGTTAGTTTTAGGCTTAAAACACATAATAATAGATCTACTACTAAAATAGGCCTTAATTTGAATTTACCTTTGTTCTTAACTTCCAAATCTTAAATCCCGAATTGGATCCTTGCTTCTTTATTGTTTGTCGAAATCCCTATGTACCCATGTTAGATCCAATCTAACATTAAATCATAATAATATAGCTTATGGCCGAATGGTATTCATAACTTACCTTAGATCTTAGAAGTTCGAAAGATACCTTCTTGTAGTTGACAATTTCTTAAATCCTCAAAACACCCTTCCATAACTCTACCAAAATCCATAATAGAGATTAGTCCCTAAATTTTAGATAGGTTTAAAATATAAAAGAATTGAAACCAAACTTTGGATCTTACCCTTTTAAGAAATCGGTAGCACCCTTGTTAAAAGCCCCTTAAAGAATCGACCTTGATGACTAGATGATAAAGTTTCAAACTTTTGGGATTTAATGGAGAAGTCGACTAGAGGTTCTCTTGGGGTATTTGGTTTCCACGAAAATAAGGAAAAGAAACTTGAGAATTTTGGCAATGGTGGACTATAGATTCGGCTTGACAAAAGAAAAGAGAAGAGAAGAGAGGAGAGCACTCGGGAAATTCGGCAGAGAGAGAGGAGGAGGAAGAAAAATTGATGAGTAGCCCTATTTCCTTCCTTTTATAATTGAAACTACTCCTCGTAATCCCTTACTTGGCCACCACTCTTCTTTATTTGATAGCTTTATCTCTTAATTTAAAATAATTAGAGAATAATCCTTTATTATCTCTTCAAAAATAATCCAAATTAAATCCATTATTTATCACCTTATTAATCGAATATTAAAGAGAATAAAACTCCTCCTTTCTAGAAGGCTTGTGCCGTCCACCTCAAAGCTTCTGGAAGCAAAAATAAAACTTCTTTTATTTGCTTCCCAAGTGACTCGAACCCAGGCCCAACACCTTGCATGTGGTGCCATTTCCAGAGGCCCTAAGTGGCATCTTCAGGCCACTTTTCCAAGCCTGTTTGTGTGTCAAATTTCACAAACTTTTTCTTTTAAGGCCACCTTGCCTTAATTTCCTCTTTTAAACTTTAAAACTCGACATTTCTAAGTCATTTCTAAGTTTCAAAAATTTTCGTTGGCTCAGTAAACTTGACATTTTCTTACATTTCCAAGTTTCCAAAAATGTGCACTTTCCTATTTTGAATCATTTCCAAATCATTTCCATCCATTTCCAAGTTTCCAAAAATGTTCACTTTCCATTTTTTTTAACTTAACATTTCCATACATTTTTAGGTTTCCAAAATTGTTCAAAATTTATTCTTAGTACATAAAACATGTTACTTCGTACAATTAAACCGAAAATGCATAGGCCCTTTCCAGGATGTTACAGACTATGATTTGATTATTGATTACCATCCAGGTAAGGCTAATGTTGTTGTTGATGCTTTAAGTCGAAAATCTCTGTTTGTTTGCGAGCTATGAATGTCCGATTGTCTTTGGTTGATGATGGTTCAGTCATAGCTGAGTTGAGAGTTAAACCGACATTTCTACAGTAAATATGTGAAGCTCAGAAAAATGATGAGAAGTTACAGGCTAAACGGGTACAATTGAGTCAGGTAATGATTCAGAATTTCAGATTGGGGCTGATGGTTGTTTATTATTCAGAGGTAGAGTATGTGTACTGAAGAATTCAGAGCTTGACCAGAAGATTTTACACGAGGCACACAGTGGTATTATGTCTGTAATCCGGGAAGTAATAAAATGTATAATGATTTGAAGAAGATGTACTGGTGGCCAGGTATGAAACGTGATATTTTTGATTTTGTATGAAGATGTCTGATATGTCAATAGGTCAAAGCAGAACATCAGGTACCCTCGAGATTACTCCAGCCAATTACTATACCGGAATAGAAATGGGAAATAATTACTATGGATTTTGTGTCGGGATTACCATTGTCACCGAAGAAGAAAGATGCCATTTGGGTGATCGTTGATCGATTAACAAAATCAGCACATTTTATCCCGGTACGTATGGATTATTCTCTAGATAAATTGGCTACACTGTATATATCTGAGATTGTCAGGCTACATGGAGTGTCAATCTCCATTATCTCTGATAGAGATCCCCGATTTATGTCTCGTTTCTGGGACAAGTTACAAGAAGCCTGATAAACCATAAAAGTAACACATTTTAATCCCATGTTTAGCGTGTTTTTGGATGATTATTTATAGAATTTGGTGAATTCAATGCTATTAATCCTTTGAATTTGTATTTCTATACTTAGGAGAGCATAGGGGAGCGAAAAGAACAGAAAACGGGCCAAAATCGGACAAAATGGGCCATCTTAAGGATCCACACGGCCAAAGCCCGCACCACACGGCTAAACACATGCCCGTGTGAACCACACGGGCTGGACACACACCTGCGTGCCAGCCCGTGTCGATCGAGAGCCATATAAATTCTCACACGGCCTGAGCCTCCTCACACGGGTTGATCACACGCCCGTGTCCCTATCATACCCTACTTTGTTTTCACGCGGAAAAAGCCAATTTTTAGGGTTTCTGAGCCTTCTAAAGTCTATAAATACACATCAGAGGGAAACCTAAAAGGACACGGAGAGTAGATTGAAGAAATTACTCGAAGGAAGCCGTCAGAATCATCTCGAAAGCGGATTAACTCCAAGACTGAAGATCTCTATCAAGTTCTCTAGAATTTTTTGGGTTCTTTATGTCTTGTTGTTTTCTTAATTCTATGATGTTTTCCTTTTACGTTATGAACTAAACTCCCTAAATACCTAGGGAGGATGAAACCTAGATGAATCTTATTATTCAATAAATCTGAATTACGTGATAAATACTTGTTCTTGTTCTTAATTATGTGTTCTTAATCCTTGTTTTAATGTTTTCAGGAATATTAATTCAAGATTGATGTGCTTATTCAGTGGAGCAAAAGTCCCTGTTTAAGAGAAGATCTAGCATAATTAAGCGGAGTTGATTGCAACCCTAGAAATAGGATGACATAAATCTGCCAGATTAGAGTCAAATCTAATAAGGGAATTCATAGATCGAGTTAATGCGACGATAGGGGTTTTAATTAGAAAGATATTTCAATTAATCAACCTAGAGTCAGTTGTTCTTAGCCTTAAAAGAGATATTAACATAATTTAGGGATTTCTACAGATCAAGTCAAGTGAATAAATCATTTAATTCAGATTCAGAATAATAAGTGAAGTCTAGGTGGATTCTTCCTTGGGTATTGTCTTTATTCATTCAATTTTTCTCTTCACTATCTGTCGCGTTCATAGTCATTTAGTTAGCCAATTAGTTAGTTAATTTTAGATTAAAAATAAAATCCCTTAATTATTCGGCTAGATAATAAAAAGATAGTTATTACTAGTAATTTTAGTCCTTGAGGACACGATATTCGGGACTTACCAAAGCTATACTACTGTTTGATAGGTGCGCTTGCCTTTGTCGAAATATTAGTTAGTTTCGAGCCCATTAAAGCTCTGGGTACCCAGTTGTATTTCAGCACTGCTTTTCATCCTCAGACAGATGGCCAATCTGGACGAGTAATTCAGGTATTGGAGGACATGCTTCGATGATGTGTACTAGAATTTGAAAGTAACTGGGAAAAGTATTTGCCTTTGATTGAATTTGCCTATAATAACAGTTATCAATCTAGCATTAAAATGGCTCCGTATGAAGCTTTGTATGGTAGAAAATGTAGAACTCCATTGTATTGGACAGAGCTTAGCGAGAAAAAGTTATATTGGGCTGATTTGATTCGAGAAACCGAAGAAAAAGTAAAAGTGATTCGGAATAGCTTGAAAGCAGCCTCTGATCGTCAAAAATCCTATGCCGACCTGAAACGAAAAGAGATTGAATTTCAAGTCGATGACAAGGTATTCTTAAAAGTATCACCATGGAAGAAAGTACTCTGATTTGGTCGAATAGGTAAATTCAGCCCACGGTTCATCGGGCCATATGAGATTACGGAACGGATTAAACCGGTTGCCTATCAGTTAGCTTTACCACTAGATCTTGATAGAATTCATAATGTATTTCATGTATCTATGATACGGAGGTACCACTCAGATCCATCACATGTTATTTCCCCGACAGAGGTTGAAATTCAGCCTGATATGACTTATAGTGAAGAATCAGTCAAAATTTTGGCACGGGAGACAAAGGAGCTCAGAAACAAAAGATAAATTTAGTAAAAATACTATGGAAAAAGCACGGGATTGAAGAAGCAACATGGGAACCAGAGGAGACAATGAGGAAACAATACCCAAACCTCTTTACTGGTAAGATTTTCGAGGACGAAAATCCTTAAAGGGGGAGAGTTGTAATGAACTAAATTCAGGGTTATCAGAATAGTGGTTTCGTAACCACAAATCTGATTTAAAAAAGAATATTTATTTTAAAAATTATTGCATGAATATTAATATGATAGGAAAGTCGTATGAAAATATCGATAGAAAAATTTTACCGATTGAGTGGTTAATTAGAAAAAAATAAAAAATAAAAAAAAAATTGTAGAAATTGGGTAAAAACGAGGTATCAAGACCTCGATCTCATAAAATTGAGTCAAAAATATTTTTATAAATATTTATGAAATGTTGGTATTGTGGTATTAAAATTTCGTTAGAAAATTTTAACGTTTGGGTAGTCAATTAAATAGAAATGACTAAATTGAAAAATGTGTAAAAGTTGCTAGAATGATTAAATAGCTTAAGTGTCTAATGAGAAAGGATTTAAAAGGAAATTAGACCCAAAATTATTTGGGCTGGACGGCAAGGGCATGAAATCAGCAAGAAAATTGATGATTTAAGGGCAAAATTGGAATATTGCATAATTAACTAAATAAAGTTAAGAATAAAGTGGAAATATCTAGATTTCTTTTGATTTTTCTTCATTCTCATCAGCCAAAACGCCATAGGAGGGATTCTTTAAGCTGGTATTTCATAATTTTTGCATCAAGTGAGTTAATTCTCGCCTTTTTCTTGTAATTTTTATGTTTTTTAGACTTTTACAACTAGGTCCTACTATTAAAACATTAGTTTTTGATTTTATGGATGAAATTGAAAGTTACCATGGTTGAGTACTGGAATTTTATGATGAATAAACATGGATTTGAAGTTTTAATTTCATTAAAAGATGGATTTACTAAATGTTTTTAGTAGAAATTGATTTTTAAGACTTAATTGTGAAAAAGTTTGGAATTAAGGTTTGATGCTGAAATTATGATTTCCAAAGGTTGTGAAGTAGTTTAAGATGATAGAATAAAGTGTTAATTGAGGAAAAATCAGCTCAATTGGGGGGTTAATTGAGTAGGGACCAAATTGTAAAAACTGTAAAATTTGGGGTAAATATGCAATTTTGAAAATTGAGAGGTATAAATTGTGAAATAAATTAGATTAAAATTAGATGCTGATAAATGGAAAATTTTATATTATAGATCAAGAAATTAAAGATAAACGAGGGAAGGAAAAAGTTGCCGGATAGTCCCTGAAATCTATACAACTACTACAAATTGTTACGGGTAAGTTTGTGTAACTTGAATTATATTCTTAAATGCTTGGAATGTATGTTTATTGATGTGAATATGGTTTGGATGTTCATTGTATGATATTTGATGAAAAAATTGATAATTCTCGATAAAAAGGGGAAAAAATCTCGGTTGAATGAAATGGACTTCGATGGATCACTGAAAAGGGAATTGACAGTACAAAGGATCTAGCCCAGACGAGTGATATTAATGATATAGCCTCCCGAAGAATATGTGGAAATGGATTTAGCCCGGACGAGTAATCCAAATTAAGCTCATTAGAGTAATTGTCATTGCAGGGGATTTAGCCTGGACTGGTAATCCCGACAATACTCTTTGAGCATATGATACAAGGTATTTAGCTTGGACTGGTAATCTCACTGTAAGAAATGAGGTTCGCGGGAGTGTGCTATCTGGAATAAGGGTATACCCATATGTGTACGAATTGACAGACCCGGAATTGTACACAAAAGTGTACTACTGAATATCCATCGAAATTCCAAGAAATTCAACGGGATAAATATGAGAAATGGAAGAAAATGAAAATTATGGAATTGATGAGCTCATCAATCATTTATCTTTGTATTGAATTTATATGATGTTGCTTAACTAATGCAAATGTAACAGCTCGATTTAGACCCTAGTCAGAATAGTGGTTTCGGGACCATAAATCTGAGACTAAAAAATATTTTAATATTATTTTCAGTACTTACAGTATGTGTTTAAGCATGTGTGAAAGTTTCGTTTGAAAATTTGATTGTTTGTGTACTCAATTTGATAAAAGGACTAAATTGCAGAAAATGAAAAAGTTGTGTGTAACTTGATATGTGTGCCAAACTGATGTGGTTTGTTAGATGGGAAGTCCTTAAAAGGTTAATATGCCATTATAAGGTTAGTGGACATTTATGTCCATGATTCAAGTGTTTTGTATTAATATTTCATTAAGGTTAAAATTGGTATTTGATAATTAGTGTTAATATATTATAATAAAAACAATTAGATGGCCATTATCATCATCTTTTCACCGAAATTGAAAGAAAAAGAAAGGTTTAAAGCTTATTTCCATTCGGCCATTGATAAGTTTAATTAAGGTATGTTTTTGTTTCAGTTTTTGATAATTTCTACGTTTTTGTGATCGTTGCTTCGTGTTCTCTTAAGCCCATGCCTTAATTCATGAAATTGATGAATATTTTGAGTTATTCAATTGATGAAATTGTGAGCTTTGTGATGTTAGTTGATGAAAAATGAAAGATATGTGTTGGGTTATCATGTTTTGTATTTGAATTTTTGATGAATTTGAGTATTGTGGCTAAATTGTGAAAATGAGAAATTGAAGGGTTAAAATGTAAAATAAATGAAAGATATGGGCTTATATGGACTAATGGAATATTCGGTCAACCATGTGTATAATGAAATTTTGTGTGTTTGGTGATTTTATGAAATAGGGACTTAAATGTCAAAATGTGAAAATATGAGGGTTAATTTGTAAAATCCCCTAAATATGTGTATATGGATTGAATTGAATGATTTAGTGAATAAAAGAGTTAAATTTGAATGTGTATAAATCAAGAACCAAAGAAAAAGGAATTAGATCGGGGGAAATCGAAAGTAGTTGAATAGCCGTTCGTTTCTATTCTTTTCCGTACGAGGTAAGTCGATATACAAATAAATGTATTTAGATTGAATTAATATTGCTTATATGTGAATGGATTGTGATATATGGCTATTGGAGCTAAATATGTGTAATCTGATAAAGTTCTGATGAAGTGACGAAGTCTGAAAAGTCTCGTATGAACCTTAGGAAGTAGTTAGGATATGTATGTCATGACATAGGATTCCGATATGTGTTATCGTGTAAGACCACATCTGGGACGTTGGCATCGATTTGTTATTTACGTGTAAGACCATGTCTGGTACATTGGCATCGTATATGATTTCGTGTAAGACCCTGTCTGGGACAGCGGCACCGATATTTACTTACATGTAAGACCACGTCTGGGACGTTGGCATAGTACGAGCTTTCCGAGTTATTCGAGTATCCTTATTGATTCCGAACGGTTCAACGGGCATTTCAAGAAACAAACGAGTATATGAATGTGCATCCAAATTCCGGTACGTATGTATGTATATGAAATTTGGCAATGAAGGGTATGTATGTATGTGATTTGATATGTGAGCTACATTACATTATATGTGATTATGAGCAAGAGGACATGATCAATTGAAATATAAGAGAAATATGACTTGTGATTGTTTTATGTCATGAACCATATGTATGAAATGGTTTATAATTATTCTATTTGATAAGTTTATTTGTATATGGCTTACTAAGCTTTTGGAAGCTTACTTTGTGTGTGTTTGCATTGTTTTATAGATCATCGAAGCTACTGGAAGCTCGGGGATTTTCGAGGATCATCACCACACTATCGAACTATATTTTGGTACCTTTTGAAAATATACATATTGAGGTATGGCATGTATAGGCTAAAAATGTTAAGATATGTTTTGGGACATGTATATATAAATAGCCATGTGATATAGCTTGTTAATGAATGTGAATATAGATGAATTTAGTCCATGCTATGTGATGCAAAAGTTGATATGTTTTTGATGTGGGATTGGTATTTTGAATTAGTATGCTTGAGTTGGATTTGTATATAGAAATGAATGATGTTGTTATGGGTCAAATGATGAATAATTTGGTATGTTTTAGCTACTTTTGGGACGTGAATTGATGCTTGTTTGATGCTTGTAGGTATGACCCAAAATGGGTGGCAATTTGGCCTTGCAAATGGCCTATAATTGCCCACACGGTTAAGCACAGGGGCGTGTGTCTCGACCGTGTCTTTCACTGTCCCATTTCAAAGTAAGTCAGACTTGCACACGAGCCAGACACACGAGCGTGTGACAGACCATGTGATTCAAGTCAATGTTGCACACGGGCCAGACACACTGGCGTGTGACAAGCCGTGTGATTTAAGTCAGTTTTGTACATGGGCTGAGACATGGTCCAAGGCACGGCCGTGTGAAGCACACGGCCTAGCCACATGGTCGTGTGCCCTGTTTTGAGAGAAAAATTTTCTAAGTTCTGTAAAGTTCCGTATAGGATCGGTTTAGTCCCGAACTTTCTCTAAAGTATGTTTAAGGTCTCGTAGACTTTCTAAATGGACAATATGTGTGTGATTCATTATGAAATGAAGTTGTATAATTGATGTTGTGTAATGACCGTAAATTGTTTCGATATGTCCGGTAATGCTTCTTAACCTTAGTCCGACGACAGATTCGGTTTAGGGGTGTTACAACAAAAGTTGAGTTTGTATGTGATAGGTATATGTTTATGAGAATTGGATGTGTGCTTGTGTTGTTAAATGATGGATGTATAAGTATGGTAAGTATAATTCTTGTTGTATGAACTTACTAAGCACCATGTGCTTACCCTGTTCTCTTTTTCCCTGTTTTGTAGTGCTCGGGAGCTCGAAGGTCGGAGATTAGTCGGAGCCTTATCACACTATCAACCCATATCTTTTGGTATATGAAAATGACTTATTTTGAAAGAATGGCATGTATAGAATAAATACAAATGTTTTACATGGAAATGGATGTTTGTAACCTAGCTATTGGCACGGCTAGAGTAAGTATAATTTTGGGATTTTGCGAAAAATTCTCTGTGATTCTGATTTGGTTCCGGTCTGGTTCCGATGCATAATTTGGGCTTCGGAAGCCCATCTAAGGGACGTAATAATAATTTTCAATAAATAAATGGTACTTGATTCGAATAAATGGAAATTGGTTCCGTAAGTTCCGGTAATGCCTCGTACCCTATTCCGGCGATGAATACGGGTAAGGGGTGTTACAGCTAATCAAAAATACATTTCTTTGGCCATCGAAGTTATCGAAAAATGACGCATCCTATTAAGTATGAAATTAATGCATTCTGCTAGGTTCGTTGTCATGTGTTGATATCGTAATCCTCCATCATAGGATTGCGTCCAATACTCCTTGGGTATCCCATTGAGGTACGCCACACCGTGTTCGTTTACAGCTCGTAATTTCTCCAACATTTCATGGAATCAATGTTGGATGAACTCGTACCTTATCGATATCAATAGATATTATATTCACAAAATGCAACCCAATGTATATGTTAAACAGTGATATAGAAAATACTATGTGCAACGTATCCATGTTAATGACATGTCGTCGCTCCGCATCCTTATGGTATCGATCTATGTAGTTAGACCTTATATGTCGTAAACAATATGTAACATCCCAAATTTTAGTTTAAAAGAATGTAAAATTATTTCAATGATAAGAAATTAGTCTAGTGGTTAAAGGAAAAATAAGGAAGCTATGCAATTAGATTAAGGCCCCAAGTTTGAATCCCTTCCTTTACAAAATAGTTCAATTTTATCAAATTTCTCCTTTTTCATATATTTTGTGTTGCCCATGCCTAGTAAACCTAATTATAAATATCACTTTTATTTTTTTTTTAAACCTTTATTCATTATTCTTCATCCCAAGCCACCCTACCCTCTTTTTCTCTTCTTTTCCCTTGTGTGCCTCCGCCTAAACCACCTAGCTCCATCGCCCATTTTTCTTCCATTAACAATATGTTTTTGCACCATTCTCCTCCTCTCTTTGATGCCATTTTATCATAATCTTTCCAGCCTTAAATTTGAAAATTTTAACCCTTAAAATCGGTCTCCATCGCTACCCTAAAAGATCTTCATTGCCGCCCATTTCTTCTTGTTAAAGTAAGTATCGTTTTTCTTTCGCTTTCTTATCAGATCTTTCAATAAAATACCCAATTTTCTAGATTTGGAATTGAGGTGATTTTTTATGATTTTATGAGTAATTTTCCAGCCTTCAAAAGCATTTTTAATAGGTGATAAACCACAATTTATACATATTTTGACCCCATGATTGGCTTATTTTTGGATGAATTTTCATTAGATTTGATGAATTTGATGCTCCTAATCCTTTAATTTCATGTTTCACACTCAGGAGAGCTTAGGGAGTCGAAAAGGACGAGAAACGGGCCAAAAAGGGACAAAATGGGCCTACCTCAGAAATCAACATGACCTGGACTATCGAACACGGGCAGACCACACGGCCGTGTGTGGCGAGCAGAATTGAACACGGTCGAAACTATCACGCACGGGCGTGTCCCTGCCGGACCCAAGGCTAATTCTATTCGGAAAAGACTACTTATGGACCAAGAAAGGTGTTCTAAAGCCTATATAAACTCCCTAGGAGAGGACCTAAGAGGACACACGGAGTAGAAAGCAGAAAATACTCGAAGACAACCATTGGAAGCAGCTTGAAAGAAGGATCTCCGTCAAGACTGAAGATCTCCTATCAATTTCTCTTGAATTTTTTGGGTTTTCTTATATATTGTAGTTTTCCTTATTTTAAGATGTTTTCCCCTATCAGTATGAACTAAATCCCTTAAATACCTGAGGGGATGAAGCCTAAGATGGATCTTATTACTATTTGATTTATAAGATAAATACTTGTTCTTATTCTTAATTGTGAGTTCTTATTCTTGTTTTGATAATTCAGGTTATTGATTCAAGTCGAATGTGCTTATTCAGAGGAGCAAAAGTCCCTGTTTAAGAGTAGATCAACACAATTAAGCGGAGTTGAATGCAATCCTAGATATAGGACGACGTAAATCTGCCGGATTAGAGTCAAATCTAATAAGGGAATCCATAGATCGAGTTAATACGACAATATGGGTTTTAATTAGAAAGAGATTTCAATTAATCAACCTAGAGTCAGTTGTTTTTAGTCTTGAAAGAGATATTAACATAAATCAGGGATTTCTACGGATTAAGTCAAGTGAATAAATCATATGATTCAGAAGTAATAAGTGAAGTCTAGGTGGATTCTTCCTTGGGTATTGCCTTTTTCATAAAGTTATCTAAAAAGTATTTTCCCAATTCATTCTCTGTCGTGCTTTTAACTAGTTTAAAAGAAATCACTCTAATTCTTAGGCTAGATAATAGGAAGATAGTAATTACTAGTACTCTAGGTCCTTGTGGATACGATATTTTCGGTCTTACCATAACTATACTATTAAACGATAGGTGCGCTTGCCTTTATTGTGATCATAGTTAGTTAAAAACACATCAAGTTTTTGGCGCCGTTGCCCGGGACTAAGATATTAGGAACACTAAATTTTTATTACTTTAGCCATTTTTATTTTATTGCAATTTATTTTTATTTTTATTTTTACTTTTCTAATTTTACAATTTCTATGCTTCTGGCAGGAGTCTCTAGTTTATGACTAGAAGAAACCCATCAGGACCACTTCTTTACGACAGTGAGATAGAGAGCACCACTCGTAGAAACTGAAGAGAGATAAGGCAAAGTCTACAATACATAGAGGAAGAGCAAGAGGATGATAATAATACTACCGAGGAGATGGCTGATAATAATCCGTTACCTCTTGTGGTTGCCGCCAATCCGGTGAATCAAAATCTTGCTCCTCGTACTATGTATGATTATGCTAAGCCTACTTTAATAGGGACTGAATCAAGTAGTGTTAGACCTGCTGTTGCTGCAAATAATTTTGAACTGAAACCTAACACTATTCGGATGATTCAACGATTTGTTGGTTTGATGGTTTGCGGGATGAGGATCCAAACAATCACGGCAAATTTTCCGAATTTCTGCGACACTTTCAAGATTAATGGCGTTTCGACGATGCCATTCACCTTGGTTGTTTCCCTTCGTTGAGGAACAAAGCTAAAGCGATGGTTGAACTTCGTTACCACGAGGATCAATCACTACATGGGAACAAATGATAGAAAAGTTTTTGTTAAAATATTTTTCGCCGGCTAAAACGGCTAAGTTGAGGATTGATATCTCTTCTTTTGTGTAGATGGATTTAGAAACACTTTACAATGCATGGGAGAGATACAAGGATCTACTGAGAA
Organism: Gossypium sturtianum; assembly: GCA_025698515.1. Classification (NCBI taxonomy): domain Eukaryota; kingdom Viridiplantae; phylum Streptophyta; class Magnoliopsida; order Malvales; family Malvaceae; genus Gossypium; species Gossypium sturtianum. The sequence goes on along the minus strand of CM046951.1, from coordinate 90,292,438 downwards.
GATGCCCTCACCATGGGTTGCCATTATGGCTACAGGTTCAAACCTTTTACAATGGTGTGAACCCCTCAACTAGGCAATTGATTGATGCAGCCGCTGGCGGTACACTAAATAACAAAACCCCTGAAGCGGCTTATGAGTTTATAGAGGAGATGTCACTAAATAACTATCAGTGGCAAGTCATGAGAACAAAGCCGACAAAAGCGGCCAGTGTTTTTAACCTCGACGCAGTCACCATGTTATCAAACCAGGTAGAGCTTTTAAATAAAAAGATTGATGGTTTGTGTGGTTCTTCGCAGGTACATCCAGTGATGCAGTGAGATACGAATGGAGGAGGGACGAACAATACAAAATATCCATCCTACAACCCTAGCATAGAAAGCGAACAGATGAACTATATGGGTAATAATTCTAGACATCAGAATAATCCCTATAGTAACACTTACAATCCAGGTTGGAGGAACCACCCAAACTTCTCATGGGGTGGTCAAGGAAATCAGAGACAACAACCCCCTCCAGGCTTTCAACAGCAACCCTACTCAAAGGAGAAGAAGCCTAACCTTGAGAAGATGCTAACAAAATTCATCTCGGTGTTAGAAACCCATTTTCAAAACACCGAAACAACATTCAAAAACCAGTAGGCATCAATTTAATGGCTCGAAAACCAAATAGGTCAGCTTGCTAAGCTAATCTCTAAACGACCACAAGGCAACCTGCCAAGCAACACTGAAACTAACCCAAAGGAGCAACTCCATGCCATTACTGCTCACGATAGCGAAGGGTTAGACGAACCAAAACCGAGGCAAGAGAACGTGGTAGATAAAGGTAAGGTTGAGGTAAGCCATAATAAACCAAAACTGGTAAGTACAGAGTACAAACTTCATGTGCCATATCCTAATACGACGAAGAAAGACCGCACAGATGAACAAGTCGGTAAATTCCTTAAACTTCTAAAGAAATTACATATTAACTTACCGTTTATTGAAGCTCTTTCACAGATTCCCAATTCAGTAAAATTCTTTAAAGAGCTTTTGGCAAAAAAATGGAAGTTGGACGATGCATCGCATGTGGAGCTAAATGTGGTTTGCTCAGAAATTTTACAGAATAAACTACCCTGTAAATTAAAAGATCCAGGGAGTTTTACGATTCCTTGGTTAATTGATGGTTTATCTATTAATAATGCTTTAGCTGATTTAGGGGCAAGTATCAATGTTATGCCTTATAAAATGTTTAAACAGCTAGGTCTTGGGAAACCCAAACAAACTAGGATGAGCATTCAATTGGTGATAAAACCATTAGAATGCCTAGGGGTATAATTGAAAGATGTGCTAGTCAAAATTGTAAATTCATATTCCCCAGTAGACTTTGTTGTTTTAGACATGGATGAGGATAGTGACGTTCCTTTAATTTTAGGACGACCCTTTTTAGCAACTGCTAGGACCATTATTGATGTCGGTACATGGGAATTAATACTTCGTGTAGGAGATGACATGATTAAACTCCAAGCACGTGATTCTGTCAGAATACCTAGTAATCAAGATGATACAAGTCCTGATAATGTAAGTGAACTTACTGTTCAATCTTCTTTGCAGGAAATTCCTCAGAAAAAGATGACAGAACCATGGTCTAGCTCTCATATTGAGAACAGAACTGTTCATGAGGAACGAAGGCTCCAGATCGAGGAACTAGATGAATGGCGAACACAGTTTAAAGAGAAATTGAAAGCACACGATGAAACAGAGCAGAACCATGATGAGCCCAAAAATAAAACCCATCAATTTAAGGTTGGAGACCGAGTCCTAATGAATAATGCAGATCCTCGTGTTACCACTTCTGAACCTAATGGAACAACCCCTTTCACGGTACTTAATATTTTCCCATACGGTACAGTCGAGGTAACTCATTCCAAATTTGGCACCTTCAAGATAAATAGTACTCGTCTAAAACCCCATTTTAACAAAATTGATAGTAGGAATGAGGAGTTTCAACTCCTCGAACCACCATGATTATGCGAATGAAAGGTGAGTCGAGCTTAGACTCTAAATAAGCTCTTCTCGAGAGGCAACCCGAGCACTAACCTCATTAATGTCCATATTTTCGATTTTTAGCACCTAACTAAAAACTAACCAAATTAATAGGTGTAGGTTCCCCTACCCACACGGCCTTGCACATGCGCGTGGCCGTGGCCGTGTGGACACCACGAGTAGGTACATCGGTATGGCGGAGACCGTGCGAAAATAGGACGAAAATTTTCCCCAAAACACGGGCTGCGATAAAATGCCACGGCCGTGCGATGCGGCCATGGTTGACACTGACTAAAGAACAAGGGAAGCAAAAAATCCATACGGGCGTGCCTTAAGACCGTGGGCAATACTGAGTAAATGACACGGGCGTGCGACACGCCCGTGCCCCAAAGCTGTGGTTGAAACTGAGTAAGTCACACGGGCGTGCGACACGCCCGTGCCTATAGGCCGTGGCCGATACTGATTAATTAACACGGGAGTGGGAACCTCTACACGGGCGTGGGAGAAACGAACGAAGCATAACACGGCCGTGCGATTAGGCCGTGTGACCCAACACGCCTAGGGAACACGGGCGTGGGTTAAAACTCAGACACGCCCTAAACCTACATTTACGAAACACACGGGCTAAACACAGGGCACACGGGCGTGGGCCTCGACCGTGTGCCCAAATCCCTATTTAAGCCCCCTTCTCCTGTTCACTTTTTTCTTCAAGTTTTCCCCCCAACCCTAACCACCGTAGCTTTCCCCCCTTCCCACTTCCAGCAACCACCGACCAACCTCCTCCCTCCTTCCTCCTTTTTCTCCCCCTTCCCTCTTCTTTCCCTCTTTCTCTCTCCCTCCCCTTTCCCCTTTCCCTTATTCTTTCTTTCCACCACCACCACACCAGCCACCACCTTATGCCGCCAGCCTTTCCCCCACCCGAAACCTGTCGCGCCCCACTCCGGCCACCGTTGGTCACTCGTTTTCCCATTTATTTTGAATTCATATTTTATTTTATATTATTTACTTTTATTATATTTATTATTTTGTTCTTATTATTCGTTCCATTTAAGATCTAGCTTAGGGTACCATAAGTTAGTTTAAAAATACTATTTTTTGCTTAACTTTTAAATTCACTATGTTAGGAATATCATGTTATTTAGGACTATTTCAATATTACTTGTGGTGATGCTTGAATTATTTATTTCAAATTGTTTTTAGGTACACAATGACTAATACTCGAGGCAAGACCAAGGCCGCCATCCCCGCTTCGAAGAAATGGAAGGATCCCGACATGGTCTCCACGTGCGCGACCACTTTACAGCAGATATGCCACCACTTCCTCATAGACCAGTTCATGCCGGCTGCTTCATTAACTCGATTTCAAAAGGTTCAAGGTGCTACCGGAGTATCCTCTCCCACCTTCACCTCTGCTTAGTTCATCAGGCGTATTTTCACGAATTTCATCCAAAATTCAGGAAGTTTCACTTCTCTCCCTATCTTATGATTTTCTTACTATACTGCTATTATCTATCTTTGTACATTGAGGACAATGTACATCTTAAGTGTGGGGAGGTTAATTATAGTATTATTAGAAAATCCCTGAATTATGTCTTGTTCTTAAGTAATTTTCTCATATTACTATTAGAATAAAACTTTTATTGACTTATGATTTTTATTGATATGTTTTGGATTAAGCCATAGGTAATTGTGTAGTAATGGTTTAAACTTTAAGACATTAGAGAATCAAGCATGATAAGTCTATTTTCAGAATTAAAAAAAAATTGTTGGGTTGTTTCCCTAAATTTAAATATTACTTTGAAGTTTGAAATTTGAAAGGTTGACATCAAAAACCATAAATTTTGTGAGATTTTGAGCCTTTTTAGAGCATATACTTTTCTTGCTCACTTTGCTATTGGTTATGAGTGTGTCAATATTGATTTGTTATTCTAGAACTTGCTTCGATTATGCAAGTCGAGACCACACCCTTGATTTGATATACTGAGATGATAAAGGCACCTAGGTTTTAACCCACTTAATCCACTAAAAGCCTACCTTCATAATTAACCCCTAGTGAACCCCCTTTGAGCCTAATAAACCGTTTCTTGACTCACCCATTAATATTAACCCAAAACCTAATTTTTGCTTCGTTGTTCCTATTTCATTGATTCCCTTTTTATCGAGATTTGATGTGATCAGTTGCCTAACTATGTTCTCTATTTCAGTTGTTAATTTCTTATTCTTAAAAAGAAAATTTGAAATGTATTCATTATTAGTTCTTTGTTATTTGAGCTTAAACGATTAATTTGAGAAGAAGCTCGTGTTATTAGATGTAATTATTTAGTATTAGTCCATTTTTCTAGTTAGGTAAATTATCAAGTCCATCTCGATTCTAACCCTCTAATTCATCCTTTATCCATACCTTTAACCCAAGCCCCGTTACAACCATTTTTAAGACCTTTTGATTTGTATATCATCTCATTTTATAGTGGTGGATATTTGATTTTTATGCAAGCCTATGGGATTAACTTTTCATGTTTGCCTTTTGAGTGCTTAACCTGAACCTTAAACACGTTGAGTGATTTGAGTGAATCTTTAGTGAGGATGTCAATTCTTGTCGGTTTTCAATTAAAGGTGATTATTTAGGTAAGGGGAAACACCTATGTTTTTGTGCTGTAAAAATTTGTGACTTGGATTATTTGAATCTTTAGTACTCTTTGAGTTAAATTATCAATGTACGAATTATCGATGAATTATGATGAGACATTATTGATGAGAATTATGAATTGAGGAAGTTAATTTTAATTGTGAGTTGAGGATTTTGCTTAAGGACAAGCAAAGGCTTAAGTGTGGGGATATTTGATAAACCACAACTTATACATATTTTGACCCCATGATTGGCTTAATTTTGGATGAATTTTCATTAGATTTGATGAATTTGATGCTGCTAATCCTTTAATTTCATGTTTCACACTCAGGAGAGCTTAGGGAGTCGAAAAGTACGAGAAATGGGCCAAAAAGGGACAAAATGGGCCTACCTCAGAAATCAACATGACCTGGACTATCGAACACGGGCAGACCACATGACCGTGTGTGGCGAGCAGAATTAAACACGGCCTAAACTATCACGCACGGGCGTGTCACACGGGCGTGTCCCTGCCGGACCCAAGGCTAATTCTATTCGGAAAAGACTACTTGTGGACCAAAAAAGGTGTTCCAAAGCCTATATAAACTCCCTAGGGGAGGATCTAAGAGGACACACGGAGTAGAAAGCAGAAAATACTCGAAGGCGGCCATTGGAAGCAGCTTGGAAGAAGGATCTCCGTCAAGACTGAAGATCTCCTATCAATTTCTCTTGAAGTTTTTGGGTTTTCTTATGTTTTGTAGTTTTCTTTATTTTAAGATGTTTTCCCCTATCAGTATGAACTAAATCCCTTAAATACATGATGGGATGAAACCTAAGACGGATTTTATTACTATTTGATTTATAAGATAAATACTTGTCCTTATTCTTAATTGTGAGTTCTTATTCTTGTTCTGATAATTCAGGTTATTGTGATAAACCATAATTTACACATATTTTAACCCCATGTTTAGCTTACTTTTGGATGAATTTTGATTGAATTTGATGAATTCAATGCTCCTAATCTCTTAATGTCATGTTTTATACTCAAGAGAGCTTAGGAAGTCGAAAAGGACGAGAAACGGGCCAAAAGGGGGCAAAACGGGCCTACTTAGGAAATCAACACGGCCTGGACCATTGGACACGGCCGTGTGTTTCGAGCAAGGATCAACCACGGCCTGGACTATCAACCACGGGCAGATCACACGGCCGTGTGTGGCGAACAGGATCGACCACGGCCAAGGGAGTCTTGATAAACCGTAAAAGTAACATATTTTAATCCGACATTTAGCATACTTTTGGATGATTTATCCCTTGATTTATGTAAAAAGGTGTTCTTAATCCTTTCTTTTCATGTTCTATACTCAGGAAAGCACCGGGGGATGAAAAGAACAAGAAATGGGCTTAAAACGAGCCAAATGGGCCAAAGCACGAAATCAACACGGCCTGGGCCCAGGACCACACGGCCGTGCTTCCTCAATAATCTTGAACACGGTCTAAGCCATGAAATACACGGTCGTGCCTCATTAATGAAGTCCGAACACGGCCTAAAGACGATTCACACGGGCGTGTGCCATGGCTGTGTCCCTGCCGCGGGAAAGAGCAATTTCAATCAGATTTGGATACTTAGGGGCAAAGAAACACATTCCAAAAGCCTATAAATACACCCTAAGTATGACCTAAAATGGGGAGTCGACGGGAGCCTAAAGCTACCGTTTAGGGGCGTCTTGCTAGGCCAGAGAAGGCAGATTTGTGGGAATTTGCTCGGGGATAGCCAGTTGATCCATCTCAAGAAGCCGGAATTCTACTCAAGACGGAGGATCTCCTCTTCAATTCCTTCAGGGGGTTTTAGGGATTTCTTATGTTTTGTTTTATCTTTTCTTCTTATATGTTTTCTTTTATTGTTATGAACTAAACCCTCAGATACCTGAGGAGGATGAAACTTAGATGAATCTTGTTATCATTTGCTGAACTATATGATAAATATTTGATTTGTTCTTAATTATGTGTTCTTAATTCTTATGTTAATATTTCACGGATATTAATTCAAGTTTGATGTGCTTATGTGGAGGAGCAAAAGTCACTGCCTAAGAGTAGATCTAGCATAGTTAAGCGGAGTTGATCGCGCGCCTAGAGATAGGTGTGACAGGCGTGCTTGGATTAGGTTGAAACCTAATATGGGAGTCCATAGATCGAGTTAATGCAATTCTAGGGGTTTCAATTAGAAAGAGATTTCAATTAATCAACCTAGAGTTAGACGTTATTCGCCTCGAGAGAGGGTTTAATATAAATTAGGGAATCCTACGGATCAAGTCAAGTGAATAAATAAATCTGCTTGAGTTAGATAACAAGTGAAGTCTAGGTGGATTCTTCCTTGGGTGTCGTCTTAATTAATTGGTTTTTCTTCAAGTATTCTCCCAAATTCATTCTTCTTTGTCTTAGGGTCTCTAAGTTTAGTAGTTAATTAATTTAGATTAAACAACCATTCGCTTAATTCTTAGGCTAAATAATAGAAAGAAAGTTAGTATTAGTACTTTTAGTTCCTTTGGGTTCGACAATCCGGTCTTGCCTAAACTATACTACTGTTTAATAGGTGCGCTTGCCTCAATCGTTGTCATAGTTAGTTTCCAGGTTCGATCATTCTCTTTATAAATTTTAAAACTCTGACTTCACAGTGATCAAGTCCACCACGGGCGTGTCCCTGCCGAAATCAAGATGAATTCTATTCGGAATGGGATACTTGTGGGCCAAGTAATGCATCTCAAAGCCTATATAAACACCCAATGGGGCAACCTAAAAAGTGAGCTCGACAGGACGTCAAATAGACGCCGAGCGAGGAAGGAGAAAATACTCCAAGGCAGTAGTCGAGAACGGCTTAGGAGAAGGATCTCCATCAAGATGAAGATCTCCCATCAAGTTCTTTAGGAGTTTTTGGGTTTTCTTATGTTTTGTTGTTTTTCCTCTTTACGATGTTTCCTCTTTTAGTATGAACTAAATCCCTTAAATATCTAAGGGATGAAACCTAAGACAGATCTTATTATTATTTGATTTATGAGATAAATACTTGTGCTTATTCTTAATTGTGAGTCCTTATTCTTGTTTTGATAATTCAGGTTATTGATTCAAGTCGAATGTGCTTATTCAGTGGAGCAAAAGTCCCTGTTTAAGAGTAGATCAACACAATTAAGTGGACTTGATTGCAACCCTAGACATAGGGCTTACTTAAAATCACCGGATTAGGGTCAAACCTAATAAGGGAATCCATAGATCGAGTTAATGCGACAATAGGGGTTTTAATTAGAAAGAGATTTCAATTAATCAACCTAGAGTCAGTTGTTAGTAGCCTCGAAAGAGGTATTAATATAATTTAGGGATTTCTATGGATTAAGCCAAGTGAATAAATCGCATGAATCAAAAGTAATAAGTGAAGTCTAGGTGGATTCTTCCTTAGGTATTGCCTATCTCATATAAGTTGTCCAAAAGTATTTTCCCAATTTGTTCTCTGTCGCGTTCTTAGTTAGTTAAATTGGTTAGTTAAATTTTAGATTAAAAATAAATCCCCTTAATTATTAGGCTAGATAATAAAAAGATAGCTAGTACTCTTGGTCCTTGAGGATACGATATTCCAGACTCACCACAGCTATACTACTATTCGATAGGTGCGCTTGCCTTTGTCAAAATAATAGTTAGTTTCGAGCTCCATCAAGTTTTTGACGCCGTTGCCGGGGAATAAGATATTAGGAACACTAAATTTTTATTACTTTAGCCATTATTTTTTATTTTATTGCAATTTAATTTCTTTTCTACTTTTCTAATTTTTTCTCTCTTTGCTTCTGGCAGGAACTTTTAGTTTATGACTAGAAGGAACCCGTCAGGACCATTACTTTTTGACAGTGATATAGAAGGTACAACTCGCAGAAATTGAAGAGAAATAAGGCGAAGCCTACAATACATAGAAGAAGAGCAAGAGGGCGATACCAACACCACCGAAGAGATGGTGATAATAATCCGCTACCTCCACGTGGTTGCCGCTTGACTTCGGTGAATCAAAATCCCGCTCCTCGTACTATGTATGATTATGCTAAACCTAATTTAACAGAAATGAATCAAGTATTGTTAGACCGCTATTCTTTGCAAATAATTTTTAACTGAAACCTAACACTATACAGATGATTCAACAGTTTGTTCAGTTTGATGGTTTGCAGAATGAGGATCCAAACAATCACTTAGCAAATTTTCTAGAATTATGCGATACCTTCAAAATCAATGGCATTTCTGATGATGCCATTCGCCTTCAGTTGTTTCCCTTTTCATTGAGGAACAAACCTAAACAGTGGTTGAACTCGTTACCACGAGGATCAATCACTACATGGGATCAAATGACCGAAATTTTTTTATTAAAATATTTTCCGCCGGCTAAAACGGCTAAGTTGAGGAATGATATCTCTTCTTTTGTACAGATGGATTTAGAGACACTTTATGACGCATGGGAGAGATACAAGGATTTATTAAGAAGGTGCCCTCACCATGGGTTACCATTATGGCTACAGGTTCAAACCTTTTACAACGGTGTGAACCCCTCAACTAGGCAAATAATCGATGCAGCCGTCGGCGGTACCCTAAACAACAAAACACCTGAGGCTGCCTACGAATTCATTGAAGAGATGTCACTGAATAACTATCAGTGGCAAGTTATGAGGACGAAGCCAACAAAAGCAGCCGGAGTTTTCAACCTCGACGCAGTAACCATGCTATCAAACCAGGTAGAACTGTTAAATAAAAAGATTGATGGTTTGTGTGGTTCTTTGCAGATACATTCAGTGATGCATTGCGATACGAATAGAGGAGGAATGGGCAATACAGAATATCCATCCTACAACCCTGGCATAGAAAACGAACAGATGAACTATATGGGTAATAATTCTAGACCTCAAATTAATCCCTATAGTAACATTTATAATCCAGGTTGGAGGAACCATCTCAATTCTTCATGGGGTGGTCAAGGAAATCAGAGACAACAACCCCTTCCAGGCTTCCAACAACAAACCTACCAGCAGGAGAAAAATTCGAGCCTTGAAGATGTGCTAGCAAAGTTTATTTCGATGTCAGAGACTCGTTTTTAGAATACTGAAACGGCATTGAAAAATCAGCAAGCATCGATTCCAGGGCTTGAGAATCAAATTGGACAACTGGTTAAGTTAGTTTCTGAAAGGCAACCAGGTAGTTTACCTAGTAACACCAAACCTAAACCAAAAGAGCATGTGAAAGCAGTTACGCTAAGGAGTGGGAAAGAGTTGGTTGAAGCTAAAAAGAAGATGCCACAAGAAACTAATAAGGAAAAGGGTGAGGAGGTAAATGAGAATGTAACACCGGTACTTAAAGAATATAAACCACCGATCCCATATCCGGCAAAGTTGAAGAAAGACCGCATAGACGCACAATTCGATAAATTTCTTGAACTTTTTAAGCAATTACATATTAACTTACCTTTTGTTGAAGCTATTTCGCAGATGCCGACATACTCAAAATTCTTAAAAGAGCTTCTAACAAATAAAAGGAAGTTTGAAGAGCTATCAACCGTGGAACTTAACGAGGAATGTTCAGCTATTCTCCAAAATAAACTTCCAACCAAATTGAAAGATCCAGGAAGTTTTACCATTCCCTGTTTAATTGGTAGTTTAAATATTGAGAAAGCATTAGCTAATTTTGGTGCTAATATTAATTTAATGCCTTATAAAATGTTTAAGCAGCTTGGTCTTGGGGAACCAAATCCCACTAGGATGAGTATCTAATTAGTTGACAGATCTATTAAGTATCCTAGGGGAATTATTGAAGATATTTTGGTAAAAGTTGATAAATTCATATTCCCTGTTGATTTTTTTGTGCTTGACATGGATGAGGACGTTGAGGTACCTTTAATTTTAGGACGCCCATTTTTAGCCACTGCTAGGGCTGTTATTGATGTAGGTGATGGTAAACTTGTGCTTAGGATAGGTGACGAGGAAATTATTTTTAAAATTTATGATGCTATGCAATACTCTAGAAAGCAGGATGATTCCTGTTATTTTATCGATGCTATTGATCATTCTATTCAAGATTCTTTTCAGGAAATCATACATAAAGACACGTTGGAACTGTGTCTTGCCCAAAGAGAGGAGGCCGATGACGATACCAATGAGATGGGGGAGGTAAAAAAATTTTCCCCGAGACAAAAGAAGTATGAGGGCATTGAAATAAACGACGTACTAAAAAAAACCCTCTATTGAAGAGCCCCCCAAATTGGAATTGAAACAGTTACCAAATCACTTAGAGTATGCATTCCTCGGAGATAATTCTACACTACCAGTAATTATTTCTTCAGAATTGGAACCCAATGAGAAAGACGAGTTAATACAGGTACTAAAGAAGCATAGAAGAGCCATAGCTTGGAAAATTTCTGACATTAAAGGGATAAGCCCATCGTTTTGCACCCACAAAATTTTAATGGAAAATGAATATAAACCATGTGTGCATCAAAGACGATTAAATCCCAACATGAAGGAAGTTGTTAAAGTGAGGTAATTAAACTTCTAGATCTTTGGAATTATTTATCCTATTTCGACGAAGACTTGGGTAAGTCCATGCATGGTTGTTCCAAAGAATGGAGGCATATTTATTTGTAGCCAACGAGAAGAATGAATTGATTCCAACAAGGACAGTCACAGGTTAGAGAGTTTGCATTGACTATAGGAAGTTAAATGATGCCACGAGAAAAGATCACTTCCCCTTACCCTTCATTGATTAGATGTTAGAAAGATTATCAGGGCATATGTACTATTGCTTCTAAGACGGACTCTCTGGCTACTTCCAAATTCCAATAGCTCCTGAGGATCAAGAAAAGACAACATTTACATGTCCATATGGTACGTTTGCTTATCGTAGAATGCCTTTTGGATTATGTAATGCTCCTGCTACTTTTCAGCGATGCATGCTAGCCATCTTTGATGAACCCGTGGAAGATATTATGGAGGTATTTATGGATGACTTTTCGGTATTTGGTAATTCTTTCCATCTTTGCCTTAAAAATTTAAAACGAGTTCTAATGAGATGTGAGGAAACAAACCTTGTGCTTAATCACTTTATGGTTCGAGAAGGGATTGTGTTAGGTCACAAAATTTCTAGTAAAGGGATTGAGGTTGATAAAGCAAAAATTGAAACCATAGAAAAATTACCTCCTCCTAGTTCAGTTAAGGCTATTAGAAGCTTTTTAGGACATGCTGGATTTTATAGAAGATTTATTAAGGATTTTTCTAAAATAGCTAAGCCTTTAACAAAACTACTAGAGAAAGATGTGCCTTTCGATTTTGATCAGGAATGTTTAGATGCATTTAATACCCTCAAAAATAAATTAATAAATGCTCCAATTATAATTGCACCTGATTGGAATTTACCCTTTGAACTAATGTGTGATGCGAGTGATTTTGCAGTAGGTGCGGTTTTGGGGCAGCGAAGAGACAAGCATTTTCAGCCGATCTATTACGCTAGCAAAACATTGACAGCCGCACAAGAAAATTACACCACTACAGAAAAAGAATTGCTAGCTGTGGTTTTTGCATTTGATAAATTTAGACAGTATTTGATATTATCTAAATTTGTCATTTACACTGACCATTCAGCTCTTCGTTATCTTTTAACTAAATCTGATGCAAAACCTCGTCTCATAAGATGGATTTTACTCTTACAGGAATTTGATTTGGAAATTCAAGATAAGAAAGGAGCCGAGAACCTTGCGGCAGATCATCTTTCTAGGCTTGAAAATCCACATATCAAAGAACTCGATGAGAATGAGATAAATGACTCGTTTCCAGAAGAACAACTATTTGCTATATCTGACTCCGAGGTACCCTGGTTTGCAGATATTGCGAATTATTTAGCCGCTAACATCCTACCAAAAAGGTTAACACATCATCAAAAGAAGCGATTCTTTGCTGATGTGAAAAATTATTTTTGGGAAGACCCCTTTCTTTTTTGAATATGTGCAGATCAAGTAATTTGGAGATGTGTTACAAAGGCAGAAGCAAGTAAAATCCTAGAACATTGCCACTCAGGACCAATAAGAGGACATTACAGTGGCACTAGGACAGCACATAAAATGCTCGAATCAGGTTTTTATTGGCCCACTCTGTTCAAGGACGCTAACAGGTATGTTACTTCGTGTGATAGATGTCAGAGAATAGGTAATATCTCTAAACGCGATGAAATGCCTCAAACATATATGTTGTCATGTGAAATATTTCATGTATGGGGTATTGATTTTATGGGTCCATTCCCTTGCTCATTTGGGAATAAATACATATTAGTAGTGGTTGATTATATGTCAAAATGGGTGGAAGCTCAAGCTTTACCTACTAATGATGCTAGAGTGGTAGTGAAATTTCTTAAGAAACTTTTCTCTCGATTTGGAACACCTAGAGCAATTATTAGTGATAGGGGTACTCATTTTGGTAATACTCAATTTGATAAAGTCTTAAAGAAATATGGAGTACACCACAGAACAGCTACCCCTTATCACCTTCAAACCAGTGGACAAGTGGAAGTAGCAAATCGAGAGCTTAAGCGTATTCTAGAGAAAACAGTAGAATCAAACAGGAAAGATTGGGCATTAAAAGTAGACGATGCTTTATGGGCCTATAGAACCGCTTTTAAAACTCCCATAAGAACATCCCCATACAGACTTGTCTACGGAAAGAGTTGTCATCTACCATTTGAATTAGAGCACACAGCATTTTGGGCTACAAAATTCTTAAATTACGAAAAGATTGATGCAGTTGAACGAGCTAGATGAGTGGCGAGCGAATGCCTATGAGAACTCACGTTTATACAAAGAAGCAACAAAGCGACGCCATGATGCTCGTTTGAAGCAACCCAAGCAGTTTGAAGTTGGAGATCTTGTTCTACTATACAATTCGAAGCTCAAGTTGTTCCCTAGAAAGCTGAAATCAAGATGGTCAGGTCCATTCGTAATCAAAACCATTTTTCCCTATGGCACGATCGAGGTAACTCATCCGGCTCATGGAACATTCAAGGTAAACGGTCAACACCTTAAACTATATAACGGTGAGGATTTTAGAGATATTAGAGAGGAGCTTCAGCTCTATGAACCTCCATAAAGAGCGGATACAAGGTAAGTCTACCTTAGGACTCTAAACAAGCGCTTCTCGGGAGGCAACCCGAACACTAACCCAATTAATATTCATATTTTTGATTTTTAGCACCTAACTAAAAACTAACCAGATTAATAAGCGCAGGTTTCCATACCACACGGCCTTACGCACGGGCATGGTCGTGGCCGTGTGGACACCACGGGTAGGGACATCGGCGTGGCGAAGACCGTGCGAGCCAAGGACGGATTTTTTTCCCAAAACACGGGCTACGATAAAATGCCACGGTCGTGTGACACAACCGTGGTCGAAACTGACTCAAAAACGCGGGCTGTGATAAAAGGCCATGGTCGTGTGATACGGCCGTGGTCGACACTGAGTAAGACACACGGGCAAGTAACACGTCAGTGCCAAAAAGCCGTGGGTAAAATTGAGTAAGTCACACGGGCATGCGACACGCCCGTGCCTATAGGTCGTGGTCGACACTGACTAAATCAACACGGGCTTGCTAACATCTACACGAGCGTGGGAGAAACAAATGAAGCATCACACGGCCGTGCGACATGGTCGTGTGCCATAACACGCCCATGGAACACGGGCGTGGGACTCAACTCAGACACGCCCAAATTTAAAATTCACGAATAACACAGGCTAAATAAATGCCCCACGGGCGTGGCTACTAGTTGTGTGCCCCACTTCCTATTTAAACCCCCCCACTATTCATCTTCTTCCCCTCCAAAACCCTAGCCGTTTGCACCCAAGCATCCCCCCTCCTCCCCTTTCCGGCCACCATCGACCTTTTCTCCTCTCCTCCCTTCACTTTCATTTCTGCCCTTTCCCTTATTTCCCTTTCTCTTCCACGCACACTAGCACGTAGTCCACGCCCGTGTACACACGGCCACGACCGTGCGCCACCACCACGCAACCACTCCAACACCCTCGTCGGTTCATAATGCTTCACCAATGTCGCTTATTTCATTCATTTTTACTTATTTATATGATGCTATTCTTTGTTCTTACTATTATTTCCAGTTTTTCAATTTTTATTTCAAATATGATAGTTCTTTTGATAGTTTAAGTTAGTTGGATTTTATTAGCTTTATTTTTCTTAGGAATCTTGTCAATTTAGTGATTTCATTTTCCTTTTCAAATTCTATTGCTAATAACAAATATTGAACTTGTTTTTAATCCATACTAGTATTTACATGTCAGACTATGTGATGAACTATTATAGGATTATACTAGGATAAAACAATTGTTTGGCTGGCATTGTTATTTGATTTATGTAAACTCTTTGTTTCTTTTCTGGTACATAATGACTCCCCCACGTGGGAAAAAGACTACTGTCCCCACCTCTAAAAAGCAGAAGGGACCCGGTGCGACCTCTTCGAGCTCCTCCGCCGAAGTGCGCCATCCATTTCTACGGTTTCCTCCAGGATCCCAGGAGGACCTTTTCCGAATACTTCGTGCGCGACCCCTCGGCGTAGGGAGATGCATTGATTGGGCCACTTTAGAGCAGGTCCAATTAGCCGACGACGCCCGGTCCCTCCTGACTACCGACCCATGGGGGCAATTCTTCGAGATCATCGAACCCACATACCTAGAGCTCACTTTGGATCTCTGTTCCACTTTTCACCTCCAGACGGTGATTACGAACTTCGATGACCCCGGTACAGTCCAATTCCGTCTCGGAGGCATTGTACGTGAGCTGAGTGTCCCGCAGTTCGGGGCCGCTTTGGGACTCTACACTGACGAATTCATGGAAGATAATGATCTCGAGGACCTCCACCGTCACATCCATAACTTCCCCTCCGCCTGTTGGAGAGCCTTAGCCCCTGTCTCGGCCACCTATGACCCTAGTCGCTCCAAGGCGACAGCTCTCGCCCCATCCCTGAGGTACTTACACGCCATCTTAGCTCATACATTGACAGGTAGGCGAGAGAGCACTGGTGTCGTCAACACTCACGACGCCTACTTCCTATGGTGCATGGCGAACGGGCACGTCTTCGACTTAGCCTACTTCATAGCTCGCGCCATCCAACATCAGACAGAGCAGCATAGGAGAGGGGTCATCTCCATGGGTTCGTACATCACAGTCTGGCTCGGTATTTTGGGCTCCTCAACACCGTCGCTCAGTCCTCCTCACTCACACTGATAGGACAAATGCCCCCACAGGGCATCCAGACGATGCTCCATTTGAGGATGATTGAGCGCCGCCGTAGGTTTGATCCTCCCCAGTATAGGCTATCACAAACCACCGACAACCCAGAGGACATTACTGATGATGTCCATCCACAGCACGAGGAGCCACCTTCGGCACCACACCCCCCTCGTCGACCAGTTCATGCGGCTGCTTCACTTTCAGACATCTCTAAACGCCTCACTCAGTCCGAGCATTACTGTACTCAACAATTTAATGACACCGCTCGACGATTTGACGGCATCGAGGCGACTCTTCACCAGATTTCTCATCACTTTCACATATTGCCGCCTCCACCACCTCGCGATCCAGCCGGTGATGAGGACATTTGAGTCCCTTTATTTTTATTTTTATTATTATTATTAATATTTTATTTTATTTTATTTTTATTTTTATTTTCACTTTTATTTTTATTTGCTTGTTCAAATCTTTACCTTTCTTGTTTAAAACTTTTATTAGTATAGTTCGATTTCTTTTATCTTCGGCTGTCTAATTCTCGAGTAAATATAACAACGTCCACTAATAGAACTCCCTAAAAATTTAATGATGACTTCGCAGTTTACAAAGGTTCAAGGTGCCACTAAAGGAACGAACACACCACCGGAGTATTCTCTCTCACCTTTACCTCTGCCTAGTCATCATGTTCATCATTGGTCACTTTATAAAGATTTCATCCATAATTCAGGAAGTTTCACTTCTCTCCCTCTCTTATGAATTCTTACTATATTGTTATTATCCATTTTTTGTACATTGAGGAAAATGTATGTAACACCCTTAACTCGAAACTGTCGCTGGAATAGGGTTAAGAGGTGTTACTGATCAATCAAATCATTACACAACCATTTCACGACGCTAAGTCATTCATCCATCAACTATACTCATTATCAACCATATGGTCCCTTATTGAGGTCTATAAGACCTTAAACACATGATAGAATAGGGTCGGGACTAAACCGAACACTTACAAAAGTTTTCAAAATTTCAAATATTTACCAAGTCTGTTGAGGTCACACGCCCGTGTAACCAGGCCGTGTGCCCCACACGGTCACTAGACACCCCCATGTGTCTAAGCCGTGCCAAAACAGAGCAAGCATTCTGACTTCTCCACACGGCCACCAAGCACGCCCGTGTGCTTAGGCCGTGTGCCCTTAAGCCACATACTAACTTATTCGCACGGCGACTAGGCACGCTCGTGTGCCATGGCCGTGTACAACTAAGCTAGCTACTGAATTTACCCCACGGTCATTAGACATGCCCGTGTGTCATAACCGTGTAGGCAAAACAGGCCATTTGCAAAGCCAATTTGCCACCCACACAAGGGTCAAACCTACAAGCACATTTAAGCATACTTCCACACACAAATTGGAAACCAATTTTCATGTCAAGTGATCAACATATCATCTCATATAATCTCATTTCTAAACAAGTCAACTTAGGAACTAAATTTCACAACTTTAACACATTCAATACCAAACATGATTCATCCCCAAATTCACTAAATCATACTAGCATCATACCATCACTAAGATTACCATTCATAAGACATTTTCTTTACCCACAAGCTATACCAAAATATGCATCATATATCAAAGCCATACATGTTTAAAGCCAACACACATCTAGCCACATCACAAGGCTATTTACACATCTCAAACATGTCTTACAAAACTAGCCTATACATGCCATATTTCAACTATGTACATCTTTCCCAAAAGTACCAAAATAGATTACCAATAGTGTGATTGAGATGCTGACAATTCCCAGATCTGAGCAAGCTTTACTGACACTGCAAAGCAGAGAAACAAATCACACAGTAAGCTTTCAAAGCTTAGTAAGTTCGTAACATAACACATTTAAATCAAACAAACCACCACATAGATTATTTCACATATACATATATATATCATACCATCCAAAACTAAAATGCTCATTTGAAATTTCATAATCTCATTCATAGATTCATCAACCACATAGGTTCCGAGCGTACCTTATCCAACACCTAGTAGTCAATTACATTTGCTACTCAATACTCACTTTTCCCTTTCGATCAACTTCTATCTCTTCTTTGATTCAATCGCACACTTAGTGCCCCGATATTTAGCCGAAGCTTAATTATCATCGCACACATAGTGCATTTATATCAAACCGTTCTTCAATCGGAATCGCACACACAGTGCCAACCACAAAGTCGAAGCTTATATTATTTCGCACACATAGTGCTGATCATCTCGATCACGTTTCCGAATACGCACACTTAGTGCCACATAACTCAAACTCAACTCTCACATAGCATCCACATTTCAATATCATTATAACATTCATTTCATAGAATTTAACATAACTAGATGTTCGTATTATGTCTGAACTTACCTCGGACGTTGAACTATCGCAACGGTCGGTCAATCGAGCACTTTATCTTTGCCTCAATCTCGATATGAACCTCTCCTCTCTAGGTCTATACACATTCAAATTCAATCCATTCAATCACCAAATCATTCATTTTAGTCCAAACACACATATTTAGGGCATTTTACAAAATAGCCCTCACATTTTCACATTTCGACACTTTAGTCCCTATTTCACAAAATCATCAAATTCACACAATTTCTTTTCACACAAGCCTAGCCGAATTTTTCCTTGAGTTCATTCAAGCCCACACATTTCATCTATTTCACATTTTAGTCCCTTAATTTACACTTTTCTCAATTTAACCCAAATTACTCAATTTCATCAAAACTTCCAATACAAACTATGTTAACCCAACACAAAGCTTTCATTTTCCACCATCAAACATTAAAGAACTCACATGTCCATCAATGGTACATTTCAAAGACATCATCAATTCACAAAATTTAAACATGGGTTTGGAAGAGCACAAAGCAACGATTACGAAAACGTAGAAATTATCAAAAATCGATCAAAAATCATACCTCAATTGAGCTTAGCAAGTGCCAAAATTTCAAAAGCTTTTAAAACCCTTTTCTTTCTTCCACAATCGGTGTAAAAGATTAACAACTCCATGCATTTTCTCTTTATGTTTTATTATTATTAACATAATATACATTTTACTATTTTATCCTTTATTATTAACATAATATAACACATGATAGTTGGTTATAACTGTCCAACTACCATCCACTCACTATATAATGGCTAAATTGCTTTATAAGGCCATTTCATTTAAAAGCCATAACACATAGATACTTCAACAATCAGCACACAGCTTTTACACTTTATGCGATTAAGTCCTTTCTCACAATTTGACACATAGTCGATAAAATTATCACACAAAATTTTCACACAGGCTATTTCACATATAATCAACACCAAAAATAATATTAAAATATTATTTCGACCTCAGATTTGTGGTCTCAAAACCACTATTCTGACTAGGGTCTAATTCGGGCTGTTACAACTGATAAACCGAAATAGTAACATATTTTAGGCCCACATTTAGTATGCTTTTGGATGATTTATCCCTTATTTTATGTAAAAAGGTGCTCTTAATCCTTTCTTTTCATGTCTTATACCCAGGAAAGCATCCAAGGACAAAAAGAATGAGAAACGGGCTCAAAACGGACCAAAATGGGCCAAAGAAGAAATCGACACAGCCTGAACCTTAGCCCACATCACTGATCATCTAGAACACGGTCTTCCCTCAATTCACACGAGCATGTCCTCATTAAAGAAGTCTGAACACGGCTTGACCATGATTTACACGAGCGTGTGCCATGGTCGTGCCTCTACCGTGGAGAAGAGTAATTTCACTTGGAAAAGGATACTTAGGGGCAAAAAAACCTGTTTCAAAAGCCTATAAATACACCCTAAGTATGACCTAGAAAGGGGGCGGTGAGCTAGGCCAAGGAGCCAAGCCGAAAAGGTCAGAGTTGTGGGAATAACTCGAAGATAGCCAGTTGATCCATCTCAAGAAGCCGGGATTCTACTCAAGACGGCGAATCTCTCCTTCAATTCCTTCAGGGATTTTTAGGGATTTCTTATGTTTTGTTTTATCTTTTCTCTTGAGATGTTTTCTTATTTAGTTATGAACTAAACCCTTCAGATACCTGAAGGGGATGAAACCTATGATGAATCTTGTTATTATTTTCTAAATTATATGATAAATACTTAGTTTGTTCTTAATTATGTGAGCTTAATCCGAATTTAATGTGCTTAGGTGGAGGAGGAATAGACCCTACCTAAGAGTAGATCTAGCATAATTAAGCGGAGTTGATCGCACTCCTAGAGATAGGGTGACGAGATTTTGCCGGATTAGGGTGAAACCTAATATGGGAGTCCATAGATCGATTTACTGCTATTCTAGGGGGTTATTATAAGAGAACGAGAGTTCCACTAACTAACCTTAGGTTAGATGTTATTCGCCTCGAGAGAGGGTTTAATATATGTTAGGGACTCTTACGGATCAAACTAAGTAAATAAAATCATATGGTTCAGTGATAGATAACAAGTGAAGTCTAGGTGGATTCTTCCTGAGGGCATTGTCTAAATCAACTGAGTTTTTCTGAAAGTTATCTCCCCAATTTTAGTCTTTTTTCATCTTTGTGTCCTTAGCTTAGTAATTCGTTAATTTTAGATTAAAAGCAACTTCACTTATTTTAGGTTACAAATAAAAAGAAAGTTAGTATTATTACTTTTAGTTCCTTTGGGTTCGATAATCCGGTCTTGCCTAAGCTATACTACTGTTCGATAGGTACACTTGCCTTTAATCGTTGTCAGAGTTAGTTTCCAGGTTCGATCGTTCTTTTTATAAATTTTAAAGCTCTGATTCACAGCGATCAAGTTTTTGGCGCCGTTGCCGGGGAACTAAAATGTTAAGAAAACTCTATTTTTATTACTTTAGCCATTATATTTTTATTTTCTGCAATTTATTTTTATTTTTAGTTTTAGTTTTAATTTTGCTAAATTAGTTTTTCTTTCTTTTCCTAGCAGGTACCTCTAGTTTATGACTAGAAGGAACCCGAGAGGACCTTTAGAATACGACAGTGATATTGAAGCTACCGCTCGAAGAAATTGCGGAGAAATTAGGCGAGCCCTAAATTACCAAGAAGGAGAGCGAGAAGACAGATCCAATCCTACTGAAGGGATGGACAAAAATAATCTTCAACCACAAGATGTGGCAGAAAATAATGCTCCGCGTACTATGTATGATTATGCTAAACCTCATTTAACAGGAGCCGAATCTAGTATTGTTAGTCCTGCTATAGCTGCTAATAATTTTGAATTAAAGCCTAACACTATACAAATGATTCAACAATTTGTTCAATTTGATGGTTTGCGGGGATTTAAGATCCGAATACTCATATAGCCAACTTTTTTAGAGTTTCGTGATACCTTTAAAATAAATGGCGTTTTCGATGATGCCATACGTCTTCGATTATTTCCCTTTTCATTAAGGAATAAAGCCAAACAGTGGTTAAACTCGTTACCACGAGGGTCAATCACTACATGGGAACAAATGACCGAAAAAATTTTATTAAATATTTCCCATCAGCCAAAACGGCCAAATTACGCAATGATATATCTTCTTTTGTGCGGATGGATTTAGAGACATTATACGACGCATGGGAGAGATATAAGGATCTCTTGAGAAGGTGTCCGCACCATGGTTTACCCTTGTGGCTCCAAGTCCAAACTTTCTATAACGGTGTAAACCCCTCAACGAGGCAACTAATCGACTCAATTATTTGGTGGAACACTGAATAATAAAACTCAGGCGACCTACGAATTTATAGAAGAGATGTCATTTGAACAACTATCGATGGCAAGCTACAAGAACAAGGCCAACAAAAGCATGAGTTTACAACCTCGACGCGATAACCATGCTATCAAATCGGTAGAGTTGATGAATAAAAAGCTTGATAGTTTGTGTTCTTCGCAGTACATCCGGTCATGCGAAGGCGACGCAAGTGGAACTGCATGGCGAATCTCGAGTACCCACCCTACCAACCGGGCACAGAGAGCGAACAAATGAACTATATAGGTAATAATTTCAGATCAAATAATAACCCTTATAGTAACACTTATAATCCAAAGTTGGAGGAACCACCCAAATTTTTCAGTGGGGAGGACAAGGAAATCAAAGACAATGACCTCTCTCAAAATTTCCAAAATTAGCCTTATCCACAAGAGAGAAGCCAGAACCTTGAAGAGATATTAGCAAAATTCATGGCGCTCATCAAGCCCATTGCCAAAAATCGAGACAACACTTATTGACCAACAAGCATCTATTAAAGCAATCGAGAATCAAGTAGGGGAAGTCACTAAGTCAGTGGGACAGCTTGCCAAGCTGATGTCTGAATGACAGCAAGGGTGTCTACCAAGCAATACTGAGATCAATCCAAAGGAGCAAATCCAAGCCATAACAGCTTAAGAAAGTGAAGGATTAGACGAAACCAGTCTAATACAAGGAAATGAGGTAGAAAAAGGTAAAGCTGAGGTAACACAAGAAAAGCCAAAACCAGTAATCAAGGAGTACCAACCTCGCATACCATATCCTGAAGCGTTAACGAGAGATGACACAGAGGAACAGTTCGGTAAGTTTCTTAAACTCTTAAAGAAATTACATATTAACTTACCGTTACTTGAAGCTCTTTCACAGATGCCAGATTCTAGAAAAAATTTAAGAGAACTTTTGACGAACAAGTGAAGGATAGACGAGGCATCACACATGGAACTAAACGCAATGTGCTCAGCAATCTAGCAAAATAAACTACCACGGAAATTAAAAGATCCAGGGAGTTTTACAATTCCATGTTTAATTGGTAGACTAACTATTGATAATGCGTTAGCTAATTTAGGGGCAAGCATAAATGTCATGCCTTACAAATTGTTTAAACAATTAGGTCTAGGGAAACCCAAACAAACTAGGATGAGAATTCAATTAGCTGATAAAACTGTTAGAATTCTTAGGGGTATTATCGAAGATGTTCTTGTAAAAATTGACTGATTCGTTTTCCCAGTAGATTTTGTTGTCTTAGACATGGATGAGGATAATTCGATCCCCCTAATTTTAGGAAGACCCGTTTTAGCAACTGCCAGGACTAAAATTGATGTTGATGCAGGAGAACTCATACTTTGTGTAGGTAATGAGAAAGTCACCATCAAGGCTCTCGACTCGGCTAGAACATCGAATAATCAAGGTGAGAACGTAAATTCTACTGATAACCATTCGGTTAACCCCTATTTTTAGGAAGCACCACCAAAGAATACAACTGAACCCGATCCTAAACCCCAAGCCAACAAGGAAGTAGTTCATGAAGATCGAGGGATTTAGTTCGATGATCTAGACGAGTGGAAGACACACTTCAAGGAAAAATTAGGGTTACACGACGAAGAACCGAAACCACACAAGGTAAAACCGAAAGAGCCTCCAGAAGAGCTCATAGGAACAACAAATCACTTCAAAATATCAAATACTGTTAGATAAGGCAGATCCTCGAATATCTCCTCCGGACCCTAACACAAACAAAGAAATACCTTTTAGGGTAACCAATGTTTTCCCATACGGAACAGTCGAGGTAAGCATCCCTATTTTTGGAAATTTTACTGTAAACGCATCTCGACTCAAATTTTTTCACGAGGACACAAATGATAGCCTGAGGAAGGACTTCCAACTCCTCAAACCACCCTGACAATGCAAACGAGAGGAAAGTCTAGCTTAAGACTATAAATGAGCGCTTCTCGGGAGGCAACCCGAGCACTAACCCCATTAACTTTTTATTTTTTCTTACTCGATCTTATCCTTTCTTTATAATATCTAACTTCAAACTAAAGAGGGGTACAGAATTCTAGGCCACACGGCCCTACACACGACCGTGGCCGTGGCCGTGTGTACCTCAAGAATCTTGGTACTAACATGGCAGAACGGTACAAGTCAGAGCAACTAAATTTAGAACTCACGGACTCAACCACTCCCCCACAAGCACTGACAAAGTGGCACAGTTGTGCCCCATAACCGTGTGAAGCTACTGACTTGCCAACCACGGGCTGAACACGTCTGTGCATTAAAATCGTGCCAACATACTGACTTGTCGAATACAGGCTAGACACGAGCGTGGGGAACCAACACGCCCTAGAACACAGCCATGCGAGGCGACCGTGTGAATCGACACACCCTCAACCCACGGGCGTGGGGAAACTGCCAGACCTGAAATTTTATTTAAACACCATACCCCTCTCCTTTCTCTTCTTAACCCACTTCCCTTCTCTCTTTCTTTCTTTCTTTTCTCCCTCTTTCCTTTTCCCTTTTCCTAATAAATCCTTAGACTCTTGAGCTACAACAACATCATATCCATGGCAAAGAAGCGTAAAAGGCCAATCACAGTCTCCTCAAAGGAGACCGATTCACATGAGTTCATGCTGGCAGCTTCATCCCAATGACAAGCCAAGGATATTTGAGGCTATCTAGTTTTTATTTCATTTTTCTCTTTTGCTTCAATTTCCTTCCCTTTAACAATCTTATGCTTAATATAGTTTATTTTATCTTAGTTTCTTAATTTTAGGTTCTAAAGGCTGCTAGGGAATCACGCCACGATCACCACCATATCCTCAGCCTTAGAAATCACATCCAACAATAAGGACTCTACGGTCCATCCATCTTTTCTTTTAATTTTAGTTTCATCTTTATTTTTCTCCACTTTAGCTTGCTTTTCCTTAAGTAGTTAATTTGTATAATTTTAATTATTATTAGTATATCCTGGCTAATCCTACATGAGCTTCCCAATTTCTTCATCTAGCGCAGGATCGTCACCCGCACCGAAGCCCTCCAACGTATTTTCCACATCCTCCAAGGAGCTCATCCATAATCTGGGGAGTTTTACTTATCCCCATATCTTCGATCCAACATTACATTTATATTATCTATCTTTGTACATTGAGGGCAATGTACATCTTAAGTGTGGGGGGTGAACAACCTAAAAAGGTGCCTAACTTTTTTCATTATTCTCAAATTTCTAAAATTAGGTACCAAACTTTTTGCATTGTTCTCAAAATCCTGAATTTAGTCTTGTTTTTAAGTAAATTTCTCATATTACTAATTAGGATGAAATTTCCATGATTTATGATTTTTATTAATATGTTTCAAAGAAAGTCATTGATAATTGTGCATTGATGATTAAAATTGAAGAATACTAGAGAATCAAGCATGATAAGTCTATTTTTCAAAATTAAAATTTTCTAGGTTGTTGAACTAAATCTGAATATTATCTTGAAGTTTGAAATTTACGAGGTTGATGACAAAAATACCCATATTTTTTGTGAGATTTTGAGCCTTATAGAGCATATATTCTTTTTCTTGCTCACTTTATTGATTATGAATGTGTCAACATTGATTTGTTATTCTAGAACTTGCCTCGTTTATGCATATCGAGACCACACCTATGATTTGATACACAGAGATGATTAAGCCATTTAGGTTTTAACCCACTAACTCCATTAAAAAATCCTACCTTCACAATTAACCCCTAGTGAACCCCTTTTTAATCCTAACAACCCTTTTTATTGACTCACCCACTAATATTAACCCAAAAACCTTTGTATATTTGTATCAACATTCCTTGACTCCCTTTTTGTCGAGATTTGATTTTGAGCAGTTGCCTAACTATGTTCTATATTTCAATTGTTAAAGTTCTTTATAATTACTTAGTTTATTCTTAAAAAAAATGAAGTACATTCATTATTAGTTTTTATTAGTTATGTGATTGAGTGAGCTTATACATTTGAATTCCAAATATTTAAGAAGAAGCTCGTATTATTAGTTTCAAAGTTTCAATTCATGTAATTATTTATTTATGAGTTCATTTTTTTCTAGTTAGGTAATTTGTCAATTCAGTCTCGATTCTAACCCTCTAATTCAGCCTTATTCCACACCTTTAACCCAAGCCCCGTTGCAACCCTGTTAAATACCTTTTGATTTGTGAATCATCTCATATTATAGTAGTGGAGACTTGATTTTCAGGCAAGCCTATGGGATTAACTTTTCATGTTCGACTTTTGAGTGCCTAAATTTTGAACCTTAAACACTTTGAGTGATTTGAGTGGATCTTTTGTGAGGATGTCAATCCTTGTCGATTTCAAATTAAAGGTAATTATTTAGATAAGGGGAGACACCTATATTTTTGAGATACAAAATCTATGACTTAGACTGTTTGATTTTTTAGAACTCTTTAAATTGAATTATCCATGTATAAATTATCTATGAATTATGATAAAACATTGTTGATAGGAATTATGAATTGTAGAAAGTTCGTTTTAATTGTAAGTTGAGAATTTTGCTTGAGGACAAGCAAAAGCTTAAGTGTGGGGGTATTTGATAAACCGAAATAGTAACATATTTTAGGCCCACATTTAGTATGCTTTTGGATGATTTATCCCTTATTTTATGTAAAAGGTGCTCTTAATCCTTTCTTTTCATGTCTTATACCTGTGAAAGCACCCAAGGACAAAAAGAACGAAACGGGCTCAAAACGGACCAAAATGGGCCAAAGAAGAAATCGACATGGCTCAGAACCTTAGCCCACACGGCCGTGCCTCATCGATCATCTATCAACACGGTCTTCCTCGATTCACACAGGCGTGTCCTCATTAAAGAAGTCCGAACACTACCTGACCACGATTTACAAGGGCGTGTGCCATGGCCGTGCCTCTGCCGTGGAGAAGAGTAATTTCACTCGAAAAAGGATACTTAGGGGCAAAGAAACCTATTTCAAAAGCCTATAAATACACCCTAAGTATGACCTAGAAAGGGGGCGGTGAGCTAGGCCAAAGAGCCAAGCCGAAATGGTCAGAGTTGTGGGAATAACTCGAAGATAGCCAGTTGATCCATCTCAAGAAGCCGGGATTCTACTCAAGACGATGAATCTCTCCTTCAATTCCTTCAGGGAGTTTTAGGGATTTCTTATGTTTTGTTTTATCTTTTCTCTTGAGATGTTTTCTTATTTAGTTATGAACTAAACCCTTCAGATACCTGAAGGGGATGAAACCTATGATGAATCTTGTTATTATTTTCTAAATTATATGATAAATACTTAGTTTGTTCTTAGTTATGTGAGCTTAATCCAAATTTAATGTGCTTATGTGGAGGAGGAATAGACCCTGTCGAAGAGTAGATCTAGCATAATTAAGCGGAGTTGATCACACGCCTAGAGATAGGGTGACGAGATTTTGCCGGATTAGGGTGAAACCTAATATGGGAGTCCATAGATCGATTTACTGCTATTCTATGGGGTTATTATAAGAAAACAAGAGTTCCACTAATTAACCTAGGGTTAGATGTTATTCGCCTCGAGAGAGGATTTAATATACGTTAGGGAGTCTTACGGATCAAACTAAGTAAATAAAATCATATGGTTCAGTGATAGATAACAAGTGAAGTCTAGGTGGATTCTTCCTAAGGGTATCGTCTAAATCAACTGAGTTTTTCTGAAAGTTATCTCCCCAATTTTAGTCTTTTTTTGTCTTTGTGTCCTTATCTTAGTAATTCGTTAATTTTAGATTAAAAGCAACTTCACTTATTTTAGGTTAAATAATAAAAAGAAAGTTAGTATTAGTACTTTTAGTTCCTTTGGGTTCGATAATCTGGTCTTGCCTAAGCTATACTACTGTTCGATAGGTACACTTGCCTTTAATCGTTGTCAAAGTTAGTTTCCAGGTTCGATCGTTCTTTTTATAAATTTTAAAGCTCTGATTCACTACGATCAACAACTCTCCCCCCTTTAGGGATTTTTGTCCCCGAAAATCTTACCAGTGAATAGATGTGGATATTGCTCTCTTATAACGTTTTTAGACTCCCACGTAGCCTATTCAATTCCGTGTTTGTGCCATAACACTTTCACTAAGGAAATTCTTTTGTTTCTCAACTCTTTAGTCTCTCGTGCCAGAATTTGAATCGGTTCCTCATTATACGACAAGTCTGACTGAATCTCAACCTCAGTAGGAGCAATCACATGAGACGGTCTGATCTGTACTGTCGAAGCATTGACACATGAAACACGTTATGAATCTTTTCGAACTCAGGTGGCAACATCAATCTGTAAGCAACCGGGCCAACTCGTTCAATAATCTCATACGGTCCAATGAACCTCAGACTCATCTTGCCCTTCCGGCCAAATCGAAGTATCTTCTTCCACGGAGATACTTTCAAAAACACTTTATCACCCACTTCAAATTCAATATCTTTTTGTTTCAAATCTGCATAAGACTTTTGACGATCTGAAGCCGCTTTCAAACTGTCGCGTATCACTTTCACTTTCTGCTCAGTCTCTTTTATAAGATCAACCCCGTGAATTTATTCTCACTTAGCTCAGTCCAATACAATGGAGTTCGACATTTTTGACCGTAAAGAGCCTCATACGATGCCATTTTAATGCTAGATTGAAAACTAATGTTGTACGCAAATTCAATCAACGGTAAATGTTTTTCCCACGTAGTCTCGAACTCAAGTATACAACATCTCAACATATCTTCAAGAATCTGAATGATTCACTCGGACTGACCATCCATTTGCTGATGAAACGCAGTACTGAAATGTAATTTTATGCCTAAAGCCTCTTGCAATTTCTTCCAAAATCCTGAGGTAAATCTCGGTCTCTGTCCGACACAATAAATAGTGGCACCCCGTGCAATCTCACAATCTCAGAAATATACAATTCAGCCAATTTATCAAGTGAATAATATGTTCTCACCGGAACAAAATGAGCTGATTTCGTCATTCTGTCAACTATCACCCAGATTGCATCTTTCTTTCCCGGAGATAAAGGCAATCCCGACACAAAGTCCATCGTGATCATTTCCCATTTCCACTCAGGAATCATAATCGGTTGCAACAATCCAAACGGAACCTGATGTTCGGCTTTAACTTGCTGACAAATTAAACATTTCGACACAAAGTCAGAGATGTCTCGTTTCATACCATGCCACCAATAAAACTGTAACACCCCTAACCCAAAACCGTCGCCGGAATAGGGTTAAGAGGCATTACCGGACAATAGAATCATTTCACAACCCATTTACGACACAAAGGCAATCATTATCATACTACATCAAACATAAATAGTTAGTCCCTTTTTAAGGTGTATAAGACCTTAAACACATGCTAGGGAGGGGTCAGGACTAAACCGAAACACATACAGAAACTTTTCAAAATTTAAAAACTTTTCTAGGTTTCAGGGGATACACGCCCGTGTGGGCAAACCGTGTGCCTCCCACGGTAGCTGGACACCCCCGTGTGTCCTCCCCGTGGTCAAATCTGACCTCACATCCACGGCCACCAAGCACGCCCGTGTGCCTTGGCCGTGGTCAAATCTGACTTCCCATCCACGGCCACCAAGCACCCCGTGTGCTAAGGCCGTGTACTCTTAGGCCATATTCTAACTTTCTCACACGGTGACTTGGCACGCCCGTGTCTTGGCCGTGTGCTAATAGGCTAGCTACTGACTTAGCCCCACGGTCACTAGGCACGCCGTGTGCCACAACCGCGTAATGGCTCAATTAGGCCATTTGCAAGGCCAAAATGCCACCCACATGGGTCAATCCTACAAGCACATTTGAGCATCTTTATACACACAATTTGGCAACCAATTTCATGTCCAACAATCATAATATCATCACATAGAATCTCATTTCTAAGCATGCCATTTTATACAACCAAATTACATGTAAATCTAGGTATAAATCATCCATAACCTCACTAAATCACTAAGGCATTAATTCATCATTGAATTCACCATTCATATGCTAATTCATTACCATCATGCCATATCAAAATATGCACCAAATACCATATTCACTCATGCACATTACCAACACTTAGCTAGCCACATCACATGGCTATTTACACATCTCAAATATGATTCAAAACAACTAGCCTATACATGCCATATTTCAACTATGTACATCTTTTCAAAAGTACCAAAATAGAATGCCGATAGTGTGATTGAGATGCTCGACGATTCTGGATCCGAGCAAGCTTTTCTCGACATCGCAGCGCAGAGAAACAAATCACACAGTAAGCTTTCAAAGCTTAGTAAGTTTGTAACATGATACATTATAATAAAACAAATCATCACATAGATTATTCCACATATACGTATATATATCATGCCATCCAAAACTAAAATGCTCATTTAACATTTCATAATCTCATTCAGGGATTCATCAACCACATAGGTTCCGAGCGTACCTTAGTCAACACCTAGTAGTCAATTACATTTGCTACTCAATACTCACTTTTCCCTTTCGATCCACTTTCGTCTCTTCTTTAATGCAATCGCACACTTAGTGCCCCGATATTTAGCCGAAGCTTAATTATCATCTCACACATAGTGTATTTATACCAAACCGCTCTTCAATCAGTATCGCACACACAGTGCCAACCACAAAGTCGAAGCTTATATTATTTCGCACACACAGTGCTGATCATCTCGATCACGTTTTCGAATACGCACACTTAGTGCCACATAACTCAAACTCAACTCTCACATGGCATCCACATTTCAATATCATTATAACATTCATTTCATAACATTTAACATAACTAAATGTTCGTATTGTGTCCGAACTTACCTCGAACGTTGAACTATCGAAACGGTCGGTCAATCGAGCACTTTATCTTTGCCTCGATCTTGATCCGAACCTCTCCTTTCTTGGTCTATACACATTCAAATTCAATCCATTCAATCACCAAATCATTCATTTTAGTCCAAACACACATATTTAGGGCGTTTTACAAAATAGCCCTCACATTTTTACATTTCGACACTTTATTCCCTCTTTCACAAAATCATCAAATTCACATAATTAGCTTGCACCCATGCCTAGTCGAATTCTCAATATATTCATACAAGCCCACACCTTTCATTTATTTCACATTTTAATCCTTCAAAATGCTATTTTCTCAATTTAGCCCTAATTAGCTAAATTCATCAAAAGTTCAAGAATAAAACATGTTCATTAAACACATATCTTTCACTTAACACCAACACTCATCACAAAGCTTACCATTTCATCAATGGCACATTTTATAAAAATCATCAATTCAGAAAATTTAAGCATGGGTTTTGTAGAGCACAAAGCAACGATTAGAAAAACGTAGAAATTATCAAAGACCGAGCTCAAACATACCTTGAATCAAGCTTAACATCAACCGAAACCTAGCTTTCTTTTTCCTTTCTTCTTCTTTGCTAATTCGGTCAAAAATGGATGCATAAAAGATGACCACTTTCATCTTTTTGTTTTATTATTATTACATTTTAATACATAAATGACATATCTAACCTTTTTATTATCATAAAGGACAAATTAACGTTATGGTTTATAAGTCATTTAACCATCCACTAACTTAAAAATAGACTATTTGCCTCATAAAGCCTCCACCTTAAAAAGCCATCCACAATTTGACACTTAAAAATCAGCACACAGCTTTTACACCTTATACAATTAAGTCCTTTTCGCAAATTAAACACACAATCGATAAAATTTTCACACAGAAATTTCACACAGACTAAATCACATGCTATAAACACAGAAAATAATATTAAAATATTATTCTGACCTCAAATTTGTGGTCTCGAAACCACTATTTCGACTAGGGTCTAAACCGGGCTATTACAAAAACTATTTCAGATCATTATACATTTTTGTACTCCCAGGATGTACAGTTAATCGACTATTATGAGCCTCTTTTAAAATTGCTTGAATCAACTCTGAATTTCTCGGAATACAAATCCGATCTCTAAATCTCAAACAATCATCACTATCAACTCGAAATTCTAATTCAGCATTCGATTCACATTGAGTTCGTTTAGCCATCATTTCAACATCACTTTTCTGAGCATCACAAATCTGATGTACAAACATCGGCTTTATTTTCAACTCGCCATAACCGCACTATCATCACACAGATCTTTTCGAGCATTCATTGCTCGCAAAGCACATATGGACTTTTCGGCTCAAAGCATCGGCTACAACATTAGCTTTACCCGGGTGGTAATCTATCACAAGTTTGTAATCTTTCAACAACTCTAACCATCTTCTCTATCGCAAATTCAATTCTTTCTGAGTCATCAAGTACTTCAAACTCTTGTGATCTGTAAAGATATGACACTTCTCACCAAATAAATAATGACGCCATATTTTCAATGCGAACACAATCGCGCCAATTCAAGGTCGTGCGTTGGGTAGTTCTTTTCATGCGGCTTTAGTTGCCTCGAAGCATAAGCAATAACTTTACCTTCTTGCATCAGCACACAGCCCAAACCATTCAACGAGCCATCACTGTAAACTATGAATTCTTTGCCCGATTCAGGTTGAACCAACACTAGTGCTTCTGTCAACAACACTTTCAATTGTTCAAAACTCTGATGGCATTTTTCTAACCACTCAAATCTAACATCTTTCTGTAGCAAATTCATCAACAAGTCGCAATCATCGAGAAGCCTTTCACAAACCGTCTATAATATCCCGCTAGTCCCAGAAAACTACGGACTTCAAACACATTTCTCGGAGGCTTCCATTCTAATATAGCAGAGATTTTACTAGGATCAACTCGTATCCCGGCAGCTGACACAATATGCCCCAGAAAACCAACTTCACGTAACCAAAATTCACATTTACTAAACTTAGCATACAACTATTTCTCACGCAGAGTTTGTAGCACAGTTCTCAAATGCTCGGCATGCTGCGTCTCATCATACGAATAGATCAAAATATCATCAATGAACACCACTACAAAGCGATCCAAATACGGTCTAAATATCCGATTCATTAGATCCATAAACACTGCAGGAGCATTTGTTAGTCAGAAAGGCGTCACTAAGAATTCATAATGTCTATACCTCGTTCTGAAAGCGGTCTTCGGCACATTAGAATCTTTAACTCTTAACTGATAGTAACCAGATCTCAAGTCTATCTTTGAAAACACTGTAACTCCCTTCAGCTAATCAAACCAATCATCAATACGAGGCAACGAATATTTGTTCTTTATCGTCACTTTATTCAATTATCGATAATCAATACACATTCTCATAGTTCTATCTTTCTTTTTCACAAATAACACAGGAGCTCCCCAAGGTGAGAAACTCGGTCGTGCAAATCCTCTATCAGTTAATTCTTGCAACTGCGACTTTAACTCTTTCAATTCTGTTGGTGCCATTCTATACGGAGCTATAGAAATGGGAGTGGTCCCCGGCACTAATTCAATACCAAATTTGACTTCCCGAATTGGAGGTAATCCCGATAACTCTTCAGGAAACACATCTGGAAACTCACATACCACAGGCACAGATTCAACTTTCTTTTCTAACACTTTTGTATCAATCACGTACGCCAAATAAGCTTCACAACCCTTTTTCACATAGTTCATAGCTTTCATCGCAGATACAATAGCTGGTAATCCTTTCATATCATTGGATTCTATTCGAACTAGCTCACCATTCTGACTTTTCAACTCAATACTCTTTCTTTTACAATTCACGATGGCATTATGCAGAGTAAGCCAATCCATACCCAGAATTATGTCAAACTCATCGAATGGTAGCAACATCAAATTAACCAGAAAATAAACATCCCGAAACATCAGTGGACAATTCTTGCACACCTTATCCACCAAAACACACTTGTCTAAGGGATTCGATACTCTAATCACAAATTCAGTAGACTCAACAGGTAGAGTCTTACTTGATACTAGATTCACACACACATATGAATGAGTAGATCCTGGATCTATCAATGCAATGACATCAGTATCAAATAAAGTGAAAGTACAGGAGATGATGTCTGGAGATGATGCTTCCTCTCGTGCACGTATAGCATAAGCTCGGGCAGTGCTCACTTCCGACTCACTGGTTGTGTCGTAGTCCCCCTTTGGCTTCCACTCACATTTCTGGTGTTTCTGGGTGGTCTACCTCTAGTCGTCACATTACTCGGTCTTTCATTCTGAACATTTTCCTCTTCGACCATCTTTGGGCAATCTCGAATAAAATGATCTCGGGATCCATATTTATAACAAACTCTATTATTGTACTTGCCCCAGCATTCTCCCACATATCGCCTTCCACACTGTCTACACTCAGGTTTGTTACTTTTGGCACTATCGACACTTGATTCCATTGGAGCTTGAGTTATCGGACCAACACTTAGTCTTGCGCGATCTCTATTCGGATACCCAAACGAAGCATTTGATCGGTTGCTTGCATCTCTGAATCTCTTCGTCAAAGGTTGAGAAAACTTACTCATCGATCTTTTTTTTTTCATCACGAGCTTCAGAATCAGCTTTCTTCTTTTCTTTATTGAGCTCCTCGGCTTTACAAGCTCTTTCAACTAACACAAAAAATTCATTTATATCAAGTATCCCAACCAATAACTTAATATCCTCGTTCAACCCTTCTATGAAGCGTTTACACATAGTGGCTTCGGTCGAAACACATTCCCGTACATACTGGCTCAGTCTTACAAATTCTCGCTCGTATTCAG
The DNA here is from genome assembly GCA_025698515.1 of Gossypium sturtianum. Classification (NCBI taxonomy): domain Eukaryota; kingdom Viridiplantae; phylum Streptophyta; class Magnoliopsida; order Malvales; family Malvaceae; genus Gossypium; species Gossypium sturtianum. The sequence goes on along the minus strand of CM046951.1, from coordinate 90,257,992 downwards.
TAACTGACAAACGGCCCTGTTTCAACTCTAAAAACTCTTTATGTTTTTGATCAATGAAGCGTTGACTGATATACTTCTTTCTTGACTCAACTTGAAAGAAGTCCCAAGTGATTCTCTCTCTCAGAACCACGGAAATCAATGTTTTCCACCAATTATAGGTTGTATCTCTCAACAATGAAACTGCACACTTAATACACTCATCAGGAGTCAACCATATTTCATTGAATACTCAAATTATATTTTCGAGCCAAAACTCAGCCCGCTCGGCATCGTCATCAGCTGTGGCCCTAAACTCTTCGGCCCCATACTTCTAGATCTTATCCACAGGAAGTTTATTCAATTAAATCGGATCTATCACTTGGAGGCTGTGGAGCAGCCGGATTCGTTCGAACGAATTCCGAAAACCACTCACTCATCATTCGGAAGAAGGCTTGCTTAGCCTCTCCTCCTCACTACTATCATTCAGCCTAGATGTGGTGTGCATTTGTCCCTTGAGCGAGAAAAGCGCGTTACATCTCACGTCATCGAATCGCTCGATCGGGATCCATTACTATACGAAAACACATTTATAATCGCTGTAATTCATCACACTATCGCAATTTCATATATGGCATGTATAGCTAGACTCACACACGCTACGTTAGTCCGAGAATTGACTAAACCGTAGCTCTGATACCAATAAAATGTAACACCCCTAACTCGAAACCGTCGCCGGAATAGGGTTAAGAGGCGTTATCGATCAATCGAATCATTACACAACCATTTCACGACACTAAGTCATTCATCCATCAACTATACTCATTATCAACCATATGGTCCCTTATTGAGGTCTATAAGACCTTAAACACATGCTAGAATAGGTTCGGGACTAAACCAAACACTTACGGAAGTTTTAAAAATTTCAAATATTCACCAAGTCTGTAAAGGTCACACGCCCGTGTAACCAAGCCGTGTGCCCCACACGGTCACCAGACACCCCCATGTATCTAAGCCGTGCCAAAACAGAGCAAGCATTCTGACTTCTCCACACGGCCACCAAGCACGCCCGTGTGCTCAGGCCGTGTGCCCTTAAGCCACATACTGACTTATTCACACGGCGACTAGGCACGCCTGCGTGTGCCATGGCCGTACAACTAAGCTTAGCATCGAATTTACCCCACGGTCATTAGACACGCCCGTGTGTCATAACCGTGTAGGCAAAACAGGCGATTTGCAAAGCCAATTTGCCACCCACATAAGGGTCAAACCTACAAGCACATTTAAGCATACTTCTACACACAAATTGGCAACCAATTTTCATGTCAAGTGATCAACATATCATCTCATATAATCTCATTTCTAAACATGTCAACTTAGGAACTAAATTTCACAACTTGAACACATTCAATACCAAACATGATTCATCCCCAAATTCACTAAATCATACTAGCATCATACTATTACTAAGATTACCATTCATAAGACATTTTCTTTACCCACAAGCTATACCAAAATATCCATCATATATGATAACCCGTAAAAGTAACAAATTTTAATCCCACATTTAGCATGCTTTTGGATGAATTATCCATTATTTTATGTCATTTGGTGCTCTTAATCCTTTGTTTTCATGTTTTATACTCACGGAAGCACCGGAGGATGAAAAGAATAAGAAACGGGCTTAAAATAGGCCAAATGGGCCATATCACGAAATCGACACGGCCTGGACCCAAGACCACACGGTCGTGCCTCACCAATAGACCCAACACGGCCTGGCCACGATTTACACGGGCGTGTGCCACGGTTGTGCCCCTGCCACGGCCAAGAGGAGTTTTTCTCGAATTTGGATACTTGGTGGCAAAAAAACACTTTCCAAAGCATATTTAAACACTTAAATAGGAATTTAACTCAGATTAGGATACTTAGAGACCAAGTAAGGCATCTCAAAGCCTATATAAACACCTTAGGGGGCAACTTAAATGGGGAGTTCGGTAGAAGCCTTCTGTTGGGGTCCAGCTAGGCCAAGGAGCCGAGCCAGAAAGATCAGAATTGTGGAAATTACTTGAAGAAAGCCAGTTGATTCATCTCAAGAAGCAGGAGTTATACTCAAGACGGAGGATCTCTCTTCAATTCCTTTAGGGGGTTTTAGAGTTTTTCTTATGTTTTGTTTTATCTTTTCTTTTGAGATGTATTCTATTATCATTATGAACTAAACCCTTAAATACCTGAGGGGGATGAAACCTAAGATGAATCTTGTTATTGTTTGTTGAACTATATGATAAATATTTGATTTGTTCTTAATTATGTGTTCTTAATTCTTGTGTTGATATTTCCGGGATATTAATTCAAGTTTGATGTGCTTAGGTGGAGGAGCAAAAGTCCCTGCCTAAGAGTAGATCTAGCATAATTAAGCGGAGTTAATCGCACGCCTAGAGATAGGGTGACGAGATTTTGCCGGATTAGGGTGAAACCTAATATGGGAGTCCATAGATCGAGTTAATGCGATTCTAGGGGTTTTAATTAGAAAGAGATTTCGATTAATCAACCTAGGGTTAGACGTTAGTCGCCTCGAGAGAGGGGTTAATATACATTAGGGAATCTTACGGATCAAGTCAAATGAATAAATCGTCTGGTTCAGAGTTAGATAACAAGTGAAGTCTAGGTGGATTCTTCCTTGGGTATTGTTTTAATCAATTGGTTTTTCCCACAAGTATTTCCCCAATTTCATTCTTCTTGTCTCATCGTCTTTAGCTTAGTAGTTAGTTAATTTTCTAGATTAAACTGATTCACTTCTATTTTAAGGCTAAATAATAAAAAGAAAGTTAGTATTAGTACTTTCGGTTCCTTTGGATTCGACAATCCGGTCTTGCCACTAAGCTATACTACTTTTCGATAGGTACACTTGCCTCAATCTTTGTCATAGTTAGTTTTTAGGCTCGATCATTCTCATTATAAATTTTAAGACTGTGACACACCGATCAAGTTTTTGGTGCTGTTGCCGGGGAACTAAAATATTAAGAACGCTTAATTTTTATTACTCTAGCCATGTTTTATTTTTGCAATTAAATTTTATTTTTATTTTGCTAATTTTTCTTTTATTTGCTTTTGTCAGGTAATTTTAGTTTATAGAGGAGATGGCACTGAATAACTATCAGTGGCAAGTTATGAGGACAAAGCCAACAAAAGCAGCCGATATCTACAACCTCGACACAGTCACCAGGCTATCAAACCAGTTAGAGATATTACATAAAAAATTTGATGGTTTATACGGTTCTTTGCAGGTACATCCATTTATACAGTACGAAACAAGCGGAGGCGTGGCGAATCCTGAGTACCCACCCTACGGATATGGCATGGAGAACGAACAAGTCCACTATATGGGTAACTATTTTAGACCTCAAAATAATTTTTATAGTGACACTTATAATGCAGGTTGGAGGTACCATCCCAATTTCTCGTGGGATGATCAAAGTAGCCAAAGACCGGAACTTCCTCCAAATTTTCAACAACCACCTCACCAACAGGAAAAGGAGTCGAACCTTGAGGAGATGTTGACAAAATTCATAGCAGCCACAGAAACATGTTTCCAAAATATAGAAAAAAAACTTGAAAAATAGGAAGCATCGACACAGGAGCTCAAGGATCAAATTGGGCAACTTACTAAGTTAATTTCTGAAATACAATCAGAAAGCTTATCTAGGGAAAAGGAGCAAATTCAAGCCATAACAGCTCAAGATAGTGAAGAGTTAGACGAGCCCAATTTTAGGCAAGAGCCTATGGTAAGTGAAGGTAAGGTTGAGGTAAGCCATGATCTAATAAACCTGGTAAGTACAGAGTACCAACCTCGTGTGCCATACCCCAATACGATAAAGAAAGACCACACAGAGGAACAAGTCGGTAAGTCTCTTAAACTTTCAAAGAAATTTCATATTAACTTGTCATTTCTTGAAGCTCTTTCGCAGATGCCAGATCCTAGACCTCGTAACGAAAAAAAAGAAATTCATGAAGAACGAAGGATTCGGATCGATGAACTAGACGAGTGGAAGACACACTTCAAAGAGGAACTAAAAATACACGAAGCAAAAACGAGGCAACTCCACGACAAACTTAACGATGGGACAAATTTGACTTAAGATAGGAGATCAGTACTCAAAATCTTCCCAGATGGAACAGTCGAGGTAACTAATCCTAAATTCAGCACTTTTAAGGTAAACACTACTCGACTTAAACTATATAGCAAAAACTGAATTGATCGCATGAGAAAGGATTTTCACCTCCTCAAACCACCCTGATAATGCGAATGAGAGGTAAGTCTAGCTCAAGACTTTAAACTAGTGCTTCTCGGGAGGCAACCCGAGCACTAACCTTACTAATTAGTTTAGTTTTATTTATTTCCATGTTTAGGCGTAGGTTTTCCATACTCACACGGCCTTGTACACGGCCGTGGCCGTAGCCGTGTGGGCACCATAAGTAGGAAAAAGGGCGTGGTCGTAGACGTGTAGCAAAAGGAAAAAAAATTCCCGAAACACGGGGTGCATCTCTATTTAGACCCCCTTCTTCCTTTTTCTTTTCCAATTGTCTTTCTTCCTTCATTTTCCATTATTTACTTTTATTTTTATTTTTATTTTTATTTTTATTTTTACTTTCTTTATTATTTTCTTCTTATTCTTCATGCCGCTTAGATTTAGCTTAGGATACAATAAAATCAGGCTGGCTGATTCGAGGATTCAAATTCAAACGGTTCGAGGCGCTCCCTCACGTTCACCTCTACCAATCCTATCCGGTTTCTTTTCATTGACTCCATCCAAAATTCAGGAAGTTTCACTTCTCTCCCTATCTTATGATTTTATTATTATTTTGCTATTATCTATCTTTGTACATTGAGGGCAATGTACATCTTAAGTGTGGGGGTGAATCTTAAAAGTGCCAAACTTTTGCATTATTCTCAAATCTGAATTATGCCTTGTCTTAAAGTAAGTTTCTCATATTATGATTAGAATGAAATTTCCCTGATTTATGATTTTTGTTGATATGTTTTGGATTAAGTCATTGATAATTGTGCATTGATAATTAAACATTAAGATACTAGAGAGTCAAGCATGATAAGTCTATTTTTCAGAATAAAAAAAAAATTTAGGTTGTCTACCTGAATTTGAATATTACTTTGAAGTTTGAAATTTACGAGGATGACATCAAAATACCCATAATTTTTGTGAGATTTTGAGCCTTATAGAGCATATATTCTTTTTCTTGCTCACCTTATTGATTATGAATGTGTCAACATTGATTTGTTATTCTAGAACTTGCATCGATTATACATGCCGAGACCACACCTTTGATTTTATATACAGAGATGATGAAGGCACCTAGGATTTAAACCACTTACTCCACTAAAAGCCTACCTTCACAATTAACCCCTAGTGAACCCCGTTTAATCCTAACAACCCTTTTTATTGACTCACCCACTAATATTAACCCAAAACCCTTTGTATTCGTTATCACCATTCTTCTTGACTACCCCTATATCGAGATTTGATTTGATCGACTACTTAACTATTTTCTTTATCAGTTGTTAAATTCTATCTTCTTATTACTTGACTTGTTCTTAAAAAAAATCAAATCAAAGTATATTCATTATTAGTTCTCTGATCAAGTGAGCTTATACATCTAAATTCCAATTGTTGAAAGAGAAGCTCGTACTAGTAGTGGTATTATTATTACAAGTTTTCAATTGATGTAATTATTTATATTCAGTTCATTATTTCTAGTTAGGTAATTTGTCAATTCAATCTCGATTCTAACTTTCTAATTCAGCCTTTATCCACACCTTAACCCAAGCCCCGTTACAACCCTGTTAAAGACCTTTTGATTTGTGTATCATCTCATATTATAGTTGTGGATATTTGATTTTCATGCAAGCCTGTAGGATTAACTCTTCATGTTTGACTTTTGAGTGCTTTTTCTTGAACCTTAAACACCTCGAGTGATTTGAGTGAATCTTTAGTGATGATGTCAAACCTTGTCGATTTTGAATCAGAGGTAACTATTTAGATTAGGGGAAACACCTAGGTTTTGTGCTACAAAGGTATGACTTAGATTGTTTGAATCTTTAGGACTCTTAGAGTTGAATTATCCATGTATGAATTATCTTTGAATTATGATGAAACACTATTGATGAATATTATGAATTGAGGGAAGTTTGTTTTAATTATGAGTTGAGAACTTTGCTTGAGGACAAGCAAAAGCTTAAGTGTGGGGGTATTTGATAAACCGTAAAAGTAACATATTTTAATCCCACATTTAGCATGCTTTAGGATGAATTATCCCTTATTTTATGTCATTTGGTGCACTTAATCCTTTGTTTTCATGTTTTATACTCAGGGAAGCACCGGAGGATGAAAAGAACAAGAAACGGGCTTAAAATAGGCCAAATGGGCCACATCATGAAATCGACACGGCCTGGGCCCGAGACCACACGGTCGTGCCTCACCAATAGACCCAACACGGCCTGGCCACGATTTACACGGGCGTGTGCCATTGCCGTGCCCCTGCCGCGGCCAAGAGGAGTTTTTCTCAGATTTGGATACTTGGTGGCAAAGAAACACATTCCAAAGCATATTTAAACACTTAAATAGGAATTTAACTCAGATTAGGATACTTGAAGACCAAGTAAGGCATCTCAAAGCCTATATAAACACCTTAGGGGGCAACTTAAATGGGGAGTTCGGCAGAAGCCCGCTGTTGGGGTCCAGCTAGGCCAAGGAGCCGAGCCAGAAAGATCAGAATTGTGGAAATTACTTGAAGAAAGCCAGTTGATTCATCTCAAGAAGCCGGAGTTATACTCAAGACGGAGGATCTCTCTTCAATTCCTTCAGGGGGTTTTAGAGTTTTTCTTATGTTTTGTTTTATCTTTTCTTTTGATATGTATTCTATTATCATTATGAACTAAACCCTCAAATACCTGAGGGGGATGAAACCTAAGATGAATCTTGTTATCGTTTGCTGAACTATATGATAAATATTTGATTTGTTCTTAATTCTTGTGTTGATATTTCTGGGATATTAATTCAAGTTTGATGTGCTTAGGTGGAGGAGCAAAAGTCCCCGCCTAAGAGTAGATCTAGCATAATTAAGCAGAGTTGATCGCACGCCTCGAGATAGGGTGACGAGATTTTGCCGGATTAGGGTGAAACCTAATATGGGAGTCCATAGATTGAGTTAATGCGATTCTAGGGGTTTTAATTAGAAATATATTTCAATTAATCAACCTAGGGTTAGATGTTAGTCGCCTCGAGAGAGGGGTTAATATACATTAGGGAATCTTACGGATCAAGTCAAATGAATAAATCGTCTGGTTCAGAGTTAGATAACAAGTGAAGTCTAGGTGGATTCTTCCTTGGGTATTGTTTTAATCAATTGGTTTTTCCCACAAGTATTTCCCCAATTTCATTCTTCTTGTCTCATCGTCTTTAGCTTAGTAGTTAGTAAGTTTTCTAGATTAAACCGATTCACTTCAATTTTAAGGCTAAATAATAATAATAAAAAGTTAGTATTAGTACTTTCGGTTCCTTTGGGTTCGACAATCCGGTCTTGCCACTAAGCTATACTATTTTTCGATAGGTACACTTGCCTCAATCGTTGTCATAGTTAGTTTTTAGGCTCGATCATTCTCATTATAAATTTTAAGACTGTGACACACCGATCAAGTTTTTGGCGCCGTTGCCGGGGAACTAAAATATTAAGAACGCTCAATTTTTATTACTCTAGCCATGTTTTATTTTTGCAATTAAATTTTACTTTTATTTTGCTAATTTTTCTTTTATTTGCTTTTGTCAGGTAATTTTAGTTTATAGAGGAGATGGCACTGAATAACTATCAGTGGCAAGTTATGAGGACAAAGCCAACAAAAGCAGCCGATATCTACAACCTCGACGCAGTCACCAGGCTATCAAACCAGTTAGAGATGTTACATAAAAAATTTGATGGTTTATACGGTTCTTCGCAGGTACATCCAGTTATGCAGTACGAAACAAGCGGAGGCGTGGCGAATCCTGAGTACCCACCCTACGGATATGGCATGGAGAACGAACAAGTCCACTATATGGGTAACTATTTTAGACCCCAAAATAATTTTTATAGTGACACTTATAATGCGGGTTGGAGGTACCATCCCAATTTCTCGTGGGATGCTCAAAGTAGCCAAAGACCGAAACTTCCTCCAAATTTTCAACAACCACCTCACCAACAGGAAGAGGAGTCGAACCTTGAGGAGATGTTGACAAAATTCATAGCAGCCACAGAAACACGTTTCCAAAATATAGAAACAAGACTTGAAAAACAGAAGCATCGACACGGGAGCTCAAGGATCAAATTGGGCAACTTACTAAGTTAGTTTCAAATACAATCAGAAAGCTTACCTAGGAAAAGGAGCAAATTCAAGCCATAATGACTCAAGATAGTGAAGAGTTAGACGAGCCCAATTTTAGGCAAGAGCCTGTGGTAAGTGAAGGTAAGGTTGAGGTAAGCAATGATCTAATAAACCCGGTAAGTACAGAGTACCAACCTCGTGTTCCATACCCTAATACGATAAAGAAAGACCACACAGAGGAACAAGTCGGTAAGTCTCTTAAACTTCCAAAGAAATTTCATATTAACTTGCCATTTCTTGAAGCTCTTTCGCAGATGCCAGATCCTAGACCTCATAACGAAAAAAAAAGAAATTCATGAAGAACGAAGGCTTCGGATCGATGAACTAGACGAGTCGAAGACACACTTCAAAGAGGAACTAAAAATACACGAAGCAAAAATGGGGCAACTCCACGACAAACTTAACGATGGGACCTTGACTTAAGATAGGAGATCAGTACTCAAAATCTTCCCAGATGGAACAATCGAGGTAACTAATCCTAAATTCAGCACTTTTAAGGTAAACACTACTCGACTTAAACTATATAGCAAAAACTGAATTGATCGCATGAGAAAGGATTTTCACCTCCTCAAACCACCCTGATAATGCGAATGAGAGGTAAGTCTAGCTCAAGACTTTAAATGAGCGCTTCTCGGGAGCCAACCCGAGCACTAACCCTACTAATTAGTTTAGTTTTATTTATTTCCATGTTTAGGCGCAGGTTTTCCATACTCACACGACCTTGCACATGGCCGTGGCCGTAGCCGTGTGGGCACCATAGGTAGGAAAAAGGGCGTGGTCATAGACGTGTAGCAAAAGGAAAATAAAAATTCCCAAAACACGGGCTGCATCTCTATTTAGATCCCCTTCTTCCTTTTTCTTTTCCAATTGTCTTTCTTCCTTCATTTTCCATTATTTACTTTTATTTTTATTTTATTTTTTTACTTTCTTTATTATTTTCTTCTTATTCTTCATGCCGTTTAGATTTAGCTTAGGATACAATAAAATCAGGCTGGATGATTCAAGGATTCAAATTCAAACGGTTCGAGGCGCTCCTCCACGTTCACCTCTGTCAATCCTATCCGGTTTCTTTTCATTAACTCCATCCAAAATTCAGGAAGTTTCACTTCTCTCCCTATCTTATGATTTTATTATTATTTTGCTATTATCTATCTTTGTACATTGAGGGAAATGTACATCTTAAGTGTGGGGGGATGAATCTTAAAAGTGCCAAACTTTTTGCATTATTCTCAAATCCTGAATTATGCCTTGTCTTAAAGTAAGTTTCTCATATTATGATTAGAATGAAATTTCCCTGATTTATGATTTTTGTTGATATGTTTTGGATTAAGTCATTGATAATTGTACATTGATAATTAAACTTTAAGATACTAGAGAGTCAAGCATGATAAGTCTATTTTTCAGAATAAAAAAAAATTTTAGTCTACCTGAATTTGAATATTACTTTGAAGTTTGAAATTTACGAGGATGACATCAAAATACCCATAATTTTTGTGAGATTTTGAGCCTTATAGAGCATATATTATTTTTCTTGCTCACCTTATTAATTATGAGTGTGTCAACATTGATTTGTTATTCTAGAACTTGCATCGATTATACATGCTGAGACCACACCTTTGATTTGATATACAGAGATGATGAAGGCACCTAGGATTTAACCCACTTACTCCACTAAAAGCCTACCTTCACAATTAACCCCTAGTGAACCCCGTTTAATCCTAACAACCCTTTTTATTGACTCACCCACTAATATTAACCCAAAACCCTTTGTATTCGTTATCACCATTCTTCTTGACTACCCCTATATCGAGATTTGATTTGATCGACTACTTAACTATTTTCTTTATCAGTTGTTAAATTTTATCTTCTTATTACTTGACTTGTTCTTAAAAAAAATCAAATCAAAGTGTATTCATTATTAGTTCTGTGATCAATTGAGCTTATACATCTAAATTCCAATTGTTGAAAAAGAAGCTCGTACTAGTAGTGGTATTATTATTACAAGTTTTCAATTGATGTAATTATTTATATTTAGTTCATTGTTTCTAGTTAGGTAATTTGTCAATTCAATCTCGATTCTAACTTTCTAATTCAGCCTTTATCCACACCTTAACCCAAGCCCCGTTACAACCCTGTTAAAGGCCTTTTGATTTGTGTATCATCTCATATTATAGTGGTGGAGATTTGATTTTCATGCAAGCCTATAGGATTAACTCTTCATGTTTGACTTTTGAGTGCTTTTTCTTGAACCTTAAACACCTCGAGTGATTTGAGTGAATCTTTAGTGAGGATGTCAATCCTTGTCGATTTTGAATCAGAGGTAACTATTTAGATGAGGGGAAACACCTAGGTTTTGTGCTACAAAGGTATGACTTAGATTGTTTGAATCTTTAGGACTCTTAGAGTTGAATTATCCATGTATGAATTATCTTTGAATTATGATGAAACACTATTGATGAATATTGTGAATTGAGGGAAGTTTGTTTTAATTATGAGTTGCGAATTTTGCTTGAGTACAAGCAAAAGCTTAAGTGTGGGGGTATTTGATAAACCGTAAAAGTAACATATTCTAATCCCACATTTAGCATGCTTTTGGATGAATTATCCCTTATTTTATGTCATTTGGTGCTCTTAATCCTTTGTTTTCATATTTTATACTCGGGGAAGCACCGGAGGAATGGGCCACATCACAAAATCGACACGGCCTGGGCCCAAGACCACACGGCCGTACCTTACCAATAGACCCAACACGGCCGGGCCATGATTTACACGGGCGTGTGCCATGGCCGTGCCCCTACCGCGGCCAAGAGGAGTTTTTCTCGGATTTGGATACTTGGTGGCAAAGAAACACATTCCAAAGCATATTTAAACACTTAAATAGGAATTTAACTCAGATTAGGATACTTGGAGACCAAGTAAGGCATCTCAAAGCCTATATAAACACCTTAGGGGCAACTTAAATGGGAGTTCGGCAGAAGCCATTTGTTGGGGTCCAAGCTAGGCCAAGGAGCCGAGCCAGTAAAGATCGATTGTGGAAATTACTTGAAGAAAGCCAGTTGATTCATCTCAAGAAGCCGGAGTTATACTTAAGACGGAAGGTCTCTCTTCAATTCCTTCAGGGGGTTTTAGAGTTTTTCTTATGTTTTGTTTTATCTTTTCTTTTGAGATGTATTCTATTATCATTATGAACTAAACCTCAAATACCGAGGGGATGAAACCTAAGATGAATCTGTTATCATTTCTTTGAACTATATGATAAATATTTGATTTGTTCTTAATTATGTGTTCTTAATTCTTGTGTTGATATTTTCGGGATATTAATTCAAGTTTGATGTGCTTAGGTGGAGGACCAAAAGTCCCTGCCTAAGAGTAGATCTAGCATAATAAAGCGGAGTTGATCACACACCTAGAGATAGGGTGACGAGATTTTTCCGGATTAGGGTGAAACCTAATATGGGAGTCCATAGATCGAGTTAATGCGATTCTAGGGGTTTTAATTAGAAAGAGATTTCGATTAATCAACCTAGGGTTAGACGTTAGTCACCTCGAGAGAGGGGTTAATATACATTAGGGAATCTTACGGATCAAGTCAAATGAATAAATCGTCTGGTTCAGAGTTAGATAACAAGTGAAGTTTAGGTGGATTCTTCCTTGGGTATTGTTTTAATCAATTGGTTTTTCCCACAAGTATTTCCCAAATTTCATTCTTCTTGTCTCATCGTCTTTAGCTTAGTAGTTAGTTAATTTTCTAGATTAAACCGATTCACTTCAATTTTAAGGCTAAATAATAAAAAGAAAGTTAGTATTAGTACTTTCGGTTCCTTTGGGTTCGACAATCCGGTCTTGCCACTAAGCTATACTACTTTTTGATAGGTACACTTGCCTCAATCGTTGTCATAGTTAGTTTTTAGGCTCGATCATTCTTATTATAAATTTTAAGACTGTGACACAACGATCAATATATCAAAGCCATACATGTTTAAAGCCAACACACATCTAGCCACATCACAAGGCTATTTACACATCTCAAACATGTCTTACAAAACTAGCAGATACATGCCATATTTCAACTATGTACATCTTTCCCAAATGTACCAAAATAGATTGCCGATAGTATGATTGAGATGCTAACGATTCCCAGATCTGAGCAAGCTTTACTGACACTGCAAAGCAGAGAAACAAATCACACAGTAAGCTTTCAAAGCTTAGTAAGTTCGTAACATAACACATTTAAATCAAACAGACCACCACATAGATTATTTCACATATACATATATATATCATACCATCCAAAACTAAAATGCTCATTTGACATTTCATAATCTCATTCATAGATTCATCAACCACATAGGTTTCGAGCATACCTCAGCCAACACCTAGTAGTCAATTACATTTGCTACTCAATACTCACTTTTCCCTTTCGATCAACTTTCGTCTCTTCTTTGATTCAATCGCACACTTAGTGCCCCGATATTTAGCCGAATCTTAATTATCATCGCACACATAGTGCATTTATATCAAACTGTTCTTCAATCGGTATCGCACACACAGTGCCAACCACAAAGTCGAAGCTTATATTATTTCGCACACATAGTGTTGATCATCTCGATCACGTTTCCGAATACGCACACTTAGTGCCACATAACTCAAACTAAACTCTCACATAGCATCCACATTTCAATATCATTATAACATTCATTTCATAGCATTTAACATAACTTAATGTTCGTATTATGTCCGAACTTACCTCAGACGTTGAACTATCGCAACGGTCGGTCAATCGAGCACTTTATCTTTGCCTCGATCTCGATCCGAACCTCTCCTCTCTAGGTCTATACACATTCAAATTCAATCCATTCAATCACCAAATCATTCATTTTAGTCCAAACACACATATTTAGGGCATTTTACAAAATAGCCCTCACATTTTTACATTTCGACACTTTAGTCCCTATTTCACAAAATCATCAAATTCACACAATTTATTTTCACACAAGCCTAGCTGAATTTTTCCTTGAGTTCATTCAAGCCCACACATTTCATCTATTTCACATTTTAGTCCCTCAATTTACACTTTTCTCAATTTAACCCAAATTACTCAATTTCATCAAAACTTCCAATACAAACTATGTTAACCCAACACTAAGCTTTCATTTTCCACCATCAAACATTCAAGAACTCACATGTCCATCAATGGTACATTTCAAAGACATCATCAATTCACAAAATTTAAACATGGGTTTGGAAGAGCACAAAGCAACGATTACGAAAACGTAGAAATTATCAAAAATCGATCAAAAATCATACCTTAATTGAGCTTAGCAAGTGCCGAAATTTCAAAATATTTTAAAACCCTTTTCTTTCTTCCACAATCGGTGTAAAAGATGAACAACTCCATGCATTTTCTCTTTATATTTTATTATTATTAACATAATATACATTTTACTATTTTATCCTTTATTATTAACATAATATCACACATGATAGTTGGTTATAATTGTCCAACTACCATCCACTCACTTTATAATGGCTAAATTGCTTTATAAGGTCATTTCATTTAAAAGCCATAACACATAGATACTTCAACAATCAGCACATAGCTTTTGCACTTTATGCGATTAAGTCCTTTCTCACAATTTGACACACAATCGATAAAATTATCACATAAAATTTTCACACAGGCTATTTCACATATAATCAACACTAAAAATAATATTAAAATATTATTCTGACCTCAGATTTGTGGTCTCGAAACCACTATTCCGACTAGGGTCTAATTCGGGCTGTTACAATGTACATCTTAAGTGTGGGGAGGTTACTTAATTGATTATTAGAAAAATCCCTGAATGATATCTTGTCTTAAGTAATTTTCTCATATTACTATTAGAATGGAATTTCTTTTGATTTATGATTTTCATTGATATGTTTTGGATTAAGTCATAGTTAATTGTGCATTGATGATTTAAACTTTAAGATATTAGAGAATCAAGCATGATAAGTCTATTTTCCGTAATTAAAATTTCTAGGTTATTTTCCTAAATTTAAATATTACTTTGATGTTTGAAATTTGCAAGGTTGACATCAAAAACCATAATTTCTGTGAGTCTTTGAGCCTTTTAGAGCATATTCTTTTCCTGCTCACTTTATTGATTATGAGTGTGTCAACATTGATTTGTTATTCTAGAACTTGCTTCGATTATACATGTCGAGACCACACTTTTGATTTGATATACAGAGATGATAAAGGCACCTAGGTTTTAACCCACTTACTCCGTTAAAAGCCTACCTTCATAATTAACCCCTAGTGAACCCCTTTGAAGCCTAATCAACCATTTCTTGATATACCACTAATATTAAACTAAAACCCATTTTGTATTTGTTATCACCATTTCTCTTGACTACCCTTATATCGAGATTTGATTTGATCAGTTGTCTAACTACTTTCTTTATTTCAGTTGTTAAATTCTATCTTATTATTGTAAATACTTATTCTTAAAAAAAAAAGATGGAAATTTATTCATTATTAGTGTTATGAGCTTAAACTATTAATTTCATTATCTTTAAAAGAAGCTCGTGTTATTAGTATTAAGTTTTCAATTGATGTAATTATTCAGTATTAGTCCAATTTTTCTAGTTAGGTAATTTATCAATTCAATCTCGATACTAACCCTCTAATGCAGCCTTTATCCACACCTTTAACCCAAGCCCCATTACAACCCATTAAAAGACCATTTGATTTGTGTGTCATCTCATTTTATAGTGGTGGAGATTTGATTTTCATGCAAGCCTATGGGATTAACTTTTCATGTTTGAATTTTGAGTGCTTAATTTGAACCTTAAACACTTTGAGTGATTTGAGTGAATCTTTAGTGAGGATGTCAATACTTGTCGGTTTTGAATCAGAGGTAATTATTTAGGTAAGGGGAAACACCTATGCTTTCATGCTATAAAAATTTATGACTTAGATTGTTTGAATCTCTTGGACTCTTTTAGTTAAATTATCAATGTATGAATTATCTATGAATTATGATGAAACATTATTTATGAGGATTATGAATTGAGGGAGTTAATTTTAATTGTGAGTTGAGGATTTTGCTTGAGGATAAGCAAAGGCTTAAGTGTGGGGATATTTGATAAACCATAATTTACACATATTTTAACCCCATGTTTAGCTTACTTTTGGATGAATTTTGATTAAATTTGATGAATTCGATGCTCCTAATCTCTTAATTTCATGTTTTATACTCAGGAGAGCTTAGGAAGTCGAAAAAGACGAGAAACGGGCCAAAAAGGGGCAAAATGGGCCTACTTAAGAAATCAACACGGCCTGGACCATTGGACACGGCCGTGTGTTTCGAGCAAGGATCAACCACGGCCTGGACTATCGATCACAGGCTGATCACATGGCCGTGTGTGGCGAGCAGGATCGACCACGGCCAAGGGAGTCCACCACGGGTGTGTCCCTGCCGAAATCAAGATGAATTTTATTCGGAATGGGATACTTGTGGGCCAAGTAAGGCATCTCAAAGCCTATATAAACACCCTAGGGGGCAACCTAAAAAGCGAGCTCGACAGGACGTCGAATAGACGCCGAGCAGAAGGAGAAAATACTCCAAGACAGCCGTCGGGAACAGCTTAGGAGAAGGATCTCCATCAAGACTGAAGATCTCCCATCAAGTTCTTTAGGAGTTTTTTGGGTTTTCTTATGTTTTGTTGTTTTCCCTCTTTTACGATGTTTCCCTCTTTTAGTGTGAACTAAATCCCTTAAATATCTAAGGGGATGAAACCTAAGACAGATCTTATTATTATTTGATTTATGAGATAAATACATGTGATTATTCTTAATTGTGAGTCCTTATTCTTGTTTTGATAATTCAGGTTATTGATTCAAGTCGAATGTGCTTATTCAGTGGAGCAAAAGTCCCTATTTAAGAGTAGATCAACACAATTAAGCGGAGTTGATTGCAACCCTAGACATAGGGCGACGAAAATCTGTCGGATTAGGGTCAAACCTAATAAGGGAATCCATAGATCGAGTTAATGCGACAATAGGGGTTTTAATTAGAAAGAGATTTCAATTAATCAACCTAGAGTCAGTTGTTAGTAGCCTCGAAAGAGGTATTAATATAATTTAGAGATTTCTACGGATTAAGCCAAGTGAATAAATCGCATGAATCAAAAGTAATAAGTGAAGTCTAGGTGGATTCTTCCTTAGGTATTGCCTATCTCATATAAGTTGTCCAAAAGTATTTTCCCAATTTGTTCTCTGTCGCGTTCTTAGTTAGTTAAATTGGTTAGTTAAATTTTAGATTAAAAATAAATCCCCTTAATTATTAGGCTAGATAATAAAAAGATAGTTAATACTAGTACTCTTGGTCCTTGAGGATACGATATTCCAGACTCACCACAGCTATACTACTGTTCGATAGGTGCACTTGCCTTTGTCGAAATAATAGTTAGTTTCGAGCTCCATCATATTGATTCAAGTCGAATGTGCTTATTCATAGGAGCAAAAGTCCCTGTTTAAGAGTAGATCAACACAATTAAGCGGAGTTGAATGCAATCCTAGATATAGAACGACGTAAATCTGTCGGATTAGAGTCAAATCTAATAAGGGAATCCATAGATCGAGTTAATGCGACAATAGGGGTTTTAATTATAAATTGATTTCAATTAATCAACCTAGAGTCAGTTGTTTTTAGTCTTGAAAGAGATATTAACATAAATCAGAGATTTCTACGGATTAAGTCAAGTGAATAAATCATATGATTCAGAAGTAATAAGTGAAGTCTAGGTGGATTCTTCCTTGCGTATTGCCTTTTTCATAAATTTGTCTAAAAAGTATTTTCCCAATTCATTCTCTGTCGTGCTTTTAATTAGTTTAAAAGAAATCACTCTAATTCTTAGGCTAGATAATAGGAAGATAGTAATTACTAGTACTCTTGGTCCTTATGGATGCGATATTTCCGGTCTTACCATAACTATACTATTAAACGATAGGTGCGCTTGCCTTTATTGTGATTATAGTTAGTTAGAGACACATCAATAGGCTCACAAAATAGCCACGAATTGCCATTGTTGGTGGTGGTGCGTCGCACCTAGAAGCACCAAAAGTGGACTACTATTTTTATTAATTTTTACCATCTATTTCCATCAAGATTTTGGTCTCGTAAACCCTTTCTAATCAGTCTTTAATCATCTATGACTTAGGAAAATTTGATCTTGATAGTTCGGCAACTCAAATGTGATGAATCGGGAAGCGCAAGTGTGATAGTTGCGGGTTAATGCGAAGTTTTCAATTTGATTATTGTGGATTGCGTTAATTGATTAGATTAGGGTTCTCAATGGTTGTTTAGCTACTTATTTTTCATTATTCTAATCGTGTTAGGTTTCGACTTAAATGCCCCGAACCAACAGTGAAGACATTACACGTTCACGCGTACGTTTCGCGTTAGTGTAAGTAGCCTAGTTGCTTTTGGATCTAAAATTTTTTATGGAAATTCCGATTTGATTAAACCTTTAAGGGGGGTGTTCTAAGTTTGTTTTGACAATGTCCTAACTCAATGAAATTTTTTATTTTAATTTAGGTTCGATTTAAGGTCTTAAGGAGAAATTATGTGTTTCACAAGTAGTGCTGCAGTAGTGCGAAAATAAGGTGTGGGTCCTAACTTGTTAACTTGAATGCTTTAATAATATTTTTAATGTTATAAATGATGATTAAGCTTGCTGATCAGTCTTAATTAAATGTCTAAGTAAATGATTTTAAAGTGGCCGAATCAGGTACGTTACGAGCCCTAACTAAATGGCATGTTTACAAAGTTGCATGATGGACTAAATGGTTGTTTGATTGGTACTGATACGAATGGTTTGTTAAATAATGCATGTCGATTGTATGTATAGCATGTATCAGAATGAAAATAAAGTTTGAATGCATGAAACGTATGTTTGGGTGAAATTCTATGAAATGTACAGAATGAAAGTTTGTTATACATGCACTGAGAACAATGTTTATGAGATGATATGGAAATTATGGCATGTTTGAACGATACTGTATTGATGGTGAAATTGACTGTTTGATTAGTTTTCTTACTGAATGAGAGTGATGCTACTGAGATGATAATGTAATGGAAATACGTTTTGATTGGAATTTATATGACATATCCCATGTGCATGGGGTGGGATTTTGTGGATGACGGACGAGTTTCGTGGAGTAATGGTAGCATATTAAGTCCGGATATATATGTTGTCAGTGCACTGCACCGGGAGTACTGAGGAGATTGGTGATTATATCGCACTTTATGTTAAATGGCAGTATAACTACATTATGTATTATGGTGGTTTAACCACATCGAGCTTTGCTCACAATGATTGAAGTTTGATAGACAGGTTCCTGGAACTCGTGGTGTGTAGCGGTTAGTTTAGGTAGGAATCCATTATGCATTATGGTATGTCCATGACATTTATGAATGATAATATTTATGTTATGTTTGTATTGCAATTGTAACAATGGTGAATGATATTTTTCTGTATTGTTGAATGCTCTTATTGATTTGACTCTCACTGAGCTAGTTAGCTCACCCCATAGTTTCAACCTTCATAGGTAATGCTCGTGACTAAGATCGGACATGGGCGTGTTAGAGTATGTCCAAAGACTAATCATGAGATGATTGTAATCACATACTTGTTTTACCTTGTTTGTTAATATAAGGCTTTGCCATTGTTATTTCAGTTTTTTTTTTGTGTACAAATAAACTGATTAATAATAAAGTCCTGAGAATAATATGATTATTCTTAAAAGGTCCTTAGTCAAGTATTATTTTAGGCTTGGACAATGATAATGCATTGAGACTAATGTGTAGTTGATTGATGACAAAGTGTTTTCATTGACGTAGGAATGTCGAAATCGATACACGAGTATGTATTAGAGAACAACATACTGGATTGACCCGCTATGAGTATGGTTATTAGATTATTATGTAATAGTCACAGCACTAATCATAGTGATAACTATGTATATGATCCTCAAACTTGAGATCATCATTGTCCTAACATAGTGAGTTGTATATTTTGACACAATCAAACGTCTATCATAATAGGTTATACTATAAATACTGATGTTGGGCATGTCGCAATCTATGTAGAGGGATATGTTTGGTCAAGATAGGATTTTTCCCTCCTACATAATGGGAGCAATTGTTGGGACCGTCGATACACCCCGTGGTGCACCAGAAAAATTATTTCGACGATCCACAACCAAGGATCAACGTACGAGGAATGAATTGGGTTGAACTAGGGTTGAAAATATACCTTCTTTACTGAAAAAATTGAAAGAATGCTACTGATTCAATGTCGATTCCAAGCCACAACGAAAATGTCTCGGCCTCTACGTAGTCCACATCGTCAAAAACAAACAACCACTTTCTCTTGAACTTTTCAAATAGAATTAAAAATGGTTGTTAGACCTTTTAAATTACTAAGTTGGTAACCTTAACACACTAAGGTGTTATCATCATTTTATTCTCTTTGATATCACATATTAAAAAGGAAAATTAGGATTATCCCCTTATTAATAGAGAAGGCAAATAGAAAGTTAGAAAAATGAATTATATTTTTTCCAAAAGAATATAGGATTATTCCATTTGTTAATAGAGAAAGCAAATAGAAAGTTAGAAAAATGAATTATATTCTTTCCAAAAGAATATTAATTTCCATGTCTTTTATATTTTGATCGAATTTAATTAATATAATTGTTTATATTAATAAATTATATGAAATATATACAATTAATATTTTGTATGAATCAAATTCATATATTAATTGTATTCTTTCCAAAAGAATATTAATTTGTATGTCTTTTATATTTTGACCGAAATTAATTAATATAACTGTTTATATTAATAAATTCGGTAAAATATATACAATTAATATTTTGTATGAATCAAATTCATATATTAATTATATCTATGTTCTCTATTTGTGTTTAACAAGTTTGTACATATAATATGTTTAATATTTAACTATCAAATTAATTTAATTTAATTCATGTGACAACTAAATACAATACCAAATGTATTTGGATTCTATTCGTTTCATGTAACATCCTAAAATTCAGAATTTTACGTTTTGAAGTATATCATGCTTTGGGCTAGTTAAAAATGTTAATTGTGTATGATTAGGGGTCCTTAGAAGGCACAGGATTGAGTTGGGCCTTAGCAAAATTTTTGTGTTTAAGCACTTTAAGGAGAGAAGGTAAGTGGCATCAATGATTAAGGAAATAAGAGTGTATTTTGCTAGCATAAGATGAGCTAGTAGTAGAGTGGTGTGGCGTCACATGAAGAGGCTTAAGGGGTGGAGTTCGAATCCCTTCTTTTGCAAAAACTTTTGGATTTATTTTGTGCTCCTATACCAAGTGTCGGTCATGGTTCTATATATGGTAAGGGAGACTTTTTATTGATGGAAAGATGGCTAAGGAAATTAGGTAAGGAGGAGAATAAGGAAAGAAGTAAAAGAAAGGAGTAAGAAGGGGGATATGTTGGCCAATGTTGGGGAAGATGTTTTGGAAAGAATTTTTGGTCAATTTTGATCCTTTTGGTAAAAGGATGCACGGTTTTGGGAGGGGGTCTTGGGAGCCGAATTTTCCTAGTCATTTTGCTAGTTTTAGTGCTTGAGAGGCATATTTTATTTTAGCATTTTCTTGGTGCTTTCTTTTCCAATTTTTTTTCTTTTGCTTGCCGAAACTCTAAAGCCAAATTGTGCACTTCTTTTTCTCTTGATTGTAGCCGAAACACACTAGCCATTTGTTCATCTTTCTTTTCCTTTGTTTTTCCGTAACCCTCAACTCATTTTTGGTTCATCTTCTTTTGTTGTTAGCCGAAATTACCTAGCATTCTTTTTCTCCATTCCTTCTTTTCTTTTGACCATTTCATCAACCTTTCTCCCTTTTTCTTAAATCGACACTACTTTATGGCTGAACCTTCTTTGTTCCTTTCTCATCAATAACCGAAACTTTATCATCTTTTCTCTTCTCCATCTTGATTGTTGGGCATTTCTTCTTTGGTTGAATCGGGTAAGTGGCTTCGTTCTTTTCCTTTCATTTTCTTTTTCTTCCTAGCCGTATATGTGTGTCCATCACTATTCGGTTAGTTCACCTTGTTTCTTTATCGAAACATATCTCGCCTACTCTTTCATATCATGTTATTCTCTTATTGTAGTGTTATAGTGGGAAAGCCGAACCTTACATCCTTGTCGATTCATCTGTAGCCATAAGTCAATCGGTGGAAATCGGAATCATCATCGTTAAGGTAAGGAGTTTCGTCACGGTTTATTTGGATCTATTTCATTGCTCGGTTATGTTGCTATTCGGATCGAAAGTTTGACTAATCGATTTTGTTAGGGACTAAATTACTCGTTTTCTCTACTCGTTGACTCTTCAGAAATAGTGGTAAGCCGAAACCTCTCCTTAGATAAATACGTTCACTCATCATAGTACTTTCTAACTGAGATCTTTTCAATGGAGGCAAGTGGTAACGATTTGAAAGGAAAAGCGTTAGTAAGAGACAAAAGGAGTGGATTTGCAATTCCTACTCCTAAGTTCAAACGTAGGGTGATATCGGCAGTTCAAGATTTTCCACCGGGTTGTGGACCATCATCCGGTGAAAATAGACAAATCGCGGTTGTTCACGATACTAAGGGTAAGCGTTTCAATAGATCGTTTGATTTAGATTTAAATTAATAAAATCTTGTTTGTTGGATTAATAGAGAGTAATGGTGATTTAGGTGCTGACGATCAAGAAGGATTATTTCTTACCGTAATCAGGTGTGTAATCTCACACCAAAATCCCGTAGATTCATGATTCGATAACATGTTGGATAATAAGATCGCTATTATTATAAGGCTAAAAATCGTAATATGGCAAAAATCGAGAAATTTGCTTAAATTATATTATTTCTATAGATTTGTCAAAATCGGTATTAAAATTGTTAAATTTACCAAAATTGAAACACCCCACACCCGGCCCACGAGCCTGAACCGGATCTGGTATGTTCCTTAAGTAAACCGATTTCAATATTCTTTGTTTCTTAGAGAAAATTTGTGTATTTTCAGGAAGATTTCGTTTTGGGTTGGGCTTAGATTAAAAACCCATTTATTTAATTTTATAAATCCAATTTAATTAAGGTGACAAAAGAATTTTTGAGTTCATTTTTAAGAAAAATAATTTTGTACTTACTTACATCCAAATTAGTTCGTGACATAATATCTAATAGTAAAGCAAAAAAAAAAAAAAAATAAATTCACTTGGGCCTTATGGCCTTATTACATCAGTAAAACCCAAAAATAATAAAATTTAAGTACTTAATATAAATAACAGTCCCAAATAATAAAAGTCTTTCCTTGCTATGCATGGCCACCTTTAGCTCCTGCCGACCCGGTCCATTACTGATCATCTCCTGAAAAATATTCCCCAACGGGGTGAGTCAACAGACTCAATGTGTACACAAACTAACATTCAACAATTCAGGCATACATGTTCATATCAAAGACATATTCATAAAAAAAATGATGCAACCCAAACCCAAGCCTATTTGTCCATCCGCTACACACCACCCGTGCACGCCAATCACACCAAGGGGACTACTAAGTCAACCCTCCATCCGCTACACACCATCGAAGGCGATCGTTGCGATCGACGTGCTCATCGCCCATATAATTTGTGTCGTTAGACACCATATTCAAATAATGTAACCGAAGTTACCAAATTGAGATAATGTAACCCGAAGTTACCATATTCAAATTTTGTGACCGTAGTCACCATATTCCGTTGGTGAGACCAAGTCAACACCTTCTTCCCCTTTCACATAGATCCCGAATGCCCCAAATATTTTATGACATATATAACATACTTATTTTCTCATTCATGATACTATTCACATGTTCAAAATATATCATATTCATAATCCTATCGTAAATAGGAAACGTGCACAGGTATTCTTTACCACATGTATGGTACTTAGCCATATTCACATTCTTATGCATATTCATATATTAAAAATAATTGCCATATGATATATCGAAAGTTAGTGTGAGTACACACTGATTTGCTTAATAGATTCCTTGAGATCCCGAAAATCCCGATCTAGGCTTTAGATCATTAATTCCTATATTCGCCCATCATATATAAACATATTAATAACCTTTTCGATTTTAAAACCAAATCCTACTAGGAATGGTATTACTAACACTTACCTTGTTTGCCGATTTGATTGATAATCAAATCCAGAAGATTTGTGTTCTTCCCTTGAAATCGGCTAACCATTAAATCCATTGATTTGATTAGTCTCTCGATTAAAACAAATAGATCTAGACATTTAAGAAAGAACCTTGGCCGATTATAACCACTTACCTTAAGATGAGATCTCAAAAATCGGTTCCTTGCTCCCTTTAGTGATATCGAAATTCCTATAATTCATATGTTAGATCTAACATATAAAACGTAACCTTCGACCAAATATATATTTATCTTACCTTAGATCCTTGATCCTTGTTTTCAACAATTGTAGAAACTCGAGAGACCCTTGCAGATTCGGCCAAAAAAACAAGAATAGGATTAGACCCTTCTCTTTCGGCAACTAGCAAAGAAAAGAATTTGAATAGCTTAACCTTACCTTTAATGCCTTTAGCCGATTGCTTCCTTGCCTAGGGTCACAGGATTTGGCTATGGAGATTTAACAGGATCAAAGAGTGTTTTGGCTCGACAATAGCAAAAGGAGAGGAGAAGAAAAGATGGAGTTTTGCTTAGGAAAATTTTGTGGCAGAGAGAAAGAGGGGCTAGGAACTTTTAGGCACACTTAGGAAAAAGATGAGAGAATAGCCTAACTCTCCTCCTTTAGCCGAAATTACTAGGCCAAGAGTCCTTGACTTGGCCACCACTCTTCCTTTGTGATAATATCCTTTCTTTTATTTAAAAATAAAAGTGTTTAATCCATTATTTATCTCCTCAATAATCATATTAAAATTAATCCTATATTTATCACTTATTATTCACATATTTGTGAAAATAAAACACTTCCTTGTTCTAGAAACCAAAGTGCCGTCCACCTCAGCCTTATCTCAGAAGCAAAAATATAACCTTCATTATTTGCTTCCCAAGTGACTCAAACTCAGGCCCAACACCTTGCATGTGGCGCCATTTCCAGAGGCCCTAAGTGGCATCTGAGGCCACTTTTCCAAGCCTGTTTGTGTGTCAAATTTTACCAACTTTTTCTTTTAAGGCCCCCTTGCCTTAATTTCCTATTTTAAACTTTAAAACTCATCATTTTAGGGTCATTTCCAAGTTTCCTAAAATTTTCGATCGGCTCTGTAGCTTGCCATTTTTCTTACATTTCGTGTTTCGAAATGTTCACTTTCCATTTTTGAAACATTTCCAAAAATGTTTAGGTTTCCAAAAATGTTCAAGTTTCCAAAATGTTCTGTGTTTCCAAAAATGTTCAAGTTTCCAAAATGTTGAGTTTCCAAAATGTTCATTTCCATTTCTATGCATTTCTAGAATTCCAAAAATACCAAAAATTTATTCATAGTGCTTAAGACTTGTCATTTCGTACAATTAAACTGAAAATGCATAGGCCCTTTCGAGGATGTTACAGTTCTACCTCCCTTAAACAAAATTTCGTCCTTGAAATTTCCTAACTAAACAACTGAGGGTATTGCTGTCGCATTGTCTCTTCTGACTCCCACGAAGCTTCTTCCGATCCATGATTGCGCCATAATACTTTGACTAGAGGCACTGACTTCCTTCGTAGTACTTTCACATCACGTTCCAAGATTCGAATCGGTTCTTCCTCGTAGGATAGATCTGGCCTTAGCTCCACCTCTTCGATTGGTACCACATGGGATGGGTCCGATCGATAGCGACGTAGCATGGATACATGGAATACGTTGTGCATCTGCTGCAACTCTGGTGGCAACTCCAATTGGTATGCCACTGGCCCAACTCGCTTCAGTACTCGATAAGGCCCTATAAACCTTGGGCTTAACTTCCCTTTTCGACCGAACCTCATTACCTTCTTCCAAGGCGAGACTTTCAGGAATACTTGATCTCCCACTTCAAACTCGATCTCCTTCCGCTTAAGGTCCGCGTACGACTTCTGCCTATCAGAGGCTTCCTTCAACCGTGCCCGAATTAATTCAACCTTTTCCTCAGCTTCTGTCACTAACTCCGGTCCCAAAACTCGACGTTCTCCTAACTCGATCCAACAAGTAGGTGTTCTACACTTCCTACCGTACAATGCTTCATATGGTGCCATCCGTATGCTTGCACGATAAAGTTGTTGTTGTAGGTGAACTCGGCTAAAGGCAAGTGATCTTCCCAACTTCCTCGAAAATCCACCACACATGACCTCTTAACATATCCTCCAACACTTGTATAACCCGTTCGCATCGCCCGTCGATTGTGGATGAAAAGCCGTTGAGAAGTCTAACTTAGTGCCTAAAGCTTGATGGAGTGCCTTCCAAAATCGAGACGTAAACCTTGGGTCTCGATCGGAGATGATCGATCATCGGTACTCCATGCAACCTTACGATCTCGCCACATATAGCTTGGCTAATTTTTGGAGAGAATAATCAACCTTCACACAGGAATAAAGTACGCGGTCTTGGTCAAACGGTCCACTATCACCCATACCGAGTCCTTCTTAGTAGGCGTAAGGGGAAGCCCACTAACGAAGTCCATGGTAATCCTTTCCCACTTCCATTGGGGAATCTCAATTGGTTGAAGTAAACCTGATGGAACTTGGTGTTCACCTTAACTTGCGACACGTCGGACACTTTCCCACGAATTCGGCGTCACTTCCCGCTTAAGATCAAAGCCACCAAAATTATTCTCTTAAATCTCTATCTGACTTAATGCCTCGGGATGCATAGCATAAGGGCTACCATGCGCTTTCAGAAGAATCCTTTATCTCAACCGATTGTCCCTCGGCATGCAGACTTTTCCTTTGTAGCACAAGACTCCACCATCAATGACGCCATAATCCTTTACTTCTCCGTTTCAGCACTTGCTGTAACTTAGCACTTAGATCCTTATCGCCAACCGGCCCTCTTTCACCTCATTCACCATGTGGGCTTGACTTGTAATTCTCGCCAACAAAGCTTCCATCATCATATAGACTTAAGTGAGTGAACAAAGCCCTTAGATCCGACACAACCTTCCGACTCGAGCATCGGCTACCACATTCGCCTTGCCGGATGATATTCTATCGAACAATCGTAGTCTTTTGATAATTCCACCCACCTTCGCTGCCTCAAGTTCAACTCCTTTCGAGTCAACAAATACTTAAGGCTCTTGTGGTCGGTGCAGATCACCGACCTTTCTCCATAAAGGTAGTGCCTCCAAACCTTAAGGGCGAAAACCACTGCTTTGCTAGTTCCAAGTGATGAGTTGGGTAGTTAACCTCATGAGGCCTTAATTGCCGAGACGCATACGCGACCACTTTTCCTTCCCCGCATTAGTACACAACCTAACCCCGTGTGCAGCGGCGTCACAATATACTACGAAATCCTTGCTCGCCTCTCGTGAATTAACACTGGAGCTTCCAGTCGACACTTCTTGAGCTTATCAAAGCTCTCTGTTGCTTATTAGTCCATTCAAAGGGTACTTCCTTCCTTAGCAACTTTGTCAAAGCGCGGCTATTGACGAGAACCCTTCCACAAACCTTCCGTAATAGCTGCTAAGCCTAAGAAACTTCAGATTTCACCACGGACCTAGGTGGTTTCCATTCCAACACCGCCTCGATCTTCCTAGGGTCCACTCTTATTCCTTCTGCGGATACCACATGTCCTAAGAATGCCACCTCCTTTAGCCAAAATTCACACTTGCTGAATTTGGCATAAAGCTTCTTTTCCTTAACACTTCCAACACCACTCGGAGATGCTCATCATGCTCCTCCTCCGACCTTGAATACACCAAAATATCATCGATGAACACCACGACGAACCTATCCAAATAGGGTTGGAAAACCCGATTCATCATATCCATGAACGCGCTTGGTTTGGAGTGTTCGTCAACCCAAACGGCATCACCACAAACTCAAAATGGTCGTATCTTGTCCTAAAGGCCGTCTTATGGATATCACCTCCTTCACCTTTAATCGGTGATATCCCGACCTTAGGTCTATCTTCGAGAACACTGTTTGCCTTTTTGGTGATCGAACAAGTCGTCTATCCTTGGCAAAGGATACTTGTTCTTGATGGTCGATTTATTCAATCGACGGTAGTCTATGCACATACGCATAGTTCCATCCTTCTTCTTCACAAACGGAGATTTGGTGCTCCCCATGGAGACACACGGGTCGAATGAACCCACGATCCAACAATTCTTGGATCTCGAGCCTTGAGCTCAACTAATTCCTTTGGCGCCATTCGGTATGGAGCAATTGACACGAGAGCCGCATTTCACGGTAGCAAATCTATCCCAAATTCCACCTCCCTATCTGGGGGTATTCCTGGTAATTCCTCTGGAAATACATCCACGAAGTCCCTTACCGTCCTAACTCCATTAATACCTTCCTCCTTCCCACCTATCGTACTAATGAAGGCTAAGAATACCTTACACCCCTTCTTAACCATCTTTCGGCCTTGGCAGCGAAACCACGTTAGACAAGTAGTTTCTCCTTTCTCCGATCATAGCTACCACTTTATCCTCCGGGGTTCTTAGCTCCATCCGTTTAGCCGCACAATCCAACACGGCTCGGTGTTCTACTAACCAATCCATTCCAAGTATAAGTTCAAACTCCTCGAAGGGTAGTTCCATTAAGTCAGCCCGAAAGTTTACTCCCTGAATCTCTAGGGGTACATTTCGAAAGATCTTGTCTACCACTACGGTTTGGCCTAATGGGCTTACTACAGTCATCTGTCTATCAGAGAGTTCTGAGTCTAGGCCTAGTGTTTCCACTACACTACATGCAACATAAGAATGGGTCGAGCCCACATCAATCAGAGCAAAATAGGGTTTGTCAGAAATGAAGAACGTACCGGTTATTACATCCGGTGCGTCACCATCCTCCCTTCGGTGAATCACATAAACAAATCCCGGTTGCCTTGCTTCTGCATTAGTAGCACCTCGGCCATGTGCTCCACGGCCTCTGTCAGCACCATTACCTCTGTTAGCCGAACCACGACCCCGCTGAGGCTGCTGTCTGCCTCTACCAGTCTGGCTAGCATTCTGAACCGCCGGTCGGCTCTCATCTGGTTGTTTGGGACAATCCTTAAGCATATGGTCCTTGGATCCACATTTGAAACATCCACCGTCTTTCTCCAAAGACTCTCCCAAGTGCTTCTTTCCACAATGCTCACAAGAGGCGTCATCGCGGCCGTGCACCGGCTTGTTGATTTCGTGGCCCGTCAACCCTAGGCCTCTTATGACCCTTTCCGGATGGTCCAAAACCTCTCTTAGGCTTATTCTTGTCCACACACCGCTTGGTAGCATCTTTAATTCCCTCGGCCACCTTGGCCTTTTCCACCAAAGAAGAGAACTCCCGCTCCCGATGCGGTGCTATCAATAGTCTCGGTCGTCTCTCGGTCCGTCCTCAACCGGACACACTGCGTTCATGTTCGATCGCTACTACCCTCGAGCATAACGGCTCAACCTCGTAAATTGCGCCTCATATTCGCTACTGGACTTGTTCCTTGAACTAGCCCCGGAAAAGCTTTTCTTTGCTCGCCTCAGTACACTGGTTCCTACATATTTCTTCGGAATGCCTCCTTAACATATTCCTGTGTCGGATCCTCCGCCATAGCACCATCTCGCATTTGTTAACCACCAGCGATACGCCTCATCGCGTGCGGTGCCACCATTCCTTTCAACTTCTCCTCGTGGGTCGGTCGAGCTCATCCATGATGCACTCCGTCGCTTCCAACAAGACTTCGGTTATACTGGGTGCCACTCCCGACACACCACGAAACATCTCGGCTCCATTAGCTCGGAGCCGTTCAGCACGATTTCGGTTTCGAATTTCCACCCGCACCACCACCAATTCCAAAACTCGCGACGACTGCGACACAAAGATCTTCCCCGCCCGAGCTTGCTTTGCTCCACATTAATGGTGGGGTGGTGGTGGCGGTGGTATCTCATTGTCGAACCACGACCCGATCTAACGGGTTACGACACGATCATCCTTCCTCTACCTCGTCCTCGGCGACCACGTCCTCTGGAGCTCATTTCTAACGTCGAGATCCCGATTAAAAAGTTTTATGGATTAGTCATTGTTCCACTTATTATCCATGAAGCGATTTTATGAAAAGAGTTTTAGGAGTGGTTCTTTTCGTATTCACACAAGCAAGCACGCAGTCTTTCATTCATTCATCCATCCATCAAACAATTATGAACTTTCGTTCGTTCGGAGAAATGTTGTAGTTTTCATTGTTATTGTTTTTCCACTACCCAGGGGTATTTTCGTAATTTTGTCCTACAGGGGCATTTTCGTAATTTTTCAAAATAGAAAGTTCCTCGGTGATTTTTTCAAAAGTATTTTGGAAATTTTAAAGTTCCGGGGTAATTTTGGGAGAAAAAAAAATTGGAATCCAGGGGCGTTTCGGTAATTTTTAACCTCGGGGTATTTTGGTAATTTTCCAAAAATCAGGGTAAATTGGTAAAGTTTAGTAAGTTAGGGATATTCCAAAAGTTGTAAAACTTTGAGGGTTCTTTTGGAGAGTTTTATTTTCCAAAATGGTGATGTTGCAAAAATCTTCGAAAACCAGGGTCATTTTGGTCATTTTGTAAGTTAGGGGCAATTTTGTAATAATTTTTTTTTTCAAAATCAAGGTATTTTTGATAGTTTGAAAATTAGGGTTTTGTTATTTTGTTCTCTTTTTTTTTTTTAAACATGGCTAGTTCCCTTTCGGGTTTTAATCATTAGGTTTAGCCTATGACTGAGCCCTCTTTGGTCAGGGTGAACCAAAGCTACGCACCAGGTAGGATTCGAATGGAGAGGAGGTGAGTCACGCGGATCGCTTAAATACCAAGCTCCCATCGAAACCATTCCTAGACATGCGCCTGAGAGGTTGCCACACCGCCTGAGCCCTCCGAGTTAGGGTGAACCGAAGCTACGCACGGGTAGGATTCTGCGAAGAGGAGGTGAGTCACTAGGATCGCTTAAATACTGTGCTCTTAGGATCCAATCCTAGACATGCATACTGGGGTTACCACACCCTAGCTCGTGACTTAGCCATAGGTTTGTTTAGTGCATTAAGTCTTATGTGGTTCTCGTGTTTGAGTAATCTAGCCCTAAGGTTCATGTTCCTATCATTCTATTCTACGTTCCATGCCTTTTCTACATAAATCACAGAATCACACATAAAGTTAGGGTACTTACCTGGTGGACTGCGGGTCGGAGACTTAGGTGCCATGCCAGAACACCTGCTTTATTTCAAGAAAATCATTTGGGCTCGAATTAAAAACGTTTTGGGCCTTAGCCCACAAAGTAGAGAGTTTAAAACTAGGCTCGATACCAAACTGAAACACCCACACCCGCCCACGAGCCCAGAACCGGATCTGGTATGTTCCTTAAGTAAACCGGTTTCAATATTCTTTGTTTCTTAGAGAAAATTTGTGTATTTTCAGGAAGATTTCGTTTTGGGTTGGGCTTAGATTAAAAACCCATTTATTTAATTTTACAAATCCAATTTAATTAAGGTGACAAAAGAATTTTTGAGTTCATTTTTAAGAAAAATAATTTTGTACTTACTTACATCCAAATTAGTTCGTGACATAATATCTAATAGTAAAGCAAAAAAAAAAAATAAAGAAATTCACTTGGGCCTTATGGCCTTATTACATCGATAAAACCCAAAATAATAAAATTTAAGTACTTAATATAAATAATGATCCCAAATAATAAAAGTCTTTCCTTGCTATGCATGGCCACCTTTAGCTCCTGCCGACCCGGTCCATTACCGATCATCTCTGAAAAATATTCCCAACAGGGTGAGTCAACAGACTCAATGTGTACACAAACTAACATTCAACAATTCGAGGCATACATGTTCATATCAAAGACATATTCATAAAAAAATGATGCAACCCAAACCCAAGCCTATTTGTCCATCCGCTACACACCACCCGTACACGCCAATCACACCGTGGGGACTACTAAGTCAACCCTCCATCCGCTACACACCATCGAGAAGCGATCATTTGCGATCGACGTGCTCATCGCCCATATAATTTGTGTCGTTAGACACCATATTCAAATAATGTAACCGAAGTTACCAAATTCAGATAATGTAATCGAAGTTACCATATTCAAATTTTGTGACCGTAGTCACCATATTCCGTTGGTGAGACCGAAGTCAACACCTTCTTCCCCTTTCACATAGATCCCGAATGCCCCAAATATTTTATGACATATATAACATACTTATTTTCTCATTCATGATACTATTCACATGTTCAAAATATATCATATTCATAATCCTATCAGAAATAGGAAACGTACCTGGGTATTCTTTACCACATGTATGGTACTTAGCCATATTCACATTCTTATGCATATTCATATATTAAAAATAATTGCCATATGATATATCGAAAGTTAGTGTGAGTACACACCTGATTTGCTTAATAGATTCCTTGAGATCCCGAAAATCCCGATCTAGGCTTTAGATCTGTTAATTCCTATATTCGGCCCATCATATATAAACATATTAATAACCTTTTCGATTTTAAAACCAAATCCTACTAGGAATGGTATTACTAACACTTACCTTGTTTGCCAATTTGATTGATAATCAAATCCCGAAGATTTGTGTTCTTCCCTTGAAATCGGCTAACCATTAAATCCATTGATTTGATTAGTCTCTGATTAAAACAAATAGATCTAGACATTTAAGAAAGAACCTTGGCCGATTATAACCACTTACCTTAAGATGAGATCTCAAAAATCGGTTCCTTGCTCCCTTTAGTGATATTGAAATTCCTATAATTCATATGTTAGATCTAACATATAAAACGTAACCTTCGACCAAATATATATTTATCTTACCTTAGATCCTTGATCCTTGTTTTCAACAATTGTAGAAACTTGAGAGACCCCTTGCAGATTCGGCCAAAAAAAACAAGAATAGGGATTAGACCCTTCTCTTTCGGCAACTAGCAAAGAAAAGAATTTGAATAGCTTAACCTTACCTTTAATGCCTTTAGCCGATTGCTTCCTTGCCTAGGGTCATAGGGATTTGGCTATGGAGATTTAACAGGGATCAAAGAGTGTTTTGGCTCGACAATAGCAAAGGAGAGGAGAAGAAAAGATGGAGTTTTGCTTAGGAAAAATTTCGGCAGAGAGAAAGAGGGGCTAGGGAACTTTTCGGCACACTTAGGAAAAAGATGAGAGAATAGCCTAACTCTCCTCCTTTAGCCGAAATTACTAGGCCAAGAGTCCTTGACTTGGCCACCACTCTTCCTTTGTGATAATATCCTTTCTTTTATTTAAAAATAAAAGTGTTTAATCCATTATTTATCTCCTCAATAATCATATTAAAATTAATCCTATATTTATCACTTATTATTCACATATTTGTGAAAATAAAACACTTCCTTGTTCTAGAAACCGGTCTGCCGTCCACCTCAAATTATCTCGGAAGCAAAAATATAACCTTCATTATTTGCTTCCCAAGTGACTCAAACTCAGGCCCAACACCTTGCATGTGGCGCCATTTCCAGAGGCCCTAAGTGGCATCTTCAGGCCACTTTTCCAAGCCTGTTTGTGTGTCAAATTTTACCAACTTTTTCTTTTAAGGCCCCCTTGCCTTAATTTCCTATTTTAAACTTTAAAACTCATCATTTTAGGGTCATTTCCAAGTTTCCTAAAATTTTCGATCGGCTCTGTAACTTGCCATTTTTCTTACATTTCAGGTTTCGAAATGTTCACTTTCCATTTTGAAACATTTCCAAAAATGTTTAGGTTTCAAAATGTTCAAGTTTCCAAAACTATTCGAGTTTCCAAAAATGTTCAAGTTTCCAAAATGTTCGAGTTTCCAAAATGTTCATTTCCATTTCTATGCATTTCTAGAATTCCAAAAATACCAAAAATTTATTCATAGTGCTTAAGACTTGTCATTTCGTACAATTAAACTGAAAATGCATAGGCCCTTTCGAGGATGTTACAAAAATGCCCCTATGGGCCGATTTACCAAAATGCCCCTATGGGCCAATTTACTAAAATGCCCCTATGAGCCGAATTGCTAGAATGCCTTAGTGGACCGAGTTACAAAGTTCTATAATGTGCCAATTCACCATAATAAATTATTGGATTAATGCTTGTTGAATATAAATGTGGATATTATGCTTGATTATGTATGTTGCATGTTACATATCGCATGGGTTGGGAAAAATGTATAAAGAGCAGTGTAGCCTGGTGGCATTGCCACAAAATATTTATTATTATGCTTACTTATAATTTCGGTGGCTTAACCACAAAAATATTATGAAAAGCAGCTTGACTGCAGTGATTGGTGTGAGCGGCGGGGTGGGTTGACTTGATCCCCACAGGTGTGATTGGCTGGTCGAGGGTGTGATAGATGGATGGGTTGGGTTGCATACATTTGCTTCATTTTGTTATTGATTATGTAAATGGGCTTAAGCCCAAGTTATTGCCTAAATGAATTCAGGCCCAGTGAATGACGGTAAGGGGATTATGCACTGAGTTCTAGTAACTCACCCCCCCTTTTCTTAATCCTTGCAGGTAATGCTCAGGGATGTGGACTTGGGCCATGGATGACTCGGTAGAGGCCATACTTTAGAAATGGTGTTTTCAAACTTTAGCAAATTTTTATTTTCCGCTTTATTTCATTACTTCTATTATTTTGGGTTTAAAGTTGTAATAAGGCCTCTAGGATATTTATTTCGGTTTTATGTTTGACGTATTTAATTTTCCATGAATTGTTTTAAACGGGGTTTTTCTAAAATCATAAACAACGGTTTCTCTTCAAATTTAACAACAAACGGATTTCATAATAAATATGTACAAATAATTTAACTTAGATTTTTCCTGCATATTATCAATAATATTTTCAAAAATTACGGATTTAAAAGATCACTAGTTCGATTATTGATTCTTCAATTAACCTCTCGAGATTAGTAGTATTTTTATCGAATATTTCTTTCAATCAAATTGGTTTTCTTAATTATAACCAAATAATATCCACTTTAGTACAAATTTCAAAGTTCTTAATACGTTTTATTCATGTGACATGTCAGATCCGGTCGTAACGTATGGGCCGAGTTTGGGGTGTTACATTTCAACTATAAGGTGTGACCCTGTAGGCTCTTGTAACGTTGGTAGATACTAGAACGTTTCTAACATTACAAGTAATGAGTGACATCTAGCAATGCATTATTGCCACCCAAGTTAGAAGAAGTCGTGATTCGACATAACCTTTTTGTGATAATATTTTCATGTATTATATCCTTTTATCCTTAATATCTAGATTGGATACAAGTCATGGAATAGTCACATTTGTATAGTTCAATCTCATATTTCTTGATTTTCTAAACAAACTTCAATAAGCAAATAAGTGTGCTATCTCATATCAACTTATTTGAGCATGACCATGCATTTCTAGTCTCACTCCATCAAGAGGTCTAAGATATTGCTCCCATTATGTAGGAGGGATAAATCTT
The DNA here is from genome assembly GCA_025698515.1 of Gossypium sturtianum. Taxonomy (NCBI): domain Eukaryota; kingdom Viridiplantae; phylum Streptophyta; class Magnoliopsida; order Malvales; family Malvaceae; genus Gossypium; species Gossypium sturtianum. Next base: position 90,222,919 of record CM046951.1, on the reverse strand, counting down.
ATCTTGATCAACCATATCCTACTACATAAATTGTGATATATCCTACATCAGTTTTTATAAGTTTTTATAGTACAATATGTTACGGTATGCATTTTGATTGTATCAAAATATACGACTCACAATGTTGGGACAATGATAATCTCAAGTCAGAGGATCATATACATAGTTATCACTATGAGTAATATTGTGACTATTACATAATAATCCAAGAAACATACTCATAGCGAGTGTAACACCCTTAACCCGTATCCGTCGTCGGGTTAGGGTTACGGGCATTACCAGAAAAGTCACAACTTTTATTCAGTCAATTCAATCTTAGTTAAACATACTTATTATATTAAACTAAGTCATATACAGTATAATCATTGATGAACATAAATGATCATGCAATGTACATTTCAATAATACCACCCAATAATGTAAATACCATAAACCTCATTTATGCTATATTTATTAATTTATGAAGTACTTAAACAAATAAACCAATCGTATCTATTTGATTTAAGTAAACATAATTCAAATATCATCTCATTTTAACTTACTTATAAGACCGAAAACACATGATTTAAAATTTTATCCCATATGGCCGAATAAACAAGCTCTTTACATAATGACATATGTAGGACATACAAACTCAATAAACACCATACACCCAATTATCTACTTGGCCAAATATACAAGGATACATATAGGAAATTACAGGTACATTACATAGCTCATACTAAGTTTAGATAGATCCAATACTCAATCAAATCAAAGTACACTTAAATTTGTTTGTATACACATAATTGAATCGAAATTAACTATATTGCTTATACATTAAATTGAATTCGCCGTTCACTCCAAATTTGCAAATCATTCAAACATTTTAATTGAATACACGTTACCCTTACAATCATATCAAGCAATCACACATAGCTAATTATATATATATATATACACACACATCATAGTGGTATGCGCATTTGCCATATTCAAAAGTAAGCCTAAACATCTAACTCTTCAAGCATAATAGTACATTTGGATATTTCTCATAAGCTTAGTCGAACATATACATGCATTGCATAACATAATTCATATTTCATGAAATGACTAAGGCTAATACACGCACATTACATCAAGGATAAAATATACCATCGAACATTAACATTTAAAAACAAGCCAATTTCGCATGGCTTTCATTCATTAACATAATATCATTCGAAACTTAGCTAGCATATACATGCCTTAAGAACAAAAGTCTAAACATTATAGGTACCAACGTGAGCCGATAGTGTGAATGACTTGATGGCGATCCTTGAGCTTGTAGCTTGATCGAAATCTATAAAAGCGAAACAATGACACACACAAAGTAAGCTTACTAGCTTAGTAAGTCTTAAGCAACTACATTATAACACTTAATCATCCAAGCATTTTAAACAATCGATTCATGGCATTGAATATACATGACTTAACTTATAAACTCACCATAACAGAACCATTACCTCACTTAACCTAACAACTTTCATTTCCTTACCAAAGTACACCCTTCACCGAATATACATATATAAACACATATCTTTGTGTATAGATATATCTACGTGAACATATTTAACCACATTTATGCTTTCAACTAACCAATATCCATATGGCATGGTTTATATACAAATTCCACAACCAAATGTATAACACGTTTCTCTCATCATTTAATTTGCTCATTAGCATTGCATAGGTATATATATCATATAAGTATGAAAAACACATACCTTGTGGCGAATTAACAAATTCATTTTCAAAAGCTTAGGCTTACTTAATTTGTTTCATGACTTTATTACTACATAATCTAAGCTCGAAATTTGACTCACAGGTATAGAACCTGCTAGGCATTAGCCCGAATTGCACACACCGGCACTAGGCCTGCTAGACTCAAGGTCCGAAATTTAAACACCGGCATTTAACCTGCTAGGCAATAAGCCCGAATTGCACACACTGGCACTAGGCCTGCTAGGCATTAAGCCCGATATAAATCACCGGCACAAAGCCTGCTAGGCATTAAGCCCAATATAAATCACTGGCACAAGGCTTGCTAGGCTCGAAGCCCGAGTATCAATATAATTAAACCATTTCATACACATTTCTTAATACCAAAATCACATATATCACATATGTCTCATAATACTATCATATATCAATTTCGAATAAACTTAACCACATTACATTAATAAAAATCAATTCACATATTTTACTAACCAACATTCGGCAATTTCAAGTATATTCTCCATAATTTTTAAATTTCAACATTTATTAGTTTACGTAAATGATTTTCGACATATGTTTGCTTAAAGACTTACCTCGACTATCGACGGACAACGAAGACCGGCTATTCGATAACTTTTGCCTTCCCCCGATCCAAGTCCGTTTTTCTTTGTTCTTGATCTAACATATGAAAATAAACTCATTCAATCACATTTCATCTCAATTTAGTCCTAAAACACATAAATAGGCAAATTACCATTTTACCCCTGACGTTTACGACTTTTATAATTTAGTCCCTATTGTACAAAACACAAAATACACATAATTTGCACTCAATTCTTTAGGGCCGAATCTTCCATACATCCATACAAATGCATACATTTCATTTATTTTGCAATTGAACCCCTCCAAAAATCTACTTTTACAATTTAGCCCTAAATACTCAATTTCACCAAAATTTTCAATTCAAAACATGTTAATTTCTATCATACTTTTAATATTTTTCCATCAAACATTATAGAACACAACCATCTAACCATGGCCGAATATCAAACATGCTCAAATTCAAAAATTCTAACATGGGTCAACTAATATTCGAAGCAACGATCTCAAAAACGTAAAAATTATCAAGAATCGAAATCAAACTAACCTTGAAATTGAGATTATAAGTGCTGAAATTCAAGTGGAACCAAACCCTTGTTCTTTCCTCCATATTCGGCCAAGAAAATAAAGGATATAATGGCCTTTATTTTGTTTTATTATAACATAATATGATAACTTAATTACTTTACCAAAATACCCTTTGTTACTAAATATTATTAACATATAAAATAAGGACAAAGGTGACTTTAACCATCCACTAACATTAATAATGGGCTATTTTCCCTTTTAATACCTCATATTAAAAGCCACTATCACATTAGCACTTTTCACTATAGTTTGCAACTTTTGTACTTTACGCGATTAAGTCCTTTTTGTTAAATTACACACAAAAACAATCAAATTTTCATACGAAACTTTCACACATAGTAATTCACATATAATAAACACTGAAAATAATATTTAAAAATTTTCTGGACTCAGATTCGTGGTCCCGAAACCACCGTTCCGATTAGGGTTAAATTCGGACTATTACAGCGAGTCAGTCCAATATGTTGTTCTCTAACACATACTCATGTATTGATTTTGACATCCCTATGTCAATGATAATTTTTTGTCATTAATCAACTACACATTAGTCTCAATGTATTATTGTTGTCCAAGCCCACAAAAATACTTAACTAAGGACCTTTTTAAGAATAATCATATTTTCTTAGGACTTTATTACAATTCAGTTTATTTATATACACAGAAAAAGAAACTAAAATAATAATGGTAATGCCTTAAATTAATAAATAAGATAAAACGAGTATGTGATTACAATAATCTCATGATTGGTCTTTGAGCATACTCTAACAGCAACAACCAGAAGGCTTCAAATTTGAAGGTAAAGAAGATCATATTTGTCTCTTACAAAAGTCTTTGTATGGTTTGAAGCAGTCTCCTCGACAGTGGTATAAAAAGTTTAACTCATTCATGTTGAGTATTGGTTTTTCTCGAAATATGTATGACAGTTGTGTTTATCTACAATGTCTTGGTGATGGTTCTTTTATATTTGTTGCTTTATGTTGATGATATGTTAATTGCGACTAAGAATCCATCTGAAATTGATCGCCTTAAAACCATGTTTAACTTTAAGTTTGAGATGAAGGATTTAGGTGCAACAAAGAAAATTTTGAGGATGGAAATTTTGAGAGACGGTCATTTCGGGAGATTATTTTTATGGCAAAAAGGGTACATCAAGAAGATTCTTGAGCGATTGGAGATGCAAGGTGCAAAATCGGTAAGAGCTCATTTAGTTTCACACTTTAAACTCCCAATTTCAGATTCTCCACACAATGAAGAAGATGAAAGGTATATGCCAAAAATACCTTATTCAATTGCAGTTGGAAGTTTGATGTATACAATGGTATGCACTCGTCCCGATATTTCACGTGTTATTAGTGTTTTTAGTCGATACATGGCCAATCCTGGTAAGTTACACTAGTATGCAGTTAAGTGGATTTTCAGATATTTATAGGGTACTTCTAACATGTGCTTAAAGTTTGGAAGAACTCAAAAGGGTTTAGTCAAATATGTTGATTCTGATTATGTAGGAGACTTAGGTCGAATAAGGTCTCTCACATGTTACCTATTTGCTTTTTGGTAGTTGGAAAGCGACACTTCAAGCTATAGTGGCTTTGTCGACTACTGAAGCAGAATACATGGCAATTACAAAAGCAGTAAAAGAAGTAATTTTGTTAGGGGGCTTGTTCAGTGAATTGGTAAGTGAAAAAGGGGCAACTGTCATATATTGTGATAGTCAAAGTGTTATACATCTCACCAAAGATCAAGTGCATCACGAGAGAACGAAGCACATAGACATTTGTTATCATTTTGTTTGAGATGTGATCATTCAAGGGGACATTCATATTCTTAAATTTGGCATAGAACACAATCCGGTCAACATGTTGACAAAGAGCCTTCCAGTTTCAAAGTTTGAGCATTGCTTGGACTTGGTAAGTATCCGACGAAAAACCAGTTAAGCCTGTAACAGGGCTCGGCAAGGGAGTTGGTCCAAATACGAGTCAATGTGGAGATTTGTGGGAGAATGCCTCTTGTTTTGACCAAAGTTTATTTTGGTTTTTCTTCTCCTAGTTAAACTCTGTTTTTAGTTTCTCACTTAAACTCTAATTAACCTAGAGTTGTTATAGTTATATATGCTACGAATTTTAGCCTATAAATAGGCCTTAGTTACTATGAGTTTTACACAATAAAAATATTTAGATTGAGATAATTTTATTCTTTATTTCGAAGAGTTTTTCTTGTGGGGCTTTGGTTTTCTTTTAATTCTCTCTATTTTTTGTACTCTCCTTTATTACAGTGAAATCTCCTTTTACCCGTGATTTTTTATCCTCTTTTGAGGAGTTTTTTCACATAAAATTTGCGTGTTCGATATTTTCAATTCTTATTTTCTTCACTTTGTTCGTTGTTTAATTGGGTTTATCCCCTACATTATGATCCCATAAATTATTTTTCAAGTAATAAAATGTAGAAGTTATCTTAACAAAGTCATTGGAGTTGTTATTTAGTCATTACCTTCATGCAATACTTGTGGTTTTGTCTTCTTGAATAAAAGAACATATATAAATGAATTGATTTGATTCAACAAAGTTGATTTAGGGAGATGGTGCAATCCATATTAGTAACCTCAACCTGGAGACACTAGAGGGCCTTGCTTGCCACAGGTTCCTTGAACCTTTGCTCTATGCATTTTTAGTATTGCTCTTTCATCAAGCTTTTCATTTTTTTTCTCATCCAAATAGAAGTTTATTAATAAAAGGAAGGCCATTGTGAATAGTATACCAGAACAATGAAGGTTCAATGATCGCCAATAGAATAAGTAAAATAAGCGAAAGACACCACATGAAAAACAAGACAAAAGAGACACAAATAAAAAAACCAGACAAGAACATAACAGAACAAGAGCATATCAATCACCACCATACCTCGAAATGATTGGAGCGATTAATACCAATTTTCGCCATCCCATCCGCCATATCAATCGTCGGGAAAAACCTGAAATGATACACTAAAAACTCCCTCAACACAAACATAGCCAAGGCACTTTCTCTCTAATCCCATTGAACCTTGTAGTCAAGCAAGGCCATTTCATTTTTCAACCCAATGACCACCACAATTTCCATACAAATTTAACAAATTAAAACATAAAAGCAACACAGAAAAATACAGCCCACGCTCCAAATACAAAAGATATCAAGTATATAATTTCACTGATCAGCAGTCATCCCTCTCAATGATCTGAATTAACTTAGAAATCACTTCCTCATCTGAACAACAAACTATGAAACCAAATTGTTTATTTCATCTAATTAAACTTTTCTTCTACTGTATCTTAATTGGTATTGTCTTACATTTCCAAGAATTGCTTCACATAGGGATCACATCTCCTCACATTTATGTAAAATTCTCACCCATTCAACTTAAGATTTAAATTAATTGGCATCATCTTAATTGAAACTAATTGCATTAAGAAACAAAACATATACTAAAAATTATTCAGCAAAGGACAACAATTAGTCAAGGAAACAGATATCATGCAAAGAAGAATAAATCACCAGGCGATGGAAAATAATTTACAAAGATTTGAAAGCCATTGCAAGATATGAATATAAAAACCCAAAAAATAAGGAAAATAAAAAATTGAATGAACCCATACTTTAGATTGATGAACCCCATGAGATCTTTGATAATAAGACTAGTTATACGGTAAAAAGAAAAATCAATAAAATTATGTGCAATACAAAAAAGGGATATTTGAATTTCAATTTAAACTGTATATATTTTTTTATAAAATTTAATCTATCAATATAATGAGATGACTGTAAATAATCGATAATGGATACAAATTGACAGTCTCATTAATCCATTTCTCCTTAAATATTATATGGCGCTTTTTATTGAATCATTGTCGGTCACTTGTTGCTGCCTGTTGGTCTTTTCTTCTCTAATTCTCCTGCCACATTTCAAGGCCAAAATCAATCAACTTCACCAAAGATGAAGGAAAGGGACAGTCTAATAAATTTTGCTCATCTTTTGAGGGTTCAAATGATCTCAATTAACAGAAAAGAAAAAGTTGAATAAATAATTAAAAATTTTCAGAAAAACCAATGATATCACCTTTTCCTTTTTAATCTTTCACTTTAACCACTTGTCTCTTTCTTCAACTAGAAAAAAAAACCCATTTTTGTTCAAATCTGAGATTTTTTTGTCAACATTCTGTACCAAACTTCCTCTTCCTTTCTTTCCTTGGTTTTGGCCAAAGCATGCCACTTCCAGGTTCTGTGTTTTCTTCCTTTTATACACAATTATGAATCTTGGTCTTGTTTTTTATTCTTGGTTTTGGCTTCTTGAAATGTCATAACTGCATTGGAGACTGTTAAATTCTTTCCTATTGTATTTTTTGCTTGGGGAAGGACCAACCTTTGTCATGGGATTTGTTCACCCAAGGTTCTACATTGGTTTTTTCTTGTGTATGTTTACAGTAGTTTACTGTGCTACAGATCCCAATGACTTGAAAATCTTGTACGATTTCAAGAAAGGGTTGGATAATTCAGAGCTACTTATGTGGCCTGAAAATGGAGATGACCCTTGCGGTCCTCCTTCTTGGCCTCATGTTTTCTGTTCTGGTGATAGAGTGACTCAAATTCAGGTCCAAAATCTTGGTCTCAAAGGACCTCTGCCTCAAAACCTCAACCAGCTCACAAAGCTCTTTAATTTGGGGCTTCAAAAGAATCACTTCAATGGTAAATTACCAACCTTTAGTGGTTTATCAGAGTTGGAGTTTGCTTACTTGGATAACAATGAATTGGATACGATTCCTGCTGATTTTTTTGATGGACTTAGCAGTGTGCGTGTCTTGGCTTTGGATTATAATCCCTTTAATAAGACTACTGGATGGTCTATTCCTAAGGAATTGGCTAATTCAGTTCAATTGGCAAACCTTTCTTTGGTTAACTGCAATGTGATTGGACCATTGCCTGATTTTCTAGGGAAGTTGCCATCTCTTGTAGCACTCAAACTCTCTTATAACAGATTGTCCGGTGAGATTCCGGCGAGTTTTGGTGAATCTTTGATGCAGGTTTTGTGGTTGAATGATCAAGATGGTGAAGGGATGACAGGTAAGATTGATGTGGTTGCCAATATGGTGTCCTTGACACAGCTTTGGCTTCATGGGAATCAGTTCACTGGGACAATCCCAGAGAACATTGGGAACTTGACATCTTTGAAAGATCTCAATCTCAATAGGAACCAGCTTGTTGGTTTGATCCCTGAGAGCTTGGCCAATATGGAGCTGGATAACTTGGTCTTGAACAATAATCAGCTCATGGGTCCGATACCCAAGTTTAAGGCTGGTAATGTTTCTTATGCTTCCAATTCATTTTGTCAATCTGAACCAGGGGTTTCATGTGCCCCAGATGTTACTGCACTTTTGGACTTCCTTAGTGGTATGAATTATCCTGTAAACCTTGCTTCTCAATGGTCTGGTAATGAACCTTGCGCCGGACCATGGATAGGATTGAGTTGCAATCCGAATTCTCTGGTTTCTATTATCAATTTGCCGAAACATAATCTTAGTGGTACACTTAGTCCTTCAGTTGCAAAGTTAGAATCATTGATTGAAATTAGGCTAGGGGGAAATAGTATATATGGCACTGTTCCTGAAAACTTCACTGAACTAAAAACTCTGAGAACTTTAGATTTAAGTGGAAACAATCTTGAGCCTCCATTACCCGAATTCCGTGACAATGTGAAGGTTGTCATCGAAGGAAATCCTTTGTTGATTGCCAATCATACAAGAGGGTCTTCTTCCCCTACTTGCAGTCCACCTTCTGCAAGTTCAGAATCTCCACCAAGTGGTCAATCAGGTGGTACAGAGTCACCTCCATCTAGCAGATCACCGTTCCCAAATAGAGAGAAGAATTCTAATTCATCTACTGCTACTACCAATCAAGGTGAGTCCCAATCGAACCTTTTCCAAAGGTTCCAGGTGGTAATTGTTGCTGGAAGTGCAGCTATTGCCATCTCAATTCTTCTAGTGGTTCTGTTTTCTATTTTCTGGCATAAGAAGAGAAAAAGAGCTTCTGAGGCTCCTAGTTCCATAGTGGTTCATCCTAAAGACCCGTCAGATCCTGAAAACTCGGTTAAGATAGCTGTTTCTAATAACACCACCAGGAGCTTATTTAGTAAAACTGCAACAAGCTCTGGCAGCAGTAATAGCAGTGCAACACAAGGCTCTCATGTCATTGAGTCTGGAAACTTGGTCATATCTGTTCAAGTACTTCGCAAAGGGACCAAGGATTTTGCCCAGGAAAATGAGCTTGGCCGTGGTGGGTTTGGAACTGTTTACATGGGTGAACTGGATGATGGAACAAAACTAGCAGTTAAGAGGATGGAGACTGGGGTCATAAGCAGTAAAGCATTGGATGAATTTCAGTCCGAAATTGCCGTTCTTTCTAAGGTCCGGCATCGACATCTGGTCTCTCTCTTGGGGTATTCCATTGAAGGTAATGAAAGGCTTCTTGTCTACGAGTATATGTCTCAGGGTGCTCTAAGCAAGCATCTGTTCCATTGGAAGACCCTGAAATTGGAACCATTATCTTGGAGGAGGAGGCTTAGTATTGCACTGGATGTTGCTAGAGGAATGGAGTACCTACATAACTTGGCGCGGGAAACTTTTATACACAGAGATCTCAAGTCTTCCAACATTCTTCTAGATGATGACTTTCGGGCAAAAGTTTCGGATTTCGGGTTGGTGAAACTTGCACCTGATGGAGAGAACTCTGTGGCAACTAGGCTTGCTGGCACATTTGGATACCTAGCACCTGAATATGCTGGTGAGTAATCTAATTTTATCTCCTGTGGATCATTTATTGCGATTTGCGTTTTAGCTCATATTTCTGCTTGGTTTGAATCTAAATGATCGTTAAACTTATTGTATGTTGTCTTTTATTGTGCAAAATGTTTGGTCTACTTTGGTTCTGTTTAACCAGCACATACAACTAGAAACATTGAGTTCATTTATGTTTCCTGAATATGCTTCACAAAGTGATTAACAATTGAAAACCCAGTCATTGTGAACTTTAGCTTCCTGTTATTACACAGATGAGAACAATTTTTTACAATATGTGTTAGTACATCTTAGTAAATCAAGTTCTCTTGGTTGCAGTAATGGGGAAAGTCACTACTAAAGTTGATGTCTTCAGCTATGGAGTGGTGTTGATGGAACTTTTGACTGGATTAACAGCACTCGATGAGGAGCGGTCGGAGGAAAGCCGTTATTTGGCTGAGTGGTTTTGGCGAATCAAATCTAGCAAGGAGAAGCTTATGGTTGCAATTGATCCGGCACTTGAAGTGGATGAAGAAACTTATGAGAGCATTTCCACAATAGCTGAACTAGCTGGTCACTGCACTGCAAGGGAGCCTTATCATCGGCCAGACATGGGCCATGTAGTGAATGTTCTAGCACCCCTAGTTGAGAAGTGGAAACCAATTGATGATGAATCTGAGTGTTATTCCGGCATTGATTACAGCCAGCCACTTTCCCAGATGTTGAAGGTTTGGCAGGCAGCAGAAACCCAAGGATTGAGCTATACAAGTCTGGATGATAGCAAAGGAAGCATTCCAGCAAAACCTTCCGGATTTGCCGACTCCTTCACATCTGCAGACGGTCGATGAGCCCCATTTTGTTGCCAATGATGTGTTCCAGTTGGAATGTTGTATGTAGCTTAAGTAATACGACTTTGATGTTGTTGAGCTATGAACATGTCTTTACATGGTGGTGTAGATAGAGAGGTACTGCTTTGGTATTTCTTCATTATTCCTTAAGTTAAGGAGTCAATTTTCAAACATTGATCAAACATTTGATGAGACTTTTGTTCTAGAAATTGCCTTGATTGATGCAACAAAGATGCATTGTAACTGGCTTTCTTTTGGGTCATTTTCTTTAAAGGCGATTTACACAATACAATAAGTTATTATGTTTCACATGGAGGTGGTGATGTCTCCTTTTGTATCATATTACAAACTGTAAAAGTCATACGCATGGTGTCAAATGTGAATGACAGTTAATAAAATTTCAACTTGATTTTGTCAGCCACCCCCAGTCAATATATCTTCTCTCACTGCAATAATTCCTTGAAACCATTGATTGATGGCTCTGGGATTCATGTGGCAAGCATGAATGGGCAGTGCTTTCATTAGATTTGGGAAAAGGCATGTGCCAAGTTTGTTCCTATTTAAACATTATGTCCCCACTCTGCTTTTTCTTTTCTTTTTAATATTCCACTCTTTCTTCCCAACTACGTTTGAGCAAAATATCCCTCTTCTTAACCCATGCTCCATGGGAAGGGTATTTTCTTAAATATTAATTTTTTTTTTTAAAAAAAAGGGATCCTAAGCTGCTTGCTCATTTGTCACACTCAAACTAAAAGCTTTGGGCCCAATAAGAAGTTTGCATGTTACGTCAGTTTTCAAACATAAAAAAAGTTAAACCAAAAAAAGTCTCCAATGATGGCTTAGACATTCACAGACTACATATATATAGCCTGCAAAAATCCCATGATTCTATCATGTCCCTGTTTGTGTTTTATTATATATCCCTTTGCTACCATTTGGTATTAATCAAACAGTAAATATAATATTTCTCTTATTGTACCATCAATATTTTTCTATTTGTTTTTAAACTACAGCCAAAAAGGTAGTTCCTTATTCTCATCTATTGCATTTCTGCAAAACAAATAGATTTAGGAATTTAAGGAAACTTAACTTATATAATCATATTTATAATATTTCATGACGTCGTGTTAAGTTTAGAGTAAATCAAAAATTTTTAGTTATTTGTTTTATATAAAATATTTTAATCATTCAAATATATTTTAATATAGACATTATTTTTGATAGATATGATAGAAATATCAAATCAATTTGAAAATTTACTTGAATAGCAAGTACAATTATATTGATAAATTTAATAATAATATTATTCATATATTAACCCTATAATTTTTTAAAAAAATGTTTTAAATTAGTCTAATTTTACATTAATGTAAATTTTAAATAAGCTTCGAATTTTACTTGATATTTATTATATTTACTGATTGTATAACTATGGGTTGTTTATCAATAAAACTGCTGTCAACTATTCATCCTTTTCAAAATTTATATAATAATACTATTATAATAAAAGGAATAATGTTTGATGCACTGTAGTGCATAAGTTTCATGTATCATCAATGAATAATAACATGACACATTTAAGAAATATGGAGGACTTGTAAATAAATACTAATAACTTTATTTAAATATTATTAAACATTAAATGAGATTATTATAAATAAATATTTATAACATTTGGATTTAGGATCTTGAGTAAGGTTTAGGGTCTAAGGTCTCAAGTATAGGGTTTAAAGTTTTAGCATTTATTTATAGTTAATCATTATATAATTATGCTCTAATAAAGTTATTAGTATTTATTTATAAGTCTTCCGTTATTTTTTTGTTTTATTTTATGATGAGATTTCATGGTATTATTAATTGATGGTATATGAGACTTATGCACCTTCAGTGCATCAAATATTCTCCCATAATAAAATATGTTTTTTTTTAAGTAATAAAATTTGTTATTTTTAAAATTTTTAGTTTTATTAAAAAAATTTCCAACTAAATTAATGTTCGATCAACTTATGACACCAATTTAATTAGATTTTAAAAAAAATAATATAGATATAAAAAAATACACTTATTACTAGGGATATCAATTGGGCGGGGTGGGTGCGGGGTGCTCCCCCGTACCCGTCCCCACCCTGCGACCCGCTGCAGGTACAAAACCCAAAACCATCCCGGCCCCATGATCCACAATACTAAAACCATCCCTGCCCCACCACCCACGTAGGTCCCCAGACCCACCTAATCCCCGTTATACCCACCCTGCGGCCCACTTCATATGATATATTTTTAAGTATCAATTAAATAAATATAAACCAATTTTTTTATGAAAAAAGTATGAAATACTTGTCCTCTGGACTCCCACCACATATGTGACATTATTCCAACAGTCACCATTAAAAAAAAAATACGTTGCGACCATTTAATTGGTAAATAAAATACAACTTCAATACGAGTTTAAAAAATTTAAAAAATAAAGTCCTTACATAATATCCAAATACAAACAATGTCTCAAATATATCATAAATGTCTTCAAATGCAACACAAGTACAAAATTAAATACTATTAAATGAATAAAATACTATTAAGATAATTATTAAATTAAAAAATTTATTTTTTAAATATGGTTATTATATTATGTGGGGCGGGTACAAGGTCATACCCACGCTTGCCCCACCACTCACGATGGGTCTAATTTTTGCCCTCATTCCCGCCCCGCCACGCACGAAACCTGTACCCATCTTCGCTCAATTGGGTGTGAAGTGGGGCAAGACCCCGCAAAACCCGCCCCATTAACATCCCTACTTATCTCTAGTAATTGAAGTTTAAAAGTTTGACCAAATATTTATGAGTCAGAAAAACCTTAAATTTTACGTAACATCAATTTAATAAGATATTTTAGTAGGTCAATTATCTACAACCTCTTTTCTTATTCTCAACTTCACCCTCTCTCTCTTTATATATAACTTAACGATTGTTGATACAGATTTATTTAATTAGTTGAGTATTCATTAACACTTTAATAAATATCAAAGTTTAAGTTTAAACTTTAACCCTTCAATCTATTAAAATAAGATATAATAATTTATTTGGCCCTTCAACTTTAAAAAAAAATATATTTTAGTTTTTTATTTATTTATTTATTTTACTTTTTTTAGTTTTTAAATTTGTGTTGTTTGTCAAATCATCCAAAAATGGATGGAAAAGCTAACGTCTATTAACTTTGATGATGTGGCATCCACGTGGCAGTCTATGTGTACGTCGCATCAAATAATTAATCAATTTTTTAAAATAAAAAAAATATTCAAAAAAAATTTGTAATATTATAATTTTATTATTTTTTAAATTTAAAAAATATTTAATTATTAACGTGAGATGCACGTGTATACTAGACAAAAATAATTAAATGAAGAGTTAAAATAACTTTTACCAGGGAAATAAGTTATCATATAAGATATATTTGATTTGATGAGTAGGATGATTTATGGGCCTGAAAATTAGTGTGGTTGGGAGACAATGGGTCTAAAGTGGAAGTCTATAAATCCAGTCTTTCTATAGAAGAAAAAAGTTGCAACATTTCTGATAACAGAAATTTGAAACTATGAGCCTTCTTCCCGCCATAACACCAGCTTCTGTAACTTGCCCAAACCCTCTTATCTCTCCCCAAAACCCCAAAACCCAACCCTTATCTTCTAACCCAAATCCCCGAATCTCCCTTAAACCCTTAGAATCTGTAGTCTCATGGACCTCTTCAATTTCTCGTCACTGCCGCGCAGGCCAGCTATCCCAAGCTGCCCAAGAGTTTACACGCATGAGACTCTCTGGTGTTGAGCCAAATCATATCACTTTCATTACCCTTCTTTCGGGTTGTGCTGAATTTCCATCAAAAGGTCGGGATTTGGGTTCTTTGATTCATGGATATGTTTGCAAATTGGGTTTAGATAAAGAAGACGTGATGGTGGGCACCGCGCTCGTGGAAATGTACTCTAAAGGAGAACAAGTGGAAGTGGCTAAGTTGGTTTTTGATGCGATGATGGTGAAGAATTCGGTTTCCTGGAATACGATGATTGACGGGTATATGAGGAATCGGGAATATGAGAAGGCAGTTGAGGTGTTTGATGAAATGCCTCAAAGAGATGTCATTTCTTGGACTGCCTTGATTAATGGGTTTGCTAAGAGGGGGTTTTACGAGGAAGCATTGGATTGGTTTCGAGAAATGATTATTTTTGGCGTTGAGCCTGATTACGTGACCATCATAGCTGTTTTAACAGCTTGTGCTAATTTGGGTACGCTTAGTGTTGGCTTATGGGTTCATCGGCTTGTTTTGAAACAAAGTTTTAGAAACAATGTTAGAGTAAATAATTCGTTGATTGATATGTATTCACGATGTGGATGCATAGAATTTGCTCATGAAGTTTTTGACAAGATGCAGAAGCGATCATTAGTATCGTGGAATTCAATCATTGTAGGATTTGCTGTAAATGGATTTGCAGAGGAAGCTTTGAAATACTTTGATGCAATGCAGAAAGAAGGGTTTAAACCAGATGGGGTCAGCTTTACTGGAGCACTTACTGCTTGTAGCCATGCTGGTTTAGTGGATGAAGGGCTCCGTTACTTTGATATTATGAAAAGAGTTCATAAGATATCCCCTAGAATTGAGCATTTCGGTTGCATAGTTGATCTTTATAGTCGTGCTGGGAAGTTGAAAGAAGCATGGGATCTTGTACGAAATATGCCTATGAAGCCAAATGAAGTTGTATTGGGGTCATTGTTAGCAGCATGTAGAAATTATGGCGATATTAGCTTAGCCGAAAGGATAGTGAAAAACCTTGTGGCATTGGACCCTGGTAGCGATTCCAATTATGTACTGCTCTCAAACATATATGCAGCAGTTGGGAGATGGGTGGGAGCAAGCAAGGTTAGGAGGAGAATGAAAGCACTTGGGATACAAAAGAAACCGGGTTTTAGTTCAATTGAGATTAGTGGTTGTGTTCATGAATTTGTTGCCGGTGACAAGTCACATATAGACAAAGATAGTATTTATGCAATGCTTGAGTTGCTCTCCTTTGATTTAATGTCTTCTGGGTATGCCCCTGAAATTTTTGTAAGAGAATTATATGGAAGTGATTAAACCTACCAATGAGTAATAAAGAAACAAGCACATTGATTCTTTCATACTTTGGCAAAGAACCTCCAATATGAGTCTATAAGGCACCAAGGTCCAAGAGACTTATTGGAAATGATTGTCAAGCTTAGATCACCTAGTTGGCACTACGTAGGCTAGGCAGAAGTTCATTCAGTATATACTCCAGGTCTTTAGAAGATGAATAAAGATCGAGTAACATGTTGCAGAATCTGAACTTTAATAGCTCGATTGCATATAGAAACCTAATTTATGATGAGACTTTATAAAACTTCCTCTTTAATCTGCTGCACTAACGATTATGTTGTGCCTTATACCACAAAGGGGATCGTTCTTACATCTTGTTTCCAGCAGCCACCAAATTGGCTTGGAGATGAATGCTAAAACCATGTACCTTTAACGCAAACACAGATTGGACCTTTCATGCAATTATGGTGAGAGCGTCCTTTCTCCTATGAGGAGCAAGCAAACATTAGAGTACTTATAACACAACACAAAGGTACAAACATGGAAGAATTTGCCATTGAAGTGATAAAATCAGCCCAAAGGAATTATTAAGCAATGAACCATTTTAAGGAGACTATCTTCACAGTTCTAGGTTCTTATAGAAAGACGCCAAAATCAGGCAAAATAAAACCTAGGGTGTAGCCTCATCACTGATACATGAGCTTCCAGGACTCATGTTTGAAGCCGGATTGTAACTTGATTACATATGGAAGGTGGACCATCATCAACGAAGTATTCCATATGATGTCTTCATCGCCTTGGATTTCGCCTTGATTACATTTTAAATGTATTGATTATCTGTATCCAACACCCAGCTTCTGTAGCATCGAGGCATAGTTTTTGTAGCAACAGAAATCCCATTCCATACCAAGAAAATAATTCCATAAGCCACATTCAAGCTTGTCCCACAAATCTTCTTTCCACCCTTTCAGCCACCTCCACCTTCCCATGAACCCTACAAGCGGCCAACAAAGCATTCCACAAAGCCCGATCAGTCTCTAACTCCATGCCCATCACCAACTCCTCAGCTTCCTCCACCAATCCCGCCTTCCCTAACATATCCACCATACATGTATAATGCTCTAATCCAGGCTTCACTCCAAACCTTTCCTCCATATTCTCAAAAACCTCCTTCCCCTTTTCCACCATCCCCTCGCGACTGCATGTTGTCAAAACTGTAGTCAACGTCACCTCATCAACCGCCATCCCCATCCCCGCCATTTGTTTAAACAAACCAAGAACTTCCGACGCCATTCCAAACTTCTCATATCCCATCATCAATGCGGACCACGATACGTAACTTCTTACAGACATTTCATCAAACAGTTTCTTCGCACACTCCAATTCACCACATTTTCCATACATACTAATCAAAGAATTGTTATTTGCCAAATCGGATGAATACCCATTAACCACAACAGCTCCATGGAGCTGTCTTCCAAGTGTTACATGAGATAAGTGTCCGCAAGATTTGAGAACGGGAGGCAATGTGAAAATGTCAAAGGGCCTTTGGGCAATGATCATGTGGTGAAAAATGGCGAGGGATTGAGAGAATTGGTGAAGAGAAGAGTAGGCTCTGATGAGGGAGTTGTAGAGGAAAGTGGGTTGGCGAGAAGTGAAGAAGAAGAGGATATGGGCTTCGCGCATTTGGGAACATGAGGCGTAGGCAGAGAGAAGCTTGTTTCGGACAAAAGAGTGGCTTGAAATATTAAGCAAAATCGTTTTGGCATGAATCTGTTTGAGTTTGTGGAGGGATTTGGTGGATGAGCATTCATCGAGGAGGGATGCGATGAAGGGTATGGTTCCGAGACGAGCACGCATTAGCAGAAGAGACCGGAGTGAGCGACGACTAGAAGGGTAAAAAGAATCTCAGAAAGGCCAGTGGTCACGGTCATAACGGCATTTGAAAATGGGAGCTTAGATTCTATCAGATATTGCTATTTAGGCTTTCAGGCTAAATTTGAAGAAAATGCGGATTCTTTTTATAGAAAAAATAGGGTTTTGGGCCTGTTTTTGAAATATTTAAAGAAATAGATGAATTTTAGAGGTAGAAACAAAAACTTGTCCTAAAAAATGAGAGACAATTTTAATAAAACATGAGTTAACTTTGTTGTTATCCTTAGAAGTATAATTTTGATAAAACATGATTTTATTTATCTTTAAGAAGAGAGAAAATATTAATAGCCAAAATTATCTTTAAATAAGAGATAAATAAAATCATGTTTCATCGAAATTGTGCTTCTAAGGATAGCAACAAAATTAACTCATGTAAACTCCAAGCTTAAGACACTTATTTGAGGAGCTTAGGTTTATGGAAGAATCAAGAAAAGAAGTCGCAATTACTCAATATGGAAACATAGTTGGAAGACCTATGGGAAATATTGCAGTCGGGTATACGAATGCCATTGTTTTCATTGAGGCAGATATGTTTACTTCTAACCTTAAAATAATAAATCATTTTATGTAAAGAGTAACACTATCAATGGATTTCATATAAAAAGAGCATTCATTGATTATTAATCGTCTATGAATCTTATGTCTTTGTCTACTCTAAATATAATGAATATTGATGTGAAGAGTTATCGTCCTATGACTATTTCATCCTTTGATAATAAGGATATGTGACATTGAGGCAAGTGACAACCATATTCCAGTGACTTGCTTGTATGTAATTGATGTTTATGTGGCTTATCAAATTTCATAGGAAGAAAATTTTTGCACAGCCACAATATCGTTCCTTCTTCTCATCATCAATGTATTAAAGGCTATTGAAAAAGGAAAGAGATCTTCATTCCAACAACAAAAGCACCATTTATGAAACTCGACAATGAGTCATTTGTTGAGTAGAGACAAACTCGACAATGAGTTTAGTTTGGATAGCAAGGCAGATAAGCAAGCTTCCGTTTTGGTAGCATCAAAGAAACGAGATAAAATGTGTCGCTATTGTAAAAAGTTAGGTCACGTCAAAGCAGATTGTTATAAACCGCGAAATAAAAGAGCTGCTGAAAGTAACGAGGAAGATGTAGCTGGTGCTAATTTGGCCGATGAAAGCGATGATGATTTCTTGTTAGTGTCAACGAGTGATAACTCCAAGCTCACGTCCGAGTGGATCCTAGATTCGAGATGTTCTTTCCACATGTGTCCCAATAGAGAATGGTTCTCCACACACAGTTCGGTTGAAGGTGGAGTTGTGCGCATGAGAAACGATTCATCTAGTAAGGTAATTGGTATTGGTACTGTTAAAATTAGGATACACGATGGGACGATTAGGACACTCTCAGATGTCAAGTATGTACCTGATTTACGAAAGAATCTCATCTCATTGAGTATTTTAGACTTGAAAGGATGCAGAATCAACATCGAGTCGAGCGGCATTAAAGTATCTCGTGGAGCTCTCGTTTTGTTAAAAGGTAAAAGAACTGGCAGTCTTTATATTTTGAAAGGTTCTACAGTAACAGGTGAAATCGGACGTCCCTCGTCCGTTACAAAGTCGAAGTCAACTCGTTTGGAGCGGAGGCAACTTGGTCATAGGAGGGAAAAAGGTATAATCGTTTCATTGAAGAGAGGTTCTCTTTTAGATGTAGGTTTTGAAAAGATAGGGCACTGTGTTCGTGAAAATCAAACCCTGGTTAGTTTTAATTTGGCAGTGTACAAGTCGAAGGCTAGAAGTCTTCCAATTTCTAAGCATAGATTCGACTCAATTAATTCCCTACATGGTTCAAGATAGGCTCGCGGCGGGCTTTGACAAAGATGGCGTTATGGAAATATGAGTCAAGGTGGAGATTTGTTAAGTATGACTCCTATTTCAGTCAAATTTGATAAATAATCTTCTAGTTAAACTCTGTTTATTTGTTTCAATCAAACACTGATTAGTTTAGATTATTTTATTATTATTTGACTTATGAATTTAGCCTATAAATAGACTCTTTTACAATTTTAGAAAATACACCCATTAGATATTAGAACTCATAACACATTTAGAGAATTTTGTGTTTACGTTTTGAGGGTTCTTTGTTTTCGAGTTTTCGGGGTTTAGGTTTTATCTCCATCTTTTGTACTTTCGTTCTTTTGCCATTATAGTAAAATTATCTTTGCCCATGGTTTTTTATCCTCTTTGGAGGGTTTTTCCACGTTAAATTTGTGTGTTCAATTTCTCAATTTATTCCGCTATTTTATTTTATTTTACTTGTTGCTTAATCAGGTTCATCCTAACATTTACCATACATCTAAGTCTCTTCTATTTACACTAAGGGCTTGTAGTATGGAAATGCTCTGACACAACTCTCAAATGTCTAAAACAATCGGTGAATGTTTTTTTACCTCGCACTATTTTACTAGACGAATCGTATGCATCGAGAGTCTGCAATTCCACCACTGACCTGAAACGAACTCTTGCAACGCATTTATCCATCTCTATAGCTTGTTATAGGAAGTGTTCCAATCACGGTACAATTCGATCATAGCCTTCAATTTGACTTTCCAAGCTTTCTGATATGTGACGGAGTATCTAAATTGAGAGTGCATATCAACTATTAGTACTAGCATCGGAATCATCGGCTTCACTCTAACCAATGAGATTATGCATTTGCAAATAAACTTTAAATCTAATTTGTGATGGTCCCGCATTAGCAGTGCAGTTTGTGCAGGTATGGCGATTGTCAAATTTTCAAATTACCCAAATTTGCTTCTTTGTCATCAATGCTGCCCTGATCCTCCATTTGTATCTTTCATTAGCCTTCCAACACTCGCCAACATATTTGGGCGTGGTAGATATGACAACTTTGTAATCTATGTCAACTTTAAGGTTGTGCTCACTGATGACTCCTACAACAACCTCTTTCGTCAGGAATTCAACCCCATGCACAAATCTCAAGAATGCACATTAGAACTCATCATGTGGGATGGTAATATATATGAGGATATTCTAAAAATTCTAAGGCACGTATGGCATCTAAGTCAATGTTAAGCATATGAGCCCCATTTTTAGCAGTATTTGGTTGGACGCCTTGGTCGAAATTAGGATCATCATCGACTTCTTGAACATTTGTTTTATTCGATACATCGTCCACATAAGGCTCACTAAATTTAGAATTATTTTTATTATCGTATGCAGTATCAACTGATACATTTTCCGCATTCGGCTAAACAACATATTTATTAAGGTCAAATGCAGGATTTTGAATGCCGCCAAATATCGATGGTGGTGCAGAGTCGTATGGGTCATCCAATGCAACACTAAAATTGAAATTCAACTATCAAATTAAAGATCGTCTCTCCTAAGACATTGATGACACCTTCATGTATGGCTCTTGCAATTCATATTGTTGACCCAGATATATTCAAAGCTAGATGAACTAGGAATTTTAGTTACCGCATTCTCCTGCTCAGCATCATTCAAACTCTGCATATAATTTTACCGCATGATTTTCATTACTATAATGAACTATTATTATTGTCTCAACATCTTCATCATCAATAAGATCAAGCTGGCTAAATATGATGAGATTTATTGACGTCAATAATCTATAGAAGATTCTAGATACTATTCTCTCACTATGTGTTGCAATTTTACAACTAATCTTCAATTTCAACTCATGAAGATTAATACTTTATTTAAATTTATGACTAATATGATGTCTCAGACAAATTTCTCCGTTATAATTAATCATTACAAATTGGTTACTTATCTTGTACAATTAACATGCAAAGTATTACATTATACTAAATTATATCAGCTTTTAAAATAACATAAAAAAATTATACCGACTTTTAAAATAACAATACATATAAACTAAGAGAAAAATAAATTTTAGAAAGTAAACTTTTCATTACCTTAACCACAAATTTTGGATCACCAACAATTCTTCAAACTCAAACTTATATTTTCTGATTTGTCTCTTTTTTTTTTTTTTAAACTTATGAAGGTGATTTGAATGGTTTTATAATTGTTAG
This sequence comes from Gossypium sturtianum, assembly GCA_025698515.1. Classification (NCBI taxonomy): domain Eukaryota; kingdom Viridiplantae; phylum Streptophyta; class Magnoliopsida; order Malvales; family Malvaceae; genus Gossypium; species Gossypium sturtianum. Next base: position 90,201,258 of record CM046951.1, on the reverse strand, counting down.
AATTTACAAATTTTTTTTCAAATTTAATGAGAATTATATTATCGTGAATTGAGATAATTTGATTTTTCAACCACACTAAAAATCGATTCGACTCCTATTAAACCCATCAATCTTTTCAAATATCAAAATTAATCTAAATAAACTGATTTTAGTTGATCAATCAATAAAACAAAGTAATATTTCTCTAGAAATGGATATGCCAAGGTGACCACATTTTTTTATTTAATAATTACAAAATCATAAATTAAAAATTTTCAGTTTAAAATATTCCCTTTCAAAAATTGAGAAGTGACTTGATGGAGCTAGAAAATTTTACAAACCGGTTTAATGGGACCGAATTTCTTTCTCCAATGGTACAAACTTATTCTATTTTGGTAAATATTACAAATGTTGTATTACTTTAGTTAGTTTTATTTTTTACATTATTCTAATTATATAATGAAGGAGGGAACTAGCTTAGTGGCCTAATAATCCATTCGAGTACAAACTGGTGCTTGACAAACTAAAACAATCATTATTAAGAATGAAACTAATGCTTGTGGGTGCTTCACGTAGAATGCTCAAGTCATATCCAGCTCCTAGATGCGCCAAGTGGTCTGCTGCAGTATTACTGTCTCTGTCTCTGTGTATAGGGTGAACCCTCCATTGACGAGCCAACAGCTTCCGAATGCCATGAACTAAGGATCTACAACTGTCATCTTCCTCCCTACCATGGAGCAACTATAAAGCCCAGATTATATACTCCTTAGCTAGTTTTTACTTCAAGGGTTCATTAATTTTCAATGTTTTTAACTTCTCTTTATAGTTAAGATCAGTCAATATAAACTTAGTTCCATAAGATAAAATACATGAAAGTCAACCGTCAAACAACTTCCAAACATTACTGTCTATGTGTATAGGGTGAACCCTCCATTGACGAGCCAACAGCTTCCGAATGCCATGAACTAAGGATCTACAACTGTCATCTTCCTCCCTACCATGGAGCAACTATAAAGCCCAGATTATACTCCTTAGCTAGTTTTTACTTCAAGGGTTCATTAATTTTCAATGTTTTTAACTTCTCTTTATAGTTAAGATCAGTCAATATAAATTTAGTTCCATAAGATAAAATACATGAAAGTCAACCGTCAAACAACTTCCAAACATTTGCATTTACACACACTCATATATATATATGAAAACCAAAAGTTCAAAATAGAGAACAAAAAGATAAGAGACCAAGGCAAAGTGTCTTGATGATTAAACAACAATTACCCTCCAAAATAGAAGCTGAAACGAACTAGATATTATGTTATAATTCATTAAGCACCCCCAACAAAACACTAAAACATGCGCAAGGAAAGGAAACTTAAGGGTCAGTCCGAGGCTTCTTAGGGCTACCACCATTATGGTGCAAAGGATCTGGACCTGATGGCACTGCCCTTAATTCCCATCCCACAAAGTTTTCCATTTTCCCAGCACCGGTTGTGGATCCATTGTTTTCCTTCAAATCAGCATGCAATATCTGCAAGCATGAATAGTTATATATATAAGTTTCTTTTCCAAGTCATGCATGAAATAACAAACACAGATAACGAACCTTTCTATTTTGAGCTGGCTTTTCATGGAAGCATCCATGACCAGAAACGCAGCCTGTTAAAAAGTTCCACAAACCAAAACACCAAAAAGATAAGCTGATTGACATTCTAAACGAAAACCCAAATAAGCCAATTTAACAAAACTAGAAAATAAAGAAAGAGATGGACCACAAACTCCTTGCAAAACCAGCAAATATAGGAGGGCCAGCACCAAAGCTCTGGCTGTAACAAGCTTTAAAGTACACGCGGATGCCATATTAGACTATATAGCAACAAAATGTTAACGAGAGAGAAGGTAGAGAAGTGTGAAGAAAAAGTAGGGATGGTAGCTCCCAATTTATAGCATTTAAAATTAGTAAATGATTGCATGGTGCAGCCATTTTCAAACATTTCTTTGACAGATGATTGTAACTTTCAGTTCTGATGTGGCGCCGTTTCAAAATATGGCAGTCATGGCAACGTCACTCTCCACAAACATGCCAAAGCAATCGTATCTAATTTCTAAAAGATGATAATGCATTGGCAAAACCTGGTTAGCTATACCGTTATGGTTTCTGATACCTTTATAATATGCTTTTTAAGTACTGCAGTTGTAGATTTTGTTCTGAGTACTTAACAGAGGAATAGAGATTCCATTTCCACTGTAAGAACTGAGTGTTATTTTCATGGAGAGTAGAGCTGATGACGGATAATTATGGTTAAATGACGATTTTATTTTTTGTTTTAGATGAGGGATTGATTGATGGTGATGGGGTGGCGCTTGCTGCTCTTATTCCACAGGGAGAATCATCAGAGGCTTTATCCTTTACCGTGGGCCAAATATACCCCATCAGATGTAATGCGCCAACAATACTCCCAAGTCAAATTCTCATGAGTATTAGATTTTAATAAACTTATATATTTATATCATTATTATCTATGATTACAAATACTAATTTAACTTAAACCAAAATAGAATTTAAATTCAATACCTACAATTACTTAAATTCAACTCATAAAACACAACTCTTCCTCATTATTAACATATTTATACTTTATCATCATAGCAACTATTGCTTTCTTATGTCTCCCACCAGCACCACCTTCAACAACTACATTTCTTAATTTTGGCTTTTAACTCAAAATATCACAAAATATCATTTCCATCTTTTCCAATTAGATTCTATTCTATGAATTAAAATAATAAAAAGTAGAGCAATGAATTTTTAGTAAAAATTTAAAACATCAATTATCACTTTTTTTAACCGTCATCGACCTTTAACTAATGTTGGTGGTTGATAGAAGTAACGAGATGTGGCATGCAAATTCATATTTTGTTCAAATGATTCAAAGTAGTATAAAAATTATTAAAAATAATAATAAAAATATTGAAAATAATTATCAAAATAATTCATTATAAAAGCGGCGCATATACACATCCACGATATATATGAGTAAAAAAAGTTATGTACAAAATTTACTTATTAAAAGTTTAAACATGAACCTAAGTTACTCTGTAACAAAAATGAACTTAAGCAGCACCCGTAAACAACAAATTTCATTGCATTAGAGTTTATGCAATTTGTGACCATTGTGTCATAAATTCAAAAGCAACACTTATTTCATTTTAGGTGATAGTTTTATTTATTGTTAAATGTAATATTTAATTGAAGAAAAAACAATAATTTTTACCGTTAATGCAACACTAAGTATGGTTTGTTTTATTGTTGTTGTTAGTTTTTCACATGTTATTTTATAGTTACATACAATATTCACTTAAAAGAAAATGCAACAATTGTTCACCATTATTGCAACATTACGAGAGCACTGCCTAAAAGCAGAAGAAACATTTTTCACTTTTAAATAACAATTATTTTAATATTGTCATTACTATTTTATATATGTTAGTTTAAAAAGCAACATTTTTTTTTCCTTCAAATAACAATTTATTTGTCATTGGCTTTTTAGCCACAAATCTTTATAAATAAATGTGACATTTTTCTAAAGACTTTCTTACATAAATTATCAAAATAGTTATTTTTGTTTATTTCAGGTCACATTTTAATCATTTATATTTGAAACGTTATATTTTAATCACTTACATTATCGTGTTGTAACATTTTAGTCACTGAGCCATTAATTGTCATTAACGGTGTGACGGTAAGCTGACGTGGCACGTTAAATCATCATTTCAAACGAAAATTTTAGGTTAAATTATATAATTGGTCCCTATATTTTTTTCGTGTTGAGCAATTTAATTTTTTTTTCTTTTATGTTATTTTAACTTTTCTTTTTTTTTCCATTCTCTTCTGCTTCCCCATTTCTTTTAACATAGTTTTTCTATGTTTTCAATTTATTAAAACTAGTCCCTCTACTTTTATTTTTTTGAACACTTTTTTTTCTTCTTTTTTTCTTTATTTTCATTTTCTTCTTCCCTTTTATTTTTCTCTCTTCTCATATTCTTCACTACAAAAATATAATTTTTGCCCTCCAAATAAATCAAGTCATTGTTTATTTCACATGATTCCTAAATTGAATTTCACTCGAAATGGAATACTAATCATTCTTAATCGAATCTCGATTTGAATATAACCTAATTTTGAAACTAAAATTGGATCTAACTAATCAATATAAAAAAGTCATATCATTAATCAAATCAAAACATGTAACACCCTGGTTTTAGGGGTTATGCGCTTGGAGCATAGCTCGAGCAGTTGGTAGGCTTATGGTCATGTTGGATAGATTTTTAGGGGATTGGAGAACCCTAGAAGGCAAAGAATGCCTTAGAAAATTTTTGGATTTTTAGTGTAAAAAGGGGAAGTGGGGCAGAAAGGCCTTAAAATATTTTTCTGGAGTTTAGGACGCAAGAAAGGATCTGGTAAAGTGGCTTCATGCGCTGCTTTAGGGGGCTGGAAGTAGCGCCAGTGGGGGGCTTGGGTTCGAGTCCAAGCGGCAGCATTTTGTTTTATTTTTGCGTCAAGAGACTGGGCTAAGTAGGCCTTAAGAATAAATGTCCAAGTTGATGGACATGAAAGTCCAATTGGGAGAAGTGGCTCTTGGGCGCTACTTAGGCGCTGGAGAGGAGGAGAGGTCGCGGTTTCGAGGGCCTGCAGAAGCATTTGGCCATTTTATTTTTCGTTGTGCGGTTATGGGCTGGCGTAGGAAGGATTTAAAAATAAATGATGGGGGTTTTTAGCATGAAATTCAATGAGGCCGAGTGGCCTGGGCGTTAGGGGAAAGGTCAGCAGCGGCATGGTGTCCCAGGTTCGAACCCAAGGCTGTGCAATTGGAGTTTTTTTTTTAATTTCTTTTTGGGCAGCAAATTGAAGATTGGACGGCACATGGGTGAGTTGTTTAATCACTTTTGAATTCGGCTGGTAGGAGGTGATAAACAGGTGTTTAGTTTTTATTTTAAATAATTATGGGATAATTATTTATTATTTATTATTTATTATTAACTAGATTAAGTGGGATAATTATTATTTATTTGTTTTTTAATGATAATGGGATAATATGAGCATTTTTATTGGATTTTTATTTGGTTAATATTAAGGATAATATGAGTTTTTTTTTAGGATTATTATAGGAGATAATCAAGGATATTATGAAGATTAAAAGAATTATTGGATTATTAGTAGAGTATTCAAATGGAATTGAATTAGTGAGGTGTTGGCCAAATTTTGGAGACTTCAAGGGGGTGTTGGCCGAATGCTATAAATAGGGGAGGGTAGAGTGCTAGTTATTCATCAAGTCTTTTGCCTCTCCCTCTTGGTGTGCCGATTTCTCCTTTGGCCTTTGTAGCCAAGTATTTCTTTTGTTTTCTTTTAGCCCCTTGATAGCTGAAATCCTTAGCCCTCCATCTCTCTCCTACTTTATCAAGTTTGAAGCCGAACCGGTGAGGTGTAGTGCTGTCGACATTTAGAGCTTGTAGCCAGCGCCAAGGAGTCTAAAGGAAGGTCTCGAATTGTTTGGACTCATCAAGGAGCAAATCGACAAAAGTACAGAGGAGCCTTTGAGATTTTAGATCGTTTCGGTAAGTAAGTTAAATTGTAGTTGTTCGCTTGAGATTTTGTATTATGACGTTAACCAAAGGGTTCTAATTAAGTGATTACGATGGACGTGGATTCGAGTACCGACCAAAGTGGGCAAGGGAAAGCTCCCATCCCAAAGTTCAAGAAGAGATCCGTTTTGGCACATGCGAGATTGGCCACGGGGTGTGGGCAACAGAAAACGTTAGGCAAAAAGCCGTAGTTTCGCTGAGCGATAGCGTCGAGGATCGAGAGTCTAGAACTCCTAGTAATAAGGTGTGTAACTAACCCACTGTTTCCGGGTTTTATGTGTTATATGTTTACTAACAAGTGCAGTAATAAGTGTGCCATATATACCCCTAAAGGGTATAGCGATGACCAGGTTAGTATCGGATCTATTGCAGTGTGATTATATGGACATTAATAAAGCATGTGCATGCATGATCACGATTATATTTTATGTGGCATGTGCATGGGTGGGTTATGAAAAGAAGGTACGGGTGTACTTCGAGTACGTGGTTGATGTCAGCTTTGTGCTACATCGTGGATTGGCGCTGACTGAGGTCGCGTTGTGGATCTTTGCGATTTAGTTCGCGTGGTTACCTTGATTGATATGGGCTTTATGCCATATCGTGAAAGCAGTGGATTCTTTGTGTGCTCCATCGTGGTTTGATGTTAGCTATACGCTACATCGTGGATGGCATTGGTTGCCTTTTGGAGGGAAAAGGAGAGGGTGACTCGATAGTCCCCGGTGTGTGGTAATTTGGATAAGGGGGTGTGTAGCGGATGGACCCTAGGTTGGGTTGGGAATCATGTTGCATTATTTTTGTGATAATATGGAAATGGGCCAAGCCCAATATGACATGTGGATAGGTATGTTTTGGGAACATACGTGGAAATGGGCCAAGCCCGGATGATATGTGGTTTATTGAGAAATGGGCCAAGCCCGAGTATGTGATGTGATTTGAATGTGGGCCAAGCCTGCATTGTGGTAAATGTTTAAATGATATATATATTACTTGTTGCATTTGATAATTGGGATATTATGTGGCTAGCATGTGGGTGGATTTCAGTGGTTAACTTACACATCGAGTGCAGTATGACTCACCCAACTTTTTAAACATCGCAGAGTCATGATTGATCGAGGCCAAGGGTTGGAGTGGATACAAGGTGGCCCATGCGAAAGCGATTTTCATGCAAGTAGACGCGTTTTGAATATTTTTATTTCAAGCATTTTAATTACTTGGTTTCAATTTATTTGATGTAATAAGGGCCACTATGATTCTGAGATTTATTTAATTTTGTTGAAGTTTACATTATATTCGAAATATTTTTATTAAAAGGTTCATATTATAGTAATTTATAATAAAGATTTAATTCAAACCAACCTTATATCATTTAATAATTTTTGTGGACATAATTTTCCAAAGTTAATAAATTTTCATGTATTAAATACTAAGTAAAGAAACATATTTTCACTAACATAAACCAGATTCGGTCGTAGTGAATAGGCGGGTTTGGGGATGTTATGTGATTAATATCGAGCCGGTTCAAAAACTCGGCTTTGAGGGTTTTGGGCCCAAAAACGCGTTTCAAAATGGGCTTTTAAAAAAAAATGGGCTTTTAGGAAATTATTTTTGAGTTATTCGGCATGGCTTTGTACCTTCAACCCGAAGTCCACCACGGTAAGTACTTGGACTTTTGAAGTAATTTGTTATATGTATTATGGGCTTTGTTAGGCTCGTAGATTAGTGAACTAGGATCTGTTGAACCCTAGGACTAGTCTACTCAAACATATGCATAAGACTTAAAATTACTAAACAAACTCGTGATTAAGTCGCCGAGTTAGGTGTGGCAACCATTGTGCGCATGTCTCAGGAGTGGATCCGGAAGAGCACGGTACTTAAGCGATCCTAGTGACTCACCTCCTCTTATTTGGAATCCTGCAGTGCGTAGCTACGGTTCACCTTAACCAAGAGGACTTGTTCATAGGCTAGACCAATTATTAAAACCCGAAAGGGATTTGCCTCACTGTTTTAAAGTCCTTAGTTTTAAAATTTCTAAAAAAATACCCCTGTAGGAAAATGACGAAATTACCCCTGGGTAGGGAAGGAAACTTGATTGCTCGAAAGAACTACTCTAGGAAACTTCATTGCATAAAATTGCTCGTGGATAAAATAGTGAAACAATAATTTCTAATGCATAAAACTTTTTAAACAGATTAAATCGCGACGATAGAGATGAGTTCTAGGGGACGCGGTAGAGGTAGAATGGCCGCATCGGAACCGATAGGGTCTGGCCATGGGTCAGAAAGTGAAGTGCCGCCAGCAGTGGACGTAGAGGGGCAAGACCAGACAGGAGAAGATGACGCAGTGTCGCGGGCCATGTTACGAATTTTAGAACGTGTAGCAGGAGCTAGTAGAGGAAATGGAACTCGAAAGTCGGTGTCGGAAAGGCTTAGATTGAACGGAGCTGAGATCTTTAGAGGAATATCTAGAGTAGCTCCGAACGTAGCGGAGTATTGGCTAGAAGCGATCGAAAGAATCATGGACGATTTGGGTGCACCAATGAAGAAAAGTTGAAGGGTCTTTGTTTCGTTTAGCGCGACGAAGCTTATCGTTGGTGGCTCACCTTTGTCAAGCAAAGTGTATGTAGATCGGATCGGCAGATTGGGACTTCTTTAAGGTTAAGTTTGAAGGAAAGTACGTAGGAGCCAGTTATTTGGACTCGCAAAGGAAAGCGTTTCTAAACCTAGTACAAGGAGTAAGTCGATGGTGAGCACGGCGAGTCGTGCGACTTAGTCAAGTATGCTAAAGGAATTGTGGCCACCGATTATGAGAGGTGCGTCGGTTTGAAGACGGATTGCGAGATGAACTTCGATTGGTGATTGCTCCAGAGAGGAGAGAGACTTCGCGGTGCTAGTGGAGAAAGCTCGAATCACTGAAGAGGTTAAGAAGACTATAAGAGAAAATCGAGAGAAGAATAGGAGCGAGAATAAGAGAAATATTGGACCGTCAGTATCGCTTGGTAATGTCCAGAAAAGACCAAGGACCGAGAACCCTGTAAGTGCACTTGTACCAATGGATCGGAATCGTTCTTGTGTTCGATGTGGAAGACCTCACACAGGAGAGTGTTGGGGAAATAGTAAAGAATGCTTTCGGTGCGGATCTAAGGCACATTTAGTTAAGAATTGTCCTCAAGCGACGAGGGGTCGTGGTTCAAGTCATGGAAGGAATGGTTCTAGTCAGAGCCAACCAAGGATGTGATATTAGGTAAGCTCATTTGCTTTGGTACATGCTTTAATTACTTTGTTTGCTTATGAGTTAGCCTTTTCTGTGTTGCTAAGAGAGGTGTTTCGAATTTTGAGCATGAATTTAGAGATTTTGTAGGTACGATAGCCTTAGTAAGATCAGAGTGCGCAGCGTAAGCGTAGGGTGGTAAGATAGGTTGTATGGACGTTTGTTAGTAAAGTAATTTCGAGGACGAAATTATTTTAAGGAGGGTAGAATTGTAACACCCTGGTTTTAGGGGTTATGCGCTTGGAGCATAGCTCGAGCAGTTGGTAGGCTTATGGTCATGTTGGATAGATTTTTAGGGGATTGGAGAACCCTAGAAGGCAAAGAATGCCTTAGAAAATTTTTGGATTTTTAGTGTAAAAAGGGGAAGTGGGGCAGAAAGGCCTTAAAATATTTTTCTGGAGTTTAGGACGCAAGAAAGGATCTGGTAAAGTGGCTTCATGCGCTGCTTTAGGGTGGAAGTAGCGCCAGTGGGGGCTTGGGTTCGAGTCCAAGCGGCAAAGATTTTGTTTTATTTTTGCGTCAAGAGATGGGCTAAGTAGGCCTTAAGAATAAATGTCCAAGTTGATGGACATGAAAGTCCAATTGGGAGAAGTGGCTCTTGGGCGCTACTTAGGCGGAGAGAGGAGGAGAGGTCGCGGTTTCGAGGGCTGCGAAGCATTTGGCCATTTTATTTTTCGTTGTGCGGTTATGAAAATTTGGCGTAGGAAGGATTTAAAAATAAATGATGGGGGTTTTTAGCATGAAATTCAATGAGGCCGAGTGGCCTGGGCGTTAGGGAAAAGGTCAGCAGCGGCATGGTGTCCCAAGTTCGAAAAGGTGTGCAATTGGAGTTTTTTTAATTTCTTTTGGGCAACAAATTGAAGATTGACGGCACATGGGTGAGTTGTTTAATCACTTTTGAATTGGCCTGGTAGGAGGTGATAAACAGGTGTTTAGTTTTTATTTTAAATAATTATGGGATAATTATTTATTATTTATTATTTATTATTAACTAGATTAAGTGGGATAATTATTATTTATTTGTTTTTTAATGATAATGGGATAATATGAGCATTTTTATTGGATTTTTATTTGGTTAATATTAAGGATAATATGAGTTTTTTTTAGGATTATTATAGGAGATAATCAAGGATATTATGAAGATTAAAAGAATTATTGGATTATTAGTAGAGTATTCAAATGGAATTGAATTAGTGAGGTGTTGGCCAAATTTTGGAGACTTCAAGGGGTGTTGGCCGAATGCTATAAATAGGGAGGGTAGAGTGCTAGTTATTCATCAAGTCTTTTGCCTCTCCCTCTTGGTGTGCCGATTTCTCCTTTGGCCTTTGTAGCCAAGTATTTCTTTTGTTTTCTTTTAGCCCCTTGATAGCCGAAATCCTTAGCCCTCCATCTCTCTCCTACTTTATCAAGTTTGAAGCCGAACCGGTGAGGTGTAGTGCTGTCGACATTTAGAGCTTGTAGCCAGCGCCAAGGAGTCTAAAGGAAGGTCTCGAATTGTTTGGACTCATCAAGGAGCAAATCGACAAAAGTACAGAGGAGCCTTTGAGATTTTAGATCGTTTCGGTAAGTAAGTTAAATTGTAGTTGTTCGCTTGAGATTTTGTATTATGACGTTAACCAAAGGGTTCTAATTAAGTGATTACGATGGACGTGGATTCGAGTACCAGTCAAAGTGGGCAAGGGAAAGCTCCCATCCCAAAGTTCAAGAAGAGATCCGTTTCATTGGCATGCGAGATTGGCCACCGGGGTGTGGGCAAAGAATGTAAAAACGTTAGGCAAAAAGCCGTAGTTTCGCTAGACGATAGCGTCGAGGATCGAGAGTCTAGAACTCCTAGTAATAAGGTGTGTAACTAACCCACTGTTTCCGGGTTTTATGTGTTATATGTTTACTAACAAGTGCAGTAATAAGTGTGCCATATATACCCCTAAAGGGTATAGCGATGACCAGGTTAGTATCGGATCTATTGCAGTGTGATTATATGGACATTAATAAAGCATGTGCATGCATGATCACGATTATATTTTATGTGGCATGTGCATGGGTGGGTTATGAAAAGAAGGTGCGGGTGTACTTGAGTGCGTGGTTGATGTCGACTTTGTGCTACATCGTGGATTGGCGCCGATCGAGGTCGCGTTGTGGATCTTTGCGATTTAGTTCGCGTGGTTACCTTGATTGATATGGGCTTTATGCCATATCGTGGCAGTGGATTCTTTGTGTGCTCCATCGTGGTTTGATGTTAGCTATACGCTACATCGTGGATGGCATTGGTTGCCTTTTTGGAGGGAAAAGGAGAGGGTGACTCGATAGTCCCTGGTGTGTGGTAGTAATTTGGATAAGGGGTGTGTAGCGGATGGACCCTAGGTTGGGTTGGGAATCATGTTGCATTATTTTTGTGATAATATGGAAATGGGCCAAGCCCAATATGACATGTGGATAGGTATGTTTTGGGAACATACGTGGAAATGGGCCAAGCCCAGATGATATGTGGTTTATTGAGAAATGGGCCAAGCCCAGTATGTGATGTGATTTGAATGTGGGCCAAGCCCAGATTGTGGTAAATGTTTAAATGATATATATATTACTTGTTGCATTTGATAATTGGGATATTATGTGGCTAGCATGTGGGTGGATTTCAGTGGTTAACTTACACACTGAGTCTGTATGACTCACCCAACTTTTTAAACATCGCAGGAGTCATGATTGATCGGACCGGGTTGGAGTGGATACAAGGTGGCCCATGCAGAAGCAGATTTTCATGCAGAAGTAGACGTTTTGAATATTTTTATTTCAAGCATTTTAATTACTTGGTTTCAATTTATTTGATGTAATAAGGGCCACTATGATTACAGTACTCTATTTAATTTTGTTGAAGTTTACATTATATTCAGAAATATTTTTATTAAAAAGGTTCATATTATAGTAATTTATAATAAAGATTTAATTCAAACCAACCTTATATCATTTAATAATTTTTGTGGACATAATTTTCCAAAGTTAATAAATTTTCATGTATTAAATACTAAGTAAAGAAACATATTTTCACTAACATAACCAGATTCGGTCGTAGTGAATAGGCCGGGTTTGGGGATGTTACAAAACATAAATTAAATTCTTTATATTCAAAACAATTTTTTTTTCGTTTCTAATTTTTTACAAAATCATGTAGATTATTCCTTTCCTTTTATTTTATTTTCTGACGAATAAAATTAAGCAAACGATAAAATTGATCTAAACCTTCTTGGATATTCCCAAGCAAGCTTGACTGGAAGTCAAGTATGGATGAACCGAAGAGAGAAAGGGAGAATGGAACCAAATTGGTTTGGGTAAAGTTGAGGGTAAGTTTTGTATGGTGGTCGTTTTAGTCATTAAGAGTGTAGAGCTCGTTTGAAGAATCCATGAAACAACGTAGTTTCGAGGGGGCAAGAATGTTGTAGGTAAAATAGATAAGGTGGTCATGGGGGTTGGTAATTAGGAGGTTGAGGGAACGGGCATAGAAAACTTTGTTGAGGGTGGATTGCCATAAGTCACGGCTGGTGAGGCCTTCGAGTGAGGGGAGCTTGTGGACTAGGTCATTGGGAGATCCAAATTAGTTCAATAAATCGGTGATAATCGATGAGGGTTTGTAATTGTGGGGTGAGAATAGTGAAGCAAGTTTTATTTTGGTTTCATCTTTCGCCTTTTCTTTTTTCATAAACATAAAAAAACTTTAACAAATGGAAAACATAAAAAAAAAAAAACTATGTTAAAAGAAATGGAGAAGGGAGGAAAATAGAGGGAGAAGCAAAAGATAATGAAAAAAAAAAAGAAAAAAAAGTTAAAAGAACATAAAAGAAAAAAATTAAATTGCTCAAAACGAAAAAATATTGAGAGCAATTGTATAATTTATCCTAAATTTTTTGTTAAAATGATGATTTAACGTGCCACATCAGCTTACCATTACACTATTAACATTAATTAACAGCTCAGTTACTAAAATGTTACAATACGATAATATAAGTGACTAAAACGTAACATTTCAAACATAAATGACTAAAATGTAACATAAGGTAAACTAAAATGACTATTTTAAGAGTTTACCCTAAAAAAATAAAAAAAATAAAAATACTCAGACCACATAAAAGAAACAAACATTCAATCTAAACCTATGTCCAAACATTCAAAAAATACTCACATCACATATAATAATTAAAAATATTTTTTTAATTTCTATTTAAACCCACATAAAAGAAACAAAGTCTAAAATAGTTTTATGTTTCTTCAAAACAAAGATGACAAGCAACATTCTACCAAATTTCAAGTCTTCTCATTCCATCGGGTAAATTTTCTTTTTCTTTTTTTCATCGCCATCATCCTATACATATATTTAAATAAAAAATAATTTCAATATGTTGAATAAAATTTATCAATAACTAATGAAAATAGAAAATTATTTACCTCCATAAAATCAGATAAATGATGCTCTCCATTCATTATGTAAGTAAAAAAAAAAAGAAAAGAAAGTGAAATATTACGATGTTAATTCATTTTCAAGTTCTAAACTAAATAAAAGTGAAGCATAGTTGAAAATGATGGAAGATGTCCACCTGGTGTTCCACCGATATGACTAAAAGATCAAGCATTCAAGGAAAAGGATCAAACATACATGATGAGATAACCAAGCCCATGTAGAGATCTCTGGCTTGTGTTAGTCTTTTTTTTTTTGTTTGTAAATCTTCTTCCTCCTTTTGTGGACTTGCTCTTGCTGAAGGTTTTGAGCACTATGGGAAGCAATATTTTCAATACGTGTTCATTTCTCATTAGTTAAGCTGCCCTTTCATGGTGTTTGTCTTTGTATTTCGTCAAGCTTATTAATATGAATTATTTAAAAGAAATTTAAACTATGGCATACTAATTTGAATAAATAAATAATGTAACTTTTGTATTTTCATCCAATCCAATGCTCTCCCTTCCTATAGTTTGTGAATTGCAATAAACATCTGGATTTGTAAAGGTTGTTTTGACACCCTCTGTTTTAAAGCAAATATATATTGACAAGTGATCCTAACCACTAAATTACATATATGCTCACACCTTTTTATTTGTTAAGCTATTTCATTTCTTTAATCATTATTTTATCTACCTAACAAGTTTACCCCATTTCAACTCTCTCATTTTACTTGTTTATCTATTTATTAATTAAGTAGTCACCAATTCACTATTTATCTGATTCTTGAGCTCCATTTTCTTTGAGCTTCACATTGACTTGGCCTTATTTTCAAGGCCAGCTTGTTGTCTTTGTTAGTCTCCTGAGTAAAACTTGATTTTACTAAAATAATTTTAATTTTCTTTTTTAAATTTCGAGTTAATCAAATCAAGTTATTCAATTTTTTGAGTTTGAGTCAAGTTAATTTTTACAACTTGAAAAAATCAAATAACTTGAATAATAGAATTGTGTAAATACTTTTTTGGTGCTTGTCAATTTCAAAAATGAACAAATTGATTCCTCTCTACAAAAAATTACAAAAAAATTCAAATAATTTATAAAAAATTTCATAAAATTATAAAAGTTCTAAACAATATATAAAAATTTAAATTTTAAAAAAAAAATCCAAAACAATAAATTTGAGGAGCTTAACAAGTAAATTATCAAATCAAATTTATCATATTAAAGTATTTTTTTTTTCTTATTTTGCTTTGACAGAGATTTTAAATTATGCGTTCTAACTTGAAATTAGTTATATTGTACCAATATTTTAAATTGATATATTTAATTTAACTTGAACAATTTCACCCAACTCGACTCGATTCAAAAAAAAATTTAAATCTAATTAGGAAGGTAAAATAATACTTGTCTACTCAACTAACTTGAAAACGTTTTACTTGATTCGATTGAACGTTCATCTCTACTAATTATCCTCCGACGGAGGGTGCTCATTTAGGGCTTGTGTAGAAGTAAGGTTTCAGGGCTTAGTCTTTGGGCTTCAACAATAATATCTTTGGGCTTTGTGCCCTTGCTTGTTGTACTGACTTTTTTTTTTAATGAAATTTCTTATCTGAACAAGAGCAAAAGAAAGAAAGAAAAGCACTAATCTGTCTCCTTATACTCCACCAAGGCTTACTTCTCAAAAAGACATATTCAAATCAGAATTCAACTCAATTATCTGAATAGATAAACCTAAACCTACACAATGCATACTTACCTCTTTTAATTTTGGTATTATTTGATAGCTTAAAAATTAAGTAATGAAAAATTTAAGTGTTAAAAAAATTAAATGTTAAATTTGAATTATGAAATCTATTTAGTATGTTATTTAAATATAGAATATAATTAGATTATTTGATAATTTTAAATTATTATATTCTTACATTTTAAACATTGAATGTCATTTTAAACAAAGTTGTATTCTTGTACAAAAAGCTAACTATAACAATTTATAAAACAGGGCGTGACAACTCTAGCATTTGAAGCAAAATTGCACAAAATAAAAATGATGCGAGGGAAGGGTTTTGAACTTGAGTTTCAAAGATAAACTCACTAACTCTTAACCATTAGGTCAATAACTCATTTATTAACAAACCCACCAAGATAACCTTAAAAAATCAGGGCGTAATTACTCTCGGTTCACAAACCCGATTCTACTAATCCGATTTTTCGTATGTGACAACTTTCCCCTCCTAAAAAGAAATTTCGTCCCCGAAATTTTTCTACTGACACGCCAATCACTAAGCCACAAAATCCGTTATCTCTATTTTCAAACCGATCACTACGCTTCCGCTGTGCAACTCTAATTTCAATGCAGTTCCAAACAATATTTCTCCTTACACCTCCAACAGGCTTCTCTTGAAGATCCAATTCACTACCACGGACTGCCCCAAAGGACTAACTACAGTAACTTCACTAATAGTTTTCTCTACCCCAAAGTCCCAATTTAACAAAAACACCAGTAACAACAAACAATTGGGTAAAACCAATCTCAGTCAACCCAAGGTACAAATTAGAATGGGTCGCAAAAGTACCTGCAACGACGTCGGATGCATCTCGGACCTCTTGACACCTAGCTATATAAACCAGTGTCGGCTGTTCAGCCTCAGTTCTGACCGTACCCCTTGAGGGTAGCTGTCCAATTTTCTGATTGAGTTTGAGCTGGAGCTCGCATCAAACCAGGAGGACGACGTGGATAATCCTTAACACGGTGCTCAGCAGACCCACATCTCAAACATGCACCTGACTTCTTCTAACATTCGCCCAGATGGTGCTTATTACAATACCTACAAACCAGAATTCTCGCTGATCTGATAGAACTTCCAGTACCCGCTGCTGCAATATTCTGCTGAGGCTTGCCTTTTCTAACCCGCTTCAAATATTGCGGATTTGAGCCAGTAGGACCAGAACCCCTTTTATTTTGCACTTTATTCTTTTTTCTTTTTCTCGCACTCGAAGCACTTACTCCCTTCCATTATCTTGGTCTTCTCAACCATAGTCTCAAAAACTTTTTCCAAAACTCCTAACATTGCTTGGGACACTGCATCATAAGTGTGTATCAAAGGAAGATGTAATGGTTACCATGAGATACAATAGGATATCCTCAAATTGCATCAAGTGTGGGCTTGAGCAACACGAATCAAACACAGAACAAAAAACGATTTAATTACTTTCAGTAGGAAAGTAATTATCTCAAATAGAAACAAGTAAGAAATGTAATTCCCAAAAAATAGAATTTATTCTTAGAAAATAAATTCCCACTACTTTTTGGCAAAAGAACAATATATTAAACTTGTGTATCGAAACTTGTATGAATAGCTCTACAAGTGTCATCAATTTATAGGGGGAGATATGATAATCCTGGTTGAATAAGTATAACACAAATAATATTTATTTGATAGAAACACAATTCTACTTTAAGTAGAATAGGGGTCGGTGGCACACCCTAGATAAATTCACTAGGGTTGTTGCCTCTCTCATGTAATGTAAAGGGTTTGAGACTTTTCATGTATTAGATCCAATTATATGTGCTTCGTGGACTTTTGACTTAGTATATAATATATTAACAGTTTATACATGCACCAATGATTAAACATTATAATATTAGGTAATACTATCTCTTTTATTATAATTTGTAATATAATAGCATTAATATATAATAGTAGTACATTATATATTATTGTTTGTTATTATACTGATTTAAATATGCTCTAAGTCCCTATATTTTTTGTACATTTGAAAGTTAACCCTCCTACTATATTATATAATGTTATATCATATCATATAGTATATAATATATTAGTAGTTCATATATATGCATTTATGATTATACATTATATATTACATATTACATATTATTATATATTATTGTTTATTATTATACTAGTTGAAATATGCTCTAAGCCATTATACTTTTCATACATTTGAAAGTTAGCCCTACTACTATTTTATATAATATTATATCATGACATATATTAATAGTTTATATATATGCATCGATAATTAAACATTATAATATCATGTAATATTATATCTTTTATTATAATCTATATTATAATAGTTATATATGTATTAATGTTTTTAGTAATAGTTATAATTTATATTTTTAATAGTATATATTTCATTATTATTTTATGTATTAGTTATACTAATTTAGTATATCAGTTTAAGGTTAGGTTAGGTAATCGGTTTCAGTTTCGGTAATAGTTATATAATATATTATTATATTATCATTAAAGTTTAATTTTATATATTTTAATTATTATTAATTCTATATATTTATTATACATATACAATTATAGTATTAAAAATATTTTATATTAAATTAATGTTTTTTAAAATTTATTTCACTTTATAATTTAACATAAAAATTATTATTAATTATTTTTCCTATCAATAAAATTTTAATATAAATATGCTACGTTTTAGAAAAAACAAAGAATTATTATTTATTTATATTTTAAGTAATATATAAAATTATATTAATTATTAATATCTATTATGGTCGTTTAGTTATAAAGTTGAGCTTTTTTAGACTTTAAATCAAATTTATTTTGGACTCGAGCCAAATTGATCTTAAACTCGGACTTTTTTGGATTTAAATTTTCTTTGAGTTCAGATATATAATAGACTATAACTTTTTTAGATTCCAATCATTCCATATTCGGATGAACACGAAACCAACGTTCAGACTTGGGCTTCTTCTGGCAGCTGTAATATATATATAACTTATCGTTTGAAAAGGTGATATCACCCACACCAATGTTTTGAGGTTCAACAAATTAGTTCCATTTCAAGTTTTCAACAAATGTAGTTGAGGAGGAGACCCTTTATTTAAATAAGTACATTGAATAAAGCATTAATAGTATGTGACCTGCTTTAAATGCTTCTGTCCGTCTGTGAACTATACCCTTGCTTTTTTATTTTTTGCTTTGCTTTAATTTGGTGCCTTTTGCAAGTGACTTTTAAATAATTTCCTTCTTTCTTTCTTTCTTTTTTTTTGTTAGGAAGAAATTGAAATGTTGTATGTTTTTCCTAGACTCGTTCTAATAAATATGGTGGTATCGGATGATAACGTGCTCTACCTGAATTAGAGAACAGGTGATGATGGAACTTCAACTCCTATCTCTGGATTTATACCGATCAATTGAAATTAAATGTAATACCTCATACTCAGCCTAAAAGTTAAGACCAAGTCTGAAGGTTACATCAAATTATTTTAGAACAACCCAACCTTTAATTACTTGAAATTCAACCGTCGAAAAGTATGTGATTAGTTTATAAAAGGAACAATAAAATAACTAAAGGAATAACCGAGCTTGTAACACCCCCAACCCTATCCGTAGCCGGAACAGGGTTACGAGGCATTACCAAGGAGTACAGAACACTTACAGATAATTTGAAATCATTATCTTTCAAATACCGAGACTAATTATAAACGTTCCTTTAACGGACCTTCGAGGTCCAAATCATGCATTAAAATCAAGTCAAGACTAAACCGGATCCTCAGGAAAATTTTTCGCGACTTTTAAAATTTTTCTCGCATATAAGGGTCGCACGCCCGTGTGACTGAGGACACACAGCCGGACCATACGCCCATGGGGTAGACCGCTTGTCACACACGGCCTAGACACACGTCCGTGTCTACCCGTGTGGACGAAAATTATGCTATTTTCCAAGCCATATTTCTCACTCACTTGATCCTTTATCTTTACCAACATTTTAATACAGTCAAGAACTAATTTAAAATATTCAACCAAGCCTCATACTTATTACCATTTGTTAGTGGTACACTTCATATAAATAACAAGAAACGTATATAGGCTCAATTCTTATTAAATTCCTCTTATACCTATACTTTTTCACATTATGTATTCATATCACATATAATAATCATACCTCTGTATTTCATATACATTTTCATAACAATTTGTCTTGGTTTTTAACTACTTCATATTTGAGTTCTACTCATCAAATCATTTGAACATCATCTTTACACAAATAGTACACTTGAGGTGTACAGTTCTATAATTACAAATGAACTCATTCATCAACCAAGATTTATGTTCATGTCTCATCAACTCGTATTTCCTTATATCACATAATTCCATGTAACACTTACCAAACTTTGTCAAATTAGTGAACGTCTTACAGAATTGGTTTGCACCGGTATGCACTGAATTTCACTGATAATCACTGATGTCATAGCATAGCTATGGTCTTTTCACTAGAATGCTATAGCTCAGCTATGGTCTTATACTTCACTATCATTATGCCATGGTAAAACCATGGACTTATCCGTCAATTCATCACTTTTCACTAGAATGCCATAGCCCAACTATGGACTTATACGGATATCATTTATCACTTGTAGCTGAAACTACCACTTATCATTTGTAGCCGAAGCTACCACTATTCACTTGTAGCCAGAGCTACCACTTTTCACTGATCAGGTAGCCGGAGCTACCACTTTTCACTTGATCAGGTAGCCAAAGCTACCACTTATCACTTATCACATAGGAGCTCACTCTCGAGCTATTCACATTCACGGGTCTGCTCACACAAGCTGTCGGTCATACGTAACTACTCGGTCGCTGCTTGCTCACACAAGCCGTCGTGTATCCGCAACACATACCGGATTACCCAGCCACTGGTAGAACTTATAAGACCAGCACCCGTTTCACATAGTCACAAATCTCGGGTCTGCTCACACAAGCTGTCGGTCATGACGAGCTACATGGTGCTGCTCACACAAGCTGTCGAGTATCCGTAACACATGCCGGATAACTCAGCCACCGGTAGATTGTACGGACCAGCACCCGGATCACTTATTTCACTTAGTACAATGCCATGGACTTATTTCACTTAGCACAATGCCATGGACTTATTTCACTTAGCACAATGCCATGGTTTAACCATGGTATTTTACCGTCAATTCATATTTCACTATGCAACGATCGTGATCGATCCTGCATTTTTACTCAATTCGAACATTTACTGAAATTTCCACAATTTAATCAAATATATGATATTGGTGCTTAATTAACACAAATCAACAACATTTATCAACATACGAACTTACAAATTCAATTTTTATATCATAACGATAATCACAATTTCATAGTAAATATTCGAAATAAAACATTATATCATTTCTAATTTAACATTTATCGATTATAATCGGGCATGTAATCAATTTATACACAATTCATTCATATATTTTTCCTCCTCCTCCTCTCCATCCACATCCTTAGTATAAATAACACACTTGTAAGTAACATTATCTATAATTTTCACTATTTACTTATATGGATATTCAAGCTGTCCATCCATGTCACAGTCGCTAAATTATTTTTATCTTGAGCTACAGAACTCCAAATTAAAATCTGATAATTTTCCCTGAAACTAGATTCGCACATATTCTTACCATAAAATTTTAAAAATTTTTGGTTTAGCCAATAAGTACAGTTTATTCTTTAAAGTCACCCTGTTCTGCTGTCTGACAGTTCCGACCCTTCTTCACTAAAAATTAATTATATCATTGTACGGGATTCGGATGATGTTCCCATTTGTTTCTATTGAAAATAGACTCATTCAGGATTTTAAACATATAAATTTAAGCCCCTAATTATTTTCCTCCAATTTTTTATGATCTTCCAAAGTCAGAACAGGGGAACCCGAAATCATTCTGACCTTATCTCACAAAATTTATTATATCTCATGATTCACAATTCCATTGCTTACACCGTTTCTTCTATAAGAAACTAGACTCAATAAGCTTTAATTTCATATTCTATTTATCCTATGATTTGATTTCTACAATTTTTGGTGATTTTTCAAAGTTAGACTACTGCTACTGTCCAAAACTATTTTAGTGCAAAATGTTGATTTTCATTTTGCCCCAAATTTCACAGTCCATACATTTCAGTCCTTGCTCAATTAATACCTAAATTGAGCTAATTTTTCTCAATTAATACTTTATTCTATCATTTTAAACTACTTCATAACCCTTGGAAATCAAAACTTTAGCACTAGACCTTAATTCCAAACTCTTTCACTATTAGGTCCTAAAGTCAATTTCCATCAATTTTACTTGATAAAATCATAATATATCAAAATTAAAGCTTCAATTCTATGTTTATTCATCATATGCTTCCAGAACTCATCCATAGCAACTTTAAAAATTAGTCATGAAATCAAAAACTAATGACATAGTAAGTTAGACCCAATTGTAAAAGTCCAAAAACTTAGAAATTTCAAGGAGAAAGCAAGAATTAAACTTACATGAAGCTAGAGTATGAAAACCAGCTTGAACCCTCTTCCACGGCTATTTTTCAGCTGATGAATATGAAGAAAAATGATGAGAATTCTAGATATTTCAATTTGGTTCCATTTTTATTTAACTAATTTTGGTAATTTTCCAATTTTGCCCTTATTTCACCCATTTCCTGATTTTTCTCAGCTATTGCCGCCCAAAATATCTTCTTTGGGCTTATTTGCACTTTAGGTCCTTCCTAATTTGACAATTGAGCTATTTAATCCTTCTAACAACTTTTACACCTTTTTCAATTTAGTCTTTTTTATTTAATTAGCCACCCGAACGTCAAAATTTTCTAACGAAATTTTAATATTACCTTATTGACACTCTGTAAATATTCATAAAAATATTTTTGGCTCGGTTTATAACACCTAGATCTCGATACCTCTTTTTCTCAATTTCTTGACCAAATAAATCTTTATAAAACACAATTTACTATTTCAAAAATCTTTTAAAAGCTACATTTGGCTCGTAAATATTAAATAATATAATCTATGAATTTATTTATCAGATTTGGTGGACTCGAACCACTATTTCTGACATCGCTGAAATTTGGGCTATTACAGAGCTCCTGCCACACCGTCCCACCTAAGTCTGTGGTTTACCTGTAATGCAAACAAACGGGCTAAATGAGTTTGCAACTCAGTGTGCAGCTTACATTTTCAATTAAATAGTAATACAACATATGTGATTTCAGTTCATCTTTAGTCAGTAAATACTGAATCAGATACAAAAACAGATGATATCATATGCAATTGTAGAATAGTTCAGATGCATATTCCTACCCCTAATCGCTACACACCATCTCCGTCCATCCCTACACACTATATAGGGTATCAAGTACCCATCCATCCTACACACCGCATAGTGACTATGTGTCACATTTTAGAAATACTGCAGTCAAGCTGCCGGATCAGAATGCAATAACTCGCTAAAATCATATATAAGTTTGTGGCTTAGCTACTAAGTTCGGCAGATTATTAAACTGCCCACACTTCCTCCTTTTCACAATCCCAACCCAATGCAGATGTAGATTTAACAAATATCAAATATGTTTATACGCGTATACAGAAATACCAATTCAGATCATGTTCACATAAAGCTATCACAGTTACTTTCCAGATCTCATGTCAACTATGCATATATAAATAACACATTATTCAATAACAGATCGTCAGATAACGGTCTCATTGTCTAGTTCGGATCATACGAACCTTATGATAGGCATACGTTCAATACAAACGACGATTACGACCCGAAGGAAAATTTTTGATTACCTGACTTGCCAACGCTGCCCCCTGCGAGCTCTGTCCCTCCACTATCGATTCTCGCGCTTGCTTAACGGATAACATATGGCACAACCTTGCAGTTTGTTGATCAGATCGTAAGAACCGAACCCTTGTCCTCGTCGGGAACTTGATCTTCATGCAAAACGTTGTGACCACCATTTTTGCCATCCTCATTGTTGGTCGTCTGAAGATAACATTGTACACCATTGGGTGGTCTACCACGAAGAACTGTACATACTATGTGGCTGCATGCTTGCCATCCCCCAAGGTGACTAGTAGAGTGATCGAGCCCTTCACCTCAGCAGGATGGTTCGCGAAACCATACAACGGACTAGCCTTCAACAACGCCTGTTCTTTCAGCCCCATATTTTGGTATACATCCCAAGATAACACTTCAACTGCACTTCCACTGTATACCAATATTCTATTAACCTCAAAATTTGCAATTGTCGATAAGACAACCATTGGATCATTACCTTCGTCGTCGCTGACCAATTCCTCATCATTATTACCGAACTTAACACTCCACCTTTCCTGTTGACGCTACCTCTTGGGAGCACTGACTGACATCATGCTTCTCATGTGTGTCTTGCTCTTTGCGCTCGAACCTACCCACTATTCATCCGTACCCACAATCACATGAATGGTACCTTTAACTTTCTGTTTACCTTTAGGATCACCGTGCAAGCCCTGATCTTGCTGAGAACCACTCTGATTCACAAACTCTGCGAGCTCACCATTTCGCACTGCCTCATCTATAGCATCCTTCAGAGTGAAACAGTCTCAGTCTTGTGTCCCATGTCATCGTGGAAGGCATATTTATCTTTTGAATTCAACCTTTTGGCAGTGCTCCTCATCGGGGATGGTTTGGGTAAGATGCAGTTAATTTACCCAAATAATATAGTAAAATTTATTTTCTAAAATAGGCCGTCAGCAGGATTATTTACCAATCTAGTATATTTTTTTGGGTGGAGCCTTTCTCATAGGCGCCACCACCTTTTTTTATAATATTTTTTTAAGAAAATATTATTTTATTAGTGGTGCCTTTCTCATAGGCGGTACCACTTGTATTATTTTTTTCGGGTACAATACATGACCCGCGTATATGTACGAATATGGTATGGGATAGGTGGTGCCTATTTGGTAGGCGCCACTGGTGACTCCTATCTGATAGGCGCCACTGGTGACTCCTACCTGATAGTTTACCTACAATAAAAAAAATTGTGTTAGTTTACAATAATAATATAATTAAAATAAATATAAACTATCTAAACATAAAAAATATACGAATTAAAAAAAAATAGAAATAGCAACATACCTGATTAGTTTCTTTCAAAAAACCTATAAAATTATATAACAACAAATTTAATCAACATTTTAATAAATCAATAAAATTTGTCAAATAAATAAAAATCAAATAAAATTACATTTAAAAAAAATCACAAAACACTAAACTAAACACTAACAATTTATATAACCTAATCATAAATTACTAACAAAATAACTATAAAATTATTTTTTTTAAAAATATATTACTAAAAAATCACAAAACCCTAAACTAAACACTAACAATTTATAACCTAATCCCATAAATTACTAACAAAATAACTATAAAATTATTTTTTTTTAAATTACATTACTAAAAAATCACAAAACCCTAAACTAAACACTAACAATTTATAACCTAATCCCATAAATTACTAACAAAATAAATAACTATAACATTTTTTTTAAAAGAAAGTACATTACTAAAAAATAACAAAACACAAAACACTAACAATTTATAAACTAATCATAAACTACTAACAGATAGGAGTCACCAGTGGCGCCTACCAGATAGGCACCACCTATCCCATACCATATTCGTACATATACGCGGGTCATGTATTGTACCAGAATACATACTAGATATGAGAAAGGCACCACTAATAAAATAATATTTTAAAAAAAACAAAAAAAATTACTATAAAAAAAGGTGGCGGTGCCTATGAGTAAGGCTCCACCCAAAAAAACATACTCGATTGGTAAATAATCCTGTTGACAGCCTATTTCAATATTTAATTTTTTTTATTATTTGGGTAAATTAACCGTAAGATGCCAAGGCTTTTGACTTGGTTGAGAATGTAGGTACGGGTGGCATTCAATGGGGTATAAGCTTCAAACCTGCCGTGGGGAATATACCTCCTAGTGTGCTCTGACTAAGATCCTTGTGGGGCCTTAGGAGAATTACCTTGAGCTTGACTTCTTTGCGGCCTATCATTTTTTACTCGCAACGATTGGCCAGGAGGGCCTTGTCTACTGCGAGGTCCTTCCCTATTCCTAGACTGCCTATCCTTCATTTAAAAGGTGCCACGGGATGCCCTCTTGATTTTTTCCGCCTTTGTGAACTTGTTGGCTCGCTCGTACAGGTTAGCCAAACTTTGCGGTTTGTTATCTGTAAAGGAGTATTGTACATGATCATTTTGTACTCCTACTATAAAGGCATCAATGGCCCACTGGTCCTCCAAATTATTCATATTGAGGGTCGCTGTATGGAATCTCTTCACATAATCTTAAAGGGACTTACCCTCTCTTCGCTTTACCGACATCAGCCCCATAGGTGTACTTATGATTACTCTGTGGGCTATAAATCTTCCTAAAAACATCTGTCCTAACTACGAGAAACTTCGAATTGAACCATGAGAAAGGGATAAATACCAATCCTTGGTATTTCCCTTAAGCAACGTGGAAAAAGCCTTGCACTTTGCTGCATCTAACGTCCCTAGAACATTCATGTAGTCGTTGTATTGCATCAAATAGACTTGCGGGTCGCTCTTTCCCTTGAACATATCCTTTGGGACCTTAAAGTCACGCGACAAGTTCACTGTTGCAATCTCGGGGGCCAATGGATTGTTAGAACAGAACAACCAATCTATGTCCTAAGATTCAAGGTGCAATGCCCTTACATCCCTCCGCAACTCATCCATCTTATTCTGCCACTTTTTCACTTGCATGCCTGGGACCTCGTTCTACGTATTCACGTTGTCATGAAAGCCAGAGTTGTCAGAATGCATTTTCCTTCTCAACTCCTCGTTCTACTTCAGTAGCTCCTACTGAAAAGCTTGTTGTTACTTGAACCGCGCCTCCTGAGCGACCATCTGCTCCCTCATGCACCTCATTTTCTCTTGAAGAGCAAAGAACTGCTGCGGGGGTGCCTCTTAGCTAGGAGGAAGCGGCAACATTTGACCAGCGGAAACATTCAGGTCTAAAGGACTAGAAAATCCTTGATAAAATGCATTGCTAAAGTTCTCTGATTTATCGGTAAGCCATCTGACAAACAAATCTGCTTCATTATGCTGACCGTCAGAACTTGATGCTCCAGCCTGTCCTGATGAAAGGTTGAAGGGGAAATTCTCATTTAGGTGAGCCACTCTATTCTGAAACTGAAGAAAAGAAAATCAAACTGAAGAAATCTGATGATTGGAAGTTTGTCCATGCTCACCGCACCAATTGTTGAGTAATTTTGTCTCGTATCTCATTAATGGGAACATTCAGGTATTTATACATACTATTACTATTCACGACATGACCCCACTATTCCTAGGACTGATGTTTTGAGCGGAACTTAGGCATGCTGGACACGCGTTTCACTCTGGGTTGCCTGCCAGACTATGCGGTCTCCCTTTTGCGAGCTCCTTGTGTATATGTGAACTGAGACCGTGACTTTCCCTTGGTTCGTGCGAGTTCTCCTTGCGAGTTGGGTCAACGAGCTCCCCTCATTGTCTTTTCACGGTTCGCCTCATACTCAATCGTCTAGTAGGGCCTATTCGGGTCACGGGTAGCGACCCGGATCCTATATGGGATTCAGACTGGTGATCATTAATTTATAATAGGGAGAAATCCAAAAATAGATTAAAAATTAGATATGCTAAACCACAAAGTTGGTTATGTAGATGCAAAAGTTTTCTTGCACTGTCGAAATTATTTTTTGAAATTGACTTTTATTTTGAAAACGAAAATGGGAGTCGCCACCAATCATTTTTGTGAGGTGTGATCGGGTCACCTCATAATTTACTTGTTTTAATAAAGGGTTTTGTTAGAATTAAGTGACCCGAATCCTTATTTAAATAAAATACAATGGTAAAATAAAATAAAAGAAGAATCCCTATAGAACTACACTTCTTTTATTTTATTTTAAATAAGGTTTTTTAAACCTTATTAAACTCCATCTATTAGATATTGATTAGAATAAGGAGTTTCAATCTTACTACACTTCTATTAGAATATGGCTTTACAAGCCTATAAATAGACATAGTCTATTCCTCTTGTAAATTGATTCGAATTTGACATAGTGAATTTTTTTCTTCTCTCTCGCCGTGGTTTTTTCCCGAAAAGGGTTTCACGTAAAAAACTGTGTGTGTTTTTATTTTTATTTCTCTTTTTTGCGATATATTTGTCATTACCGACGTTATTTTTTTCACAAATTGGTATCAGAGCTTCCAGGTTTTTTCATCTCGATCACGGTAATGGCGTCTTTAAAGTATAAAATTCCGTTGTTGGATCGCAACACCAGATTTGCGTTGTGGTAAATAAAGATGCAGGCAGTTCTTGCACAGATGAATTTAGAGGAAGCCCTGCTATGGGTAGATAAGATTCCTTCGACATTGACGGAGGAAGAGAAAAAGCGCAAGGATCGAAAGGCGTTAACACAGTTACATCTGCATTTGTCTAACAAAATTTTGCAAAATGTGATGAATGGGAAGATCGCCGCGGTATTATGGAAGGCTAGAACAAATATGTATGTCGAAAACTCTAACCAGCAAGTTGCATATGAAGCAACGTCTTTATGCTCATCGTTTGGAGGAAGGTGCGTCTGTGCATGAACACTTAACAGTGTTTAAAGAAATTCTCTCAAACTTGGAGGCCATGGAGGTTCAGTATGATAAGGAAGATCTAGGGTTGATTCTACTTTGTTCGTTGCCCCCGTCTTATTTAACCTTCAGAGACACAATTTTATATAGCTGCGAGTCTCTCACAGTTGATGAGGTTTATGATTCTTTGACCTTGTATGATAAGATGAAGCATCTTGTGGTTAAACCCGACTCTCAAGGAAAGGGTCTCATTATTCGTGGGAGACAAGATCGAAATGCTGATGATGATCGTGGAAGGACACAAGAACGGAATCCTTGCGGTAAATCTAAGGGTAGATCGAAGTCTTCAAACAGAAGTAAAACTTGTAACTTCTACAAGAAGAAAGGGCACATTAAAACTGAGTGCTATAAGTTACAGAACAAGATTAAAAGGGAAGCTGCGAATCAAAAGGGAAACAACCAGAAAATTCTGGTGAAGCTGATGTTGTAGAAGACTACAGTGATGGTGAACTTTTAGTCGCTTCTGTCAACAATTCTAAAGTGAACGAGGAGTGGATACTTGATTCGGGTTGCACCTTCCACATGTGTCCCAATCGGGATTGGTTTACAAATTACGAAACAGTGTCTGAAGGTGTTGTTTTGATAGGAAATAATGCTTCGTGTAAAATCGTAGGTGTTGGAACAATTAAAGTTAAGATGTTTGATGGAGTTGTCAGAAAACTTAGTGACGTACGGCATGTTCCAGAATTGAAGAGAAACTTAATTTCGTTGAGTACTCTTGATTCAAGAGGGTACAAATACACAGCTGAAAGTGGGATTTTGAAGATTTCTAAAGGTTCCCTCGTTGTGATGAAAGGGCAAAGAAAGATTACCAAGTTATATGTTTTGCAGGGTTCTACTGTTATTGGTGATACTGTGTTGCCGCTCTTCTCTTCTTTGTCAGATGATGATATTACTAAACTTTGGAATATGCGCCTAGGGCATATGAGTGAGAATGGCATGGCGAATTGAGCAAAAGAGGACTTCTTGATGGGCAAGGAATTTGTAAACCGAAGTTACGTGAGCTAACTGCGTTTTTGGGAAGCAAAAGAGAGTTCGATTCACCAGAGGAATCCATAACACGAAGAGAACGTTGGAGTATATTCATTCTGATCTGTGAGGGCCATCAAGAGTGCCTTCAAGAGGTGGAGCTAATTATATGCTAACTTTTATTGATGATTTTTCCAGAAAAGTTCGGGCATTCTTCCTGAAGCAGAAAAGTGATGTGTTTTTCGTATTTAAGTCTTGGAAAACTATGATTGAAAAATAGATGGAAAAACAAATGAAATACCTCCGCACAGATAATGGCTTAGAGTTTTATTCTAATGAGTTTAATAAACTGTGCAAGTCAGAAGGGATCGTGAGACACTTGAAAGTTCGTCATATTCCACAACAAAACGGCGTTGCAGAACGAATGAACAGAACGATCATGGAGAAAGTTCGATGTATGTTGTCAAATGCCAACTTACCAAAGTCGTTTTAATTTTGGCGATTCTCATCGCATGTTTTTGATCAACCGATCTCCATCCATTGCCATTGAGAAAAAGTCTCCACAAGAGGTATGGTCTGGTGATCCTGCTAATTATTCTGATTTAAAGATCTTTGGGTGTCCTGTGTATGCTCATATTGATAATGGAAAATTGGAACCGAGATCCATTAAATGTGTTTTTCTTGGTAATAAAGCTGGTGTAAAAGGGTATAAGTTATGGTGTCCTAAAAATAGAAAAGTTGTGATTAGCAGAGATGTTATTTTTGATGAAACTGCTATGCTACCTAACTTATCTCTTAAAGACTCTTCTAATAAAGAAAATCAAAAGCAGGTAGAGCATCAGATTAATACAGAGTCGACTCCTCAAGCCAGTACAAAAATTGAGAATAGAGTTGCTTCTTCACCACAATACTCAATTGCTAAAAACAGAACTAGAAGAGAAATTAAACCTCCAAAGAAGTATGCCGAGGCTGATCTAGTTGCTTATGCTTTAAATGTGGCCGAAGATATAGATGCAAACCAAGAGCCGTCTAATTATTCTCGAGGCGGTTTAGAATGTGAAGACTCGAGAAAAGTGGATGTTTGCTATGCAAGAGGAGATGGAATCACTCCATAAAAAGCAGAACACATGGGATCTTGTGAAACTTCCTAAAGGTAAAAAGGTTGTTCATTTGTAAATGGGTGTTTAAAAAGAAAGAAGGGACTCCAGGAGTTGAAGAACCCAGATATAAAGTAAGGCTTGTTGCAAAAGGTTACAGTCAAATTCCAGGAGTGGACTTCACAGATGTGTTCTCCCCAGTTGTGAAGCATAGTTCGATTCGAGCTTTGCTTGGTATTGTGGCCATGCATGATTTGGAGCTTGAGCAGTTAGATGTAAAAACTGTATTTTTGCATGGAGAACTTGAGGAAGATATTTACATGTAGCAACCAGAGGGTTTTACAGTCTCAGAAAAAGAGAACTATGTTTGCTTGCTAAAAAAGTCCATTTGCGGTTTGAAACAGTCACCAAGAAAGTGGTACAAGAGGTTTGATTCTTTTATGACTTCTCATGATTTTAAAAGAAGTAGTTTTGACAGCTGTGTTTACTTTAAGAAAAACAGTGTTGGTTCTTTTGTGTATCTACTTCTTTATGTTGATGACATGTTGATAGCAGCAAAAGATAAAGGAGAGATAAGAAAGGTCAAAGCCCAACTAAGTGAAGAATTTGAGATGAAAGATTTGGGACCAGCAAAGAAGATACTTGGTATGGAGATTCTTAGAGATAGAAAAGCAAGTAAATTGCACCTAAGTCAGAAGGGGTATATTGAGAAAGTTCTTTGCAGGTTCAATATGCAGAGTGCTAAGCTTTGTTAGTACTCCTTTAGCACCCATTTCATACTTTCATTGGCTTTGTCTCCACAATCGAGATGATGAGATTGAGTACATGTCACATGTTCTATACCCTAGTGCAAAGTGGGATCTCTCATGTATGCTATGGTTTGTTCACGCCCAGATTTATCATATGCACGATCGGTCTAGTTAGCGAGATACATGGCGAATCCGGTAAAGAACATTGGAAAGCGATTCATGGATTTTAAGATACTTACGAGGTACTACACGATGTTTGCTTACAGTTTGGAAGAACTAGAGATGGAGTCATTGGGTATGTTGATGCTAATTTTGCTTTGGAGACCTTGATAGAAGAAGATCTCTCACTTGGTTATGTCTTTACAATCGGAGGTTGTGCAATCAGTGGAAAGCTACTTTGCAAACTACTGATCGCTTTGTCTACCATCGGGTTGAGTACATGGCGACATCGAGGCTTGTAAAGAAGCTATTTGGTTGAAGGAACTCTTTAGTGAGCTTAATGAAGACCTTCAAATCAAAGACAGATTTTGTGATGATCCAGAGTGCCATCTTCCTTACAAAAGATCAAATGTTTCATGAGAGAACAAAACACATTGATGTTCGGTATCATTTTGTTCGTGATATTATTGCTCGTGGTGATATTATTGTGAGCAAAATTAGTACTCATGAAAATCCTGCAGATATGATGACTAAGTCACTTTCTATAACCAAGTTTGAGCATTGCTTAGACTTGGTTGGTGTTCAATGTTGAAGTTAAACCCTTAAGGGGTTTTATGGAAGAGGTGGAGAACTTGTTCGTTGAGAGTTCGCGATGAAGAACTTGTTTATTTAGAATTCGTGTCAAGGTGGAGATTGTTAGAATTAAGTGACCCGAATCCTTATTTAAATAAAATACAATGGTAAAATAAAATAAAAGAAGAATCCCTATAGAACTACACTTCTTTTATTTTATTTTAAATAAGGTTTTTTAAACCTTATTAAACTCCATCTATTGGATATTGATTAGAATAAGGAGTTTCAATCTTACTACACTCCTATTAGAATATGGCTTTACAAGCCTATAAATAGACATAGTCTATTCCTCTTGTAAATTGATTCGAATTTGACATAGTGAATTTTCTTCTCCTCTGCCCGTGGTTTTTTCCCGAAAGGGTTTCCACGTAAAATCTGTGTGTTCTTTATTTTTATTTCTCTTTTCTTTGCGATATATTTGTCATTACCGACGTTATTTTTTTCACAGGTTTGATTTACTAAAACAATGATTTTTGGTCTACGAAATTTAGAAAAAAAAAATGGGTTCGGGAGTCGGTTACATACGAGGAAGAATTAGCACCCTCGTAACGCCCAAAATTGGTACCTAATCGATTAATTAATGTCTTAATGTCGAAAGTTGAAAACTCGAAAAGAATTTAAATTACGATCCCTCTTTGTATTATATTATTAAAATCAAAAAATATATTGAAGACCTTCTTATCTCGAGGCAACAAAACGTCACGTCCCGTAAGTTAGGACATGACACTTCGAATCTTTGAGAATAATTTTGCCTTTGTTTTTTTATTTGAAATTTCAAGTGTTTCAATTTTAAAAGGATATTCGGTTATTTAGATCCAACGAGAAAAATCGAAACCCCGTAAGTTAGAGCACGACTTTCTCGAGTTTCCAAACACATAATATTGCCTTACTTTGAAAACTTTCCTTTTTTTAATAACATCGAACATAGTATTTAAACGATATGTATTTAGTTTATTCGAACTTAATGTACAAATGGATGATTTTAAAACCTAACTATAAATAAATAAGAAATACCATAATAATATAAATTTGGTTAGTATTAGTAATCACATCATAATAAAAATAAATGAGTAAATTTAAAATAAGTAAAAAAATAGAAGTGAAAGATACTAAGTAATGATGATAAATGTAAATAACATGTAAAATATAAATAGATAATGAATGAAATATGTACAAATAATGAATAAGAAATGTGTAAATATGAATAATATAAACTTTAAAATAAAAATAAAGCGATGATAAATGCATAAATAATAAGTAAATAATAGCGAAATAAAAAGCATGAGAAGTCAAAGTCGCAATAATAAAAATATAAATGACTAATTAAATAACAACACAAAAAAAAACTAATGAAAATTTGAAAATAAATAAATAAAGAATTAAATTGAAATTTGAATAAAAAAAATTATAAATCGCAAAATGATTGAGGAAAATAATTTATAAAATATTGAAGATAAAGGACTAAATTAAAATATAAATGGAATTAAGGGTGCAATTTGTAAATAAAATACATGAATGGACAATAATAATAATAATAATAATAATAATAAAAAACAAAAAAACAAAAAATAAATAAGTAGATGAATGAGTAAATAAATAAATAAATACGAAAGAAAATAAAATATGAAAGATTGAAAGCAATGGACTAAATCGTGATCTAAACAGAATTTAAAGTACAAATCATAAAATATAAATAAAGTAAAATGGATTAAGGGATTAAAATCGAATGCGCGAGGGAAGGACAGAGACCAATTAGGCAATAGTCCCCTTGTCCATATGCACACCGTTTCAAAGAGGACTGAAATGAAATAGTGAAAAAATTACAGGGTAAAATTAAAAGGCAAAAAAAGAGAACAGGATTAAATTGAAAATAGGAAAAAAAAAAGCGAAAGGACCAACCGCATAAATATCCCTTTGAGGGAAAAACACGCGGATCCTAGCTTAAAAACGGGTTGGATTTCGGGTCTTGAGCAAAACGGTGTCGTTTTGGCAACCGGTGTATAGGTCCAAAACGGCGCCGTATTAACCCTTATATAAATACAAAAAATCAGAAAAAAAGAAGAAGCTTCCCCTCATTTTTTCCAAAAAATTCTGAAAATGCTCTCAAACCCTCTCTTGTTCTCCCTTTCTCCGGCCATCGAGCCACCGTCTGTCTGCCATGGCTACCGACAACGGTGGCCGCCGCATACGGTGGTCAGAGTTCACCAAAAACTCCTACCTTGAACGCTCCGATCTTTAGAACCCGGATCTGAGGGCGGTTTTCCTCAAAACTCGACTCAAAAGAAAAAAAAAAAGATGAAATCCGAAGGAAACTCTTCGGTTTCTCCGTCGTCTCACCGAAGAAAACCGTCGATAATCGGGGACGGTGTCCTCCTCCACTCGCGGCGGTGGGATCAGAAACGATTCGGTAAGTTTTGTTTTTTATTTTATGTTTTATGCCTTTTTTAATTTAAAATAAAAAATAAATAACAGATGAAAATTAAGCAAATCCTTTTGCAATTTTTGTTTCCTACTTTTTTTATTGCTTTCTTTTTTTCAAACGTTACAATCCATGGCCTTTATAACCAATATTACATTGTTTATTATTTCTTTTTGCTACTGTTTCTGTTGTTATTCTTTTGCTTTTCTGTCTTTTTCCTTTGTCTTTTTTTGCAGGCATTGGCAAGGTCAACGGAGGTGGTGGCAGAGGAGTAGTGGTGGCAGACCTCGGGGCGCGAGCACGCTGACAAGGGGGTGCGGCGCGAAGAGGGGCTAGGGTTTCTGAAAATGAGTTTAGGTTGTTGGGCCATTTGGCCTTTAAGGTTTTTTTAATTTTAGGCTGTTTGGGCCTTGTAAATTTGGGCTTGTCATGTAATTGGACTGTGAACTGTTTAATTTTATTTTTATTTTGGGTTTTATTTATTTAGTTTTGGGCCCGGGCAAAAATAGGTCATTACATGCACCATATTGCAGGGTATGATACCATTTGAGAGAGTGAAGCTAGACTCGAGTACTAAAGACGACTCGTGAACTCATTAATTTGACACATACATAACTTTGAAATGTGGTTGAGAAGACATTTGTTGCTGTAAAAAAACATTTCCAATATTAACAACACTACCTAAATATAGTCTAAAAAATAAGGTTAGATCGTGTTAGCATATTGCATATTTTATAACTTCATTCAAATGTGGAATTATGGTGACCCATATTTTGAAGAGTGCATAGAAGATGAAAATCCTAATAATCTTAATGATATAAAGTCAAATCTCGATTCAGATGACAAATGAATTGGTCAAACCAACTGATTAATGATTATATGTTAAATGTTAGAGAGGGGATAACCCAACAAATAAGGAATGTTAAAACAATTAGGTAAAATTGCATATGATGTTTATTTTTCTTATTATTTTTATCTGTAATCGTATTGTCTACTACTTTCTTGGCTAACATATTACATATGATGATTTTATGTTAATTTTGTTGCTTGTTTAGAATGTTTTATTATTGATAATTTTTTAATAGTAATTAATTTATATTTTTAAAAAATAAATTATGTAACAGTGTAATTATAATTTGTATTACTAAACACGACATACGAAATTACAATTCCTTATAATTATAAGAGGATGGAACTATTACCCTAATAATTACATTTTCATCTAATTATTTTATATTGTCTAGGCACCTTACCTATTTCTTTCTCAATGGTTTTTCATTGAAAAATTTCTATCAAATAGTTGTTTTTCTGCATCATACTTCCTTAACAGTTTGAAGTTAGTTAACCAAAAAAAAAAAAAAAATTGAGGAGAAATGCTATGGGTTGATGTTTCCTCAAAACAAAGAAGAAATGAGTGTGAGTGTGAGTGTGGGTGAACAAAAAGGAAGGGTTTGATAAAGTAAGAGTGGGTGAGTACGATGAAAGGAGAAGAGAAGAGAAAAAGGGTGAAGATAGGGAGAGAAAAAAATAAGAATCTTATAATTTTTTAAAAATCATAAATAAATTAAAATAATATGTAAATTAAAAATTAAATTTATTATTATGTTATTTTTAGAATTGTCATATTTCTTTATCATAAAATTAATAATAATTAAAAGAATGTGATAATGTTCTATTAGTGGAGACGATTTTAGCTAGTGAATCTATTGATAGTAGTTTGGTGAAACTGTGTCTAATATATCGCTTGATTAACCGAAGCTGGAGGGTATGTATTTGCAATGTTCTAATAACCCAAAATGAAATTGTGGATCATTTGGCCAATATTCTGCTACAGAATTTATTGGATTACATTTATTGTAGAATCATCTCCTTCAATACAAAATCTAGTGCCGACTAATTATAATATTTCTATAATATTTTAATTTATTTATAATACTATCCTTTTATCTAAAAAAAATTGACAAAACTTAAACATATTTAATTCACCTGCAATGTAATATACCCTTATCTATATAACGAGGTGTTGATGATAGAAAGCAGAACCTGAAAACAGTTGTTTATTTATTTATTTCAATGATTTATTTTTGTTTACTGATCCTTATCTGCTAAAGTATATTATACACTAATCATTGCTTTGGATTTTTCAACTCACTGGAATTTTGCATCTTGTCGCATTCGACACTTTCCTCTTTTGTAGGCATCAATTTAATTATAATTTTACATTTTTAAAATAGATTTAATTAGTGGCATTCTTTTGTATTTTACGTTAAACTATTTTTTATACATTAATTAACAAATTTTATAATGTCATAAAACTTTTGAATTTTATAAATAGTTTAAGGCTGACCGTATATTATGGTTTTTTTTTAATTATATCAACAACAAAATGTGTAACGATATTGTTTTGTTTAATTAAAATTATTATAAAACTTAAGAATCCTTTTTCTTAAAATAATTAGTAAATGCCTTTAATATCCTTAATGAAATTAATTAAAGTAATATTTATAGTAATGTTTTATATGAGATATAATTGAAAATTGTTAATTTGATGAATTTGAACCTCATGTATTAGTCTGATGGTAAGGTGTTCACCACCCTAGATATAGCCTGAATTTAAGTCGTGTTAATCACGTTGTTATTTAGGTCTAGTCGCGTTTTATAGACTTATTAAGGAGAATATACCTATTATTAGTGTAAGGTTATATGAATACAATGGAAACATGTTTGATGAGAGAGAAATATGTGTAACAAAATATTATTTAATATAAACTTTTAAAATGTTTTAAGATACTTTTATTTTCTTGGGTAAGATAATTTTAATTTTTAAAACTTGTACTCTATTGAATAAAAGAAATTATATATATCATCTGTATATGATTTATTTATTTAACCGCATTTAAAATTTTGATGTGACGATATGATGTATTATTAAAGTATCAAGTAGTTTTTTGATTTTCCAAATTTAGTATTAAAATGAATTTAAGTTTATCAAAGTAAATATATATATATATATATATATATTAAGATGAATTTAATTATGAAGTTTGGATCAATAATTACATTAATTCATTAAAAATAAAATTAGAGCATAATATCAAAAAATATAAATTAAATATTTATTTTAATAATATTATTTAAAAAACATATTGTAGAGCCCAATTCTTGCCCAGGCCCACAAAGCAAACAGAACAGAAAAAAAATCACAATAACAGTCCAATTACAATGGCCCAAACAGCCCAAATAAATTAGAAACCCTAAGGGCCTGATAAGCCCACTACCTAAACTAGTTTCAAAGAAAGTGAAACCCTAATGACTCTTTACGCGCTCCCACGTGCTTTGCCAAAGACGTTCAACGCCGAGTGCCGCCACCACTTTGTTCCTCTGCCACCACCAACACCTGCAAACGCAGCAAAGAAAAGAAAGCAGACAACAGAGAAGAAAAAAGAAAAACATTGTATTCTTTTTTATATATTTTTCGGCTATAAAGCCTTGGAGATCAATGTAACCAGGATGAATTTTTTGAAATAAAAACAGAGAAAGTTCAAAAAAAAAAAGGGATATCAAATACAAAAGAAAAAACGATGCTTGATTGAAATAAGAAGGCTAAGGCCCCTTTTATTCTTTAATTTTTTCTTCTTATTTTCGAAACAGTAGGTACATACGCCTATTTCTTCATTTTTTCTCTCAAGATTATATACTCGTATATGTATATATATCAAAAAGGGTAAAAAAGGGAAGAAGAAGAAACTTACATTTTTATTTCGCCGGAAAAAGGATTTTTTGCCTTCCGGCCGCCGTGGACGGCGGCGCCGTTGCCGGCGACCGGTGGCCGACGCTGCAGCGATCGACCAGACTCTCGCCGGGCCCTTACCCCCTGCAGAGAAAAAAGAAAAGAAAGGGTAAGATGTTTTTGAAGCAAAATGAAAAAAAAATGAATTTTTTACAAAAAAAAAATGTGACTTAAATACAATCCCAAAACGGTGCCGATTTGCACCAGGGGCATCAGCGCCAAAACGGCGCCGTTTGACCCTGACCCGCGCGCGACCCGACCCGCTCCAGGGGATCCGCGCGTTTTTGATTAAGGGTCTATTTGCGCAATAGGTCCCTCCGCTTTTGCGGCGCATTTCAATGTGGTCCTATATTTTTTATTTTTTATTTATTTCAGCCACGAAATTTTCGCTTCTGTTTCAGCTTGTTCCTCAGACCATTTGAGCTTGAAACGGCGTCGTTTCGGGTCAAACCCGACCCGCCGAAAGATCCGCGTGTTTTGTGACCCTGGGATTATTTATGCAAGAGGCCCTTCCACATTTTCATTTTTTAATCCAGTTTTTTTATTATTTCTAATCTATACCTTCTATTTCATTTCAGTTTCGATTTAATCCCTCTTTCTTTAATTAGTTTATTTATTTAATTGCTTATTATTTATTTATTTATTTATTATTATTATTAATATTATATTTATTATTATTATTATTATATTTATTATCATTATTATTTTATTCCTCTACTATTATTAATTACTATTACTATTATTTTATTTTTATTACTAGTACCATTATTATTATTTTATTTTTATTATTACTCTTATTTATTTATTTTATTATTATTCGTTTATTAATGTATCATTATTTATTATTATTATTATTATTATTATTATTATTATTTAATCTCAATTTGATCATTATTCACTTAATTTCCACCATTTATAAATTCATTTTTTATATATATATTATTTTATTCATTATCTATTTATTTGCTATTTTATTTATTTATTATTTATTTATTACTCTCTACTTATTTGTACTTTAAAGTAATTTATTTCCTTTATTGTATTTTTACTTTATCATTATTATTATTATTATTATTATTATTATCTATTGTGCTTTATTACGAATTGCACCCCTCTCATTTGTATTTTAATTTAATATTTTACTTTCAATATTTTATAAATTATTTTTCTTAATATTTATTTGTGTATGTATATATTTCTTTATCTTCATAACATTCGAAATTTGATATTTTCTTTTGTCTGCATTATTTTGTCACTAATATTATTATTATCATTATTATTATTTTTAAACGTCCATTTACTCATTCACCAAAAATTAATTTGCTTTTTTTTGTTTTATTATTTATCATATTTTTATTTTTATTTTTATTCTTTTTATTTATTGATTTATTTTATTTTAAACTTTTAATAGATGCTTCATTTTTATCCCGAACAAATTAAATAAATGCATTTTGGGATTTGGTTTCATAATTGCTTATTTAAAAACTTCTCAAAATAAGGTAATATTTAGTGTTTGGAAATTTGAGAAATCGTGCCCTAACGTGCTGGGTTTCGATTTTTCGTTTGACCAAATAACTAAATATCCCTTCGAATTTTTGTCCATGTTTTCTAAAAAACAAGGCAATATTTCGTGTTTGGAAATTCGAGAAATCGTGCCCTATCGTGCTGGGTTTCGGTTTTCCGTTTGACCAATTAACCAAATATCCTTTTAAAATTTTGCCCATGTTTTTTAAAAAACAAGGCAATATTTCGTGTTTGGAAATCCAAGAAATCGTACCCTACCGTGCTGGGCTTCGGTTTTTCGTTTGTCCAAATAATTGAATATCCTTATAAAAATTTTAATGCATGAACTTTAGAAATCATGAGATGATCTTGGCATCGAGGGTTTGAAATGACGTATCCTAACGTGCTGGATGTGATATTTTATTCATTTGGAACAAGAGAATCTTAATATCCAATTCGAGCTATTTAAAATTTTTTAAAATGGAATTGTATTGTAAAATCGTTTCAAATTTTTGGCATTAGGACATCAATTAATCAATTTGGTACCAATTTTGGGCGCTGCGAGGGTGCTAATCCTTCCTCGCACGTAACCGACTTCCGAACCTGTTTTCTTAGATTTCGTAGACCAAAATTATTGTTTTAATAAATCTAAAATATTTTATTAAAATAACCACTTTTCGAGGTGACCCGATCACACCTCAATAAAAAAGGATTGGTGGCGACTCCCATTTTTCGTTTTCAAAACCCAAGTCGACCCGTTTTTCAAAAAAATGGTTTGGACAGCTTGGCGACTCCACTGGGGACCAATAAGAGAGTCAGACCGTAAAATTGATTATTCTTTGTCCTTTTGTCGAAAGTTGAAAATGTGGTTTGAAAAATCATGATTCTTTTGTTGCATTTGTTTGTGATCCTTATTATTGTTGTGGTTTGAGTCTCGTAGAATACTCTTGCATTGCATTGCATGACCGTTGTGGTTACACCTTTTAAGTGGGAGTGAGAAACTATGCCTTCGTGAGGTTTTCACCTCCGCATGGGCTAGTGGACTACTTCCGGGATACATCCGTACCTATGTCTTCGTGAGGTTTTCACCTCCGCATGGCCATAGGGAAATGTATTCCCCTGAACTGAACTCGATCTATATGAGCCTATAATGGGTGAGGTTTGAGGGATCTGCTGGTTCAGGTACCTTTGCTTTAGAACCGAACCCCATATAGCAAGCCTTAAGAGCCCACCCTAGGTAGAACCACTCCAAACCCGTAGAGGTCACCCGAATAGATGCTCTATTTATTTCTTTCTTGCTTAATTTTGCTTTGTACTGACGTGTTTTCTTTTGTTCTGGTTATGATTGCATTGCATTTTCATCATAGAAAAGAGGTGTTGATTAACGTTCAGTTGCTAAATAGAGAGCTTGTCATAAGAAAATGGATCTCTTGATAAAGTGGAGGATAATGCGACCTTCCGAATATGGTCCTAGTAAACACGACGAAAGAAAGGTGATGGTCTAACGGAGGAGTACGCGATTTTGCTTCGTTACCCGAGGACTCAAGCCAACAAAGATTATCCGAGAGCCATTAACGTCTCGATTTCCTTAAAGAAGCTAACAAGTATCACGGGGATGAGTGAGCAATAGGTCACAGTCCAGATCAATCAAAAGGAGATAGCAAATGCATCTATTGGAAAATTCGCGAGGTTTGATCTTAGCACACCCAAATATAAAGAAAATAGTCAATGTCTTCTCTTTGAGCATCAGGCTAGATGTTTTTCCTAAAGCACTGGGGCACGTGGATAAGGCAGTTTCAGACTTGTTCGATAGACTTGACAAGAGGGTCACGCCCGTCCTTGTAATTTTGGCCGAAACATTTCGATCTTTGAATGCATGCCGAAGAGCGGGTGAAGGAAGATTCATTGGATGTGCGCAACTCTTGTTGGCGTGGTTCCATAGCCGCTTTTAGAGGGTGAAATAGGTTTCTTATCAAGTATTCTCTGAGAACTACTCTCCATTGAAAGAATTAGTTGCTCAAATACAAGAGGTGGCCAATCATTGGCAAACCATAGCGGTTCAAGCTGACGTGCTAAGTTTGAAGTGAATCAGAATTAGATTAGGGTTAGGAGTTAACCTGGCTTATATGGAAGGTTAAGGCTTCGAGCATTAGGTCAATGCCGTATATGTAATCTGTTTTATGTAAAGAAATTTGTTTTCTAGAAAAGTTGTTCTAATGGAATTGAATCCAGAATCAACGCCTCTTTTTGCATTCATTTCATGCATTTACATTGCATTGCATTGCATGCATTAAATTTCACAAAAAAAAAAGAGCTTAATTAATCAAAAGAATTGAAATTCCTTAAAGAGGTCAAGAGCCCGGAAAGAATATTAGGGAATCTAAACATTAACCACGTATCTGAAGAGTGAGCCGGGGAATAGAATTTTCCAAGCGTCTGCCCTTACATACTTGGGAATATTTTGAACAATGAGACTGTGGAAGAGATCCATGTATTTTTAGAGCTAATTCGGAGTAATGCCTAAAACACGCTTATTGCTCTAAGCCTATGAGCAATAAGAATCTTTTTGTGAAATAGGCTTATGTTCAAAATCTATATTTTCAATAAAAATGCATTTTTGTGTCTCTCTTTGAGCAAATATTCTTTTATTCATTTATTTCATTTATGTTCATACCATATAAATAATCATTCTTAGATTCATTTGTTCTTTGAATATTCCTTCGTACCTACAACAGGTCCCTAGATATTAACGACATGAGCGACGCTGCTACTAACTTAGAATCTACTTTTGAGCAAGATATGTGTCTAGAGGGATCTTGGGACTTTGAAGATGACAGAGATTGTAACTTATCTTTTGATTTGTTAAAGATGGTAGAACAAGATGAAAAGCAGATCCTACCTTACAAAGCGTCATTGTGAGCCTAGGAGAAGAGAAAGAGGTAAAAATCGGAGCCTATATCTTCACAAAGACAAAGCG
Source organism: Gossypium sturtianum (assembly GCA_025698515.1). Taxonomy (NCBI): domain Eukaryota; kingdom Viridiplantae; phylum Streptophyta; class Magnoliopsida; order Malvales; family Malvaceae; genus Gossypium; species Gossypium sturtianum. The sequence goes on along the minus strand of CM046951.1, from coordinate 90,159,101 downwards.
AGACGTCATTGAGTCATTTTAAGAGTTCAAAGATGTTTGCGCATAATCGTATCAGGATATGCCCTGGTTGCCGAGACATGTGGATAAGGCTAAGGAAATCTGAGAAGAGGAACACATGCTAATGGTCTTACAATAGCCAAGCAAATTATGAGGTTCGGGTACTGGGGGTCCACCATGGAAGGGGATTGCATCAGTCATACCAAGAAATGCCATAAGTGCCAAATTTATGGAGACAAGATTCCTGTGCCTCCTTCATCTCTTCACGTATGACATCTCCATGGACTTTCTTTATATGGAGCATGAATGTCAGTGGGTCGATCATGCCAAAAGCTTCTGCGAGTATCGATTCATCTTTGTGGTCGTCGATTACTTCACCAAGCCGGCGGAAGCTGCTTAATATACTGATGTCACAAAGTCGACAGACAGTAAATTCTATGTCAGTATAGAATCCCCAAAAAGAGGTTCATATCTGACGATGCATTATATTTGAACAATAGCACGACATCAGAAGTTTGCAGTCTGTTTAAGATTAAACACCTTATCGCCCCAAAACGAACGGTAAAAAAAATCGCCAAGAAAAATGATTAAAACTCATGAAGATTGGCATCTGTGCTTGTCGAACATCTGTTAAGACCCCCACCGGGGCAACGCTTTTCTCATCGACTTATGGAATAGAGGCAGTTTTGCCCATTGAAGTCGAGATTTATTCCCTCTAAGTTTTGCCAGAATTTGAGTTAGATAAAACAGAATAGATCTAATTTCGATATGATCAAGTAAACCTGATTGAAGAAAAGAGGTTGAAAGCTATCATGACGAGAAGGTTCGCCCTAGAGAATTCCATGAAGGAGACCTATTTTTGAAAAGGATCCTTCCCGTACAGAAGGACTTCTAAGAAAAGTGGATGCCAAACTAGGAAGGACCTTATGTGATAAAGAAGACCTTCTCTAAAAAAGCGTTGATTTTGACCGAGAGGGATAACAAGGACTTACCTAACCCTATGAGTTCAAGTTAAGAAATAATTCAAAAAAGAAAAGAAAAAAAAGAAGTAAAAAAGAAAGAGAAAATGAAAATAAAAAAGAAAATGAAAATAAGAAGGAGAGGCCAAGGCAAAAACCCGCAAAGGGTGCCTTGAGACCAAAGGGGTTTTGAATTGAAAACCCATAAAGGGCAATTCAAATTTTAATAAAAAGTGGGGCATTCAACAGTCTTGCTATGCCTGAATTAACAATGAAGAAGTATGCTACATCTTGGGGCATCGACAAAGTGCTCCGGATCCCCTAAACTCATATTGAGCTTAAAATGGTCCTCAAGAAGTTTAAACAGATAAGCTCATGCTGTGATATCTGGGGCACCTAGTTTTCATCTTACCCAGATTGAATTTACTATCTTTGATTACTTTATTCTTTTCAAGATACGCTCCCAATAAATTTCGTTTGTTATCTTGATTAATTCATTCTTATTTTGTGCTTTTTCAAAATTTGATATCTTGATTAATTTATTCATTTCGAGCTTTGCTCTCAATAAATTTCCGTTTCGTCCATCATTATGATCTTTTTCAAGCATTTTGCATTGAAATAACGATTAATGGACTAATAACACTTTCATAAAAGGAGTTTCGCATATTACTTTAGAAGTTTCTAAATGATAGGAGAACCTGACACAGGTCTATTGTTTAGAGCTCACTAAGCTTAGGGGTGAAGATATTTGAAAAGAAAGAGTCTAAATTGAGACTATCTCCTCGGAGTTTCTGTCAAAACTAACGATTGAACACAAAAAGCAAGATATTGCATCGGTGATAGAATCCTGACGGAAAATGAGCAATGCCAACCCAAACGAAGAAGGGATCATTCTCGAGAGGAAAATGATATTCTGCAAACATATATATCTGGCTATGGCATCCGGGAAATTGTAACGGACCAAATTGATGGGAAAGGATTCAGATCCTATACCCCTGAATTGCGGTGAGAGGGTCTGAAGATGGTATAAGCCTTAAAGTCCCATAGGTACCATAGAATGGACCTTGAAGTTGCATTGGGGCAAGTCATTTGAGCAAAATATGATTGTTTCTTTGAGTTTTTTTGGAAAAGGTACCAGCTGAGCGAGATAGCAACGTAATACGTCAGCAATAAAACTTTGATGGACGACGAGCAGTGATAACCCTAAGCATTAAAAAGGGATCATTTCATTTTGCATTCATACATCATCACTCAAGACACATTTAGTTAGGAGCATTCGATTCATTCTGATCATTGCATCCTAATCATTGTAAAAAAAAATCATTCTCATGACATTCGGCATTCATGCGAATGTCATCCATAATACATTTAGTTAGGAACATTAGATTCATTCCGATCATTGCATCCTAACCATTTTGCATAAGTATAAACATATAAAACCGAGTCTACAGGATATGTCCCCCAGAGGACGGTGTAGCAACATCGGTAAATTCACCAGTCCTATCTCTCTGACCAGCAGTGGAATAGGTCGAAGATTGTAGATCTTGTCATCCTAAGCAGTAGTGGACCAAGATCGAACGACAAATCTTGTCTCCCTAAGCAGTAGTGGAACAGATTTAAGCCACCAGTCCTATCTCCCTGACCAGCAGTGGAATAGGTCGAAAATTGTAGATATTGTTACTCTAAGCAGTAGTGGACCAAGATCGAACGACAAATCTTGTCTCCCTAAGCAGTAGTGGAATAGATTTAAGCCACCAGTCCTATCTCCCTGACCAGCAGTGGAATAGGTCAAAAATTACAGATCTTGCCTTCCTGAGCGAAACGGATCGAAGATACCGGTCTGGCATCCCTGAGTTTGCAGTGGAGCAGATTGAAGATAGCAGATCTTGCCTTCCTGAGCGAAGCAGATCGAAGATACCAGTCTGGCATCCCTGAGTTTGCAGTGGAGTAGACCGAAGATAGCAGATCTTGCCTTCCTGAGCGAAGCGGATCAAAGATACCGATGCGGCATCCACGAGTTTGCAGTGGAAGCGATTGAAGATAGCAGATCTTGCTTTCTCGGCGAAGCGGATCGAAAGATACGATGCGGCATTCCCGAGTTTGCGATGGAAGCAGATTGAAGATAGCAGATCTTGCCTTCCTGCGAAGCGGATCGAAGATACCGGTCTGGCATCCCTGAGTTTGCAGTGAAGCAGATTGAAGATAGCAGATCTTGTCTTCCTGAGCGAAGCGGATCGAAGATACCAGTCTGGCATCCCTGAGTTTGAAGTGGAGCAGATTGAAGATAGCAGATCTTGCCTTTCTGAGCGAAGCGAATCATAGATACTAGTTTGGCATCTCTGAGTTTGCAGTGGAGTAGATTGAAGATAGCAGATCTTGCCTTTCTGAGCAAAGCGGATTGAAGATACAAGTCTTATCTCCCTGAAGTTGCAGTGGAGCAGACTGAAGATAACGAATCTTATTTCCCTAAAGTTGTAGGGGAACAGATTTAAACTATGAATTACGAGTCCTATACCTCTGAAGTTGCAGCAGGTCGAATCAAAGTTGTCACCACAAATCTTGTCTCCCTGAAGTTACATTGGAGCAACTAAAGCCACAAATCTTATCTCCCTGAAGTTGCAGTAGAGTAGGTTGAAGTACAAGTCTTATCTCCCTGAAGTTGCAGTGGAGCAGACTGAAGATAGCGAATCTTATTTCCCTGAAGTTGCAGTGGAACAGATTGAAGCTATAAATCACAGATCTTATATCTCTGAAGTTGCAGTAGAGCAGATCAAAACAAACCTTATCTCCTTGAAATTGCAGTGGAGCAGGTTGAAGTCACAAGTCTTATCTCCCTGAAGTTGCAGTGGAGCAGACTGAAGACAGCTAATCCTATCTCCCTAAAGTTGTAGTGGAGCGGATTAAAACGACGAATCCTATACCTCTGAAGTTGCAGTGTGTCGGATTGAATTAACCATAGCAAGTCTTATCTCCCTGAAGTTGCAGTGGAGCAGGTTGAAATTACCAATTCTTATCTCTTTGAAGTTCCAGCGGAGTAGATCGAACCTACAAATCTCTTCTCCCCGAAAGTACATTCAAGCAGATCGAAGCACTAATTCCTATACTTCTGAAGTTGCAGTGGGTTAGAGCAAGACTACCTGAAGAAGAGAAGTACCAAAGAAGTCAAGACTCGGTGAGACTGGACAAAATTGGTCTCTCTTAGGAGTCTTTGCTCCATTCCTGTTACACGACAATGAGCAAAGAGGGGCAGCTGTAGAGCCCAATTCTTGCCCAGGCCCACAAAGCAAACAGAACAGAAAAAAAAAATCACAATAACAGTCCAATTACAATAGCCCAAACAGCCCAAATAAATTAGAAACCCTAAGGGCCCGATAAGCCCACTACCTAAACTAGTTTCAGCAAAGCTGAAACCCTAACAGCCTTGCGCCGCTCCCCACGTGCTTTGCCAGCACGTTCAACGCCCGAGGTCTGCCACCACTGTTCCTCTGCCACCACCAACACCTGCAAACGCAGCAAAGAAAAGAAAGCAGGCAACAGAGAAGAAAAAAGAAAAACATTGTATTCTTTTTTTATATATTTTTCGGCTATAAAGCCGTGGAGATCAATGTAACCAGGAGGAATTTTTTGAAATAAAAACAGAGAAAGTTAAAAAAAAAAGGGATATCAAATACAAAAGAAAAAACAGTAAGCAGTTGAAATAAGAAGGCTAAGGCCCCTTTGATTCTTTAATTTTTTCTTCTTATTTTCGAAATAGTAGGTACATACGCCTATTTCTTCATTTTATCTCTCAAGATTATATACTCGTATATGTATATATATCAAAAAGGGTAAAAAAAGGAAGAAGAAGAAACTTACATTTTTATTTCGCCGGAAAAAAAGATATTTTTTGCCTTTCGACCACCATGGACGGCGACACCGTCGCCGACGACCGGTGGCCGACGCGGCGGCGATCGGCCGGACTCTCGCCGGGCCCTTACCCCCTGCAGAGAGAAAAAGAAAAGAAAGGGTAAGATATTTTTGAAGCAAAATGAAAAAAATGAAATTTTTACAAAAAAATGTGACTTAAATACAACCCCAAAACGGTGTCGTTTTGCACCAGGGGCATCAGCGCCAAAATGGCGCCGTTTGACCTGACCCGCGCGCGACCCGACCCGCTCCAGAGGATCCGCGCGTTTTCGATTAATGGTCTATTTGCGCAATAGGTCCCTCTACTTTTGCGGCGCATTTCAATGTGGTCCTATATTTTTTATTTTTTATTTATTTCAGCCACGAAACATTCGCTTCTGTTTCAACTTGGTCTTCAGACCATTTGAGCTTGAAACGGCATCGTTTCGGGTCAAACCCGACCCGCCGAAAGATCCGCGTGTTTTGTGACCCTGGGATTATTTATGCAAGAGGCCCTTCCGCATTTTCATTTTTTAATCCAGTTTTTTTTTATTTCTAATCTATACCTTCTATTTCATTTCAGTTTCGATTTAATCCCTCTTTCTTTAATTAGTTTATTTATTTAATTGCTTATTATTTCTTTATTTATTATTATTATTATTATTACTATTATATTTATTATCATTATTATTTTATTCCTCTACTATTATTATTAATTACTATTACTATTATTTTATTTTTATTACTAGTACCATTATTATTATTTTATTTTTATTATTACTCTTATTTATTTATTTTATTATTATTAGTTTATTAATGTATCATTATTTATTATTATTATTATTATTTAATCTCAATTTGAACTTCATTCACTTAATTTCCACCATTTATAAATTCATTTTTATATATATATATATATATTATTTTATTCATTATCTATTTATTTGCTATTTTAATTATTTATTATTTATTTATTACTCTCTACTTATTAGTACTTTAAAGTAATTTATTTCCTTTATTGTATTTTTACTTTATCATCATTATTATTATTATTATTATTATTATTATCATCATTATCATTATTTATTATTATCTATTGTGCTTTATTACGAATTGTACCCCTCTCATTTGTATTTTAATTTAATATTTTACTTTCAATATTTTATAAATTATTTTTCTTAATATTTATTTGTGTACGTATATATTTCTTTATCTTCATAACATTCGAAATTTGATATTTTCTTTTGTTTGTATTGTTTTGCCACTAATATTATTATTATTTTTAAACGTCCATTTACTCATTCACCAAAAATTAATTTTCTTTTTTTGTTTTATTATTTATCATATTTTTATTTTTATTTTTATTCTTTTTATTTTTTGATTTATTTTATTTTAAACTTTTATTAGGTGCTTCATTTGGGCAAAAAACCAGAAAATACCAAAAATAACAAAAATTACCGGAAAGTATAGGGTTGAAAATTAATGACCGGAAGGGCAATTTCCCCAAAATCGCGCCCCCGTCAGAGCGTTTTTGGGGGAGTTAAAAGCTAAAGCGCCCCGGGGGGCGCTTTAGGCCACGTCATCAAAAACGCGCCCCGTGGACGCGCTTTCGATGGCGTGGCCTGCAAGCGCGCCCAGGACGCGCTTTTAGGCTTTTTTCGAGGAAATATGGTGGCAGCAAGTGGGAAGAAAATGGCTCTAAAATTAGGCACCGAAAGTTGATGTGATGTGAAAATTGGTATGGGGTAATTGCAATATTGGTCCCTATTTGAATAGGTACTTTGTAAGTTTGATCCCTAAACCTCAACTATAAATAGGCCTAACCATTTCTCATTTTCTTCATCCCACAATTTGCCATTCTCTACTTAAGGCATTGTTCTCTCTCTCCCTATTTGTAAATTTTCACTTGTATTTTTGGAGTGAAATATATTTGTTAGTGCCCAAGACGTAGGCAAAATTTTTTCATATCTTGTGAGTGTGATCGTAGTTATTTATTGTGCTATTAAATTACGATTGAGGATATTCGGCTAGGAAAGACTTGGTACTTAAGTGATCCTTGTGATCCACCTCTCTTTCTGGGAATTGAACTTAGTGTGATTTTTAGTACAATAATTTTACTCTTTTACACCGTCCACTTGCAATGAGTGAACGTATTAATGCTGTTATTTACTACGATGGTGAAGTGCGTGACAATCGAAAATGGTGTTGTTTTCTTATCGGAGAACACAGTAGCGATTGAGTTTTAATCGAACGTCGATTTGGTAGAACTTCGCAAAAGAATTAGGCGTAAAATATTCGGAACAACGCTAATGAAAGTTCGATCTATTAAGTATAGATTTTGTGCTTGGTTGATCCGGTGAGATATGACTCATTCGACATCAAAGGTCCTCGGAGCCTTGAGGCAATGGTGGAGACTCATCTTTGCGTGGTTCACCCTATATCGAGGTATATGTGGAATTTTCATCTCCAAGTGATCCGTTTGCGACCTCAACATCTAGTATCGTTCGAGGGGAATACACGACCCCAAGTCGACACTCTGTAAGTGGGAGGCAAAAAACACGAAGTGCCCGTGTGCGGTGGTAGTATGGAAAACATAACCCCGCACGACACTTTCGGTTGGTGGATGGGACATGCATATTCGTCATTCGGACGTCGGATGACGTAAATACGTATTGGGGAGGTCATCAACTTCTAGTGGATGGCAATCCACATACGATTGGGATCGTTACGAAAGATGTTTAAGGAGGGATGATGTATTACCGACGACATCCAGCGATGAGGGCCCTCGTTGTTACCGACGACATGCACCGGTGAGGGCCTTCGTTTGTTGCAGATTATAGAGGATGGGATGATGAATCCGATGTGGATCCACCTCGGGAGCCGGGGCACGATGGTGCGAAGTTGGATTATTTTCTCAACCGGAGCCCGTTCCAATTGTACACGAAGACGTTGAGGCGGTTCGGACGAAGAAGAAGAAGATCCGCTATTCAGGCATACTCACCTCCAGCGCACATGCATAATGTCGATCTATCTCAAGATGATGCATTGGAGTTTCTCGAACTACACACCGACGACGTGGACCGCACAAATTCTTTGTTGGATTCGGATCAATTAGAAGTTGGTAACCGGTTTTCCAACAAGAATACTTTTCTTCTTTGCATTGAAACAATACAAAGATCGAGAATGTGGTTAACTACACTATGGTTAAATCAAAGCTCGATAAGTACGAGGCAAAGTGTGCGGTGCAAGACGGCACATGTTCATGGAAAATCATGGCGTCGTTGAGAAAAGGATGTAGTACGTGGGAGGTGAAAAAGTACAAAGGTCCGCATACATGTCTTACCGAGACAGTACCACTATGTGTTCAATGATTCCGAATAAGACTAATATTATGTAATGTTGCATTATTTAACGTACTTCATTGACAGGTGTAACAGAAGATCATCCAAGGATGGATTCATATTTTTATTTTTATTTTTATTCTTTTTATTTATTGATTTATTTTATTTTAAACTTTTAATAGATGCTTCATTTTTATCCCGAACAAATTAAATAAATGCATTTTGGGATTTGGTTTCATAATTGCTTATTTAAAAACTTCTCAAAATAAGGTAATATTTAGTGTTTGGAAATTTGAGAAATCGTGCCCTAACGTGCTGGGTTTCGATTTTCCATTTGACCAAATAACTAAATATCCCTTCAAATTTTTGTCCATGTTTTCTAAAAAACAAGGCAATATTTCGTGTTTAGAAATTCAAGAAATCGTGCCCTATCGTGCTGAGTTTCGGTTTTCCGTTTGACCAATTAACCAAATATCCTTATAAAATTTTGCCCATGTTTTCTAAAAAACAAGACAATATTTCGTGTTTGGAAATCCGAGAAATCGTATCCTACCGTGCCAAGCTTCAATTTTTCGTTTGTCCAAATAATTGAATATCCTTATAAAAAAAATTCAATGCATGAACTTTAGAAATCATGAGATGATCTTGGCATCGAGGGTTTGAAATGACGTATCCTAACGTGCTGGATGTGATATTTTATTCCTTTGGAACAAGAGAATCTCAATATCCAATTCGAGCTATTTAAAATTTTTTAAAATGGAATTGTATTGTAAAATCGTTTCAAATTTTTGACATTAGGACATTAATTAATCAATTTAGTATCAATTTTGGGCGCTGCGAGGGTGCTAATCCTTCATCGCACGTAACCGACTTCCAAACCTGTTTTCTTAAATTTCGTAGACCAAAATTATTATTTTAATAAATCTAAAATATTTTATTAAAATAACCACTTTTCGAAGTGATCCGATCACACCTCAATAAAAAAAGATTAGTGACGAGTCTTATTTTTCATTTTTAAAACCTAAATCGACCCATTTTTTTAAAAAATGGTTTCGGGGCATATTTTATTGCGGGAATTTATTTTCCTCCACTATACAAATTTCTAGTATGTTTTGAAAATCTGTAACATGAAACGGAGATAATTTTGGAGTCCAACTGGTTCTGTTGTGTCGGCGTAGAGTATCGCTTAAATAAACAAACAAATAAAAAAAAAAAATTACTTCGGTTGACTACTAAGTTGGGGGATTCTGCTGTATTTACTTATTAATCAACTCTCTCTATTGACTTCCAAATAAGAAGAAAAAAAAAAGAAAAAAGAAACTCTCTCTATTGCTTAAAGAATTCATAACTGAAGAAAAATAGATAAATAAATTCAGTTTTATTTCTTACTACAGAGTGAAGTGAATGAGAAAAGCTGTAGTGAAAATTCAGCAGCAATGAAAAGTAGGAGGTTAGGATCTTAGGCGAAGATTTCGAAAGGAAAAATGGTGATATTTTTCAAAACGATTTGTTTGATTATTGATGAAATGCACTGGCAGGATTAGAGGTGAAGCGAAGAATCCGGCAATTATTTCGAGATCCGGAGAAAGAAGTGTCTTAAAACCAAATTTTTGAATTTTTTTTCAAAACGATTCTTAGCTGTCTTTTTTTTTTCCTTTGAAATTATGAAATATTGATTTGAAAAAGAAGAAGGAGAAATAGTGTAAAGGGTTTATGGCAATGGAGTCGAGAATGGAGCGATACGAGATAATGGAACAGATCGGCCGTGGTGCTTTCGGCGCTGCCATTCTCGTCCATCATAAATCCGAGAAGAAGAAGTATTTTCTTTTCTGATTTCTCAATTTTTGAACTTTTAGCAATGTGTAAATTGTTTGATCGATTTTATTTTTCGAATTTCAGTTATGTGTTGAAGAAGATCAGATTGGCGCGGCAAACGGAGCGTTGTAGGAGTTCTGCACATCAAGAAGTTAGTTGTTATTTCCTGTTAAATAATTTAATCTGTTATAGAGAATTTAAATTTCCAATTTGTAATTTACTTTCAATTTTGTGGAACGTAGATGGCCCTTATTTCGCGAATTCGACACCCTTACATTGTTAAATTTAAGGAAGCCTGGGTTGAGAAAGTAAGTTACCGTGCTACATTTTTGTATTTTTGCTAGGATTCTCGAATCAAAATCTACTTTTACTTGTAGCTTGTTGAGTACGTGACTACCTTTTGTTTTCTTCCCCTGTTGATTTTGAGTTTTTTGATTGTAATGTAGGGTTGCTATGTTTGCATTGTTACTGGGTACTGTGAAGGTGGCGATATGTGAGTTTCCGTATTTGCATGGAGAACTTTGATTTGAAGTTTTTTTTGTGTTTAGATTTCTGCAAAATTTGCAATATGTTAATATTGTTCTGTTTTACTGTTTCTAACAGGGCCGAATTGATGAAAAAATCAAATGGGATCTATTTCCCTGAGGAGGTAATCTAATTTCTTTATACCTACTGAATTTTTACAAGTTAGTTTCTTCTTAGGTTATGGCTTACAAGTTAACACTGATGATTGTGAACTTTGTGCAGAAACTCTGCAAGTGGTTTGCACAGCTACTTCTGGCAGTTGAATATCTGCATTCCAATTTTGTTCTTCATCGGGACATAAAGGTATGAATGTGTTAATTTTTATTGGTCTTTCTATTAACTTAATGTTTCATGGACTGACTTTTGCACTATTTTGGTAGTGTTCCAATATCTTTCTTACCAAAGATCAAGATGTCCGCCTTGGTGAGTTTGCCTTTTCCCTTTTCTTCTTGGTTTCTTACAGGTTCTCTCTTTCTCTTTGTTTCTATATTGAGTTATATTAGATATCCTACCTGATTGTCTATTCTGTGATTGTTATCCTAAATTTCCTTTCTGGTCTGTGCTGCTTTAGGGGATTTTGGGCTTGCTAAAACTCTGAAGGCAGATGATTTGGCTTCCTCGGTATGTACTTTGTAATGAAATTAATTCTTTTATATACATTTTCTTTTTAATCTTTTTTCAACCATGTCCGAGGATGGAAAAACATTTTTTTGGGTCATTTTTCTCTACAATTTCAGTTGGGTAATAAATAAGCTTATGCTACAAAGCTTGAAATAGAGTTGTGTTCCATATTTGTGTTCTGTTGGCTGATTCCACAATTTCCTTTAATACTCTTATGGCAAAAATCTTGGATGGCGGTAGCATATTTTTCATAGAGTAGATAATCCATAACATAATACATATTCCACTCTACCCGGGTTAGCTGTCGCAGTCTAACATGTTCTGGAAAAATAATATGATTTGTTAAATGAACATGCTAAGTGTGTTCCAAGCTTGCAGTTAAACTTGGTGCTACTTTTAGTTTTTATCTACTGAGAACAAATTGTTACTAATTGCCAAGTAAAAGTTATAATAATACCAATTTGATTAAGATAAATAATCACAATCATTTTTCTTCAAGGAAAGAATTAAACAGAAAAAGAATCATTTATTGATACCTAAGTATTTTTGGGGATAGATGGCTTCATTACTGAGGAATTGAAAAAATATGCATGTATGCGTCTTCTGGTTACTTAGTTAAATTGGGTTAAATTTGATTATAGTGATGCATTTAACATTTTTAATGGTCTTGTATTAATAATTTAATGTAAAAGAGGCTAAACATTGTGCGAGGATTACATAGTGGAGTACTGTAAATCAACTGTGTCACTCATGTGTTGTATCAATTTTAAATGTCCAAAAACATAAAATTCTTTTATAACTGTACCTATTGGGTTAGATTTGTACTCCTCCATCCCCACCCTCATACTTGATACATTTGGACAAAGGCAGTAGGGAGGAGGGAGTTGAAACCTGCTTCTTGAGCCTCAAATGCTGGGGTACGAGTATGAGAACAACCACTAGTCTAAAACTTAGTATTCTCAAGCCCTTATATTGATTTTCAGTTAATACAAAACTTATTTTCCTTTGATATAATTATTCGTTTTGTGTATTTATTCTTATGTTAGAATGTGATGATTATTTTTAGTTCTAGTGCTAGTTAATAGTTGTTTACTACATGTCTCAGGTGGTTGGAACACCCAATTACATGTGTCCTGAGCTGCTTGCAGATATCCCTTATGGTTTTAAGTCTGATATCTGGTCTCTGGGTATGTCTTTTCTTGAGTGTTTGACATGTACAAGTATTTTCTTTTTCTTTTTTCTTCTCTTATTTTGGCGGAATTGCTTCTTGTTCAACAGGGTGCTGTATGTATGAGATGGCTGCTCGTCGTCCTGCTTTTAAAGCTTTGGTTAGAATTCTCTCAGTTCTTTGGTTGAATCTTTTACTTGTATTCCAGAATGAGTTTACAGTTATATCCCATTTTGACAAATAGCACAAATTTCATTTGATGTTATATTAACAAGGAAATTATAAAATGTATTTTTTTCTTTAAATCTTCTTGTGGAAGTTTTTTCCATTGCCAAATGTAATGAAACTTTCTCAGTAGTTATCTGAATTGGATTTGAGTAGTAGCAACTTTGCTACATTTATAACAGTTTTCCATGAATTCTTTGATGCACTTGTAAGCAGTGCTTTCAAAATACTTAATATTATCTTCTTGTCTGGTGTGATGTGATGTCCTTTGATAGGTTTTCCATAAGCTACTAATTTTGTGCCTTCGCTAACCATGTAAATTATACAAATTTAATTCTGATCCAACTAATTTTTATCAAACTTGTTCTAGGACATGGCAGGGTTGATAAGCAAGATAAACCATTCCTCTATTGGCCCTTTGCCTTCTTGCTACTCTCCATCGTTGTAAGTCTAATATGAACTTTAGAGTTCAGTCTTGTAGGTTTTCATGATGACTTGAGTATTCTCTGTAATTTTTCATGCTCTATCTGTGCTTTCTACCCTTGCTCATTTCCTCATTTTGCTAAGTATTCTTTCATGCATTTTTTTTGTTCATTAGTATTCTTTCATGCATTATGTTTCAATTAAGTGCGGATCTCTTAATCATATTCTTTATTACATGTCGAGGAATTTTGAAACTGGTTTCTTGGGAGCTCTTCTTTCCTCTCTTTTATACAGCACAGAAAAGTGAATTTTCGTTTAAAATCCCAAGGGACTAAGTAATCTGTATTTGGGTGGTAACGCTTAACATGATTAATGCTGTAAACTTTTTCAAGTAATCAACTCCTCACTGCGTGATGGTTAATCTGTTTAATGTTACACACACAGGAAAACAATTATCAAGGGCATGCTAAGAAAGAATCCAGAGCATCGACCAAGTGTAAGAGTTTCTTTTTGCTTAATTCTAAGGCTTCTCCACATGCAGGACTTTGATGTAACATTTTGGGTTTTCACCTTGATTAGGCATCAGAGCTTTTGAAGCACCCTTATGTGCAGCCTTATGTTGACAAGTATTGTCCATCATTCAGCAACCTTTCAAAGAACTGCTGCTTGGATAAGCATGTTACCACCGGTTGTGGTATTAGGAAAAATATGGCCGAGAGTCAGAATAGTAATAGCTCATGTAGCGATAAAGATAGTTTGCTTTCCAGTTACAGAAACACTGCCACAAGGGTTCCAGATAGCAATAATAAGGCCACTGCCTCAGATTCAAATCCTAAGGGAGAAGAGATTTGCCCCATTATTTCAGCTGGTGAAGTTGATGAAAAAGGAATGATGAAACCTTCTTATGTGGAGCAGGAATCTAATGTGCAATCAAAGCAACCAAAAAACATCAAAACTATGGTGACGGCTTTGAGAGAAGGGAAAGTAAGAGAAAGTGGTTCCCCTATGAGAGGTAGCCGTACAAAAGCTGTAGGTGGATTGACTCAGAGAAATAATATAGAGGCATCACCCAAAGTTCTCAAACCTCCTTGTCCAGCTCCTGGTTCAAAGTTCAATGCAAATACACCCACTGTTGCTTCAGCAAAATTACCATTAGATTCTGCTAAAAGGATGCCAGGATCACACCATTTGAAGCACCAGGTATGATAGCCACTTAGTGGTTCAATTTTAATCTATTTTTTTATTGGTATCCTCACTTATTTTGCAAGATTCTTTTCTCCAGTTACCTGTAATTGAATCCTCCCCTAAGACTAAACCTAGAGATGAAGGGACTCCTCCACTTGCACCTTGGAAGCATGTTGCTGAAGATAGTCTACCTTCTAAGCACAGAACTACTCCTTCCAACTTTGCAAGAAGATCATCTATTACAGGAAAAATGAAACATGCTGGAACTGATGTTTCAAATGGGGCAAGTAACAGAAGCAAGTTAGGATCTACAGAAATAAACCAGGAGTGTGAGGCTATTTCTCGCCAACCTCCGAACACTTACTTTTCAAATGCTTCTAGGGAGGTAAAACAAGAGGCTGAGACTGAGATAGCTCTAAGTCAATCTACCAAGGGGGTGCAATCAGATAACAGCAATTCTGTCTCATCTTCAATCTCAATTCAAGCATTTGAGATTTGTGATGATGCAATAACCCAGTTTATTGACATGACAGAACAGACACAAGATCATGGGATAATCACTGACATCAAGAACTTGGAATTGCATCCACCATGCAGCTCACCTGCTCTGAAATCAGAGATGCCTGAGGTTCTGTTGAGAGAAAGCTACAGTTATGATCATGAATCTGTCATATGTTCAACTGAAGAATCTGATCCAACGAAGGCTCATTTCACTTCAGTTGATGAAAAAGTCAGTCCAAGTGCCCCTTTAGGCCTTCCGGTCCTGATTTCTGAAGAAAATTTTGTTCATAAAGATGATACAGCTGCAAGCAGGATAGTTAGTAGGGATGGTGCTCCTTTAAGCCGGACATCTAGTAGGGATGATATTCCTTTAAGCCAGATAAGTAGAACGGATGATGCTCCTATAAGTAGCCCTAGTAGTAGGGATGATGCCCCTGTGAGCACCTCAGGTACCTGGGATGATGCTCCTATTGGCAGGCCTAGTAGCGGTGGTGATGCCCCTACAAGCAGGTTAAGTATGGGGGAAAATGCTCCTGTAAGTGGACCAACTGCTGGTGAAGATTACCCCTTTAGCAGGCCAAGTAGAAGTGTTGATGCCCCTATAAGCAGGTTAAGTATTGGGGAAAATGCCCCTGTAAGTGGACCAACTGCTGGTGAAGATTGCCCCGTTTGCAGGCCAAGTAGCAATAATGATGCCCCTATGAGCTGTTTAAGTATTAGGGATGATGCCCATACAAGCAGGTTAAGCATTGTGGAAAGTTTCCCTGTAAGCGGACTGACTGCTGGGGAAGATTGCCCCACTATCAGAACTGATGAAACCATGGCAAGCAGATGTAGTGGTGGTTATGACAAGTTCACTGTAATGGAACTTCTCTCATCAGTTGTTGAAACTTTGCCTTGCACCTCATCAATTTCGTGTAGCCCGAAGAATTCACAACCAGATAAAGAAACACGTGTGCATGATTCAACAATTGGAACACAAGCTATGACTTCTTTTCCTCCACCATCTGATGAAGTTATACATGTTAAAAGGCACAGTAGCTTCTGTGTTGGCAGTGAGAAGCCAGCAGTCAAAAAAGTAGAAACGGGTGATCGAAGTGTGGATGTTGGGAAACTCATAAATGTTGCGAGGAATGAATTGTATATGAGAAACATGACTAGTTCACTGACTCTTACATCAAGTTGCACTGAAGCTTCAAGTTCAACATCAAATGTTTTGGATTATTCTGGTCTCACGGAAATGGATGTGAGGAGCTCCTTTTCCTCTGGTGTTAAAGAAACGGATACTAGGTGCTGTGTTTCCTCATCTCGAGGACTTATAGATGATGTGAGGGATGAATTGGATATGAGAACCATGACTAGCCCAGTGACCCTTGTGTCAAGTTGTGCTGAAGCTTTAAGCTCAGCACCAAATGTTTCGGATTATTCTGGTGTTGAAGAAACGGATGTTAGGAACTCTATTTGCTCTGCTGTTGAAGAAATGGATATTAGTAACTCCGCTTCTTCATCCCCAAAACTTGTAAATGAAGCAAGGGATGAACTGTATATGAGAAACACGACTAGTCCAGTGACCATTACATCAAATTTCTCTGAAGCTTTAAGTTCAACACCAAATGTTTCAGATTATTCTGGTGTAGAAGAAATGGATATTAGGAACTCTGTTCCCTCCGGTGTTAAAGATATGGATATTGGGAACTCCATCTCCTCATCTCCTGAACTGATAGATGTTATGAGGGATGAATTGGATATGAGAAACACGACTAGTCCAGTGACCAATACATTAAGTTTCTGTGGAGCTTTAAGTTCAACACCAAATATTTCGGATTATTCTGGTGTCGAAGAAATGTCCATTACCTCTGGTGTTCAAGAAATGGATATTGTGAACTCTATTTCCTCGCCTCCAGAACCCATGAATGTTGTGAGGGATGAATTAGATATGAGAAACAGGATTAGTCCAGTGACCCTTGCAGCAAGCTGCTATGAAGCTTTAAGTTCAACATCAAATGTTTCATATTATTCTTGTGTTAAAGAGGTGGATGTTAGGAACTCCATGCCCTCCACTTTTAAAGAAATGGATATCGGGAACTCCATTTCCTCATCTCCAGAACCCACAAATGTTGCGAGGGATGAATTGGATGTAAGAAACATGACTAGTTCAGTGACCCTTGCATCAAGCTGCTCTGAAGCTTTAAGGTCAACACCAAATGTTTTGGATTATTCTGGTGTTAAAGAAATGGATTGTAGGAACTCCATGCCCTCCGTTGTTAAAGAAATGCATATCGGCAACTCCATTTCCTCATCTCCAGAACCCATCAATGTTGTGAGAGATGAATTGGATATGAGAAACATGACAAGTCCGGTGACCCTTGCATCAAGTTGCTCTGAAGCTTTAATTTCAACACCAAATGTTTCAGATTATTGTGGTGGTAAAGAAAGGGATATTAGGAATTCAACTTCCTCCCCGGAGGCTGTGAAGGCCGGATCTTGTGTGGCAGAAGATGAGAAACCAGCAAAGGAAACTCTGGATGTCAATTCTTATAGGCAAAGGGCAGAGGCACTTGAAGGGCTTCTTGAATTGTCTGCAGAGCTACTGCAGCAAAACAAATTACAAGAGCTGTCCATAGTTTTGAAGCCTTTCGGGAAAGATAAGGTGTCTCCAAGGGAGACAGCTATCTGGCTATCCAAGAGTATGAAAGGAATGATGATAGGCGATTACGGACGGAATTCATGAAGTATTATTATTATTATTTCCGGTATTCTTTCTCATATATTCACACTGCTGTTGTAATTGTTAGCTTTTTTGGATAACTTGCTTTCCTCCTCCTATCACCTCATACTGTAATTCTTTCAATGCATTTTGTCATTGTACATAGTTGAAAATACAAATGTACGAATATGCTATGTAGAAGACGTTGAATGCAAATCAAAGTGAAATGATTACAATTGGATCCGCTTGCAGTGGATGTTTCGGGTCTGTACGATTTGTTTTTCTAAAAACTGCTTGTAAGACATTCACTGTTGGTTCTCATCTCATCTTTGAGTTACAATTTGACTAATCCAGATTGAAATTGGGTTGAGTTTGGATCAAAGTTTTTAGGATTGACATGATAGCTAATGATACTGATATAGATAGATGATTGGTCATTTTACCCAAAAAGGCCCATTTTCAAAATTATTTACAGAATTGAGCTAATTTTTTGATTATTTACCGAAAAGGGCTGAACCAAGGACGCGTTTTGCCCCTGCCCAATGGCTACTTTTTTTTTACCGTTTGGGCTCCAACGGTCAAAAAAAAAAAAAAAAACTATAAAAGGCCCCCCTTTCATTTTTTTTCATACAAAAAGTCCTCTCATAATTCTCTCAAAATTTTCTCAAATTTCTCTCAAATTTTCTCAAAGCTCTATTTAATTTTTGCAAAAAAGCTCAGTTTAAAATTTTTTTAATTAGTTTTTTTTAAATTAAAAAATATTCGATCGTATTAGCAACGGCCGGAGAATTAATTCGTCTCGATAATAAATACATCTCCGTCGATCAAATGACAATGGTAAGTGATAATTTTAATTTTTCAATACTATTTAATATTTTTTTTTCATTTATGCAATTTTAATTAATTTTTCAATACTATTTAACATTTTTTTCATTTATGCAATTTTAATTAATTTTTATTTTATAATTTTTTATAACAGTTTGTAGATCGGGTGTTGAAATGCTATATCCGTAATATGTTTGGTCCTCCATCGCCGTTGATAGAGAATTACCTGCGGGAAGCGGGTTTTTGGCACGTGGCCACGATAGGCCGGGGTGCTAGTTGGACCCGAAACTAATCAGTGCGTTGATAAAGAGGTGGAGACCCGAGACGCACACTTTCCATCTTCCATGCGGAGAGTGTACTATACTTTCCATCTTCCATGCGGAGAGTGTACTATCACTCTGGAAGACGTGCAGTTGCAATTGGGATTGCCGTATGCTATGAGCTTTTGGGTACTATTCCGGATAATATTAACGGAGGTTGGATCGAGATGGGCTAGTTACGAGACACATTCCCGGAGCCAGATAATGATTCGACTGAACTAGAAAGAATACGATATGCTCGGGCATACATTCTTGAGATGATTGGAGGTTATCTGATGCCAGACTTGTCACGAAACCTCGTACATCTGAGATGGCTGCTGAAACTCGTTGATTTTAGAGCAGCTGGTGAATTTAGTTGGGGGTCTGCCGTGTTAGCAACATTGTACCAGGAGATGTGCGGGGCGACGTGACCGAATAAAGCCAAAATCGGAGGTTGCCTATCACTACTGCAATCATGGGCACGATTTCGCTTTCCATTTTTACGTCCTCGAGTGGACCACCCATATACATTCCCACTCATAACGAGGTAAATTTTATATTAGATTTTACAATTATTACGTAGATTTAAAATATAATTGTATGCTAAAAATTTATTTAATTAGGTGGAACCATTCGGGGAGTTATGTTGGAATACCTACCTCTCCTGAAGATATACGGCTTCTATTAGACTAACGGTCGGAAGCACAAGTAAATATTAAATAAAATATATATACATAATAAAATAGTCGTTTCGTATTTAGTATTTAGTATTTAGTATTTAGTATTTAGTATTATGTATATAACTAATATTTTTATCATGTTCATATAGTTTCAATGGACACCATACGAGGATCCGGCAATTCGAGTGATGATGAATTCGGATGAATTCTTTCAAAATCCGAATATTTGGCATGTGAAGGTCCCATTGGTCAACTATGCTACCGTGGAGATGTACCAGTCAGATAGAGTATTGCGGCAATTTGGATTCCGACAACCGATTCCTGTGGCACTTGAGGTGCTCGATGATGAGCACAAAGTCGACTTACGACAATTGAATACGGATTGGCTGAGATACTGGTCAGAATATATCGAAATGTGGGAAAATCGGTATGATTATATACCTACTCGGAAACCGATCATCGTTCCTGAGTTAGCGTGCGTGTCGGATACATGCCATGGTTTAGGATCCATGGCAAGCCATATTTATTGTCGGAAGAGGAGAGGCGACGACAAATTCGTGTCCAAAAGGAACGACGGGGCCCTTTAAATCCAAGAAGAAGGGTTGACAACGCGGGCCCGTCAACAGCGCCCACACAATCACCAGGCCCATCAATAGTGCCCACACAGTCACCGGGCCCAACACTTCAACCGACAACACCCATATCACAGCCTTTTCAGATTATGCCAGGTGCGTATCCTAGCCCTTATATGTATCCTAACCCTTATATGTTTCCTTTTCCCAATCCTATGGCAGGTTGGAATACATGGCTCGGTTCATCTCTGTTCCCGATTACTTCGAGTCAACCGTCGATCTATAGGCCGCCGTTGCATGAGGGATCGCACGAGGCGCCATCGGGGAGCTATTCTTTTTACCAATCCCCACCGCCTTATGGGATTCAAACACCTCTGCCATGGGTGATGCAAACACCTCAGATCATTATTCTATCAAGGTGGGTCATCCTCCCAACACCCACAACCGGATCCCCGCCGGAGGAACCACAATCCCGGCGAGCAACCACAACCCAATGGAAATCGAACCAAGGAGGAATGCAGCGCGTAACCGTTGACGACCCCCATGTGGCACTGATTCCGAGCGGCACCAATATTGAATTTTTTAAATATATTTGTATAAACTTTTTAATATTGTTTCATTTAATAAAATAAAAAGTTATTTTTAATATTTTAATTGTAATTTACTTTTTATATTTTTAATAAAATAAAAGTTTTTTTGAATAAGACAATATTTTTAATATATTTGTACAAACTTTTT
The DNA here is from genome assembly GCA_025698515.1 of Gossypium sturtianum. Classification (NCBI taxonomy): domain Eukaryota; kingdom Viridiplantae; phylum Streptophyta; class Magnoliopsida; order Malvales; family Malvaceae; genus Gossypium; species Gossypium sturtianum. The sequence goes on along the minus strand of CM046951.1, from coordinate 90,138,635 downwards.
TATATTGTTTCATTTAATAAAATAAAAGTTGTTTTTAATATTTTAATTGTAATTTACTTTTTATATTTTTAATAAAATAAAAGTTTTTTTGAATAAGACAATATTTTTAATATTTTTATATTTTTAATATATTTGTACAAACTTTTTTATATTGTTTCATTTAATAAAATAAAAGTTGTTTTTAATATTTTAATTGTAATTTACTTTTTATATTTTTAATAAAATAATTTTTTTTTGAATAAGCCAATATTTTTAATATTTTTATATTTTTAATATATTTGTACAAACTTTTTAATATTGTTTCATTTAATAAAATAAAAGTTGTTTTTAATATTTTAATTGTAATTTACTTTTATATTTTTAATAAAATATAAATAATGCAACATAATTTTATTACAACAACTATCAGCTATTCTGATTTGGACATGATCGAGTTGTATGGCCTGGGTTCCTACACCATCCACACAACTTCTGTTGGTTGGTTGTTTCTCGGATATCTATATTGTTACGTATTCTAGTCGAGCAAGGTTGACCCTTTGGTTTGCGACGCAATTCTCTATTCGGTAACAGCTTAAACGGAGCAAGCGATATAGACGACCACTTACGTTCATCTGGGACCGGTGGGAATACGTGTCTCCACACGTTGTACATGTATTCTATTTTGTACACTTTGTCGACATAGCTCATGGGATCCAGACGGAGATTCTGACAAGCTGCAATTACATGAGTGCATGGATAACGAAGTGCGTCAAACCTCCCACAGTCACAGGTCCTATTTCTCAAGTGTACATGATATTGCCCGCCAATAATACCTTGGTTCGGTCTGTCAAACTCCGTCACACGAAACCATAGGTTGTCACGATCGTGACACACTGTGTGCATGGTGTTGGTCGGTGCCTTCGCCTTGTTAATTTCTAATAATACCTTCGCGCACCATATATGGCCTCCCTGCATTTGGCCTTATAACTCGCTGCTCACTTTGGAAATAGTGCCGCTAAACGAAAATATGTCTCTCACACAACCGATGTTATCGGCAAATGATGCGTTCCTTTTAGAACATAATTTATGCATTCAGCCAGGTTTGAGGTCATATGACCATATCGTAGGCCGCCGTCGTATGCTTGTGTCCACTATTCGAAAGGTATGTTACAGTGGTAGTCTGCGCCTTCTTTGTTAACTGAACGCAAAACCGCCAACATCTCATGAAAACGGTCCTTACTTATCTCATACCTTGCCAATATAAGTTGATAGCGAAAATTACATACCACTCTTTCATTCAGAATAAATTGAATATTACAAATGAAATTATATTAATAGAGATTAAATACCCATGTTGTTCACTTGCCATCGTTCAGTTGTAGATCAATATTGCCTGTAGTAGTTGGACGGAACGTGCCTTAGGCAATACCGATGGTGTGTGCGATGCCATAGGCTTCCCTGTCGCTCAATTGTGGCTAGTATTCCATTGCCCCGATCCGATATAACGCAGATATCAGGTTGGGGGCAGACATGCCTCCTTAACCTAGAAAGAAAGAAATCCCGATCATCGGTGACTCCCGGTGTTATTGCAAACGCAATTGGAAGGATTCTCCCACTGCCATCCTGTGCCACAGCTAGCAATAGCCGATGGGTATATCTACCATACATAAAGGTACTGTCAATTTGTACCAATGGCTTGCAGTATAGAAATACGTCTCGGTATTGCTTAAAGCTCCAAAATAAACGCTTGAACACTTGGCATCCACAGAGCAATCGGTCGTTGTAGTACGCAGGTGCCGTTTCAAGGTCTGTTATTCAACCTGGGACATATCTTTCCAGCACCTGACACCACTGCCACACTTCATTATATGAAACGTCCCACCCACCATGCATCTTTTCCAACGCCCTCTGCTTAACTATCCAAGCCTTGCGGTAAAAGGGCATGTACCTCAATTGGCTACGAATATTGGCAATTAAGACTGGCACTGAAGTCCTAGGATCCACCTTCACCGTCGGTAGTATTAAGCTAGCTAACATATCTGAATCCATCTTGGGATGATCTTGTGAAACACCTGTCAACGAAGTACGTTAAATAATGCAACATTACGTAATAGCAGTATTATTCAAAAACCCTAAACACTTAGTGATACTGTACCGCCAACACATGTATGTGGACCTTTGTACTTTTTTATCTCCCACAAGCATGTCCTTTTCCTCAACGAGGCCATGATTTTCCATGAACATGTACCGTCTTGCACTGCACACTTGGCCTCAAACTTATCGGATTTGGATTTAACCACGCTGTAGTTAACCCCGTTCATGATGCTATATTGTTTCAATGCACCAAGAAAACTATCATTATTGGAAAAATTCTTACCAACTTCCAATTCACCCGAATCCAATGACGAACTTGTACGATCACGCCTTCTGTGTGGTAGAGCTGGAAACTCTAACGCATCATCTTGAGATAGATCGACATTATCCATGTGGGCTGGAGGCGAGTACGCCCTGAATCACGGATCTTTTTCTTCTTCATCTAAACCCCCTTCAACATCTTCAGGTATGGTTGGAACAGGCTCCGGTTCAGAAAATAATGCAACTTCTGCACCATCAGGGCCGGGCTCTCGAGGTGGATCTATATCGGACTCATCATCCGACCCACCATCATCTGCAATGAACGAGGTCCCCTTGCTAGTGGATGTCGTAGGGAGTACATCATCCCTTCTTGTGGACGTTTCATAATGTCCCCAATCAGATGTGGATTGCCAACCACTAGAAGTTGATGTCATTCCATAGTACGTATTTCCAGTATCAAACATCGAACCACTGAGGTGTATCTCCAATCCACTAAAGGAGTGTCGTGCAGGGGTTGTGTATTCAATACTACTACCAAACACGGGCGCTTTTGTGTTTTGCCATCCACTAACAGAGTGTCGAGCAGGGTTCGTGTGTTCCTCTCGAACAGCAGTAGATGTTGAAGTCGCAAATGCATCATTTGGCGATGAAAATTGTACATATAACTCAAGATAGGGTGATCTACTAGCAAGATGAGTCTGCACCATTGCCTCCAAGCTACGAGGACCTTTGATGTCGAACGAGTCATATCTCACGGGATCAACCGAAGCACAAAATGGATACTTAATAGACAAAACTTTCATTGGCGTCGTTCCGAAGATTTTACGCCTAATTCTTTTACGAAGTTCTGTTAAATCTATGTTCTGGTTAAAAACCAGTCGTGCTATGTTCTCCGATAAAAAAACAACGCCGTTCTCTGTGTCACTGACCTCACCATCATAGTAAATAATAACACTAATACGTTCACTCATCTTTAGTTTCTATTCTACTTTAGCCTCAATTTCTCTTGCTGTAACTTATGCAACCTAAGAATGAAATTTGGCTCATTTATAGTCTAAGGCCAAATAGGAACTACTGTAGAAAAAGAGCGTCCACGTGAGAGCTTTTTTTTCAATTTTTCTTGACAAAGTGCATCCTGCTTGAAGCGTTTTGGACACTATTTGTTCAGAAACGTCTTCTCAAAATTATTTTTTCAGATACTACTGTTGAAAAAGAACGTCCACGTGGGAGCTTTTTTCAGTAATTTTGCTGACAGTACATCCTGCTTGAAGCGTTTTGGACACTATTTGTTTAGAAACGTCTTCTCAAAATTATTTTTCAGATACTACTGTAGAAAAAGAGCGTCCATGTGGGAGCTTTTTTCAGTAATTTTGCTGACAGTGCATACTGCTTGAAGCATTTTGGACACTATTTGTTCAGAAATGTCTTCTCAAAATCATTTTTTCAGATACTACTGTAGAAAAAGAGCGTCCACGTGGGAGCTTTTTTCAGTAATTTTACTGACAGTGCATCCTGCTTGAAGCGTTTTGGATACTAGTTATTCAGAAACGTCTTCTCAATATTATTTTTTCAGATACTACTGTAGAAAAAATAAAAAGTTTTTATATTGCTAATATATTTTTTCCAAAACCTTAAACACAAAATTATTTTAAAAAAACTAAAACATAATTTAATTAATTAACCCTAAAACCCTAAACCCTAATTTAATTGATTTTTTAATTAATAGTTAATTTAATTAATTAACCCTAAACCCTAATTTAATTATTTTTTCCTTAAAAACCTTAAAACCCCAAACCCTTAAAACCCTAAACCTTAAATCCTAATCTTAAAACCTTAAACCAAGTAGAAAACCCTAACCCTAAAAAACGGGGCAAAACGCGTCTCTGGGGGAGTGTTTTGTCCACGTCAGCAAAGTACTCCTTCAAGGAAGCGCTTTGTGCTGACGTGGACAAAAAGCAGCTCCCCCCAGGACGCGCTTTTATCGACATATCACACCGAGAACGTTGGCGTGGACGTGGACGTTGCGCGCGAATTCGCCCTTTCGGTAAATAATAGAAAGTTGGCCCATTTCCGTAAATAATTTTGGAAATGAGCCTTTTTGGGTAAAATGGCCTAGATGATTCACATAGTCTATTTCCATAAAATGTTTTTTTGGAAAACATGAAGATTTTTCTAAAATACTTGTAAATTTTCTTATGTTTAGATGATGGGATGTAGAATGGTTTTTTTTTTTTTTGGTAATTTTCTGGAGAAACTACATTTTTTTTCCAATTAGATATTGAAATATTAATTGTAAAAATATTTAAAATATTTATTAATACAATGTTATTGTCTTAATATTATTATTTTATATAGTAAAATTTTAATAGTAAAATTTGATACTAAAATATTACCTATAATATATATAAGTTTGGTGAACTTTTTGAATATATCGTGTATTACATTACTAATTATTATCATGTGATAATTAAAAAAAAGTAAGATTAATTAACTATTAATTAATGTGATAGTACATTAATATTAAATTAATTAATTTAGTCATATATTTTACATATTTATTAAAAATAACACTATAAAATCACGGTGACAACTATAATGAAAACTTTTAAAATGAGAGCCATAAGAACCAAATTGTTTTTAACCTTTAGATCAAAATGAATCAATCTAAACCTTAGATCTAAATTTAATCTACCTCACTAAAATAAAGAGCACAACATCTAATTTTCTTTTCTTTTTTTTTTTCTCTCCATGTAATACAAGTTTTAGGAACAATTTTTTGGGATAATATCTTACTTTCAGATTTTTTTTGAAGGAAAAAAATTGGAAGCAAATTTACAACAGAATGGAAAGTAAGAGATTAGGTTTAATCTTAATTTATTTAGGAAAGAAAAACAAATATCAAATACCCAAATTGTTTAATTTTGATAACCTAGTCTCTTGCTTTTAATCTTGCTGTAAATTTGCTTCCAATTTTTCTTATTTTGCTTAAAAAAAAATCTAAAACTATGAAATTACCCCCAAAAAAAAAATTTCAGCCTAAAACTTGTATTACACAGTTAAAAGAAAAAAAATATTGGGCATTGTGCTCTTTATTTTAGTGAAGTAGATTAAATATTAAATTTAAGGCTTAAATTTATTCATTTTAATATGAAGGTCAAAAACAATTTAATTCTCATAATTCTCATCGTTTTCACTATAATTGTCAATTTTATATCTATCTATATCTATATCTATATCTATATCTATATATATTATTAATTAATAAAAGTTTTAAACCAATAAAATTATTGACTATTAATTGAACAAGTAAAAAAAAAAACAAACTCTTCTGTAGAAAATGCCATATAAACAATTTGCAAAAAATAATTATATCTCTTTCTTAACAAATTTAGTGTCATGTGATTAAAAAAAAAATGACTAAAATTGAAATCTTTTTAATTTGACGAAAAAAAGAAGAAGGAAGAAACAGGAAAAAGAGAAAGGAGAACAAATAAATTATATTTATGTCACATTCTTTTTGCTATTTTTAAGACATTAATAGTTCATTATATATTAATATTTATATTAGCATCCATTAGATTATTAAGATATAGATATTACGTGTATTAATAATTGTCGAAACTTTTTTTTTTTTGAAAAAGAGGTCGACTTTTATTTTAAAAACGAAAAATGGGAGTCGCCACAAATCTTTTTTATTTAGGTGTGATCGGATCACCTCATAATTCAATCATTTTAATAAAAGTTTAAATTTATTAAAACGATGATTTTTGGTCTACAAAATCCAAAAAACGGGTTCGGGAGTCAGTTACGCACGAGGAAGGATTAGCACCCTCGATACGCCTAAAATTGGTACCTAGTTGATTACTTGGTGTCTTTAGTGTCAAAAATTGAAAATTTAAAAAGATTTTAAAAATACGATCCTTTGTTAAAATATTATTTAATTGAATTTTTTTGAGAAAAGGGCGTATTCCACGTTAATCGAGAAAAAAATTATGTCCCGTAAGTTAGGACACAATATCTTAAATCCCCGAAACGAGAATAAACACAAAAAAAATATTTATTTTAAAAGACATTCAATTATCTCGGTTTTAGAAAGAAACCATATTCTGTAAGTTAGAACATGATCTTTTCGTAATTCCCGAGATTACTTAAAAATTTTAAAACGTTCGTTTGTTCGGATTTATCGAGAAAGTCGAAATTTCGTAAGTTAGGAAACGACCTTTCGAATTTTAAAAACACGGAGTATTGCTTATTTTAAAACAAAATCTTTTACTGCATCGCGTAAAATGTAGCGCGGTTTTGTGGTGAAATGTAAAATGGGTTACGGTGTTTGCGTGCATAACAGAATAATAAGTATGTTAATGTGAATGCAATATGAAGAACAAAAATAAAATAAACAAGCCAGAAATAAAATGACAAATAAAAAAAGTAACAAACTAAAAATTTGAAGCTAAAGACCTAATATTACATAAATAAATAAATATGGTGTAAAACAATTTAAGAATAATAATATTAATAATAATGATGATATTAATAATAATAATAATAAAATAAATTTTAAAATTATATAAAATGATATAAATATATAAATGATAAAATAAGATAAATGTATATATATATAAAAAAATTTAGGTAAATAAATATATATATATATATAAAAATAATAATAGCAATAATATTGCAAAACTAATTAATTTAGTAATATGATAATAAAACAAATAAGTAAATACAAAAAAAGAAAATATAATAATAATATTAAACTAATTAATTTAATAATAAAGTAGCAAAAATAACAAAGGAAGGACTAAATTGAATTTTAAAAATTTGGGGCAAATTAGTAGTAAATAGATAGGAAAAGGACCAAGTTGAATGCGCGAATAACAATGAGGTACCAAAATGGAAAATAATCCCCACCCTCTAAAACGCGTAGCTTCAAGGTGGACCAATTTGTAAATCGAAATAAAGTATAGGGCAAAAATTAAAAATAAAAAGAACTTAATTGCAAAAACATTAAAAAGCGGAAGGGCTAAAGGTGCAATTAGCCCCAAAATAAAAAACACGCGGATCCTCCCTGGCGGGTCGAGTCAACACGCTGATCCTAGGGGCAAAACAACGTCGTTTTGAGCGTCTGAGGCCAGTCCCAAAACGGCGTCGTTTTAGGGGCCTATATAAGTCAAAAAATTCAAAAAAAAATAAAATCATTTCATCCCATTTCTTAAAAAAAAAAGACAACAATTCTCTTTTTTCTGCGCATGACCAGATTCCACTGCTCGACGAACGTCGCGCGCGCTGATCATGAAAAATCGCAAATTCCCCTTTTTTCTCCGGTGGTTTAAAAAGGTAAGCCCTCTTCCCTTCTTTTTTTTTTTGTTTTTATTATGTATATGTATTAAAAGAGAAAAAGAACAGATTCGAGAAAAGAGAAAAATAAAAAATAAAAATAAAAATGAACACCTTTAAGCCTCTGAATCGGTGTTCTTTTCTTTTTCTCTGCTTGATGTTTTTTTGAATTTTTTTCTCTTTTTCTTTGATTCGATTCTCTCTGTGTTTGTATTCAATATTCGTTAAAAAAAAATTACAAAGGATTTAGATGGCTTTTATAGCCATTTACAACTTATTTTTTTAATCTATTTGTCACTTCTGTTGCAGGCAAGTGGACGGTGCAAGTGGAGGGCGGTGGAGCAGTGGCGGTGGCAGGCCTAGGGGCGACAGTAGACCTAGGGGCGGCAGCTAGGTTTTTCTTTTCTGTTTATTTTTTTGTTTTGTTGGGCTTTGGGCTAGGGTTTAGGTTTTGGATTTGGGTTTGGGCCTTGTCTGCTTAATTTTATTTGGGCTGGGTAATAGTTTGGGTTTGTATTTGTTTCGGTTTGCTTATAGGCTGTAACATCCTGAATTAGGGGTTGTTTGTAATTTAATTATTTGTACCCATGTGTGTGTGTGTGCTTGAAGAAATAAAATTTGTGATTTATTTGGCATGTTTTGGGGTCTAGAATTAAACCCGAGCTAGGCCTGACTTAGTATTAAAATTTATTTTTTTTTAAGTGTTTAAAGGAGGGAAGCTAGGTGAGTTAGGGGTTAAGAAAATTTTTAGTAGGAACCTGACACAAGGATCTAGTTGGCTAAGTGGTTTCATGCGTGTTGGAGGTGAAAAAGGGGGACGCAGTCACAAGTTCGAGTGGCGGGAGGAGCATTTTGGCTTTTTTGTTTTTTTAGGAAGTGATGGACTTAAGTAGGAAGGCCTTAAAATTAATTCGTGAAGGTTCATGGCATGAAAGTCCAAAGGGAAGAGTTGGCTTGGGGCGCATCTTGCAGCAAGGGACCTAGTTGGTCCTAGGTTCGAGTAGCGGAGCGGAGTTTTTGCGTTTTAATTTTTATATGCGATCTTTGGGCTTTAGTAAGTAGGCTTTAAAATTAAATGGTGGGGTTATGTGACATGAAAGTTAGTTGGGAAAGATGGCATGGGCGTTGAAGCGGGAGTTGCGGTAGTAGGTCCCGGGTTCAAACCAAAGAAGCGGCGATGGGGTTTTAATTTTGTTTGGCGTTACGGAGAGGGGGTCATGGCTGCACGTGGGACCTAATTTGTTAACAATGGACCTTGTTGTTATTTGGTGAAGGAGTGGGGTTTTATTATTTTATTTTTTTATCTTTATTGATTAAAGAAGTGATAAAGAAGAGCTATTTTTTTGGCTCATATTCTACTGGAAGTGGGGAGTATTAGTGGTTTATTTGCTTTTGAATTCTTGGGAGATAAACCATGCATTATCTTTGATAATTAAAAGCTGGAATTATCGGCAAAAAGGGGAGAAGTTGGCGAATGAAGGACTCATTAAGGCCATCCCCATTCAGTTTTTAACAAAAAAAAAGTGCCAAACTCATCAATTTTCCTCTCCAATTTGCTGCTGCCGAATTTTCCCTTGTGCATTGCCTAAATTACTCAAAAATTCCAGCCTTCCATCTTGTGTTAGCCGATTCTCTTAGGGGCTGTCAAATTTTCTCTTGGAGTTCTTCAAGTAGCATAGATTGGTAAGGGCAATCTTTTCTTCCCTTGACCAATTTTTGTGTAGTGATTAAATCTTACTTTCTTCTAAATCTTAGTATTAAAACCCCGCTCTTGTTCCTTGAAGGTACCGAAAGCTATTAGCATCAATTAGGGGTGCCGAATATTGGTGTGACTTGTCGAATCCATCTTTAAGGTAAGGGTGCGGCAACTCTTTTTCCCTTTACGGGATTTATGTTTTGGCCGAATGGCCTATGGCTCTTATTAACTTGGTTAAACCAATTTTAGGGAGGCCATAACCAGTTGTAGGGAGCTTTCGGGATTTAAGGATTATTCGGCCAAGGCTAATAAAGGCTTACGGGATTTCGAATTATTTTGGTAAGTGATGGTAAGATTCGGCCTTGGACCGTAGTTTGATTTTTGAGCGCTAGTGATTCTTCGGGATCTCTAGTTTAGCCATTTGGTTATTAGATCTAAGAATTCATATGTTGACCGATTGTAGGAAGAAACAACGTCTCGGGATTTTGCTAGTATATTCGGGATTGCTAGTAAATAGGTGTGTAAGATCTCTATACACACTTTATTAATTTACATCTTTGTTATTATTTGCCTTAGATCTTTTGGTTGTGGTTAGTTTGTGGGCTTAAACATGGATTAAGGTAAGTCCCCTAATTTGTGATTTTTGATATATGATTTGCATGCCATCACATGATGATTAAATGCCACGGTATGATTTATGAAAATTGTTATAAAAGCATGTGATGGTGGGATTGATGAGAGGAGGGGAAGAATTATGGTATGTCGTCGGTGGTTTTGACCACAAGATGGGTTGGCCCCATCAGATTATTGTGACCTATGGTCATCGGTGGTTTTGACCACAACGATTGATTATTTGCGACTAAGTCCCGGTGGTTTGGTACCACTAGTGGTTTTGACCACATTTGATATATTGTGACCTATGGTCATCGGTGGTTTTGACCACACGATGGGTTGGCCCCATCATCGATTTGTGACTCTAAGTCATCGGTGGTTTTGACCACCGGTGGTTTTGACCACACGGGGTAGAAAAGGAGTATGGATGGTTAGGTTGGGTTGCATGTGCATGTTTATTAATGACTTGTGTATGAGTTATCTTACCGGGTGGGGGATTACACACTGAGTCTTGGTGACTCACCCCTTTCCCTTAACATTTTGCGGATGAGTAGATCGCGGAGATGGAGCGGATGGACTCGAGGTGGCCATGCGATGGACATTTTAATAGATGAACTTGGATTTTGTTTTATCTTATTTTTATGGTTGGTTTTGTTTTAATTGAGTTGTAATAAGGCCTCCTAGAATTATTTTATTATTGTTACATGCTTTGAATATTTGTTTAAACTATTTAATTATGTTAATAATGAGTTCACATGTTTTTCCAAATCAAACGAAAAATGTTTTAAAGTACCGTCGGGTACATTTGAAAACTATAAACAACTCGACTTAATAAATATTTTTAAACAACACTAAGTATGGTTTTTAACAAGAGACTTGAAGTTGAAAGATTTTCGATAAAACTTAAATCGGTTTTAAAATGGTTCTCAAATTGTTTTCTCTGTAGCAAACCAAATTCGGTCGTAATGTTTGGGCCGGGTTTGGGATGTTACATAGGCCCTGGGCAGAATTGGCTCACAACAGCTGCCCCTCTTTGCTCATTATCGTGTAACGGGAATGGAGCGAAAACTTTAAAAGGGCCAATTTTTTCTGGTCCTGCCGAGTCTCGATTTCTCTGGGGTTTCTTTTTCCAAGTAGCTTCGTTCTAGTCCACCGCATCTTGTTGCCTTGATCCACTCCACCGCTATTTTAGAGAGATAAGACTTGAAGTTTCAATCTACTCCGCTGCAACTTCAGGGATATGATATTTGTGGTTTTAGTCTGCTCCGCTACAACTTCAGGGAGATAAGACTTGCTATGGTAGATTCAATCCGACCTACTGCAACTTCAGAGGTATAGAATTCATCGTTTTAATCCGTTCCACTGCAACTTTAGGGGGATAGGATTAGTAGCTTCAATCTGCTCCACTGCAACTTCAGGGAGATAAGACTAGTGGCTTCAATCTGCTCCACTGCAACTTCAGGGAGATAAGACTCGCTATCTTCGATCTACTCCACTGCAACTTCAAGGAGATAAGATCTACAACTTCAATCTACTCCACTGCTACTTCAGGGAGATGAGATTTGTAATTTGTAGCTTTAATCTACTCCACTGCAACGTCAGGGAAATAAGATTCGCTATCTTCAGTCTGCTCCACTGCAACTTCAGGGAGATAAGGCTAGTGGCTTCAATCTGCTCCACTGTAACTTTAGAGAGATAAGATTCGCTATCTTCGATCTACTCCACTGCAACTTCAAGGAGATAAGATCTATAACTTCAATCTGCTCCACTACTACTTCAGGGAGACGAGATTTGTAATTTGTAGCTTTAATCTATTCCACTGCAACGTCAGGGAAATAAGATTCGCTATCTTCAGTCTGCTCCACTACAACTTTAGGGAGACAAGGCTAGTGGCTTCAATATGCTTCACTGTAACTTTAGGGAGATAAAATTCGTCATAATGACTTCAATCCATCCCACTGCAATTTCAAGGGTATAGGATTTTTGGTTTTTCTGATCTGTTACACCATTCTTTGGGGAACATGACCTATAGAATCCATTTCATGGGCCTATTTATGCCAAGTGGTTAGGATGTCATGATCAAAATGAATCAAATGCTCCTAACTAGATGTGTATGGATGATATTTGCATGAATGAAGAATGTCATGAGAATGATCCCTTTTTAATGTTTGGGTTGTCATTGCTCGTTGTTCATCAAGGTTCTATCACTGATGTGTTACCATGCCTTCTTGTTTAGCTGGTATCTTTGACAGAAAACCCAAGGAAATAATCACAATTTGGGCTATTTTTCTCAATTGTTTCCAATTCCCAAATTTGGTTAGTCCTGGCCAATGGTCCTGTTTCAGGTTCCTGTACTATTTAGGAAACTTTTCAGAGTAATATGCAAAACTCCTTTTATGAAAGTATTATTAGTCCATTAATCGTTATTTAAATGAAAAATGCTTGAAAAATATTATCACAATGGACAAGATGAAATTTTGTTGGGAGCAAAGCTCGAAATGAATAAATTAATCAAGATAACAAATTTGCTAAAAATGAATAAGATGAAAATAGGTGCCTCAGATATCACAGCATGAGCTTCTCTGCTCGAGTTTCTTGAGGACCATTTTGAGCTCAACATGTGTTTAGGAGATCTAGAGTACTTTGTTGATGCCCCAAGATGTAGCATCCCTCATCCTTGTTAATTCAGGCGTAGCAAGACTACCGCATGCCCCACATTCTATCAAAATTTGAATTGCCCTTTTCCTGGATTTTTAATTCAAAACCCCTTTGGTCTCAAGGCGCCCTTTGTGGGTTTTCGCCTTGGCCTCTCCTTTTTTTTCTTCTTATTATTTTATTATTATTTTAGGTGAAGTATTTCTTGACTGAATCTGAATTCACTAGATTAGGCAAAGTCTTGCCATCCATTTCAGTTAATATCAACGCTCCTCCAGAAAAGGCCTTCTTTACCCCATAAGGTTCTTCCCCGTTTGGCATCCATTTTCCTCTGAAGTCTTTTTGTATGGGAAGGATCTTCTTTAATACCAAGTCCCCTTCATGAAATTCTCTGGGGTGAACCTTTTTGTTGTAAGCTCGCATCATTCGTTTTTGGTACATTTGACCATGATGGATAGTTTTCAGCCTCTTCTCTTCAATCAAATTTAACTAGTCATATCGGTATTGAATCCATTCTGCTTCATCCAGCTTCAGCACAGCCAAAATTCGAAGAGAAAGAATCTCGACTTCAATGGGCAAAACTGCTTCCATTCCAATGAGAAAGGTGTTGCCCCGGTGGAGGTCTTGACCGACGTTCGATAAGCATAGATAGTAATTTCTCATGCCAATCTTTATGAGTCAATCATTTTCCCCACGATCTTCTTTTGTGTTTTTGTTTTTGTTGTTATTGTTGTTGTTGTTGTTTTTTGGTTGCCTCCACTGCACCGTTCATTTTCGGGCGATATGGTGTTTAATCTTGAATAGATACAAACTTCTGATATCATGCTGTTGTTCAAATTTAGTGCATTGTCAGATATAATCCTTTTTGGCATTCTATATCGACATATGATTTCTTTTTTAAAGAATTCGCTGACTGTCGATTTTGTGACATTGGCATATGAAGCAGCTTCCACCAACTTAGTGAGGTAATTGATGACCGCAAAGATGAATCGATGCCCGCTAGAAGCATTTGGTGAGATTGGCCCATTGACATCCATGCCCCACATAGAGAAAGTCTATGGAAAAGTCATAACATGAAGAGATGAATGAGGTACATGAATCTTGTCTCTATAAATTTGGCACTTATGGCATTTCTTGGTATAACTGATGCAATCCCCTTCAATGGTGGACCAGCAGTACCCGAATCTCATGATTTGCTTGGCCATTGTAAAACCATTAGCATGTGTTCCTCGGACACCCTTATGGACCTTTTCCAAGATTTTCTTAGCCGTATCGCATGGCCGTGGCATTTTATCGTCGTCCGTGGTTTAGAGATTTTTCGTCCTTGGTTCGTACGATCTCTGCCACGCCGGTGTGCAAATCCGTGGTGTCCACATGGCCACGACCATGCCCATCTGCAAGGCCGTGTGGTAGGGAAAACTGTGCTTCATTAATTTGGTTAGTTTTGAGTTAGGTGCTAAAAAATTGAAAATATGACATTAGTGAAGTTAGTGCTCGGGTTGCCTCCCGAGAAGTGCTCATTTAAAGTCTTAAACTAGACTTACCCTTCATTCGCATAATCATGGTGGTTTGAGGAGCTGAAACTCCTCTCCCCTGCTATCAGTTCTATGATCACTATATAGTTTGAGTCGAGTAGTGTTTACCTTAAAAGTGCCAAACTTAGGATTAGTTACCTCGACTGTTCTGTATGGGAAGACATTGAGTACCTTAAAAGGGATTTCTTCATTTTTATTAAGGTCTGAAATGGCTATTCGAGGGTCTGTCTTGTCCAACAATACCTGATTTCCGATCTAAAATTGGTATGTCCCATATTTAAGTTTGACATGGAGTTGCCTCATTTTTGTTTTGTGTGTTTTTAGTTTCTCCTTGAAATGTGTCTTCCACTCGTCTAGTTCATCGATCTGAAGCCTTTGTTCCTCATGAGTTATTTCCTTGTTTGCACGAGGTTTAGGATGTGGCTCAGATGTGTAATTTTGTGGTGCTTCCTGAAAAGAAGGCTGAACTGAATGGTCATTTATAGAATTTATGTTCTCACCTTTATTACTCGATGTCCTAGCCGAGTCAAGAGCCTGGAGAGTGATCATTTCGTCACCTACACGAAGTATGAATTCCCCTGTACCAACATCAATTTTGGTTTTAGCAGTTGCCAAAAAGGGTCTTCCTAAAATTGAAGGAATATTATTGTCCTCATCTATGTCTAAAACAAAAAAGTCTACTGGGAATATGAATTTATCAATTTTTACTAATACATCTTCGATTATACCCCTAGGAACTCTAATAGTTTTATCAGCTAATTGAATGCTCATCCTAGTTTGTTTGGGTTTCCCTAGACCTAGCTGTTTAAACATTTTATAAGGCATAACATTTATGCTTGCCCCTAAATCAGCCAAAGCGTTATTAACAGATAAACTACAAATTAAGCACGAAATTGTAAAAACTCCCTGGATCTTTTAATTTTCGTGGTAGTTTATTTTGTTGAATTGCTGAGCACACTGCGTTTAGCTCCACATGCGACGTATCGTCTAACTTCTGTTTGTTTGTCAAAAGCTCTTTTAAAAATTTCCTTGAATCTGGCATCTGCGAAAGAGCTTCAAGAAACGGTAAGTTAATATGTAATTTCTTTAGAAGTTTAAGAAATTTACCGAATTGTTCCTCTGTGTGGTCTTTCTTTATCGCATTGGGGTATGGCGCACGAGGTTGGTACTTTGTGATTACCGGTTTTGGTTTATCATGACTTACCTCAACCTTACCCTCTTCTACCATATTCTCTTGCCTCAATTTTGATTCATCTAACCCTTCACTATCGTGAACAGTAATGGCGTGAATTTGCTCATTTGGGTTAGTTTCAGTGTTGCTTGGCAAGTTTCCTTGTGGTCGTTCTGAGATCAGCTTAGCAAGCTGACCTATTTGGTTCTCAAGCCTTTGAATTGACACTTGCTGATTTTTAAGTGCTATTTCGGTGTTTTGGAAATGAGTTTCTGACACCGCGATGAATTTCGTTAGCATCTCCTCAAGGTTTGGCTTCTTCTCTTGTGGGTAGGGTTGTTGTTGAAAGCCTGGAGGGGGTTGTTGTCTCTGATTTCCTTGGCCACCCCATGAGAAATTTGGATGGTTTCTCCAACCTGGATTGTAAGTGTTACTATAAGGGTTATTTTGAGGTCTAGAATTATTACCCATATAGTTCATCTGTTCGCTTTCTATGCCAGGGTTGTAGGGTGGGTATTCTGTATTGTTCATCCTTCCTCTATTTGTATCGCACTGCAATACTGGATGTACCTGCGAGGAACCACACAAACCATCAATTTGCTTATTAAGAAGTTCTACCTGATTTGATAGCATGGTTACTGCATCGAGGTTGAAAACACTGGCGGCTTTTGTTGGCCTTGTCCTTGTAACTTGCCACTGATAATTATTCAGTGACATATCCTCTATAAACTCATAAGCTGCTTCACACTTGTAACATCCTAGATTAGGGGTTATGTGTTCGTGCATAATTCGAGTGATAGTAGGCTTGGAGTATGTTTGGATATGTTTTAAGGGTTTCGGGAACTTTAAAATATAGGGGAATGCTTTGGAAATTTTTTTTGGATTTAAGTGTAAAAAGGGGAATTGGGCTAAGGAGGCCTTAAGGAGAATATTAGGCGTGTTTGGACATTAAATGGGGCTTGGTAAAGTGGCTCAAGGGCGCCACTTAGGGCCTTGGTACACGACGTCATGGGCTGGGAGGAAGGGAGGTGGTTCGAGTTGCGGGGAAAGCAAAAAGGAGAATTTTATGTTTTTGCGTCAAGGAGGCGCTCGGCTAAGGATGTCTTAAAAAGAAATTCGGGGTGGAACATGTCACAAAAAGCGCCTGGGTAAAGTGGCTTGGACGCTTGCAGGAAATGGTGCTCCAGGGGGATGAGGTTCGATTCACGTGGGCAGCAAGGAGTGGGGTTTTATTTTTAGCTTTTGGCGTTAAGACAAGGGGGACCTAAGGAAGGAGGCTTTAAAAGAAATTGGGGGGAGTTTATTACACAAAAAGAATCAGCGGCGGAGTGGCTTGGGGGCGCTACCTACAGCAAGGATTCCAGCAGGTTGTGGGTTCAAGGCGTGTGAGCAGCAGTTTGGTGTTTATTTTTGGCTTTTTGCGCCAGGAAAGAAGGAAGAAATTGGACGGCACATGGAGTTTAAATTGGATGAGGATTAAGCTTGTAGGATAAATGTAGTTTTATTTATTTTAATATAGGATAATTATGGCTTTATTTAGATCAAATGAGATTTTATTTTATTTATTTTAGGAGATAGGATAAGAGATTAAATTGGGATATTAGCAAGGGATATTGTTGTTGGAGGATATAGGGGATAATTATGTGATTTATTATTTTAAATAGGTAGATTAGTAGATAGAATAGGAGATTAAGTGGAGGATAATTGATTTATTTTAGAATTTTGAATAGGTGATTAGGAGATAATGAGATGGATTTTATTTTATTTTATTAAGGTGATAAAGAAGAGATTAAGTATGGATTTATTTTTATTCACTTTGAATATGTGTTAAAGAGATAAAATAGGAGAAAGTGTGTAGTATAAATAGGGGTGCCGAATTTAGTTTCTTTTCCCCATTAGTGCCGTTTTCCCTTGTGCAAAGCCGCTTATGTTTCATTCCTCTTTTCTATTCGTTCTTGGCCGAATCTATATCCCTTTCCCAATTCCTTTCTTTTATTTTTGTTAGCCGAATCTTCCCTTTGCCATCTTTGTTGCCGTATTGCTCAACTCCTTCTTCTCTTCCTTTCTTTAAGAATTCTTTTAAAAGCCGAAATACTTTGGTGAACCATAGCCGAATCCTCTAGGCAGTAAACTCCTCTACTCTTGTGTTTTCTTCTTCACCATAAAAGAGTGACCTATTCTCATTTAGTCTTCACAAGCAACAATAGTGCAGCGTAAGGAGTCTTAGAAGAGCCTCTTGGATTCGACTTCTCAAGGTGAGTTAATGTGGTATTCGGCCATAGGCCATTTTATAAGTTTAGGTATGACCGATTGTGTATTATGATTTTTAGGGGCTAATCGACAAGTAAGCAGAGTATCGAGATTCTAGATCGTGTTAGATTTGAGTAGTTCGAAATTTCGCTAAATAATCAGGTGTGTGATTAACCCACCGTTTTTCGGGTTTTTGTGTTATATCTGTATGTGTTAAAATTGTGCTAACTAGTGCAGTGGAAATTGTGATATGGATACCCTCAAGGGGTATGTCGATAATACGGTAAGTACCAAACCTGATGATATGTGATTATTAGTATGAATATGTGTTATGACTATGCTTGATGAACATGCTCGTGCATCATTATATTATATCATTATTTATGTTACATGTGGATGGGTGGGATATGATATGAAAGAAGGACAGGGTGTACTTTGAGTACGTGGTTTGATGTTAGCCTTGAGCTACATCGTGGATTGACGTTGACTGAGGTCACGTTGTGGATTAATTGCGATTTAGTTCGCGTGGGTTGATGAGTGACTATGTGTCCCATCGTGGTTTTGGTGTTAGCTACGGCTACATCGTGGATTGGCGCTGACTGAGGTCGCGTTGTGGATTATTGTGCTTAATTGCACGTGGACGGCAGTGATTGCCTTTGGAGTAAAAAGGAGAGGGTGATTTGATAATCCCCTGGTGTGTGGTTGGCTGGATACGGGGGTGTGTAGAGGATGGACCCTAGGTTTGGGTTGGGTGCATTTTGCATAATTGTATATGATGTGTGGATTAATGTGATATGAGTATTTAATGTGGAAGTGGGCCAAGCCCAGTTGATATGTGGATCACTGTGGAAATGGGCTAAGCCCAGTATGTGGAAATTTTATGGGTAACTACCCTATTGGATGAATGTGATATAAATATGGGCCAAGCCCAGAATGTGTTAATATGTGAGTATGCTATTTTGTTATCTGATAAATGGGTTAATACGTGGTTAACATGTGGGTGGAATCGGTGGATTAATTACACATCGAGTCCGTGTGACTCACCCAAATATTTTATCAAACATCGCGGTGATATGATGATCGGACCGGGTTGGAGTGGATACGAGGTGGCCCATGCGAGAAGATAATTTAATTAATTAAGTATTTATAGTTTCGTATTTTGATTAAGTCTTTATTCTAATAAGGCCCATTAAAGTATTTAAGGTTGTTTAAGTATTTTTCATTAAGTTTAATTATTATATTTATTATGGATTGACAATTTAAATATTGATTGCAAATGATTTTATTTTCTCAAGTGTGTATAATAAAGTTTTGAATCTGGTGTTTTCATAATAATTTAATTTTTTTACCTAGAATATTTTAAGTCACTTAAAAGGTTTTATTAAAGGGAATAAATTTTTAACGATTTTTACTCTTAAGTAAGAATATTTTCGAACGTGTTCCGCAGATGGCATTTCAAATTCGGTCGTAGTGAATGGGCCGTGTTTGGGGTGTTACGCTTGGTATCGTGTATCGAGCGGTTCAAAACTCGGCTTTGAGGGTTTTGGGTCCAAAAATGTTTTCGAAAATGGGCTTTTCAAAATATGGGCTTTTATTTTGAGTTATTCGGCATGGCACTGTATCTCCTACCCAAGTCCACTGTAAGTACTTCTAATTATTGAAGTGATTTGTTTATGTGAACTGTTATGGGCTTATTTGGGCTCGTAGATTAGAATAGTAGGGCTATTGAACCCTAGGGCTAGTGCACTCAAACACATGCATAAGACTTAAGGCCATTAAACAAAACCGTGAAGTAAGTCGCCGAGGAGTTAAGGTGTGGCAACCATTGTACGCATGTCTAGGATTGGTATTCGAAAGAAGAGCTTGGTACTTAAGCGGTCCTAGCGACTCACCTCCTCTTTACTCGAATCCTACCTGTGCGTAGCTACGGTTCACCCTAACCAAGAGGACTTATTCGCGGGCTAAATCAACGATTAAAACCCGAAAGGGACTAGCCATGCAGTTTTATAAAATTCCTAGTTTTAAAATCCTTAAATTACCCTTTTAATTGTAGTAAAAGATTATTGTGAAAATTTGTCCAAAACATCTCCGATTTACAAAAATTACAAAAATGCCCCTGTATTGTAAATTACTAAAATACCCTTATAGGAAAAATGACGGAAATACCCCTGGGATAGAAACGGCCAGAAATGTCCAAATAGTGAATGTGTGTGGTAGATACCACTGAATGAATGTGTTCTTGCTAATGAATGAATGTGCCTCTATTGAGGAATGAATGTGGCTTCATTGAGAAATGTAAATATCTCTATTATGAATTTGAATATGAATGTGAATCTCTGAATTGGAATAGAGAACTTGAACTGAACCTTGTGTGATCGAAAGAACTACTTCTGAATATCTTTATTTCATAAAATTGTTCGCGGTTAATAAGTGGAACAAAAGTCTGATGCATAAAACTTTTTAATCAGATAAGTCGCGACGTTAGAAATGAGTTCTAGGGGACGTGGTCATCGTGGACGTGGTAGAGGTAGAATGGCAGTATCAGAACCAGTAGGGTCCGGCCATGGGTCAGAAACTGAAGTGCCGCAGCCAGCAATGGCCGCGGAGGATCAAGATCAGACAGGAGGCGATGATGCAGTATCACGAGCCATGTTGCGAGTGCTCGAGCGAGTAGCAGGAGCTAGTGTAGGAAACGGAGCTCGAAAGTCAGTGTCGGAAAGACTCAGGTCGAACGGGGCTGAAGTTTTTAGAGGAGTATCAGGAGTAGCTCCGAATGTAGCGGAGTATTGGTTGGAGGCAGTCGAAAGAATCTTGGACGATTTGGACTGTACTCCTGAGGAAAAGCTGAAAGATGCTGTCTCGTTGCTTCGAGATGAAGCTTATCGATGGTGGCTCACTGTCAGGCAAGGTGTTCCGGCAGATTGACTGGATTGGGAATATTTTAAGCTTAAGTTTGAAGGGAAGTACGTTGGAGCTAGCTACTTAGACTCGCAGAGAAAGGCGTTTCTAAACTTGGTTCAAGGAAGTAAGTCAGAGCGAGTATGAAGTCGAATTTGTGCGGTTAAGTCGGTATGCCAAAGGAATCGTGGCTACTGATTATGAGAGGTGTGTTCGATTCGAAGACGGAGTGCGGGATGAGTTGCGAGAGTTGATTGCTCCGCACAGAGAAAGAGACTTCACCATTTTGGTAGAGAAAGCTCGGATAGCTGAAGAAGTTAAGAAGACTATAAGAGAAAACCGAGAGAAGAATAGGAACGAGAATAAGAGAAGTTTTGGACCATCAGCATCACTTGGTAATGTCCAGAAAAGACCAAGGATCGAGAATCCTGTACGTGCACTTGTACCAGCTGATCGGAATCATTCATGTGTTAAGTGTGGGAGAACTCATTTAGGAGAATGTTGGGGAAATAGTAAGGAATGTTTCCGGTGTGGGTCGAAGGCTCACTTGGTTAAGAATTGTTCCCAGGCAACGAGAGGTCGAGGTTCGAGCCACGGAAGAAATGGTATCGGCAGAGGTGCTGAAAGATCGAATACAAGGCAGCCAAGAACTTGATATCAGGTACGTTCGTTATTTTGGGACACTATTTATTGTCTTGATGGTGTGAAGTTAACTCATTCTTGTATGGCTAGTGAAGTGTAGGAACTTTGAATGTGAACCTTAAGACTGTGTCTAGGAGGCAGGATAGATTTACTAAGATCAGAGTGCGCAGCAGAGGCGTAGAGTAGCGAGTTATGGTAGTAAGTAATTTCGAGGACGAAATTATTTTAAGGAGGGTAGAATTGTAACATCCTAGATTAGGGGTTATGCGTTCGTGCATAATTCGAGTGATAGTAGGCTTGGAGTATGTTTGGATATGTTTTAAGGGTTTCGGGAACTTTAAAATATAGGGGAATGTTTTGGAAAAATTTTTGGATTTAAGTGTAAAAAGGGAATTGGGCTAAGGAGGCCTTAAGGAGAATATTAGGCGTGTTTGGACATTAAATGGGGCTTGGTAAAAGTGGCTCAAGGGCGCCACTTAGGGCCTTGGTACACGACGTCATGGGTGGGAGGAAGGGAGGTGGTTCGAGTTGGCGGGAAAGCAAAAGGAGAATTTTATTTTTGGCGTCAAGGAGGCGCTCGGCTAAGGATGTCTTAAAAGAAATTCGGGGTGGAACATGTCACAAAAAGCGCTGGGTAAAGTGGCTTGGACGCTTGCAGGAAATGGTGCTCCAGGGGATGAGGTTCGATTCACGTGGGCAGCAAGGAGTGGGGTTTTATTTTTAGCTTTTGGCGTTAAGACAAGGGGACCTAAGGAAGGAGGCTTTAAAAGAAATTGGGGGAGTTTATTACACAAAAGAATCGCGGCGGAGTGGCTTGGGGGCTACCTACAGCAAAGATTCCAAAGAGGTTGTGGGTTCAAGGCGTGTGAGCAGTGATTTGGTGTTTATTTTTGGCTTTTTGCGCCAGAAAGAAGGAAGAAATTGGACGGCACATGGAGTTTAAATTGGATGAGGATTAAGCTTGTAGGATAAATGTAGTTTTATTTATTTTAATATAGGATAATTATGGCTTTATTTAGATCAAATGAGATTTTATTTTATTTATTTTAGGAGATAAGATAAGAGATTAAATTGGGATATTAGCAAGGGATATTGTTGTTGGAGGATATAGGGGATAATTATGTGATTTATTATTTTAAATAGGTATATTAGTAGATAGAATAGGAGATTAAGTGGAGGATAATTGATTTATTTTAGAATTTTGAATAGGTAATTAGGAGATAATGAGATGGATTTTATTTTATTTTATTAAGGTGATAAAGAAGAGATTAAGTATGGATTTATTTTTATTCACTTTGAATATGTGTTAAAGAGATAAAATAGGAGAAAGTGTGTAGTATAAATAGGGGTGCCGAATTTAGTTTCTTTTCCCCATTAGTGCCGTTTTTCCCTTGTGCAAAGCTGCTTATGTTTCATTCCTCTTTTCTATTCGTTCTTGGCCGAATCTATATCCCTTTCCCAATTCCTTTCTTTTATTTTTGTTAGCCGAATCTTCCCTTTGCCACCGTTGCCGTATTGCTCAACTCCTTCTTCTCTTCCTTTCTTTAAGAATTCTTTTAAAAGCCAAAATACTTTGGTGAACCATAGCCGAATCCTCTAGGCGATAAACTCCTCTACTCTTGTGTTTTCTTCTTCACCATAAAAGAGCCGACCTATTCTCATTTAGTCTTCACAAGCAACAATAGTGCCAGCGTTAAGGAGTCTTAGAAGAGCCTCTTGGATTCGACTACTCAAGGTGAGTTAATGTGGTATTCGGCCATAGGCCATTTTATAAGTTTAGGTATGACCGATTGTGTATTATGATTTTTAGGGGCTAATCGACAAGTAAGCAGAGTATCGAGATTCTAGATCGTGTTAGATTCGAGTAGTTCGGAATTTCGCTAAATAATCAGGTGTGTGATTAACCCACCGTTTTCCGGGTTTTTGTGTTATATCTGTATGTGTTAAAATTGTGCTAACTAGTGCAGTGGAAATTGTGATATGGATACCCTCAAGGGGTATGTCGATAATCTGGTAAGTACCAAACGATGATATGTGATTATTAGTATGAATATGTGTTATGACTATGCTTGATGAACATGCTCATGCATCATTATATTATATCATTATTTATGTTACATGTGCATGGGTGGGATATGATATGAAAGAAGGACAGGGTGTACTTCGAGTACGTGGTTTGATGTTAGCCTTGAGCTACATCGTGGATTGACGTTGACTGAGGTCACGTTGTGGATTAATTGCGATTTAGTTCGCGTGGGTTGATGAGTGACTATGTGTCCCATCGTGGTTTTGGTGTTAGCTACGGCTACATCGTGGATTGGCGCCGCGCTCGAGGTCGCGTTGTGGATTATTGTGCTTAATTGCACGTGGACGATAAAGATGATTGCCTTTGGAGTAAAAAGGAGAGGGTGATTTGATAATCCTGGTGTGTGGTAGGTGGATACGGGGTGTGTAGAGGATGGACCCTAGGTTTGGGTTGGGTGCATTTTGCATAATTGTATATGATGTGTGGATTAATGTGATATGAGTATTTAATGTGGAAGTGGGCCAAGCCAGTTGATATGTGGATCGGTGTGGAAATGGGCTAAGCCCGGTATGTGGAAATTTTGTGGGTAACTACCCTATTGGATGAATGTGATATGAATATGGGCCAAGCCAGAATGTGTTAATATGTGAGTATGCTATTTTGTTATCTCGATAAATGGGTTAATACGTGGTTAACATGTGGGTGGAATCCGGTGGATTAATTACACACCGAGTCCGTGTGACTCACTCAAATATTTTATCAAACATCGCGGGTGATATGATGATCGGACCGGGTTGGAGTGGATACGAGGTGGCCCATGCAGAAGATAATTTAATTAATTAAGTATTTATAGTTTCCGTATTTTGATTAAGTCTTTATTGTAATAAGGCCCATTAAAGTATTTAAGGTTGTTTAAGTATTTTTCATTAAGTTTAATTATTATATTTATTATGGATTGACAATTTAAATATTGATTGCAAATGATTTTATTTTCTCAAGTGTGTATAATAAAGTTTTGAATCCGGTGTTTTCATAATAATTTAATTTTTTTTACCTAGAATATTTTAAGTCACGAAAAGGTTTTATTAAAGGGAACAAATTTTTAACGATTTTTACTCTTAAGTAAGAATATTTTCGAACGTGTTCCGCAGTGGCATTTCAAATTCGGTCGTAGTGAATGGGCCGGGTTTGGGGTGTTACAACACTTCAGGGGTTTTGTTATTTAGGGTTCCACCAGAGGCTGAATCAATCAATTGTCTGGTTGAGGGGTTCACACCGTTGTAAAAGGTTTAAACCTGTAGCCACAAAGGTAACCCATGGTGAGGGCACCTTCTCAGTAGATCCTTATATCTCTCTCATGCATCATAGAGTGTTTCTAGATCCATCTACACAAAGGAAGAAATATCATTCCTCAACTTAGCCGTTTTAGCCAGCGAAAAATATTTAAGTAAAATTTTTTTGGTCATTTGATCCCATGTAGTGATTGATCCTCGTGGTAACGAATTCAACCACTGTTTAGCTTTGTTCCTCAACGAGAAGGGAAACAACCGAAGACGAATGACATCATCAAAAACGCCATTTATTTTGAAAGTGTCGCAAAACTCTAGAAAATTTGCCAAGTGATTGTTTGGATCCTCATCCTGCAAACCATCAAACTGAACAAACTGTTGAATCATCTGTATAGTGTTAGGTTTCAGTTCAAAATTATTTGCAGCAATAGCAGGTCTAACAATACTTGATTCGGTTCCTGTTAAAGTAGGTTTAGCGTAATCATACATAGTACGAGGAGCATGATTTTGATTCACTGGGTTTGCGGCAACTACAGGAGGTAGCGGATTATTATCAGCCATCTCTTCTGTAGTATTAGTTTCATCTTCTTGCTCTTCTTCTATGTATTGTAGGCTTTGCCTTATTTCTCTTTTTTCATGAAGTGTACTTTCAATCTCACCATCAAAAGCAAGGGTCTGACGGGTTTCTTCTAGCCATAAACTAAAGACTCCTGCCAGAAGCAAAGAAAGAAAAATTAGAAAAGTAGACAAGAAATTAAATTGCAATAAAAAGTAAAAAATGGCTAAAGTAATAAAAATTTAGCGTTCCTAATATCTTAGTCCCCGGCAACGGCGCCAAAAACTTGATGGAGCTCAAAACTAACTATTATTTCGACAAAGGCAAGCGCACCTATCGAACAATAGTATAGCTGTGGTGAGTCCAGAATATCGTATCCTCAAGGACCAAGAGTACTAGTATTAACTATCTTTTTATTATCTAGCCTAATAATTAAGGGGATTTATTTTTAATCTAAAATTTAACTAACTAAGAACGCGACAGAGAACAAATTGGGAAAATACTTTTGGACAACTTATATGAGATAGGCAATACCTAATGAAGAATCCACCTAGACTTTACTTATTACTTTTGATTCATGCGATTTATTCACTTGGCTTAATCCGTAGAAATCCCTAAATTATATTAATACCTCTTTCGAGGCTACTAACAACTGACTCTAGGTTGATTAATTGAAATCTCTTTCTAATTAAAACCCCTATTGTCGTATTAACTCGATCTATGGATTCCCTTATTAGGTTTGACCCTAATCCGGCAGATTTTCGTCGCCCTATCTCTAGGGTTGCAATCAACTCCGCTTAATTGTGTTGATCTACTCTTAAACAGGGACTTTTGCTCCACTGAATAAGCATATTCGACTTGAATCAATAACCTGAATTATCAAAACAAGAATAAGAACTCACAATTAAGAATAAGCACAAGTATTTATCTCATAAATCAAATAATAATAAGATCTGTCTTAGGTTTCATCCCCTTAGGTATCTAAGGGATTTAGTTCATACTAATAGAGGGAAACATCGTAAAAGAGGAAAAACAAAAAAACATAAGAAAACCCAAAAAACTCCTAAAGAACTTGATGGGAGATCTTCAGTCTTGATGGAGATTCTTCTCCTAAGCTGTTCCTGACGGCTGTCTTGGAGTATTTTATCCTTCTACTAGGCATCTATTCGACGTCCTGTCGAGCTCCCCTTTTAGGTTGCCCCCTAGGGTGTTTATATAGGCTTTGAGATGCCTTACTTGGCCCACAAGTATCCCATTCCGAATAGAATTCATCTTGATTTTGGCAGGGACACGCCCGTGGTGGACTCCCTTGGCTGTGGTCGATCCTGCTCGCCACACACGGCCGTGTGATCTGTCCGTGGTCGATAGTCCAGGCCGTGGTTGATCCTTGCTCGAAACACATGGCCGTGTCCAATGGTCCAGGCCGTGTTGATTTCCTAAGTAGGCCCATTTTTCCCTTTTTGGCTCGTTTCTCGTTCCTTTCGACTCCCTAAACTCTCCTAAGTATAAAACATGAAATTAAGGGATTAGGAGCATCGAATTCATCAAATATAATGAAAAATCATCCAAAAATAAGCTAAGCATGGGGTTAAAATATGTATAAATTATGGTTTATCAACGTCTCGCTTTGTTTCTTCAGCGATGCAAGCTCTAATATTCACTTCTTTCTTTGATTGTCTGTCTCCCAAGTTCACAATTTCTACTGACTCTTTATGAGGTAGGATCTGTTTCTCTTCTTATTCTACCATCCTTAACAACTCAGGAGACAAGTTACAATCTCTATCATCTTTGAAGTCCTGAGATCCTTCTAGACACATATTTCGCTCAAAAGGAGATTTTGGGTCAGTAGCAGCGTCGCTCATGTCATTTATATCTGGAGACCTGTTGTAGGCACGAAGGAATATCCATAGAACAAATGAATCTAAGAATAGCTATTTGTACAGCATGATTATGAATGAAATGAAAGAATAACAGAATATTTGTTCAGAATGAGACACAAAGATGCATTTTCATTGAAATAAAGATGTTGGACATAAGCCTATTTCACAAAAGGATTCTTATTGCTCCTAGGCTTAAAGCAATAAGTGTGTTTTGAACATTACTCTGAATTCGCTCTAAAAAAAATACAGAGATCTCTTCCACAGTCCCATTGTTCAAAACACTTCCAGGTTCATAAGGAAAAATGCCCGATTAATTTCCTTCCACACTTCCTTCTTCAGATATGGTGTTGATGTTCAGATTTCCCATTATTTCTTTGGCAATCTCTTTTCTTGTCATCTTCCGCTCAGGGTGAATAATCCCTCCTGACACGAATGTTCTGGATATATGGGGAAAGGTCATTGGTTCCCAATTGACCTCCTCCCCGCTTAACCGTGCTCTTCTCCTTTCTTGCTTATTCTCCAACTCCTTCTTCCTTTGCTTCGCATCTGGTTTATACCCCATACCAAAGCGATCCCATTTGTCCGTCAAGATTGGTACCTCGACTCTTCCTTGGAGGTATTTCTTGTAACAGTCTGGTTTATACCCTAGTCAGAATAGTAGTTTTGGGACCACAAATCCGAGTTCGTATAATATTTTAATATTATTTTCTGTTTTGATTAAGCATGTGCTAAATTTTCGTAAGTTAAATTGCTCGTTTGTGTGTTTAATTTGATGAAAAGGATTGAATTGCATTGAAATGCAAATTTGCATGTTTAATGAAAAGATGCTTATTTGTTATGTCTTTATAAGTGTGAGGACTTATATGGAAAATTAGCCATTTCTATAGATAGTGGACGGCTATGGTCTATAATAACCTTGGAAAATTTATTTTGTGATTTTATATTATAAGGCTAAAATTGGAAATTGTTTATTAATGTATTATAATATGATTAAAACATGAAAATGGACATTATTTTCATGCATTCATCTACCAAATACACAAAGAAAAGAAAAGTTTTGAAGCTTTGCATATTCGGCTACTTGCAAGCCAAATTCAAGGTATGTTTTTAGTCGGTTTTCAATAATTTCTACGTTTTTGCAATCGTTGCTTTGCCTACTATCAAGCCCATGTATTAATTTTTTTGTATTGGTGATGTTCATGAGATATGCCATGATTGATATGTTGAGCTTTGAGATGATTTAATGTGTTAAATGAAAGATTTGAGCTAGATGAACATACTTTGTTCTTGAATTTTTGATGAATTTAGCTAATTAGGGTTAAATTGAGAAAATAGTAACTTGAAGGACTAAATTACAAATTTAATGGAAAATATAGGCTTTTATGATATTTATAAGCATTCGGCTAAGCATGTGTATGTAATGATTTTGTGAATTTGATGTTTTGAGAAAAATGGACTAAATTGATAAATTGTGCAAATGTGAGGGTTAATTTGCAAATATCCCTAAATGTGTGTTCTTGGACTGAATTGGATGAATTAGTGAATAAAAGGATTAATTTTGAATATGTTTAGATCAAGAACCAAGAAAAACGGACTTAGACCGACGGAAGGCGAAAGTAACCGAGTAGCCGTTTCTATTTCCGATAAATCGAATCCGAGGTAAGTCATATTGCAAATAAATGTAATTGTATTGAGTTGAGCATATTCATATGCCTATCGTTGATAATGAATACTTATGAAGTGTTATGCAAATGAATTCTGAGATAAGATCGACTTAGCGACAATGTCCGAGAAGTCCCGTACGAACCTAGGAATACATAGGTATCTGTTCTATTTTATCATGTAAGACCACGTCTGGGACGTTGGCGTTAATTTGAGACTTCGTGTAAGACCACGTCTGGGACGTTGGCATCGATATTATCTTAACGTGTAAGACCACGTTTGGGACGTTGGCATCGATATTATCTTTATGTGTAAGACCATGTCTGGGACATCGGCATCGTATTGATTTGTGTAAGACCCTGTCTGGGACAGTGGCATCAATATCTGAGTGCATGTAAGACCTCGTCTGGGACGTTGGCATTGTACGATCATTCTGAGTTTCCGAGTATCTTATTTGGTTCCTATCGGTTCAACGGGCAAGTCTGTGATACGAATGGCAAAGTAAATTATAAATTCATTTCAGGTACGTTGATTTATACACTGATTGTGTATATAAGGTAAGTATCTATATGATCTTACTATGATGATTTGGATGATGAAATAGAATTATGATATGTGAAAGTATGCATGAAAGAGCTATGTGTATATATGATTCTTGAATTGATGCAAATGGCAAATATGGCCAAGAATATGGAACAAAGCATTTATGTGAGAAATTTGTTATGAATATGAATTGTACAAATGTTTCTACATGCTTATATGCTCTACATGTTGAGTTTATTTGTATTATGACTTACTAAGCTTTGGGAAAGCTTACTCTCTGTGTGTTTTTTTCTCTGTTTTATAGGTCGTCAAAGCTACTGAAGGCTCGGGACTGTTGAGGATCGTCATCACACTACTGAACTTGTGTTTGGTACATTTTGGAAATGTATATAGCTAGATATGGCATGTATAGGCTAGTATTTGATATAAGTTTGTTAAATGAACTTAGCCATGTCATTTGGCTAGATATGAGTTGAGAATTTGCTTAAATGAATGTGATGTGTGAAGCATGTTTTTGGTATTGTTAGACGACACATGAAATGGTCAAGTTTTGAGTAAGTAATGGATGAATTATGCTTGTGATGAGATTGGTTTTGAATGTATAGATTGAATGGTTATTTTGGCATGTTATGGTTGTTAATTGTGCATGAAATGTGTTGGTAGATTTCTTATAGAATTGACCCTAAGTGAGTGGCATTTTGGCCTTGCAAATGGCCTATAATGTCACTGCTGTTTGGCACTGCAGGCGTGCCTAGTGACCGTAGGGCTAAGTCAGTAGCTAGCCTAGGAGCACACGACCAAGACACACGGGCGTGTCTAGTAGCCGTGTGAAAAAGTCAGTATATGGCCTATGAGTGCACGACCTTAGCATACGAGGGTGCTTGGTAACCGTAGAGCCAAAGCAGATTCGACCACGGCCAAGGTACACGGGCGTGCTTGGTGGCCGTGGATGTAAAGTCAGATTCGACCACGGGGAGGACACACGGGTGTGTCCAGAAGCCGTGGGAGGCACACGGCCTGCTTACACGGGCGTGTAACCTCTGAAACTTAGAAAAGTTTTAAATTTCCGTGAAATTTTGTATGTGTTTCGGTTTAGTCCCGACTCGGTTTATAAGCATGTTTTAGGTCTCGATGACCTATTAAGGGGACACTATGTTTGAGGTTGATATACAATTGTATGACATTTTTGTAAATATTTCCGATCTGTCTAGTAACGCCTTTAACCCTAGTCCGGCGACGAATACGGGTTAGGGGTGTTACATTTCCCGAGTCCCCTTCCAGGCAACGCTCCTTTTTCCAATCGTCAGTTGTAGGCTCATCCTCATAGCTTTGGATATTTTGGGTATTGGGATCTTGTTTCCATCGACGATGAAGGTTGCATTCACAAATTCCAGCGATAGAAAGGAACATTCTATCGCTTCATCATCTGCCTCTATGTATGGCGCATCACTGGTAACAGATTCAATAATGTCTTCTTCCGCATTTATCGTTATCAGTCGTCCCTCTGTTACCAATTTTAGCTTTTGGTGCAGTGATGATGGTACTTCCCCTGCCGAGTGAATCCAACGCCTCCCCAACAAGCAATTGTAAGAAGGCTTGATGTCCATCACCAATAAGTCTACCTCGTACATGTTTTGACCGATCAAGAGGGGTATCTCAATCCTCCCTATTACCTTCCTTTCGTTACCGTTGAATGCTCTCACTATGTTTTGGCACGTCTTCATATGAGAGCTGTCCACAGGTAACCTATTTAGTGTAGACAAGGGCAGGATGTTCAGTGCAGATCCATTGTCAATCAATACCCCTGGCAATGTATACCCCTTGCAGCGGGTGGTGATGTGCAGAGCCTTTGTGGATCCCATACCTCCCGGCGGTATTTCATCGTCATTAAAAAAGATAAAATTTTCGGCGCTTATGTTGTTGACGAGATAGTCTATTTTGTTTACGGAGATATCATCAGCGACATAGGTCTCATTTAACACCTTCATCAGCACGCTACGGTGTGTCTCCAAGCTTAAGGGTAAAGCCAATACCGATATGCAAGCTGGTTGTTTGTGTAGTTTTTCTACGACACTATACTCGCTGTGCTTTAGGAATTTCAAGATTCCTTAGCCTCTTTCTCAGTTACCAGCTTATTAACCGGTGATTTAAGTCTGGCCGGTTTCTCTTTCTTCTGTTCAATCGGCAAGGATTTTCCTTTAACAGGTTCGACTTTCGTGTTCGGGGTATCATAACGCCTTCCACTGCGTGTATAGAAACCCATGTCTTGACCTTCTTCTACATTGCTAATCGGGTTTTCCTCTCCTGAGATTGTTACATTGCAGTCATAGTTCCAAGGTACCCTTTTACTGTCCTTATAGGGAAAAGCAACGGGTTTCTGGATTATGAACTTTGGTGCAATTTGTGCTCTAGCTTCGTTAATTCTTGGTCGTGAGATGATTACCACCGGGTGATTAGCCTTATAGACCTTCTCTGTCGATCTTTCTTCTGAGGTGCACACATCTTCTCTTTCTGGGCCTTCGGTATACTCAAAGAATTCTAGTTCCTTATTATCCATCAGGCATTGCACCAAGGCCCTGACTGCACTTTTGAATCTCGTGACTCTTTTCATTATGGAACTCACAGTAGTTCCTTGCTTCTCCGGGCTTTCTCTCTAAATCTTTTGTGATTAATCATCTTTCTATTATTTTTTTCTAAACCCCTCTTAGTGGGGTTTTCACTTCTGCTATATTCATCTTGATTATTTTCGCCGCACTCTCGATTACCGCATTTACTCCTTTATCTGAATGGTTGGGTAACGAATTTCCTGCACCACATGGATCATCGAATTTCACAATGCCCATTTTGATGAACCTTTCAATTAACTTTTTAAAAGCGGTGCAGTTCTTTTTTAAGTGTCCCGTGATTTCTGCGTGGTATTCACATTGGGCATTCACGTCATACCATTTGGGGAATGGAGGTTGCATAGGTTTTAGGTAGAAAGGGGATACCACATGTGCATCAAACAGATTTTGGTACAACTCCCTATATTTCATTGGGATGGGAGTGAACTGGAGTTTTTTTTAGTTCGGTCTTGGGTTGGATTCTTGCCTTGGGAGGACCTGATGGCTAGTAGTTACCGTCCTTGGCTGGCTTACAGTATCGGCTTTGAATAGCCATTGTTATACATACTCGCATTATTCACCTCATTTTCCCTCTTCCTCAGGGCCGATCTCTTGGCATTTCCCCCGGCCTCTATTTTTCCACACCTTATTACGTTTTCTATCATTTCACCGGACATTAATATATCCGAGAAACTCTCAGTAGCTCTTCCCAACATATGATTAATGAACGGGGCCTTTAAAGTATTGATTTGGTGGCTCCACTCTCGCCTTTTTCGTTTGCAACGATCTTTAAGTTGCTTTGGGAGCTCCACTCTCGCATTTTTCGTTTCCGCTATATCATCCAGATCAAGGACAACAAGATTGATTGAATTATCCCCCGGATTAGAGCCTGAACCCATCGTGAAATTCAACGGTGCCAAGGTACCAGTCTGATATTGGGGTCTGATGTTAACAGACACCCTTTGTGGATATGCATTTGCTTGGGTGTTTGTTGGGGTAAAGCCTGGAGGATAAGCAGGGTCCCCATTATCGTCTCCGGAATTGACCATAGGGCTCTTTCCTTTTTCTAACCCTCCAGCCAACAACTGGGTTAACTGGCTCATCATATTTCTTTGGGATTCTAGCATCTGATCTTTCATATCTTGTTGAATTTTGGCCAATTGTTCTTGCATCTGTATTTGCAGCTGATCTTGCATCTCTTTTTGCATTTGTTCTAATATTTCCAACCTTTGGTCCATTACTTTAGTTTTTCTTCGTGTACCGTAATGATATTCCAGGGTAACTGCCATGATTTTAGGGTCTTTTTGTGAGATTTAATGCATATGATGCAATGCAATGCTAATGCATGAATGCAATGAATGCAAAAAAGGCATTGATTCTGATTCAATTTCATTAGAGTAACTTTTCTAGAAAACAAATTTCTTTACATAAAACGGATTACATATAAGGCTTTGCCCTGATGCTTAAGGCCTTGACTTGCCTAAGAAGCCAAGCTAACTCTCGGCCTTGATCTGACTCTGACTCATATTTCAAACTCAGTACATCAGCTTGGACTGCTATGGTTTGTAAGTGATCAGCCACTTCTCTTACATGAGCCAAAGCTGCACCCATGACGTAATTCCTATCCCTGACCTAGTCTTGAGATTGATGAAGTTGCTCTTTCCACTGCTCATTATTCGCCTTAAGGACTTCAACAAGAAGTTCACAGTTTTACAGCGCGATTTCACGTTCTTCAATATTCCATTTTAACACTTCAATTTTGCTCAGGCTAGCCTTCAACTCGATTACAGAGTTACGACTGCGATACTGATGCAGGGATCTTTCTAACTCTGACACCCGAGTCTTTAATCTCACCTTCTCATTTTAACTTTCTACCAAACTCCTTTTCAGAGTATCCTCTCGAGCTTGAGCATCTCGGAATTTCCTTTCCCATTGGCTGGCTCTACTTTTTTTCCTCTTTAATTTCTTGCCGCCATTGTTCTGACGTTTTTCCATGACCGACAGTTCTTATTGACAAACGCAGCTTCTTATAGTCCGTTTTCAAACTGTCCAAATCCTCTTCAGCCTTATTCTTTCCCTTTCTCAGTTTCTCATCTTCTAGTTTCTAGACATCGACATCTAGCCCCAGCTGTATTTTCTCCTCCTCCAATTGCTCGATCCTTTTTTTCCAGTTCTAAACTCTTCCTCTCAAAATCCTGTTTGATGATCTCTAGCTAAGACGGGATCACTTGCAAGTGTTCTTCTATCGAACGAGTGTTTTATTAGTTTAACGTAGGGATGTTGTCATTGATTCTCTGACCCCACCACCGATCATACTCAGGGGTTGTCATCGGGCTGGCAGCAACCTTTTCATTTTGTGAGTTCGGTTCTAAGTGTTCGATATTTCTCAAACTTTCTTTTTGTAATTATCTCCCCTATATACAAACTCGCACTGAGCTAACCCTTGCGTTGCTGGCGTAAACTGTCTTGATCTGTATTTCCTTAACATGAGTAGAGGGGCATACTCGACAGCTCCCCATATTCCAAGTAGGGGGAACCCAATCAAAATCTCCACACCGATATAAAATCTCGTCAGAGACCATCCAAAGGGCTCTCCATTCGACGTCTTCGTCTCGCAGATTTTGGAGAATCATCATCCATTTCTCCTTCGTGATATCGTCCCGTCTCGGCGTAGCAGCTAACTCTTTCAGCGGAGAATAATTTTCGAAGAAGATTCGATATGAGACCTTTTCCACTTTTTAAAAATGGCTGTGGAACCATGCTAGCAAGAGTTGTGCGCACCCGATGAATCTCCCTTCACCCGCTCTTCGGCATGCGTTCAAGGATCTGAAAGTTTCGGCCAAAATTGAGAGAACGGGTGTGACCCCTTTATCAAGTCGGTCAAATAAATCGGAGACCGCCTCATCTATATGCCCTAAAGCCTTAAGGAAGATCACCAATCCATAAATGCTCAAAGCAAAGACATCAACTCTTTTCTTCACATCAGGATGTGCTAGGATCAAATCTCTCAAATTTCTCCAAGGGATGCACTTACTATCACTTTTCTGCTTGATTTGGGCTGCAATCCACTGTTCACTCATCCTCGTGATGTTTATCAGCTTTTTTAATAACGTCGAGACATTGGCAGCTCTAGAATATACCTTGTCAGTTTGAATATTTAGGCAACGGAGCAAGGTTGTGTACTCCTCCACTGATAAACCGTAATATATACCTATTTTAATCCCACATTTAGCATACTTTTGGATGATTAATCCCTTGAATTGTGAAATTTGATGCTTCTAATCCTTTAATTTCATGTTTTATACTTAGGAGAGCATTGGAGGATGAAAAGAACGAGAAACGGGCCAAAAACGGAGAAAATGTGCCAAAGTGAGAAATCAAAACGGCCTGGGCTTGAATCACACGGCCGTGCCACCTTAGCAGGCTCGAACACGACCTGGGCTCGATTGACACAAGCATGTTCCACGGGCATGTCTCTGCCATGACCTGTTGTAATTATACTCGGAAAAGGATACTTAGGGTCAAAGAAAGATATTCCAAAGTCTATATAAACACCCTAAGTATGACCTAAAAAGGGGCGAAGCAGAGAGAATTTGAACACAGGAATTACTCTAAGAAAGCCGGTTGATCCATCTCGAAGCGGAATCACACTCAAGGCGGAAGATCTTCCCTTCAATTTCCTTGAGGGGTTTTAGGGTTTTTCTTATGTTTTGTTATTTACTTTCTTACGAGATGTATTTTTATTAAACATGAACTAAACCCCTCAAATACCTGAGGGGGATGAAACCTAAGACGGATCTTGTTATTGTTTTCTGAACTATATGATAAATACTTGATTTGTTCTTAATTATGTGTTCTTAATTCTTGTTTTAATATTTCAGGATATTGATTCAAGTAGTGATGTGCTTAGGCAGTGGAGCAAAAGTCCCTATTTAAGAGTAGATCTAGCATAGTTAAGCGGAGTTGATCGCAGCCCTAGAGATAGGATGACGAAAATCTGCCGGATTAGGGTCAAACCTAATAGGGGAGTCCATAGATCGAGTTAATGCAACACTAGGGGTTTTAATTAGAAAGAGATTTCAATTAATCAACCTAGGGTTAGACGTTAGTAGCCTCGAAAGAGGTATTAATATAAATTAGGGAATCCTACGGATCAAGTCAAGTGAATAAATCGTCTGGTTCAGGGTTAAATAACAAGTGAAGTCTAGGTGGATTCTTCCTCGAGTATTGTCTTAATACACTGGTTTTCCCACAAGTATTTTCCCAATTCACTCTCTGTGTCTTAGCATCCTTAGTTTAGTAATTAGTTAATTAAACATCGATTCCCTTAATACTTAGGCTAGATAATAAAAAAAGATAGTAACTACTAGTACTCTTGGTCCTTGAGGATACGATATTTCCGGTCTTGCCATAGCTATACTATCGAATGATAGGTGTGCTTGCCTTATTCGTTGTCATAGTTAGTTTGGACACGATCAAGTTTTTGGCGCCGTTGCCGGGGACTAAGATATTAGGAACACTTGATTTTTATTACTTTAGCCATTTTTATTTGTGCAATTAATTTTTATTTTATTTCTACTTTTCTAATTTTTCTTTTTCCTTGCTTCTGGCAGGTATTCTAGTTTATGACTAGAAGAAACCCGTCAGGACCTCTACTTTACGATAGTGATATAGAAGGAACCGTTCGCAGAAACCAAAGAGAGATAAGGCAAAGCCTACAATACATACAAGAAGAGCAAGAATACGATACTAATAACACCGAAGAGATGGCTGATCCCCAGAATAATCCACTTCCGCCGGTGGTGGTCGAAAATCATGCTCCTCGTACTATGTATGATTATGCTAAACCGAGTTTAACAGGAACTGAATCAAGTATTGTTAGACCTGCTGTCGCTGCAAATAATTTTAAACTGAAGCCTAACACTATACAGATGATTCAACAATTTGTTCGATTTGATGGTTTTGCAGGATGAGGATCTAACACACACTTAGCGAACTTTTTAGAATTATGCGATACGTTTAAAATTAATGGCATTTCTGATGATGCCATTCGCCTTCGGTTATTTCCCTTTTCTTTAAGGAATAAAGCCAAACAGTGGTTGAATTCTCTTCCACGAGGATCAATCACTACATAGGAGCAAATGACCGAAAAATTTTTGCTAAAATATTTTCCTCCGGCTAAAACGGCTAAGTTGAGGAATGATATCTCTTCTTTTGTACAGATGGATTTAGAGACACTTTACGATGCATGGGAGAGATATAAGGATTTATTGAGAAGGTGCCCTCATCATGGGTTACCATTATGGCTACAGGTTCAAACCTTTTACAACAGTGTGAACCCCTCGACTAGGCAGTTGATTGATACATCTGCCGACTGTACACTAAACAATAAAACACCTGAGGCTACTTATGAATTCATTGAAGAGATGTCACTGAATAATTATCAGTGGCAAGTTATGAGAACAAAGCCAACAAAAGCGCGAGTGTTTTCAACCTCACGCTTGATAACCATGCTATCAAATCGGTAGAACTCTTAAGTAAGAAAATTGATGGTTTGTGTGGTTCCTCGCAGTACATCCGAATGTCTGATGAGATACAAATGGAGGAGGGTCGAACAATACTGAATTCCCACCCTACAACCCTGGCATAGAAAACGAACAGATGAACTATATGGGTAACAATTCTAGACCTCAAAATAACCCTTATAGTAACACTTATAATCCAGGGTGGAGGAACCATCCAAATTTTTCATGGGGAGGTCAAGGAAATCAAAGACAGCAACCCCCTCTAGGCTTTCAACAACAACCCATCCCACAAGAGAAAAAGCCGAACCTTGAGGAGATGCTAACAAAATTTATCGCGGTGTCAGAAACCCGTTTTCAAAATAACGAGACAATGCTCAAAAATCAACAGGCATCGATTCAAGGGATCGAGAACTAGTTAGGTCAGCTAGCTAAGCTAATCTCAGAACGACCGCAAGGTTGCTTGCCAAGCAACACTGAAACTAACCCAAAGGAGCAAATTCATGCCATTACTGATCACAATAGTGAAGGGTTAGTAGAATCCGAATCTGAGCCAAGCCAAGAAGCTGAGGTAAGTAAAGGTAAGATTGACGTAAGACATGATAAACCAAAACCGGTAATCGCAGAATACCAACCTCGTGTGCCATATCCTAATGCGACGAAGAAAGATCGTACAGACGAACAATTCGGTAAATTTCTTAAACTTCTAAAGAAATTACATATTAACTTACCGTTTCTTGAAGCCCTTTCGTAGATGCCCAATTCAAGGAAATTTTTAAAAGAGCTTTTGACAAACAAACGGAGGTTAGACGATACGTCGCATGTAGAGCTAAATGCAGTGTGCTCAGTAATTTTACAAAATAAACTACCACGAAAATTAAAAGATCCAGGGAGTTTTACAATTCCGTGCTTAATTGGTAGTTTATCTATTAATAATGCTTTAGCTGATTTAGGGGCAAGCATCAACGTCATGCCTTATAAACTGTTTAAACAACTAGGTATAGGGAAACCCAAACAAACTAGGATGAGCATCCAATTAGCTGATAAAACCATTACAGTTCCTAGGGGTATAATCGAAGATGTGCTAGTGAAAGTAGATAAATTTATATTCCCAGTAGACTTTGTCATTTTAGACATGGATGAGGACAACAATGTTCCTTTAATTTTAGGAAGACCCTTTTTAGCGACTGTTAGAACTAAAATTGATGTTGGTACAGGTGAACTCACACTTTGTGTAGGTGACGAAACGATCACTCTTCAGGCTCTTGACTCGGCTAGGACGTCAAGTGAAAAAGGTGAGAACATAAATTCTATTATTAACCATTCGATTCAACCTCCCTTTCAGGAAGCACCTCGGAAGTACACATCTGAGCCATATCCTAGACCTCGTGCCAACAAAGAAATAACTCATGAAGAGCGAAGGCTCCGGATCGATGAACTTGACGAGTGGAAGCCGCATGTCAATGAGAAACCAAGAACACTAGAAGAGAAACCGAGGCAACCCCCCGACGAGCTTAAGGGAGACATAAATCAATTCCAAATCGGGGATCAGGTATTGTTGGAAAAGACAGACCCTCGAATCACCGTTCCAGACCTTAATGAAGAGATCCCTTCTACGGTACTGAATGTCTTCCCATACGGAACAGTCGAGGTAACTAATCCTAAGTTCGGTACTTTTAAGGTAAATACAACTCGACTCGAACCATATATTGTTAGAATTGATAGCAGGAAAGAGGAGTTTCAACTCCTCAAACCACCATGATCGTGTGAATGAAAGGTAAGTCTAGCTTAGGGCTTTGAACAAGCGCTTCTCGGGAGGCAACCCGAGCTCTAACCATGCTAATTAGTTTGTTTTTACTTTTATTTATGCTTTAAAGTATAGGTTTCACCTCCACACGACCTTGTACACTGGCGTGGTCGTGGCTGTGTGGACACCACGAGTATGCACATTGGCGTGGCGGAGGCCGTGCGGACCAATGACGAAAAATTCCCAAAACACGGGCTACAACAAAACACCACGGCCGTGCGATTCGACCGTGGTTGAAACTGAGTAAACGACACGAGAGTGTGGCACGACCGTGCCTTATAACCATGGCCAAACCTGTTGAATTAACACGAGCGTGGGGAAGAATGAAACGAGCGTGGGAGAAGCGAACGAAGCTCGGCACGGTCGTGCGACACGGCTGTGTGAGACAACACGCCCAAGACACACGAACGTGGGTCGCAAGACCAGGCGTACCAAAACCCTAATTTTTGAAGAACACGGGCTCAAAACGACTCACACTGGTGTATGACACGCCCGTGTACCCCTGTTTCTATATAAACCCCTCACTATTCATCTTCTCCACCAAACACTTTTCTCTCAACCCTAAACACCATAGTTCTTTTTCACCATCCTCACCACCATCCCCATGTCGAAGAAGCGAAAGGACCCTAGCACAGTCTCCCCGTGCAAGACCGATCTACATAAGTTCATGCCGGTTGCTTCATCGACTCGACAAGCCAAGGACATTTGAGTCTATTTAGTTTTTCTTTTTCTTTTCTCTTCTCCTTTATTTTCCTTCTCTTTCTCTGTCTTATCTTTAAATACATATTTAGGATATTTTGAATTATTCTTATTATTTCTTGGCTATTTCTTCACAAGTTACCCAATTTCTTCATCTAGTGCAGTGATTGTTGGCGGCCACCATACCACCACCAGAGACGCCTCCTCCAACTTATCTTTCACCTCCGAATCAAGTTTCCACACTTCCAACTCAAGAAATCCATCCGAAATTCAGGAAGTTTCACCTCTCTCCCTCTCTTATGATCTATTACTACATGGTTATTATTTTTATTTGTACATTGAGGACAATGTACATCTTAAGTGTGGGGGGTGAATTTTATCGTGAAAAGTTTCTAACTTTTTGCATTATTCTCAAATCCCTGAATGATATCTTGTCTTAAATAATCTTCTCATATTACTGTTAGAATGAAATTTCTTTTGATTTATGATTTTCATTGATATGTTTTGGATTAAGTCATAGTTAATTGTGCAGTGATGATTTAAACTTTAGGAGACTAGAGAATCAAGCATGATGAGTTTATTTTCAGAATTAAAAATTTGTTAGGTTGTCTACCTGAATCTAATTATTACCATGAAGTTGAAATCTACGAAGTTGACATCAAAAGCCCATAATTTTTGTGAGATCTTGAGCCTTTTAGAGCATACTTTTTTTTTGTGCTCACTTTATTAATTATGAGTGTGTCAACATTGATTTGTTATTCTAGAACTTGCTTCGTTTATGCATATTGAGACCACACCTTTGATTTGATATACTGAGATGATAAAGGCACCTAAGTTTTAACCCACTTACTCCATAAAAAGCCTACCTTCATAATTAACCCCTAGTGAACCCCTTTGAGACTAATAAACCGTTTCTTGACTCACCCATTAATATTAACCCAAAACCCACTTTGTATTTGTTATCACCATTTCTCTTGACTACCCTTATATCGAGATTTGATTTGATCGGTTGCTTAACTATTTTATTTATTTCAGTTGTTAAATTCTATCTTATTATCATTGTATGATTTGTTCTTAAAAAAAACGAAGTATATTCATTATTAGTTCTATGTTATTTGAGCTTACGTTTAATTTTACATTTTGAGAAGAAGCTCGTGTTATGAATTCTTAATTAATGTAATTATTCAAGCTTTAGTTATTTTTCTAGTTAGGTAATTTATCAATTCAGTCTCGATACTAACCCTCTAATTCAGCCTTTATCCACACCTTTAACCCAAGCCCTGTTACAACCCAT
This sequence comes from Gossypium sturtianum, assembly GCA_025698515.1. Classification (NCBI taxonomy): domain Eukaryota; kingdom Viridiplantae; phylum Streptophyta; class Magnoliopsida; order Malvales; family Malvaceae; genus Gossypium; species Gossypium sturtianum. The sequence continues at coordinate 90,097,621 of CM046951.1, read as the reverse complement.
AAAAGACCTTTTGATTTGTGTATCATATCATTTTACAGTGGTGGAGATTTGATTTTCATGCAAGCCTATGGGATTAACTTTTCATGTTTGACTCTTGAGTGCTTATTTTTTTGAACCTTAAACACCTTGAGTGATTTGAGTGAACCCTCAGTGAGGATGTCAATTTTTTATTTTGAATTAAAGGTGACTATTTAGGTAAAGGGAAACACCTATTTTTCGTACTATAAAAACTATGACTTTGATTGTTTGAATCTTTAGGAACCTTCAGGTTAAATTATCAGTGTATGAATTACCTATGAATTATGATGAAACATTATTGATGAAGGTTATGAATTGAGGAAATTCGATTTTAATTGTGAGTTGAGGATTTTTCTTGAGGACAAAAAAATGCTTAAGTGTGGGGGTATTCGATAAACCGTAATATATACATATTTTAATCCCATATTTAGCATATTTTTGGCTGATTAATCCCTTGAATTGTGGAATTTGATGCTCCTAATCCTTTAATTTCATGTTTTATACTTAGGAGAGCATCGGAGGATGAAAAGAACGAGAAACGGGCCAAAAACGTAGAAAATTGGCCAAAGTGAGAAATCAACATGGCCTGGGCTTGAATCACACGGCCGTGCCACCTTAGCAGGCCCGAACACGGCCTGGGCTCTATTCTCACGGGCATGCTCCACGGGCGTGTCTCTGCCGTGACCCGTTGTAATTCTACTCGAAAAAGGATACTTAGGGGCGAAAAAAGACATTCTGAAGTCTATATAAACACCCTAAGTATGACCTAAAAGGGGGGCGAAGCCAGAGAGGGCTGAACACAGGGAATTACTCCAAGAAAGCCAGTTGATCCATCTCAGAAACCGGAATCACACTCAAGACGGAAGATCTTCCCTTCAATTTCCTTCAGGGGGTTTTAGGGTTTTTCTTATGTTTTGCTATTTACTTTTTTCTGAGATGTATTCTTTATTAAACATGAACTAAACCCCTCAAATATCTGAGGGGGATGAAACCTAAGACGGATCTTGTTATTGTTTTCTGAACTATATGATAAATACTTGATTTGTTCTTAATTATGTGTTCTTAATTCTTGTTTTAATATTTCAGGATATTGATTCAAGTAGTGATGTGCTTAGGCAGTGGAGCAAAAGTCCCTGTTTAAGAGTAGATCTAGCATAGTTAAGTAGAGTTGATCGCAACCCTAGAAATAGGATGACAAAAATCTATCGGATTATGGTCAAACCTAATATGGGAGTCCATAGATCGAGTTAATGCAACACTAGGGGTTTTAATTAGAAAGAGATTTCAATTAATCAACCTAGGGTTAGACGTTAGTAGCCTCGAAAGAGGTATTAATATAAATTAGGGAATCCTACGGATCAAGTTAAGTGAATAAATCGTCTGGTTCAGGGTTAAATAACAAGTGAAGTCTAGGTGGATTCTTCCTCGGGTATTGTCTTAATCAACTGGTTTTCCCACAAGTATTTTCCCAATTCACTCTCTGTGTCTTAGCATCCTTAGTTTAGTAATTAGTTAATTAAACATCGATTCCCTTAATACTTAGGCTAGATAATAAAAAGATAGTAACTACTAGTACTCTTGGTCCTTGAGGATACAATATTTTCGGTCTTGCCATAGCTATACTACCAAACGATAGGTGCACTTGCCTTATTCGTTGTCATAGTTAGTTTGGATACGATCATCCACAATAGGCACCAAATCCACATTTCCAAAAGTGAAACAACTATAAGTAGGGTTTCAAAACTGGGCGAAGGCTCGGAATAAGTGCTTGTCCACTGTGGTATCGAGTAGATAGGGCAAATCACAGTAATTACAGTAGAATAGTGGCTTGATCTCGTCATCCCATTGATCCCATATTTCTTTCATCTCTTGAAGATTATTTTGGGTTACACTGATACGAGTGAAATCCTACAACTCCGACACGTACCCCTCTGTAAGACTATTGTAACATCCTGGAAAGGGCCTATGCATTTTCGGTTTAATTGTACGAAATGACAAGTCTTAAGTAATATGAATAAATTTTTAATATTTTTGGAAACCTGGAAATGCATAGACATGAACATTTTTGGAAACCTGGAAATGCATAGACATGAACATTTTTGGAAACCTGGAAATGTAAGGAAATGATTCAAAAATGGAAAGTACACATTTGTGGAAACTTGGAAATGTAAGAAAATGGCAAGTTTACAGAGCCGATCGAAAATTTTAGGAAACTTAGAAATGACCCAGAAATGTCAAGTTTTAAATTCTAAAATAGGAAATCAAGGCAAGGTGGCCTTAAAAGAAAAAGTTTGTGAAATTTGACACACAAACAGGCTTGGAAAAGTGGCTGAAGATGTCAATTAGGGCCTCTGGAAATGGCGCCACTGCAAGGGTTGGGCCTGAGTTCGAGTCACTTGGGAAGCAAATAAAGGAGGTTTTATTTTTGCTTCCATAAGCCAAGGAGTGGGACGGCAAGGCTTCTAGAAAAGGGAGGTTTATCCTCTTTAAAATTTGGCTATTAAGGATAAATAAAGGTTTTTTTATTGGAGAGATAAATGATGATTTATCTTAAGTATTTTCAAAAGGAATTTATTTATCATAATTTCCATGAGATAAAGGCTGGATTAAACTCTTTTATTTTATGATAATTAAAGGATAAAGCTATCAAATTGAAGAGTGGTGGCCAAGTCGGGGACTCCTTAGGCGATAATTTCGTCTATAAAAGGAAGGAAGGAAGGAGGATACTCATCGGTTTTCTTTCTTTTCTGCGCCTCCCGAAATTCTTAGGGTTCCCTCCTCTTCTTTTCTCTTTTCCTTTGTCTAGCCGAATTCCCTAGCCTCCTCTCTCTTTTATTCAAAACCAAAAACACAATCCAACCAAGCGAAGTGCACAAAGCCGAATCTTTGTTGTGTGAGAGGGTGTTGTCGATTTCATTCAAAAAGGTAAGATCAGCCATTATTTGATTTTCAATCTCTCTTTTTAGCCGAAATATAGGAATCTAACTCCTTTAGAATTCCATGGGCGAAATTTGGAAGGTTTTCTTGGGATTTCTAAGACTCAAGGATTTTCGGCTGGACTTATAAGGCAAGGTTTGGGATTTGGACAAAAGGAAATTGACACCAAGGTAAGTGTATAAATCCTACTAGGATTTGGATTGTGGTTGAAAAGGTTTATTAATATGTTAAATGATTGACCGAATATAGGAGTTAAGGATCTAAATCGGTAGATCGGTTCTTGAGATTTCAAGGACTTCATTAAGCGAATCAGTGTGTAATCCCCACTATCATTTAATATGATACATGGCAATATTTAATCTATGTATATATATATATTTTAATGTGAATATGGCTAAGCACCCTAATGTGGTACAAAAGTACAAGCACGTTTCCTACTCCCATTAGGATTATGAAATATGTTATTTTATAACATGTGAAAATATATATGAATGTGAATTTAAGTATGAGATGCATGATATAAAAAAATATGGGTCATTCGGGATTTATGAGAAAGGGAAGTAAATGTGATGACTTCGGTCTCACCATCCGAATGTGGTGACTTGGTCACATTATCGAATGTGGTAACCGGTTACATTATCTCGAATCTGGTGTCTTTTGACACAACTATATCTGGTGGCTATGCCACAAAAATTTTATATGGGCGATGAGCACACGTCATTGCAGGCGGCGCCTTCGAAGGTGTGTAGCGGATGGAGGGTCGACTTAGTAGTCCCCACGGTGTGCGGTTAGTACGGGGATGTGTAGCGGATGGCATCTAGGTTTTGGGTTCGGGTTGCATCATCATTGATATCTGTTGTATGAATAAATGTTTGATATGAATAGGTATGCCTGATCTATTGAATGTTAGTGTTGGTTACACATTGAGTCTGTTGACTCACCCCGTTGTGGGAATATTTTTCAGGTGATGAGCATTAATGGACCCAGGGTCGGCGGGAGTGAAGGTGACCATGCATCGCAAGGAGAAATTTAAAGATTTGGACTTTTATTTTTACTAAGTACTTTAGTTTTATTTTTGGGTTTTGATTGATGTAATAAGGCCATAAGGCCCAAGTTGGATTTCTTTACTTCTGTTTATTTTTTTTATTTTTTTTAATTTATTATGTTAAGAATTATTTTTGATTAAAGTTTAATTAAAATTATTCCTTTCAAAATAAACCCTAAAATTGTTTTGTCACCATAATTAAATGATTTCTAAGTAAAATAAATGGGTTTCCAACTTAAGCCAACCCAAAACGATAATTTTCTAAAATTACACAAATTTTCTCTAAGTAACAAAGAACTTTGAAACTGGTTTATTTAAGGAGCATACCAGATCCGGTCCAGGCTCGTGGGTCGGGTGTGGGGTGTTTCAACTATCACCTTTCTCTTGCTGCGTTGTCTCGGGCCATATCCGGACGGCCGCATTATCCTCCACTTTATCAAGAAACCCCTTTTCCATGATAAGTTATCTATTTAGCAATCGAATGTGAATCAACACCTTTTTTGTGATGAAAATGTCATGCAATTACAATCAAAGTAAAACAAAAGAAGTCAATAAAGCACCTACTCGGGTAACCACTAGGGTTTGGTATGGCTCTACCTTAGGTGGGCTCTTAAGGCTCGTTATATGTGGTTCAGTTCTAAAGTAAAGGTACCTGAACTGACAGATTCCTCGATCCTCACCCATTATAGGATCATATGGACCGAGTTCAGTTCAGGGGAATACATTTCCCTATGGCTATACAGAGATGAAAATCTCACGAAGACATATGTACGGATGTATCTCGAAAGCGATCCACTATCCTATACGGAGGTGAAAACCTCACGAAGGAATAGTTTCTCACTCCCACTTAGAAGGGTAAAATCGACCGATTATGCGATGCAATGTGCAGAAATATATCAAAAACTCAACCCGGTAAAACAATTATAAACCAAAATGGTGAAGATCGCGACAAAGGCAGATGAAATGCAACGAAAGGATCGTAAATTTAAACCAAGTTTTCAATTTTTGGCAAAAAGACAAAAAGTAATCAACTCGTGGCTTGACTCTCTTATTTATTCCCCAGTGGAGTGGCCAAGCTGTCGAAACCATTTTTTTTTTTTGAAAAAGGGGTCGACTTTTATTTTGAAAATGAAAAATGGGAGTCACCACCAATCTTTTTTATTTAGGTGTGATCGGATCACCTCGTAATTCAATCATTTTAATAAAAGTTTAAATTTATTAAAACGATGATTTTTGGTCTACAAAATCCAAAAAACGGGTTCGGGAGTCGATTACGCACGAGGAAGGATTAGCACCCTCGATACGCCCAAAATTGGTACCTAGTTGATTACTTGGTGTCTTTAGTGTCGAAAATTGAAAATTTGAAAAGATTTTAAAAATACGATCCTTTGTTAAAATATTATTTAATTGAAATTTTTTTGAGAAAATGGTGTATTCCACGTTAATCGAGGAAAAGAATTATGTCTCGTAAGTTAGGACACAATATCTTAAATCCCCGAAATAAACACCGAAAATTATTTATTTTAAAAGACATTCGATTATCTCGGTTTTAGAAAGGAACCATATTCCGTAAGTTAGAACACGATCTTTTCGTAATTCTCGAGATTACTTAAAAATTTTAAAACGTTCGTTTGTTCGGAATTATCGAGAAAGTCAAAATCCCGTAAGTTAGGGAACGACCTTTCGAATTTTAAAAACACGAAGTATTACTTATTTTAAAAACAAATTTTTTTAATGCATCGCGTAAAATGTAGCGCGGTTTTGTAGTGAAATGTAAAATGGGTTACAGTGTTTGCGTGCATAACAGAATAATAAGTATGTTAATGTGAATGACAATATGAAGAACGGAAATAAAATAAACAAGCCAGAAATAAAATGACAAATAATATATAAGAGTAACAAACTAAAAATTTGAAGCTAAAGACCTAATATTACATAAATAAATAAATATGGTGTAAAACAATTTAAGAATAATAATAATATTAATAATAATGATGATATTAATAATGATAATAATAATAAAGAAATAAATTTTAAAATTATATAAAAGGATATAAATAGATAAATGATAAAATAAGATAAATGTATATATATAAAAAAATTTAGGTAAATAAATATATATATATATAAAATAATAATAGCAATAATATTGCAAAGCTAATTAATTTAGTAATATGATAATAAAACAAATAAGTAAATACAAAAAAAGAAAATATAGTAATAATAATAATAATAATAAACTAATTAATTTAATAATAAAGTAGCAAAAATAACAAAGAACCATATTCCGTAAGTTAGAACACGATCTTTTCGTAATTCTCGAGATTACTTAAAAATTTTAAAACGTTCGTTTGTTCGGAATTATCGAGAAAGTCAAAATCCCGTAAGTTAGGGAACGACCTTTCGAATTTTAAAAACACGAAGTATTACTTATTTTAAAAACAAATTTTTTTAATGCATCGCGTAAAATGTAGCGCGGTTTTGTAGTGAAATGTAAAATGGGTTACAGTGTTTGCGTGCATAACAGAATAATAAGTATGTTAATGTGAATGACAATATGAAGAACGGAAATAAAATAAACAAGCCAGAAATAAAATGACAAATAATATATAAGAGTAACAAACTAAAAATTTGAAGCTAAAGACCTAATATTACATAAATAAATAAATATGGTGTAAAACAATTTAAGAATAATAATAATATTAATAATAATGATGATATTAATAATGATAATAATAATAAAGAAATAAATTTTAAAATTATATAAAAGGATATAAATAGATAAATGATAAAATAAGATAAAATATATATATAAAAAATTTAGGTAAATAAATATATATATATATAAAATAATAATAGCAATAATATTGCAAAGCTAATTAATTTAGTAATATGATAATAAAACAAATAAGTAAATACAAAAAAAGAAAATATAGTAATAATAATAATAATAATAAACTAATTAATTTAATAATAAAGTAGCAAAAATAACAAAGGAAGGACTAAATTGAATTTTAAAACAAAAATTTGTGGCAAATCAGAAGTAAATAGAAAGGAAAAGGATCAAGTTGAACGCGCGAATAACAAGGAGGGACCAAAATGGAAAATAATCCCCACCCTCTGAAACGCGTAGCTTCAAGGTGGACCAATTTGTAAATCGAAATAAATTATAGGGCAAAAATTAAAAATAAAAAGAACTTAATTGCAAAAACATTAAAAAGCGGAAGGGCTAAAGGTGCAATTAACCCCAAAATAAAAAACATGCGGATCCTCCCTGGCGGGTCGGGTCAACACGCGGATCCTAAGGGCAAAACGACGTCGTTTTGAGCGTTTGAGGCCAGTCCCAAAACGGCGTCGTTTTGGGGGCCTATATAAGTCAAAAAATTCCCCCCCAAAAAATAAATCATTTCATCCCATTTCTTAAAAGAAAAACAACAATTCTCTCTTTTTCTCTATATGGTCCATTAAGCTGGCTCGGATGATGAAGCCACATTGTGGTCGGAAAATCGCAAATTCCCATTTTTTCTCTGGTGGTCTAAAAAGGTAAGCCCTCTTCCATTTTTTTTATTTTTATTATGTATATGTATTAAAAGAGAAAAAGAACAGATTCGAGAAAAAAGAGAAAAATAAAAAATAAAAAAATGAACACCTTTAATCCTCTGAATCGGGTTATTTTCTTTTTCTCTGCTTGATGTTTTTTTTTAATTTCTTTCTCTTTTTCTTTGATTCGATTCTCTCTGTGTTTGTATTCAATATTCGTAAAAAAAAAATACAAAGGATTTAGATGGCTTTTATAGCCATTTATAACTTATTTTTTTAATCTATTTGTCACTTCTGTTGCAGGCAAGTGGAGGGCGGTGGAGCAGTAGCGGTGGCAGGCCTAGGGGCAGCAGTAGACCTAGGGGCGGCAGCTAAGTTTTTCTTTTCTTTTTTTTTTTTTTAGGCTTTGGGCTAGGGTTTAGGTTTTGGGTTTGGGTTTGGGCCTTGTCTGCTTAATTTTATTTGGGCTGGGTAATAGTTTGGGTTTGTATTGGTTTTGGTTTGCTTATGGGCCCCGGGCAAAATTGGCCCACAACAATAATTATTACTTGATAATAATAAAGTAATTTAGTTGTACATGTATTTTCTACTTTCACCTTTTTTTCAAATACATATAATAAAAATGTATTAATTTAAAATAAAAAATATATAATTATTTTCTTATGATCTAAAAAGATAATGTTTTATTATGAAACTAAAGTTATAGCAATATTAAATAGATAACTAATAGGTTTCATGTTTCTTTTTAATAATAAATTATTAATTAAAAATAATAATAATTATTTTATTAATAGAGTTTCAATTTTCTTTAGATAAAAATTATTATTATAAAATATAAAATCATTATAACAATTATATTTGTTTATTTATTAGTGTCACAGTTATTATCATTAGATTTTAGATCCACATTAAATTACACTTATTATTTTAGATTAATTATCACTTAATTAGTATTATAATTAAACGTACATTCATTAGCCACACATTTTCATTTAAGTAGAAAAAAAATCAATTTTTAATATAATTTGATAGTTTTTTTCTATCACCAAAAAAATGTTTGATTTTAATTATTATTTCATACATTCAACTTTTATTATTATTTGATGTTTGATACTTTTATTTTATGTTTAATTATATTTACATAATTATAAATATGTTTTACTTTGATATTTTGAGATATCATGTTTACCTTCTTCTTTTTTTATGCAAATAAACATACAAGAAAATATGGCATATAAATAAATGTTACTACAAAAAAGATATATACTAATGAATAATAATATTATTTAATGCATCGATAATAAAACACATTTATTTACTTAAGTTTTGTAGATATAAAGATTGAAAAGTGTAAGATGTGTATCTTTTAAAAATTATACAATTTTTTCATACCATATAATTACTTCAATTATGATTTGAATTCTTTGATTATTACAATCTTTTACTTACCCTCATTTTATTTTATAACAATTACTTAAAATAATCATATATTTTATTAAAGAATAAAAATAATTAAATGTGTATACGTATGTGCAAGGCATGTTATCTAAAAAACTACTATTTATTTTAAATATATAAAATATTATTGCTTACTATTAAAAATTAATAATATTAGCTCTAATTATTATTTATATTGATATAATTATTACTAAATATTACTTTTAATATTAATAGTTGAAATAACAATAGTTTAGCAATAATATTCAAAAGATATTGATATGTATAGAGGATAAACCTATGTAAACAACAAACAAGTAAATAAAGTAGAAAATCAGATACACAAATTTACGTGAAAAAACTCCTCAAAAGAGGATAAAAAATCATGAGCAAAAGGAGATTTCACTAATATAAAGAAGTACAAAGATGAAGAGAATCAAAATAAAGAAAACCCAAAACCCCTGTTAGAGTTGTGTGACCCGAATCCTTGTTAAAGAAATAATATAGCGGTAAAACTAAGGGATCTATGTAGCGCTTAAGGTCGATGGCCTCTTCTTCTATTTGACATTGATTAGAATAAGGTTTTTTTAAACTTTAAATAAATGTAGTCAAAACTCCTCTTGTATCATTTAGTTTTCAACACTAGTGAATTTCTTCTCCTCTGCCCGTTGTGTTTTCCCGAAAGGGTTTCCACGTAAAATCTGTGTGTTCTTATTTTTCTTTTCTTATTGCCTTGTGGTCGTTCTATATTGTCATTATCGATGTTTATTTAACAACCTCGAAAGAAAAACCCTTCAAACTCAAAAACACAGAATTCTCTCGATATGTATATTTTATGTTTTCTAAACCTAAGGTAACTAAGGCCTATTTATAGACTGAAATTCGTAGATTTTATGTCTAGAATATCCCTAGGTTAATTAGAGTTTAAGTGGGAAACTAAAATAAAGTTTAACTGAGAGAAGAAAACCAAGAAACTTGAGGAGCACGTCGCCACATCGTGACGTGGCTTTGGGTCGTTGGGACGAAGAATGATCGTGACGTCGGCTGTTTGTCGGGATGTCATGCCTTCCCTCTTTGCGACGTCACTCATTATTTTAGTTCGAAATGCGAGGCGTAGTCCACAAATTTCCACCTTGACTTAACTCCTTTGTCAAGCCTTGTTACAGGCCTAATTTGATCTTCGTCGGATGCTTCCCAAGTCAAGCAATTCTCAAACTTTGAAACTAGAAGACCGTTTGTCAACATGTCAACCGGGTTGTGTTCTGTGCTAATTTTATGAATCTGAACATCTCCTTGAATGATCACCTCTCGAACAAAGTGATAGTGGATATCTATGTGCTTTGTCCTTTTGTGGTGCATTTGATCTTTGGTGAGATGTATAACACTTTGACTATCACAATACACGACAGTTGCCCTTTTCTCATTAACTAGTTCGCTAAACAGGCCTCTCAACCAAATTGCTTCCTTTACAGCTTCAGTGCTTGCCATGTATTCAGCTTTAGTAGTTGACAAAGTCGTTGTGGTTTGAAGTGTAGCTTTCCAACAAATGATAAAAATTTCTGAAAGCAAATAGATAACCTGTGAGAGGCCTCCTTCAATCTAGGTTTTCCACATAATATGAATCAACATATCCGACTAAACCCTTTTGGCTTCTTCTGAACTCTAAGCACATATTTAAAGTACCCTACAAATATATGAAAATCCACTTAACTGCATGCCAGTGTAACTTACCTGGTTTGGCCATGTATCTACTAACAACACTAACAGCATGTTAAATATCGGGGCGAGTGTATACTATTACATACATTAAACTTTCGACTGCGCTTGAGTAAGGTACTTTTGACATGTACCTTTCTTCTTCTTCATTCTGAGGGGAATCTAAAATTGAGAGTCTAAAATGTGCAGCTGAGGAAGTACTTACCGGTTTTGAGTCTTGCATCTCAAATCACTTAAGGATTTTCTTGATGTACCTCTGTTGCGACAAGAATAATTTCTCAGAACATCTATCCCTTGAAATTTCCATCCCCAAAATTTTCTTTGTTGCACCTAAATCATCCATCTCAAATTTAGAGTTAAGCATGGTTTTAAGTCGTTTAATTTCTAACGGATCCTTAGTTGTTATCAACATATCATCAACACAAAGCAACAAATATATGAATGAATCTTCATCTAAATGTTGTAAATACACACAACTGTCTTACTTACTTCGTGCGAGACCAATACTTAACATGAAGGAGTCAAATTTTTTATACCACTGTCGAGGTGACTGCTTCAGACCATACAATGACTTCTGTAGAAGACAAAATGATCTTATTTACCTTCAGTTCTGAAGCCTTTCAGTTAATGCATGTAGATGTCCTCCCCAAGGTTACTGTGAAGGAAAGCAGTCTTCACATCTAACTGCTCTAACTCAAGATTGTTTGATGCAATAAGAGCCAAAAGCGCGTGAATGGATGTATGTTTCACAAATGAAGAGAAAACATCATGAAAATCAACTCTTCCACTTGACTGTAGCCTTTTGCAACCAATCTTGTTTTGTACCCAGTGTTGTTTGAACCCGAACCTTCATTCTTCTTAAACACCTATTTGCAACCAACTATTTTCTTACTAATTGGTGGTTTAACTAGCTGCCAAGTCTCATTCTTTTGAAGTGATTTCATCTCTTCTTCCATAGCAACGAGCCATTTGCTAGAATCAGAGGCCTGAACTGCCTCGAAATAACATGAAAGGTCGGTTGAATCAATGCTCTCCACAACACTTAGAGCATATGCCACTAGGTTTCCTTCATAGTATTTCCGTGGTGGTTGGATTTCTTGTCTTTTCTTGTCACGAGCCAACTTATAATTCGTTAATTAAAATGGTAAGGGCACCTGTGAGACGGATGGAGCCCTAAACTGATTTGAAACAGCTTTAGTCTCACGAGAATAAAAAAATGTTTGCATCACCATGACGTAATGTGTTTCCTCATCGGGACGACATCCCTGTTCGTTATGACATTGTAGCATCATGCTTCTTCTCGTCACGACGTCACCTACTATTTCTTCTTTTGACTGCACTTTGCTTGAAACACTTTGATTTGTTATGTCTTTAAATGTAGGCGACCCCTTTTCTGAATGAATCATGACAGATTCATCGAACGTAACATCTTTGCTAACAATTGTTTTATTGGTTTCAGGACACCACAATTTGAAACCTTTCGTACCAGCAGAGTATCCTAGAAAGATGCACTTTACGACCCTTGGTTTGAGCTTTCCTTGGCTAACTTTAGCATAAACAGGACAACCAAAAACTCTAAGGTTAGAATAATTGGGAGGATTACATGACCATATCTCCTCTAGAAGTTTTCTGTTCAATGCTCGACGGGGATATCGGTTCACCAAATGACTTGCCAAATTGACGGCTTTAGCCCAGAATTCATTCCCTAAATCTACATTAGAAAGCACGCATTGGGTCTTTTTCAGCAAAGTTCTATTCATTCTTTCAAGAACTCCATTTTGCTGCAAGTTCCAACAACGATGCGATGTTTTTCTATCCCTTCCCATTGGTAGTACTCTTTAAACTCTAAGGAGCATAACTCAAGACCATTGCTGTTCTCAACCACTTCACGGACTTTTCGGTCTATTTCTCTAAAACATTTTCCACTGCTTGAAGATTTCGAAGACTTCTTTCTTATGTTTCAAAAAATAAACCCAAACATTTCTGGAGTGGTCATTAATAAAAGTTAGAAAATATTTATTACCTCCTTTTGAGATGTCAGGAGTCGGACCCCATAAATTAGAATGGATATAGTCGAGAGTCCCTTTTGTTTTGTGCACTGCTGAATCAAAACTTACTCGTGTTTGCTTCCCGTAAGTGCAGTGCTCGCAAAAACCTAACTTTATAACTCTAATGTTATAACGACCCAAAAGTCAGTGGTGTCGAAAATACGTTTTTGAGACTTATTTTTGTAAATTGGACTTGTAAAATATTTAATATTTAATATTTACGGAGTTTTATTATAGACGAATTGAATTTTGAATAGGTAATTTTGTCGAATTAGTGATTAATTAAGGTACAGAGACTAAATTACAAAATCAGTAAAAGTTCAATTGTTAGAAACTTTTAATTAGAAACAATGAGTAGGGATTAGAAGGCAATTATACCTTTTTAAACTATAGTGGGTGGTAGGAACAAAGAAAACAAAATGATTACATTGTAAATTTGTTATAATTAAAATAAATAAAATAAACTAATACATAAGTAATAAAATATGATAGTGAAAAGGGAGAGAAAACATATTTGTCTTTTCATCTATAACAACCGAAAATTGAATGAGAAGAATAAAAAATTTCACATTTAAAGCCTCAATTGGTTAGTGCAATTTAGTCATTTTCTTGTAATTTTTATGTTTTTAGAATCATGAGAACTTAATCTAATTGACCCATGTGTTATTTTTCAAATTTGTTAAAGTTTATAAATGTTGCCAGTGATGAATGCTTGAAGTTTTGATGTTAAAATGTTAGCTTTTAAGCTTAAAAATGAAAAAAAAATGATTGATTTGTAAAGTGAAAGTTGTAAATCTTGAAAATAGGGACTAATGTGTAAATATTTTGAAATTGACATGAAATTTCTATAATTATGATTAATAAAGGGCTGCTGAAGGATGAACTTGAAATTGGATTGTAAATCGAAACTCAAATTTGAAAGATATAACTATTTCGGTTTTTAGGGCTAAATTGAATAAAATGTAAAACTTTAGTGAGCATTTGATATATCAAATTTAACTAATACATGTACATAATAGGATGATATAAGACATGTGGAATTGGTAAATTGAATGAAATAATTGTATAGAATGGAAATTGGACCAAATAAAAAATAATTGGGGAAAAGACAAAATTGTTGAATAGTCCTTAAAGTTTCAATCTGTCTGTTGATTTAACCAAGTAAGTTTATGGGGTATGGTTATATGTATTTGGAATATATTCTTGAATTATGAATTTGTTTTGTGTGATTTTAATTTGAATTGTTTACAATTGAGTCCAAAAAGGTGTGATAGGGACTAAAACGTAAAAAGATGATAAATTGAATACGATGAATTAAAATTTGAGATATTTAATGAATTGATATTTAATTATGGATGATTGAATAGTATTGGTATGAATTTGATTGATTATTGAGATATATGATTAAACTGAATAATTCGCAAAATATGTAGGACCTAGTAATTGAATGTGATTTGTATAGAATTTGATGTTATACCATTACTGAATTATTATTTGAAGCTAAAAATGATGCAAGATCGTCGTGAAGTGGCTTTGGGTCGTTGGGACGAAGAATTATGGCATCCTTGGGACAAAGGCTTTCTTCTAGTCATGACGCCAGCTGCTCGTCGGGAAGTCGTGCCTTCCCTCGTTGCGACATTACTCTCTATTTTGGTCTGCAATGCAAGGCATACTCCACAATATGAAGTACCCAAGTCCCAAAATAATACTATTTAACGTATTAATTCGATGTTTTAAAAGTTTTAATTATTAAATATTTATATATTATAATCCATTAACAAATTATTAAGAATACTATTTAAATTTTAAAATAATTAGTAAGGTTAAAATTTTGATTAAAACAATAGTACTATAATATTAAATATTAGTTTGATTAAAATAATAAATAATATTAATTAGGACAATAATATAATATTTAATGGGTTAATATTTGATACACTAGCAATATATTTTTTTTATTCCACAAACATCTTTAAAATATAAGTCTCGTTTTTTTAAATATTTTACTGTATCTTTATGGGATATTTGTCAACCCTTGATTTTTCTTGTGGAGTCTAAAAATCTCATTAGCAGTGTATCAATTATTTTTTTTCATATTTAAATATGTATATTTAATAATATTAATAATATAATATTTATGGTTCTTATTTTAAAAAGAGAGAATTTTACTATTTAGTATAATGATATGATATTTCATATTTGGCTTAGTTGAAGTTAATTTTTTTATCTAAAATTTTGAATTCTTTTCTAAAAATTGTTGTTTTAAAAAAAGTTTGGAAAGAAAAAGACAATTTTCAAAAATCATGCTTTATTTTTTCATTGACTTAAATGATTTTTCATTAACTAAGTTATTTCCCAAAAAATAAATATTAAAATTTATAAAAAATATTATTCAAA
Source organism: Gossypium sturtianum (assembly GCA_025698515.1). NCBI lineage: Eukaryota > Viridiplantae > Streptophyta > Magnoliopsida > Malvales > Malvaceae > Gossypium > Gossypium sturtianum. The sequence continues at coordinate 90,082,483 of CM046951.1, read as the reverse complement.
AATAATTTTGAAAGGAGTAAACAAACTCATAAAAAGAAAAACTATTACTTGCTTCTTGGTTTTTGCTTTGTAATGTCACAGTGCGATTGTAGGGTATGAGAAAACAAAAAAAGAAAGCAACATTGTGTTTCATTTTTGAGGGAAGGGAAGGTCCTACTAATCACTCTGCTTTTTTATTTTTTTCCTTAACTTTGTGTTGAATTAGTACACGGTTTATACCACCTTTTTTGTGTTACTTTTCTTGAAAACAACAACTATTTAATTATTTTTTATATTTAATATGAAAAGACTAAACCATATTTACACTTTCTATATCTATAATCTCTAAATAATATATAAGAATTTTATCACGAGATTGAGATGAAGTGTAACAAAAATATTTCAAATTTTGATGTAAAAATAATTTTCTCATTGTTAATTTCTATACCAAATTAAAATTGATTTCTCCCTGTCTTTAGATTTGACTTTATTTTAGTCTTTCAAAATTATTTAATAAAACATGCTTCTTCTTTCTTTTTTTTTTAAACGTGACTCTAATACTTATGGATGTCGAGGTTAGTTTGTGACTATAAGTAAAAGTCAAACTAACTAAATTTAGGGTTTTTAACTAAATAATATTAAAAAATATGGACATCACATATATAATAAGATTAATTATATGTTATTATTTACCATCATAAAATGTTAGCCCAAATTTAAAAAAAAAAGTGATCTAATTTGATTAAAGTTTATTGGGCTTTAGTTATTAAATAAAGTATAAGTCAAATATGTGCAGATACTCTAGTAACTAATTTCTAATTAATGATAGGTTGATTAGAAATTAGGATTAATGTTCAAAAGTTATAAATATTAGGGTTATGATCCCCAAATTACACATATGTAACTTTTCTAAAATCTCATCTTTAGAAAAGAGAGTCACATTCTCAAAATTACTTGTGTGCTAATTTGCAAGATCAAAACCATAATATCAGAAGATTTCAAAAAGTCGATGGATTCAAGTACGCTTCCACATCTAGTTTTGTTCTTGATGATTTGACATGGATCTTGATTTACATTTTTAAGTTTATATCTGATCTTGTTTTTACGGTTCAAACAATCGCTCACTGATATTATCTTGGGCAGATTCATATATATGGCAGATACTTACGCAGAATTTCATACCATTGGTTCACACTTAGACATACCCTGAACCGGTTCTGTACACATACCCATACTAATAATTAACTGTGTATAATATTCAGATGAACTCCATATCATACTATATTAGAATCTCGTAACTTAAAATAGTATTGACTCAGCTTCAGAATAAAGTTAGAAGAAGATGCAATACCCTTTACTATTTATATTTATAGATTATCATAACAGATACCCTTCTCGACGTACATATACACATATCTTTTCCATGGAAAACCCTTAAGACTTTATTCAACTCATTTTCCAAAGCATATCAATACCTTATCTTGGTCACACTTATTACAGAACTACTAGAACTTACTCATATCTTACCATAGAGACAAACATTCAGATTCATAGCTTACCAGATAATCCTGGCAGTTCATGCCACATAGACTTAGAAGAATACACCATCCAAGCAATCAGATAAAACATGCCACTAAGGCGATCCATTTAGAATTTGCCACAAAGGCATCCCTTTCAGAGTTCGCCACAAAGGTTGTTCTTTTCAGAGTTCATCACATAGGCTATTTCTTCAGATTTTGCCACAAAGGTTATTCTTTTCATAGTTCACCATACATGCTATTCTATTTAGAGTTCACCACAAAAGCTATTCTTTTCAAGGTTCGCCACAAAATCTATTCTTTTCATAGTTCGCCAAAAAGACTATTCTTAACTTTCGTGTTTATGATATGAATTTACCTAAACTCACATTATGTGAAGTTTGCCCATCATCATTCTGGAAACGTAGAGAACCTCATTGGGTAATCACCATTTCTTTGTTCTTACCCAGAAAATGTCATGGCCATGGACTTTTCCTTCAGAGTTCATGTTTTCAGTCTCGACAGACTCCATTAGACACCACCACAGTGAACAAACACAAACTCTCTTAACAGACTTTTCATGCATTGATACATCTAAGTTCAACCCTTTTACTTCACTAACTTACACCCAATCAGAACACTCACATATCTCATAGCATATTTTTCAGACATATACATACTTCATATCATAGTACTCATGCACCACTTATCACAACTTGAACTTATCAGACTATATTCCAAATATACATACTATACATTCCATGGTTTCAAATTCATAGTTCAATCACTTTCTTACCGACCTACTTCAGTATGAACAGTATACATGCAAGAGTTAGAGTAAAGACTCACTTAACACCCATGTACAACAGCTTGAACTCCATATTCAAACTTCCATCATGAAATCACAGCAACCGTTGCTTACAAAACATAGGAACGCCGTTACTACTTTTATACATACAAGTTGCTTATCATTTCAAGCGCTATCAATCCCATACTGAAACCTTATACTTATAGTCTTACTGTTTAGTTACTAAACGCAAATTTACTCATTCCGAACTTAACATGCAGAGCTGAAATACTTACCCTAATACGAAGTAACTACTGGTCATAAAATAACCTTGGCCTCTAGATCGTCGAGGTAGGATACATTTAGACTTAAGGAATGTTTCAGTAGATACCACTTAAGGAAGAGAAAGAAGAAAGAAGAACCTCTTTCAGCACACATTCTCACATATAAATATGACTCATCTTGTTTACTAGAATTCAACAAGTGTCATGCGTATCAGAACTTGTCTTCTTATTGACCTACAATTTCTGAGAAAAGTATAAATAGGTTCCATTCATCAAACTTATCATGCTAGATTGTATAATTGGTTCTAACCAAATTACTTAAATTCTAACTAGCATAGTATTCCATACAAACCAGGCGTGTTATACCTTTGGCGAATACTTATCCCATAATTCACTTTTATCCCTTAACACGAACGTCTCCTTCATATAATAGAATATCATGAAATAAATTTCTTACCAACTCATATGGCGATTACTATACGCCCACACGTATGCGCCAAAATGGTCATTTAGGCGGATAACACCACACCAAATAGATTGTTTACCACTATACACCCAAAACTTTAAATCCACTAGAACTGGGGTGTTACATTGCTGACCGCTCTCCTCTCCCCTTCGCTCTATCGCGTGTACAACATGAGGAGAGGAAGAAATTGACAAACAATGACACAAGGATCGAATAAAACTAATATGTGCGGTGTCTACAAGTGTGACAAGTCAGTTGTAATATATTTGTACAATGGAGTACATGAGTTGAACAATTTCTAATTAACGAGCGTGCAAAATAAAGAGTCTAATCAACTAATCGCAATATATATATATATATTATGACAAATCATGAAGTCAAGAATGAGTATACTAATTTATGAGCTAGCTACCAAGGACTAAATTGTAACAAATGCAAAATTATAAAATTAACATAGAAATAATAAATGGTGGTTGATTGATCTCGATGTGGTTCACTCCTCCTCGAATTAGGGATCCAAATCGCTTAAACTCCTAAAATGGTTCCATTTTACCTCTCAGTCTTAATTTTACCAAGTTAGACAAGTTAATTTGGTTTATCTCTCGATCTCATCTGCTAACCTAAAACTAATGAATTGGTGCTCAACAAAATCTCCTCTCGATCTCACTTGTATAAATCTTCCCTTAGGGTCGTTAATCCTAATTTTTTAGGTTCATTCAAATTAGTCCAATTTATTACGATTTGGTACATCATCCAAAAATCAGCTCATCACATCTCCATCAACCAACCCCCTTAAAAGTTTAGTTACCCATATGAAAAACTAAACTAACAAACATAAAAGTGCAGAACATGGAAGCCATTAAAGAAAAGCTTAAGAAAAATGTAAAAGTTTGGATTTTTTATGCAATAGAACTTAAAGGAAATGTAAAGAGAAGCATATTACATGAAAATCTAAAGCAAGAAATATAAAAGGAACAAGCTTTAATAGATTTAATGTAAACGAAATTGAAATGCATTAACATAAAGCTAAAAATGTCTTTACAAACAAAGTAAAAGGACTAAAGTTGTAAATAAACCTAAGCTAAAGTGTTAACTAACTTAACTAACTACAAGAGAAAGAAGAAAAATGCAGAAAAATAACTTCTATAGCTATGGAAGATAAAGAAAATGAAAACCCTAGAAAAGTAGAAGAAAACTAAGAGAAATTAAAGCTAAACTAAGCCTAAGTGTGTGAATCCTCTCTCCTCAACCAAATTTGGTTATTTTTAGCAGCCAATTTCTGACCCTCTTTGTGCCCAAAATGTCCTTGAATGAGCCTTCAATGATTGGTGCTTTGGTTGGACAAAGACTACCCTTGGCGTCATTTTTATCCCCCTGACGGTGTGGGTATGCGATACCCAAGGATTGAATATTGCGATACCGTTGACAAACTCGACTTAGGGTGTTTCTTGGGCGAGTGGGTATCACAAAACCAACAGAGGATATGGCGATATCACTGAAAGGTGGTCCAAACTTGGGGCCTATTGGAGGTATCACAATACCTTCTCCTTGGGTGATGTTATCGTTTGATTTTGGCCTCCAATGCATCCTTACAACACTCAATAATATGTTAGGGCCCCCAATGACACTATTGGTCAATTTACGTCTCAAAATAAGTAAAAAGAGGCATTTACACTTATTAAATCAAAATTCTAAAAACTACGTAAACAACATTATTTTGTTTGAAAACAAGCTCCTCATACCGGGAAAGCCTAATTTGCTATATCAAATTATGACAGATCAGTTACTCTATGAACACTTCTTCATTAATGAAGTCATTCAAGAACACACTTTTTACATCCATTTGAAATAGTTTGATATCTGGGTAAGTTACAACCATCAATAAGAGTTTGATTGCTTCGAGCGTGCTACAGGTTAGAGTTAACTTGTACGACTCTAAACTCGACTCCATAAGTGTCGAAGTTAAGGTTAACTTGTACGAGATACTATCAGGAATATGTGAAATAAAAAAACCTGACCTCTAACACTCATGTTTTCTAAGTTCAGAGTTAAGTTATTTCATCATATCCCAATCGTGGGAATCAAATTTTGTAAGAAATTTTCGAAAAAGAAGCATGACCTCTCTAAAAATACACATCAACTCCTATAGATAATCATATTATTTAATTTTAAAAAATACATGTAGTAGCCCAATTTTACCCGGGCCCAGTGCCAAAATCAATAAATAAAAAAACCAAAATAAAACAATAACAACAGTCCAATAACAGTCCAGTTTTTTTTTTTTAGCAGGCCTAAAACACTACCCAATTTACAAACCCAATACCCAAGCCCAACAATACTAAACCCTAGGCCCAAATAAGCCCAAAAACTAAACCAAATCAGAAAAAAAAAAACCTAGAACCTTCAGCCACTGCTCCCCCACACGCGCGCCTCCAGCCCCTTTCACGTCACTCCATGGTGATTTCACCTGCAAAACAGACTAACAGTACAGCAAAACCGAAGAAAAAAGATTGTATTTTTTTTTATTTTTACGATTTCGGCTATAAAACCGAATGAAAAATCATTTGTATTCTTCTTCTGGTTACACACACAAAATATCAATACAAAGAAAGCAAAAATCAAAGCAAAAATAGAAAGGTTCTGTTCATCTTCTTTTTCATTTTTTTTCTTTTCTTTTCTTCTTCGAAAACTGTTCGGGTACGTAAAACGTTTTTCTTTTTCTTTTCTACTACTACTCACAAGTTTTAAAATATAGTATAAAAAAGAGAGAGAAAATTTACCTTTTAGGCTTTGGCCGCCGTGGCAGTGCAGCGCAGCAATGATGCTGCGATTGACGGCAATGACGATGGCGGACCGCGGCGGTCGATGACCGGCCTAAGGCCGGATTTGAAGAGAGAGTAGAGAGAGTTTCTAATTTTATTTTTTTTAGTTGAAGGCTGAAATGGCTGTTTTTTTGAAAAAAAATCGGGTTTAAATAAGCACCAGGAAACGGCGCCGTTTTGAAGTTTGGGGCTAGAGACCAAAACGACGTCATTTTGGTCTCTGACCCGCGACCCGACCCATTTGCCCTCAGGATCCGCGTGTTTTTGCGGTGAAGGGGTTATTTGCGCGCGAGGTCCCTCCGCGTTTAAGGCTCATTGCGATTCGGTCCTATTTCTTTTTTTCTCTTTAATTTAACCCTGTAATTTTCGTAATGTTTCAATTCAGCCCATACTGAAGTTATGCGTTTTGGGGGACAGGGATATTATCCCATTTAGTCCCCCATTTCATTCGCGTATCGCAAATTGGGCATGATGTTTTATTTTTATTCTGTTTTTTCCCTTTAAATTATGTTTTAATTTTAATTTAATCCTTGTTTGATTAATTTGATCATTTATATTAGAATTATCAATTCATTTATTTATTTATCAATTTCTTACTCTCAAAATATTAATTTTAATATAAGCATTATTTTATTTTATTTTTTTTACTCCTAAAATATTTAAACTTAAAATTATTTATATGTTTTTATCTATTTCGTTTTTTATCTTCTATTATTATTATTATTATTATTATTATTATTATTATTATTATTATTATTATTCTCTATTAGGTATTTGTTTTTGTTATTTGTTTAGTTCCAATTTTTCTTAATCAAGTGTCTTATTGATGTTCACTTATTTATTTATTTACTTAACATTTCTTTTTATTTTATTGTTATTATCGGTTTCTTTTCATTTCTTTTCATTTATTGTGCCATTCATTCATTCTTTTATTTTTTGCTACCTTCAATATTTCAAAATTTAAATATTATTTTTATTAGTATTATTATCACAACCGTTATTTCCATTGTTATTATTGTTCTATTATACATATTGGTATCATGATCTATTGTTATTATTTTTTTAAATTACTACAAACTACGTCGCATTATCATTATTCACTAAACATGTCATTTTAAATATTACATTAATTTTTACTCAAATTCGTAAAAAAGAAAAATTTTGAAAAATAAGGCAATATTTCGCGTTTAAGAGATTCGAGAAATCGTACCCTAACTTACTGGGTTTCGATTTTTCTTGACGAGTCTAAAGAACCGATTATCTTTTTTAAAAAAAAATCAAAGCATATAAGTTAAATAAAAGCTTATTCTCGGGAATTCAAAAGTGTTGTGTCCTAACTCACTGGATGTGACATTTTGTTATCCCGAGGTAAAGATTTCTAAAAATAAAGGCAATATTTTGTATTTGGAATTTTGAGAAATTGTGCCCTAACTTACTGGGTTTTGATTCTTCACTTGACCCAAATAACCAAATATCCTTCTCAAACTTAAATGCACGGGTTTTAAAGGTCAAAAGACAAGCTTAGTTTCGAGGATTCAAAATGTCGTATCCTAACTCACTGGGCATGACATTTTACTTCTTCGAAATAAGCGGGTCTCAACATCTAATTTAATTTATTCAAGTTCTTTTTAAATAAAGAGGATCATATTTTAAAATCTTTTTAAATTTTCGACATTAAGACGTTAATCAATCAATTCGATACCAATTTTGGGTTACGAGGGTGCGAATCCTTCCTCGTGCGTAACCGACTCCCAAACCTGTTTTCTCGAATTTTGTAGGCCAAAATCATCGTTTTAATAAATCAAAATATTTTAACGATCAATATCAATGTGACCCAATAACACCTCAAGAAAAAGATTAGTGGCGACTCCATTTTCGTTATTAAAGTCGACCCCGTTTTTCAATGAAAAAAATGATTTTGACAATACATATTTCAAATATTTCTATTTTTAGGAATAAAAAAGTAATGATTGAATAAAAAATCTAGATTGGGGAGCGTTTATTTTCTTATTATTATTTCAATTACTTTCCCCCATTTGGTAATTGACTTTATAGGTTTTCTTTTTCTTACTATATTCTCAATTTATTCTATTTTTATGTATTATAATATAGAATTAATCTGGGATAAAATATAACAAATGAAAAAATAGATCAAATCGGACGTAACAAGAATTCACATATCCCAATTAAGATGGAGGCTTTCAACTTAACCCACCAGCCAAATCTCTTTGCAAATAAATTAGGGTTCATTTGTCTACATGTAAAAGATTTTACGGAAAATATTTTTTATATTTTTTTATGTTTTTTTTATAAAAAATAACATGGTCAAGGAAAATGACTTACACATCATCATAAAAGAAGCTCATTTTCCTTTAAAATGACTTACCCTTTTAAAAAGTGAAAGTCATTTTTCGGGAAAGAGCTTATCTATAGGTAATTTTATTTTATATACAAATTAACTTAAATCAAGCTCAATACTATTATATTGATAATAAATTTTATTTTTATTTTTATTTTTAAAAATATTTAAAATATTAATATAAAATATTATATTTTTCAATATTATTAAACATATATATTTTATTATTTATATTTAGTCATTTAATAAATTATTAATATAATTTATATAATTTATTTTTTTAATAAATTTTTTAATTTTTTAAATTTTTAATAATAAATTTTAAATAATATTCTTCACATATTATTGAAAATATTCAATATTAATATTTTAATAGTAATTATTTATTACAATTATAAATATACTAATAATAAATGTTTAACAGTATAAAGGTTAAAATATGTCATAAGTCTATGTATTCTTCACAAATTTGTAATTTAGTCTTTGTACTTTTATTTTCAAGAATTTTGTCGCTCTACTTTTCAGATTTGAAAATCAAGCTAATTGTTGACATTGTTAATTTTTTTTTCAATTTTGTTGATGTCACGTTTTTAAATAAAAAATACTCACTTGGTAGTTATGTAACTAAAAAATGGCGTTGTAATGAACCTAAATTTAACAAAATATTTTTAATATATGCAAAAACAATGCAAAATATAAATTTATAAATATAAAATAAATTCAATTAAACAATGAAAATATAAGAAAATCTCAAATGTATGTTTGTTTAATTGAAAATAGTTTTTATGAAATATTTTTAAGAAATCTGTTATTTTACACAGATTCATCCAAACACCAGAAAATATTAACTTTTTCAAGAAAGTAAGTCATTTTCTAAAAATTATTTTCCAGAAATTATTTTCAATGAAATAAACAGACTCTTAGTATTAGGGAAGCTTTTCGAACTCTCAAGGACCTTTTTCTCTTTCCCAAGAATAAATGGACTGGAGTTATTAAATTATTTTCCTTAAAAGGAGATTGCAATTTATCATGAATTTATCTTTTATTTCTTTTTTCAATCAAAATATACACTAGATTGTTTCAAATATTTTTGTTAATTTACCTGTTTATCAAATTCATCAACATATGTATTTTCATTACTGACATATTTGTTAATTGAATTTTGGTAAATCTTCTAATGAGGTATTTGAATTTTTAAAAAAATCTATTTAGTATCTAAATTTTGATATTTTCCATTAATATGATACCTCTGGCTAACTGTGTTAATTTCTGACATGTTTAAATTATGATACATGTCACTTTTTATTAGAATAATTTTTATTTTTAAATTAAACGAGAGATTTGGGGTTAAATACACCTTTAAATTTTTTAACTAAAAAATATTTAATTTCAATTCATCAATTTTTCAAATAAAGAATTTCTGGTAAAAAGTGACATGTATCACCATTTAATTGGGTCATGTGTCTTAACAAGTCAAAAATTAACAATGTTAGTAAGAGGTACCATATTCATAAATGGCGTAAAATTACATGCACCATAAACATTTTCAAAGTAAAGGAACTACATTAGAAGATTTAATAAAGTTCAAGTACCAAATATGCCATTATCCCTTATCGCTAACAATATATAATTACAAATTTTAAATTATTTAATTCTCATATTTAAATATTTAAATAAAGTAAACCTTTTTTTTTCTCAATATAAAATTAAAAAAATTAAAAAATATTTAAATTTTATTTGCTAAAAAATTATAAAATCTCCATCATTAACCGATGAATTTTTTTAATAACCATCCAATTAATTTCAGTTTTTATAGTTAATTTGATTTTAATATGTCCACAATGTTATAATTAAATAAATATTTATATTTTTGAATTGCAATTAAATATATATTTTTATAAAGTAACAAATATTAATATAAAAGTAATTTTAAATATTTATGTTTTTTTAATAAAAGGATTTTAACCAACAACTCACTTGGTGTGGCATGGAACTAATAATACTAAAATTATAATTCAAATAACAATTTAAATTTTTTTTCTAATACAAATTAAATTAATATGGTCCAAATAACTACAAAATAAGCTATGGAACTAATATTTAGAAAGACTTGAATTAAGCGAAAGACATGGTTAACATCAACTTCAAACTTCTTTTTGACATCTGAAATAAAAATAAATAAAGCAAAAAAAAGAAACCTTAGCGTAAGGGAAAGTGGACAAACAATGAATTAGAACAATTTAAAGATAAAAATAGGAGGGCATGAACCACGAGATGCACTAAAAAGCACCCTTTGAATTTCCAAACCAATTATTATCTTTTACTTTTTTAGTACTTTGTCCGGTTTGAATGAAAATTAATATTTTTTTTTATAAATTACAATAATAAAGCAAAGCTCGAATAACCAATGCGATTAGCGTAATTCGAATTCAGACCACATCTAAGACGGTGAACACTCTTAACCATTAGACCATCACATGAGGTTCTCAATCAAAATTAATATTATAACCTAAATACAATAATTCAACATTTTATGCAAATAATTGTTCTTTCTTTGAATTTATCTTAAAGTTTGAGATGGGATACAACTACAATCATGTCAATTGAAAAGTAGAAATAATTTGAGATTAAACTCATAAATTTAGACGATGTTCATACAGTGTCAACTTTCACTAATTGCGGAAAGATTTTATTGGCATGGAATAATTTGGTAAATGAATAACTTTTTATTGGGTTAATTTCTTTTTCCAAGATAAAAATTATTGTTTTTTTGTGAATGCCAAAAAAGTAACAAACCACATATTTCTTAAATTTAAAAGCTTAGGTTTTTCTAGAGTCAGCGGCTTCTTAGAACTATTGGAATGGTTGGTAAGAGAATGTGTCCAACAGAGGGGCGGCGCTATGGGGCTGGGGCTGGGGCTGGCCCTCTAAGATGCCAACATTATATTTTTTATTTTCTAAAATTTAAAATTACAATACATGGTAAAGTTATAATTTTGTTTTAAAAATATAAAATTTTGATTTAATTCTTTTAAAATTATAAAATATAAATTCTTAAAATAATTATAAAATATATATTAATATAATAATAAAATTATATTTTAATTCTCATAAAAATATAACAGTTCTTCTATGCATGTCTACGTGTCTTAAAGCTTTTAGCATGATTTCAATTTTCATATGCAATGCCTGCGTGCTGATTTCCAATTCCTTATATAACTAGAAAACAGTACAATACCAGAAAATAAATAATAATAATAATAAACCACAACACTATAGAAACATATTAATATTTTAAATTTTATATAACTAGAAATGATAGTATAAATTAGTTCAAGTGCGCTGAAGCGCACTATCCTCCTATTTATGAGTTAGGGAGGGGCTATGAATAATTCTAGATATTCTGTCAAAAAAATCAAATATGATGGATGAGGTGGATTTTCAATTAAAATCTTCACGTTTTGTTTAGTGTTGGACCTGGATCAAACTCACACCACCTTGCCTTAAAATATTTCTAAAACACATCTATATTAATTTTATAAATAATTATATTTTTTATTAATTTTTTGAACATTCACAAGATTTTAACTATTTTTTATATTTTTTTGTTAGATATTTTTATAAGATTTTATAATATGTATTTTATTAAATATTGTAAAAATTAAGATAATAAAAAAATTAATTAATATGAACCCCATGTGATGGCCTGATGGTCAAGGGTGTTCATCGCCTCAGGTGTGGCATGGGTTCGAGTCGCGCTAGTCGTGTTTATTATTCGGGCTTTGCCTTGTTATTGTAATTCACCAAAAAAAATTAATTTGGGACTTAAACCCAGAATAATTTGGGAGAGAACCCACAAATAGCATATGCACATGGTGGGACTTGAACCTTGGGCATCAAGGTGAGATCTATCATAAATATAATGAAAAAAACAAAATTAAAAGTTTTGCATTTGGAAAACCACCTAGTAATTGAAATAAAGACATGAAATCAAAGTACCAGTTTTTTCTATTATTCTAAGTTCTTCTTCCCTTGAGTTTTGAGTTTCATTGTGTATTTGTATATTTGTTATCTTTGATTCTTCACATGGTACCAAAGCTTTCTCCAATGGCTTAACAGTTGGTGATGATCGATGGTGCGCTGACGAGTTTTCAGTATATAGTGGTGTTCTTGTTCAAATCTGGTTTTATTTTTCTTTTAGATCTTTGTTGTGGTTTTTGAGTCTTGTCTTCAAGTTCCTCTATGGCTCCTCTTTCAATTGACTCGTTACCATCTTCCCCTCATGATGACATTGATGTGGGTGAAGTTGGTGCTCAAATAGGCCAGGTTTCATCTTCGATCTCTTTCAATGATAGATTGACCCCCTTTATGTCCAACATCCATAAAATTCCTAGGCATGAAACTGTCAAACTAACTGAAAGTAATTTCATATTGTGAAGCATCAAATTACTTTAATTTTAGAAGGTTGTGATCTCATAGGTTATACTTTAGGAACCTTAGATGTTCCAACTCAATTTGTTATTAATAAAAAAAGGGAAGTTAGTTGCTAATTCTATGTTTAGTGCATATAGGAAACAAGATAATTTGCTTGCCTCTTGGTTGCTTTCCACTGTTAGTGATGAGGTGCTCCTTCATCTTACTGGGGCAAGCACCTCTCATGATGTTTGGAGTAAGGTTCTTAGCCTATATGTTACAAAATCTAGTACTAAGATATTCACCTTAAGACGTACTATTCACTTTCAAAAGAAACAACATCAATCTATCAAAGATTGTTTGGCTAAAATCAAACAAATTTATGACATATTGAATGCTCTGGGTAGTCTTGTTACAGAACAAGTCAATGTTGTTCTTACTAGTTTGTTTGGTGATTTTGAATCTATCTTAGTAGTGGCATCATCTAATAGAGAACCTTTGCCTTTAGACTTGATTACTGAGATGCTTTTGGAGTTTGAGTCTAGGTAAAAAATGTTGTAGAAGTTTCTTCTCGTGCCAATCTGGTGCGACATTCAAGTTTTTCAAATTTTATTCCTAGCACACGAGGATCTTCATATCAATATCTCTAGGGGTCACAAGGGTCACGATATTAGTTTAGGAGCAGCCGTGGTAATTTTCATAGAAGAGGTTGTGGCAGGTATTTCAATGGTGGCCTACCTCAATGTCAGTTATGTGGAAAAGTTGGTCATTTGGTCAACCGTTGTTACTATTAGTTTGATTATCATTTTCAGGGACCTCTCTGTTTTCTCCAGTCCTTATGGTTGTTCTAAATTAGCACATACTAGTCAAGATCCTACTATTGTATCTATGAGTACTCATCATGTCTTTGTTCCTAGGTCTTACAATGATGTGTTTGCTCCTTCACATAGTCCACCAACTTCTTCTATGCTCATAGAGTCATATGCTCCATCATTTCCTACTTTCAAGTCCCTAGTGCAATCTCACACACCTCATATAACACCCCATATCTAACTCGATTGTCAGGTTTGAGCTACGGGATGCCACATCCATTGTCGAAGCAACTATGATCAATTAATACATAATATAACCATTTAAACATGGAAATAGTGTGATACACGATCATAATATGATACATACTGATTTCCGGGTCTTATATGAGCTTATGAAAGCTCTTTTAGTAATCCGAAGTTGAATTAGGACCAAAACGTAAAAATTGTTAAATATCAGGTTGGTGTCAAGACTTCGAGGGTTCTTCGTCGTAATGCAACTCACTGAACAGGTTTCGTCACGAAATTGAGAATACTTCATCATGATGTAACTCTCTGTTTGATCTCGTCGCAACATTGAGAGAATGTCGTCGCGACGTGACTAACTGTTTCCAAAAGAACCAATTTGGTACCTAATCAATTCAAACAAATATACAAGGTAACTCTTCCATTCATTCAATCAAGAAAAATGCCACAATCCAATATTCATTTCTAAGTGTTTAATACATCTTACACATATTGTAACAACCCAATTTGCAGTGGTACCGAAAAATGCAGTTTCGCAACCCCATTTTTGTAAATCGAGTCCATAAATATTAAATATTTACAGAGTTGTTATAAAAGTATATTGATGTTTGGTCCATCAATTTCGTCTATTAAATAGTTAATTTAGATGCAAAGACTAAAATTGTAAAATTTCAATCATTATAGAGTTTTAATTGGTTAAAGGTATAAGGGCTTAAATAGTAATTAGCCAAATATCCAAAGTGGTAATTAAACCATTTTTAATTAAGTAATAGTGGATGATGATGGGTTATGCACTAAAATGTGATTAGTAGTTAATGAAGCTAATAAACTAAGGTTAATTAACTTTTAATTATTCTATATATACTTAGATAAGTCGGAAGAAAGAGAGAGTTATCATCTTCCTCATCTCTTCTACCCGGTCCTACCTAGGAAGAAAATGAATAAAGCCATTTTTGAAGCTAAGTCATTTGGCCCTTGATTGGTAAGCAAATTCAAGTCCTTTTTTTGTAATTTTTATGAATTTGAGGTCATGAGAGCTTGATTTAGCTAGCCCACATACCAATTTGTAAAACTATTAAAGTTTTAGAAATGTTCCATTATTGATTTCTTGAAGAATTAGGCTTGAAATTGATAGATTTTAAGCTTAGATTATGAAAAAGACTAGATTGTAACGTTTAATTGTTAGTTTTGTACATAGGGACTAAAGTGAATAAAATGTATTTTTTGTGAAATTTTGGTATAAATAAAAAGTAGAGGGCCCCTAAAGAATGTATTTGAAGTCAGATTTTAAATTGAGGTTAAAAATTGGAAATTATAGTTATTTTGAATTTAGGGGCTAAATTGAATAAAATATAAAATTTTAGGGGTATCAAAAAATGAAATTATATAGGTTCATTCATGTCATGGCATAATATGAAAATGTTTGGTATTGATGGATTGTATAAAATAATTGTTTAGATCAAAAACCAGATCAAAGTGAAGTTAATCGAAAAAAAGTTAAAATTGTTGATTAGTCCTTAAAGAATCAACTTATTTGGTGTTTTGATAAGGTAAGTTCATATGTATTTATTTACTTAGGTCGTTATGTATTTGGTTTATGTGTGTGTGTATTTGGTTGTGGATTAATTAGTTGTGAATTGGTATGAAAGGCTAGAATTGGATTGAATTGAAATATGACGTTTATATGTGTAAAAGATGTTCATGTGAACTTAGTAAAGGCTAGATACAATTGGCATGCCAATAGGATCTTGCGCACGCTTGTACGAGATTTATTACAAATGTTATCGATGTCCAATATTTGTTACGGATTCTCAAGTATTATGTGACACAAGTTTAGCTCGGATGAGCAATTGGTGTGGTGTAGATATCTGTGTATCCGAGTCTGTTTACTAAGGTTCATTGAGCGAAATGAAAATGAGAAATTGAAATGGGATGAAATGAACTAGATATTGAAATGGAAAGTTATTGAATGAATTAAGCATGAAAAATTGATCGGAGTAATCTCTTTGACATCTATGTGATTGTATTATTCCTTGATTGAATGTATTTTTGAGATTAGTTACCTAAAGTGAAATGAATTAGCATGTTAAGTACTTGTGGTATCATATGCTTTCAATGTTGGTGTTTTTTATTGTTATGTCTTATATCATATTATTATAAGTATATATCATCTTATTATAATAATTCATTACAATTTATCAATACAAATAGTCTTATATCATCTTATTATAAGTATATATCAGTTCAATTTCACTTTTTGAAATTTCTATATTTTTTTCATTTTATTCAATTTAGTCCCTAAAATCAAAACTATCACATCTTTCACATTTGAGCACCATTTTCAATCTGGTTACAATTTCATCCTTCTATAACCCTCTAGAAACAATAATTATAGAAATTTCATATCAACTTTGACATATTTACATTTTAGTCCCTAAACTCTAAACTAACAAACTTCTTTTTACAAATTTGTCCTATTTCATTTCCAAGCTTCAAATCCTACCATTTAGCATAAAAAAGAAACCATCAATAGAAACATTTCAAAACTTTTACAATTTTACAATTTAATACCCGAAATAGCTAGATTAAACTACAACGATATTAAAAATATAAAATTTACGAAAAATGGGCTTAGAAACCACTTAAATGCACTTGACCGAACCTTGGAAGCTTTAAAAATGGCTTTTTCATGCTTTAGTTTTGTATTTTTGGTGGTGAAAACAAAGTGGAAGAAGATGACCATGATGTTTTTATGTTTTAACCTTTTATTATTACCATTTTAACCTTAATTTAACATATAATTATATCTAAAATACATATAAACCGTACACCATAATTTATATTGGCTTAATTGTCATTTAAATCCTTAAAAATTTACCTTTAAACCCTTTTTAACTAATAAAATTAAATAGCGATTAACTTTTACCACTTTCACGATTTAGTCCTTGTACCTTAATTAATCACTAATTCAGTAAAATTTCCTATCTGAAATTCAATTCATCCATATAATCACTCTATAAATATTTAATAAAAAAAATTTTCAAGCTTGGTTTATGAAAACGAGGTCTCGATACCTCATTTTTCAACATAACTGGCTTTAGGGTTAGCACACTTGTACTTTAACTAACTATCTAATTGACAAATTTCATCAAACCAAAATTCACTAATAATGTAATTAACTCGTAAATATTAATTAATAATATTTACAGACTCGATCATCGGAGAATGGGGTTCCGAAACCACTATTTTCGACACCACTAAAAAAATGGGTTGTTACAAAAATGTCATATGTATTAAGGTTGGTTTTGAGTTATGAATGGTCAAATTGATAATTTGGATAATAATGTTACATCAATGTAGGATATGAAGTTTTTGAAAGTGTGTATTATGCTTAAATGGGTTAGATAAGCAATTGATTATTTTGTTAGGTTATTGTGAATTAGTACCATCTGGATGTTTTGAAAACAATAGGTGACGTCGCGATAATAATAGTTCAATGTCGCAATGTGAAATTGACAGAGAGTGGCATCACGTCCTTAGACCTGCGATGTCATGACAACATTCATTGTTTTGTCAAAGTCTAATGTGATACCTTCAACGTCTTGACACCAACCCAATAGTTTTGAAAATGTTACAACTTAGTCCTCAAACGACCTCGGGTCATTGGAAGAGCTTCCGTAAGCTCCTTTAAATTTCGGATATGATTATATAATGTATTATAATTGTGTATTGAACTTAATAACATGTATAAACTGTTGAATTGAATTGAAATTGAGATTGTAGTTGCTCCGAAAACAAATGTGGCATCCTGTAGCTCGAACCCAGTGATTGGATCGGATATGGGGTGTTACAAATCACAAGTTATTGTTTGTTCTTTGGTCATAACCCTATATCCTGGTGCTCTAAGAAACAACAAGCGGTGTTTAGACCCACTATAGAGGCAAAATATAGAAGTTTTACCTTTGCTACAACTAATATTATGTGGCTAGAGTCCTTTCTTAGTGAGTTACATGTGCAGCTTGACAACAAGTCAATGATTTGGTGTGATAATTCTAGTGCAGTAGTAGTTCCAGCTAATCTTGTTCTACAGTCTAAGTTCAAACATGTGGAACTTGACTTATTTTTTATTCGAGAACGTGTGGTTGCTAGTCAAATGATTGTTAGCCAAGCACCTTCATATGATCAGATTGCAGATATTCTCACCAAACCATTGTTTGCAATTTTTTTTTTTTTGCAAAATGAAAGATCGATTATGAGTAAAGGAAGTTCATGATGGGTGAATGTTGGAGTTTACGAAAACATAAATATAATGGATCAATCGTTATAGTTAGTTTCGGTTTGTTATATCTGAAATGGTATGTATAAATACTCATGATGTAAAGAGAGTTGAAATCAATGTATCAATTTTATCTGTTCTTCAAAGTTCTTCCTCTGAGTTCTGAGTTTCATTTTGTGTTTGTATATTTGTTATCTTTGAATCTTCACACATCGAGAGGAGGGTGAGAATAAGAATAATTACGTAGGTAATAACACTTGAATTCAATTAATCTTTGACTTTCCAAACATGTCTATACATTATTTAAGTTTTAAAAAATATTTTTATCAAATATTTTTTAGGACATACTTTATTTTTTAAAATATAACTATATTTATTTTACTAATCTCGTTTAAATAATTTGAAAATTTTATTAATGACTATACATTTTGACCTATTAAAAATTAAATAAATTAAATAAATTACATAATATTTATTATAAATTATTTATAATGATTTTAATTAAATTATATAGTATTTATTTTTAATTATTTATATTTAACCAAGAACCAATCAATGATGATAAGGACTATATACTTAATGTTAGAGAGAATGCAACCTAACAAATACGTATTGCTAGAGTATTTAGATAAAATTGTATAAGATGTTTATTTTTCTTGTTAATTTTAATAGTAATTGTATTATCGAATACTTTCTTTGACTAACCTATTATATATGATGATTTAATTTTTAAATTTTGTAAACTGTTTAGAAAATTTTCTTTGAAGTATTATCTATAATTTTGATAATAAATAATATGTTTTTAGAATTTAGAATTATATAATTGTGTAATTATAATTTATATTACCAAACGCGACATTGAAAATTGCAGTGTAATTATTCTATGTGAACAAAGCATGTTTATGGAACTAAAATTCCTTATAATTATAAAAAGGTAGACTTGATCATGGGTCGGGCCACCCGCCCAGGCCCGAAGGCCTGCCCAAAAAGTGGGAGGGTTTGGGCAAAAATATAGGCCTGAAAAATGGGCTTGGATAAAAAATAATACACGTTTTCTAAATGGGTCAGGCATTGAGTAATTTTTTTTTATGCCCGGGCCCAGCACAACTTGAATTTTGCTAAAAAAAATTTCCCTATTGTTGTTTTGTTGTTGTTTATTGTTGTTTTGCTGTCATTTTGCTATTATATTGATACTGTTTTGTTGCTATTGTATGGATATTATATAACTCGTGTTAATTTTGTTACTATTTTAGATGTATTTACTTGCTAAGTTGCAACTATCTTACTGTTATTTAAGTATAAAGATTTTTTAATGTATTTTCAATTTGTTGGGAAATATTTATTTTAATGTTTTTAGTGTATTTAATGTATTATATATATATATTAATTTTTTATATATAAAAATGATATAAAAAATGTTAATATGGGCGGGTCAGACTCGAGTTTAGCATTTTTTATTTGAGTCGAGCTTGTTCAAAATTTTATGCCTATTTTTCGATTTAGGACGAGCTCGGGCCTAGAAAACGGGCCTAAAATTTCGCATCAGCTCGACCTAGCCAAGCCCATGATCAGGTTTGTAAGAAGGTATAATTAATATGTTAATAATTACACTTTTATCCAATTAGTATGTGGTGTTCAAACATATTCTCGATGTCACTCGTAAAATAGAAAAAAGGCATAATGACTTTTTGGCCCTCCAACTTAAAAAAAAAAGTATTTTAGCCCTCTATTTAATGTTATACCTCTTTTAACTCTTGAACTTGCATTGATTGTTAAATCACGCAAAATGGATAGAAAAGTTAACATTTATTAACTTCGCAGGCGTGCAATCCACGCGTATGCCATGTTAGCAATTAATTACTTTTTTAAATTTAATTTTTTTTACAAAAATTGTAATTTTTATACTTTTTATAATAAGTTAGTAATTTTTAAAATATTTTTTTAATTTTAAAAAATTAATTAATTTATAACGTGGCATCCACATGTATACAACTTCAAAAATGCTAAAAAACATAATTTTTTCCATTCATTGTAGAATTGTTTGACAAACAACATAAACTTAAAAACTTCAAAAAAAAAAGGTAAAAAATTAAATGAAAAAATAAAATGAATTTATTTAAAGTGATTATGCCAAAAAAGAATACCCATGCCATACGCGGGGGTCTTTGATTTCTTAGGCTATTTAAAGGACGTACAAATGTCTCCGATGTCTCTCACGGTCTTCACTTGGCCTTCCGATGCGAATTAGTCATTTTAATCAGCAAAGTGGTTCTACCGTTTTAATAATGTCGCGTCCCCACAGCTGTTCAACCGCCTCCATTACCTCCTTTAACATAACACCATCATCTTCGTCATCTTCATCATCACCTTCACCATCAAAACGTTCCCTCTTCGTTCGCCGTCTGATTCGGACCCTAGTTTTGTTGTTTGTCTTCCTCAAGGTCGTCTCCTTCATTGCATGGTGTGTCCTTAACCCAACCCCACCTGTTTTTGAACTCAACTCCTTTAACATTTCAGACACCAATTACACCACTGCATTCACCATTACAAACCCCAACAAGAAGCTGACCTTGCTTCTCGACAATTTTGAAGTCCTTATGTTTCAAGGAAACAGAAAAAATGTGGCTTCAAGAGATCAATGGATGCCTACAGATAAATCTTTGTGCCTAAACAACAATGCAATGGTTTTTTTTTCTCTGAAGGGAAGGGTGTTTAAGAACATAAGTTTTCTTGGGAATACTTTTAACGTCGAAGTGAGTTTCAGGACAAAATTCTTGGCTTGGAATTGGTTGTCCAAGAGGGAATTCATGATGGTTTGTTGCAGAGATTTGAGTGTAAGGTTTTTATCTGAAAAAAAGACTGGGAATTATAGTGGTGAAAAAGGGAAATGCTCAGTTCAAGTTGTGTAGATTAATTGCTAATTATCCATGGGATGCCAATATCTGTTTTTAGGCACCATTTCTTTGGTTTCTTTTTTTTCTTCTTCTTCTATGTGTTTAAGTTGCTTCAGTTTCATCCCATCTTTTCAAAGATCTTATGTTTTCTGTTTTGTTCTAATATATAAACGCAATTATTTTGGTATAGAGTTAAACAATAGTAATAAATAACCATATGAGATATATAGAGTTAAAAGATTACAGCTTTAATGTACCAGATTTTAGTTGAAAAGAAGTACTGAGTAAATTGGTCTCTACCCTGTAAATTTTAAAAGTAGTGAGCAATTAATGACAATTAATCACGGTGCTAATATCTTCTGTCAATTGTACATAATTTTAATTAGTATAATAACAAATTTAGCTCTCGATATTTACATATTTTATCATTTTGACCTTAATTTTTTTAAAAAAATCAACAAATTCAGCCTCAACATTTACACATATACACAAATATTGCATGATAATTTTGTTAAATTAGAACCAAATTGATAGAATATGTAAACTTTGAGCGTTAAATTCATTATTAAACCAATCAAAATCATGTATAATTGATGAAAAGCATTAACATTATGATTAATTATCCTTAGTTACTCACTTTTGAAATTGTTTCAATATCAAAATTGAAAAAACCCGAAGAAGTCATATATATTCTTCCGATAATTGTTTAATGTTGTTTTAGAGTCAATATTATTGCCACAATTTCATCATTTTAATAGTTTATATTTTTATAAAATTTAAAGGATAAATCAAATTTTTATCATTTTTAAGAGACTAAAATATAATTTACCATTACTAATTTAAAATTTTATAAATTATAAAAATGTAAATAGAAAATTTCCTATTTTAGTGCCCGGTGGGACGCTTGACTCCGCCATTGATTATTGCTTACTACTTTTAAAGACCTGGCCATATTGCAGTAGATTTGAATACATACAGAAAAAGGAAAGTTTTATAACTTAATTATTTGTATGATTTAATAAAGGGGTTTCAAAGGAATAAACCTTTTGTTGTTGCTGATGTTGATGTAAAGAATCTTTATGCAATCTAGTATTGGGGCACTTCAAAATAAAAATTAGGGGTTCTTTAACCTGTAGCGTAAAGAGGTGATTGCCACACGTTTTACGTGCAGTAGATAAATAATCAGACCGGCTGCTGTTGTAATTTAGGGAAGAGTTGGGTTAAATTACTTCCCTACAAATAACTTTATGAACTGAATTTGAGATAACATGTAAGTTTATTGAGTTACAAAATCCACTCTGTAAAACTTAAAACCAATTTAGTCCCTAAAAATAATTAAGTTATAACATTCATAGAAAAGTTTATCCGACATTATAACTTGTCGTATTTAGTTGGCATATTTTGATTAAATAAGTTTAGATTCTTATTTGTTATCATATTTGTTGATTTTTGAAGACTTTTAGTAAAGATTTTATGTGCAAGAATTAGGCCAAGTAATGATTGAATTTAGTCTTTCAATATAACCAATGTTCCCTTAAATAGAATATTTGATTTAGTTTTACAACTAAGAAACTCTATTGAATATACACTTTATTGAAAATCTTTTTAAATGTGGAATTAGAGATTGATGCTGATTATACTTTAACAAGCCTTTATACATGTTAGATTAAACGTATGTTCAATTAAGAATTAGGAAAAGGTTGCAAATTGGTGAGTAAATTGAATTTAAATAACAATTTGTACTTGTTAATTATATGATGAATTAAGACATGTCGACAGAAAAGTTCCAAACTACGTAAATAAATTAATTGTGTATTTCTATGTTTTTACAATTAGTAGTAACTATATACAATTGCAACTGAGACATGAAAAAATCAACTTTCAAAATAAAAAAAAATTGATTCTTAGATCAAATTTTGAAAAAAACTAAAGAGTAAATAAAGTCTTATAAACTAATGTAAGACATTAACAGGTGATAAATCAATACATAACATGATTAAATGTAAGAGAAGATACTAACTAAAAGAAACACTCATCAAATAAATTTCAATAATTGGTACCTTTTTCAAATTATCCATGCATGGTAGAAACCACTGAATTACAATGTTGTTTGAATTGAATTAGATCAAGATTTAGTTGAGAAAATGGTCTTATCAATTAGTTTGAAGAGGGGTTTTGAATTAGTTGATTTGAGAATTGGTACGAAATAGTTGAACCGGGCAGTTGAATAGAATTTTTTACTTTTTAAAATTTTAATATTTTTTTATTGTGCGAATAGGATAAAAGAGAGTAAATTATTGTACTAAAGAACCACACTAAGTTTAATTCCCAAGAAATATTTGAAAACTCACAAGCGGTTCTACTTAAAACCCAACATCTTAAACAGAATCTCCCTACAATGTAATTTAATAGCACATATCACTACAACAAATATTGAAAGATAAATAAAAACAATAAAGAACACCAAAAGTTTAACGAGGTTCGGCAAATTATGCCTACATCCTCGGGTACTTCCAAATATATTTCACTACAAAAGATTCAAGTGAAAAGTTACAAATAAGATGAGAAAAATTGTCTTACGAAAAAAATTACAAATTTTTGAATGATTTAAAGGTGGAGAAACTACCTCTACTATAGTAGTACAAACACTCCACAATCTTATTTTTTTAGACGTGAAATTGTGCTATTTAACATTTTTTAACCGAATGAGTTAAACCAATTAAACTAATCTAACAACAAATGAACTAATCTATTCAACAACTTCAATGTTTAGAACACATTATTGAAGTATCACATTTTGGATACCCACTCATTTTACTGGTTGTTATATTTTTCAAGTAAACGTTCTTTTAAATATTATTTTTTCAATCTTATTAAATTTTTATAATAAATTAATCTAAACCTTAATCACACAAAAAGCTTTATGAAGTGAACATGCAATTTTAGTGTCATCTTATATACTTGAATGCAAAGGGGTGCCATTTTCAGACCTTGGAAATCATATATTATCGGTCTTCGTAACATATGGCTGTAATAAGTATTAGGGTAAGTAAAACTTGATTTGATTTGAAAAATTGAAAAAAAAATTCGATTTTTGAATTAATCGAATCAAGTTATTCGAATTATTTGAGTCAACTCGAATAACTCGATTCAAGTTTCGAGTTCGAGTCAAGTTGAATTTCACAATTCAAAGAACTCGAATAATTTTAATAACAGATTGATGTAAATACCTTTTTGGTCCCTATCAATTTTGAAAATAAACAAATTAGTCTTTCTCTCGACAAAAATTACAAAAAAATCTAAATAATTTTTAAAAATTCAAAATATTTATAAAAAATTCAAATTTTATATTTAAAAAATTATAAATATATATATAAAAGTTAAAATTTTAAAATTTTTCTAGAATAATAATTTTAGGACCTAATTAATTATTCAAATTTATCATACTCAAGTATCTTATTTTTTTTTATTTTTTTTTGTTTTGAATTTTTAAAAATATATATAGTTTCAGATTTATGCGCTCTAACATGGAATTAGTCACATGATAACAATATTTTTATTTGACATGTTTAATTTTTTTAATTTAACTTGAACAATTTCACTCGATTCGACTCTACTTAAATTTCATTCCACTCGACTTGATTTGAAAAAAATTCAAATTGAGTTAGGATGATAAAATAGGACTCGTGAACTCGATTAACTCAAATTTTTTTCACTCGATTCGGTCAAACGCTCACATTTAGTAGACAACAGCAAAGTAATATTTGAAAAAAAATGTAGAGAACATAGAGATAAAAAGCATTTTAAAATAAGGTAAACTACATCCAAGGTCATTAAGCTATTAGTAAGTATATGTTTTGGTCATTCAACTTCAAAAAGTTACAAAATGGTCACTAAACTATTTAAAAGTTTTCATTTAAGTCATTAAACTATTCGGAAGTTTTTATTTAAGTCACTTGGTTGTTAAGTTTTTGTTTTTTAAAAATTTGACTAGTGAGTTTCAAGCGACGATTTGATGATCGATACGTTGGATCAATACCCATCGATAAGTAAAAGAATATACCTTAGATCCAAGTCAATCTAACGGTCAGTGTCGGAAATAAAAAAAAGTTGTTTGGATTTTGATTCGTAGATTTACAATGTTCAAAGTTGTTTCATGAAAAAAAAATTAAACTGTAAAAGAGAAAGGGGATGAGAGCTTTTTTTTGTACAAACAGTGTGGATAGAAAAGGCTATACGGTAATGATTTAATAGCCCAATGACTTAAATAAAAACTTTTAAATATTTTAATAATTACTTAATAATTTTTTAAAAGTGAACAATAAAAATATAAATTTATTAATAATTTAATAATATTGAGAAGGTTAGAAAAAACCACAACTAAAAATGTTATAAAGGGATGGATGAATATACAATGTTAAAAGAAAATTATAGAGATACAACATAATAAAAAAAATGTAAAATTTAGGCTCCTCCAAAGTTTAAGTTTCATTATGTGTAAATTATTTTAGATTTTTTTGAGTTCAAATTATTTTTATAGATTTTATATAAAAATACAAAAATACTATCATAATAATACTTATTACTTTTTAAAAATTTTAAGTATTTTTCTATTTAAGCTGAATTGATATCCGATTAATTCATGATATTAACTCAGTTAAAAACTTAATAATAGTATAAGTGTGAAGAATTTGTATAATCTATGTTATATATAAAATTTCTTATTGAGATTGTGTCATTAATCAAGTCACACCAACATGAAAAGGAAAAACATTAATGGTCCGTTTGTTTACATATAAAAGGTTTTATAGAAAACATTTTCTGCATTTTTCTGTGTTTGTTTCACATAAAACAGCTTGGTCAACAAAAAATGACGTAAAGGTTAACGTAAAATAAACATTTTTTCCCGTAAAATAACTTACTTTTTTAGAAAGCATAAGTCATTTTCCGGAAAAGAGCTCCTCTATAGGTAATTTTATTTTTATATAAAAATTAACTTAAATCAAGCTTAATATTATTATATTGATAATAAATTTTATTTTTATTTTTAAAAATATTTAAAATATTAATAAAAAATATTATATTTTTCAATATTATTAAACATACATATTTAATTATTTACATTTAGTCATATAATAAATTATAAATATAAATTATTATTTTAATAAACTATTTAATATTTCAATTTTATTTTAATAATAAATTTTAAAATAATAATTTTAAATAATATTCTTCACATAATATTGAAAATATGCCATAAGTCTATGTACTCTTCACGAATTTGCAATTTAGTCTCTTCAAGAATTTAATCCATCTACTTTTCAGATTTGAAAACCAAACCCAATTGTTATTTTTTTTTGTCAATTTTATTGAAGTCACATTTTTAAATAAAAAATACTCACTTGGTAGTGATGTAACTAAAAAATGGCGTTGTAATGAACCTGAATTTAACAAAATATTTTTAATATATACAAAAACAATGTAAAATATAAATTTATAGATATAAAATAAACTCAATTAAATAATGAAAAGATAAGAAAATTTCAAATGTATATTTGTTTCATTGAATATAACTTTTATGAAATATTTTAAAGAAATTTGTCAAACCTAACAAAAAATATTTTACACGGATTCATCCAAACACCAGAAAATATTAATTTTTCTGGAAATTATTTTTCAGAAGCAATTTTCAGTGAAATAAACAGACACTAAATATATAAAACTAAAGGAATAAATGAATAAAGTCTCATGATTTGAAAAATAAATTCAAACAAGAATTCATCAGTGGTGCCAGAAAGAAACAAAACTGATATTAAGGTATTACCTTTTGTTCCATTTTTCTTTATATGATATAAACCTGAAGCGTAATTACTTCATGTTACTTTCGTGCTGCCTGGGGCTTCCTTCATTGCAAAATAAATCTACTCTTCAATTTCACTTCTCATTTTACTGCAATCAAGTGAAAGAAAAAGCATTGACATAAGACCAACATTCAGGACTGACATGTTTTTGGTATTCAAACTTATCAGACTCTGAGATTTTTAACCAGCATAATCGTATTCATACTTTCTGTAATAGCAAAATACAAATGATGGTGCTGTAACTTGGTTCGGCAAAAGAATTTTTATCCTTTTTATTCTCTTCATATTTGAGGATTAATTTTTGAGAAATCTATAAACCGACGACGACAAAGATTCATTTTTAGAAATCTGTAAACCCGACGCGCAGCATGGCTGCACACTAGTATATATATATACGGACAAGATTATAGCATATTTATTTAAACAATTTGTATATGATTTAAAAAGCTAAACGAGACTTTATTTGAAATAGTAAAGATGAAGTAGCAAAGAATATGCATGTCTTGCACAATATATGTATTTATTTTTTTAGATTTATGCATAAATATCCCAAATTAATATCGTTACTTTGTAAACGAAAGGGGCTCATACAAATAAATTATAATTTTATAAAATATGCACATATCATTTGTGCTTAAATATTACTCGACTGCCTGATTAAAACTATAATAACAATCGATCGAGATCATCAAAATGCTTAAATGGGTACAAAAATTGTTTCCATGACTTGCATGCCAAGGAATATTATATTTATATATATGGGGTATAGAAAAAACTCATCCTGCAAAAATCTTCACAGCAAAATTTGGCATCTAACAAAGCACTCCATGTGTACTTTGCATCTCCAATTCCAGGTTTACCGTTGTAGGTGACCATCAGTACTGATCAGGGAGCTCCCTCCAGCAACGCTCTCAAAAACCAGCATCAGCACCTAGCTTATCTATTAAACAGCAAGAAAAAAAATGCAAATCTATCAGTAAAGTTCTATATTGCATGAGCAGTTTTCAGTTCATACAATGCCATCAATGGGATCAGAAAAACCAGAAACAGTCAATCCTCCTCCATAGGCACATCTGGAATATCAAACCTGTCTTCCTCTATAGTTCTATTGATCACAGAAACAGGCGATCGTAATATCATGTCAAGGAAACAACAAAATTGACTCCGACAAACCAAAGAAAAAAACCTGGATAAGTCCAATATGATCTTCCAGGTCAAAATATTGCATTATACATTATCTAATACCGGAGGCATGTTTAGATGCATAATGGAAACATATAGGAATGAAAAAAAAAACATTAGTTTTTGCTACCATTGTTAAATTTTAAAAGAACAACTGGTTTTCAACATTGTACAGTTTCTTCCTCTAGAATTGAACTTATGCATGTAATTCTTAGTTCTTCCCTCCTCGTTTTAAGTTTTACATTTTTAAAAACTTCACAGCCTACATAACAATCTTCATACCTACTCCAACTGATCTATTCTTTCTACATTACAACATACAACATGTATAAAAACCTAAGAGAAAACAAGTAGTTCATAGATAATCACTAATACCTCATCAAAGGAACAAAAAGACGTAAGGAAATTCTTATATCCAAAATCATGAAAAAAGTAATGAATACTTGAAAAGAAAAGGATATCTAGTACCATAAGATCACCCTCCTTCTCACCACGGTTGCAGCTGTTATCTAGCTCCCTTATAATTTCAGGAGTAACCTATAGTAAGAAGGGCACAGGATACATTAATTGTCAAAAAGGGATATAAGGGAGAAATTTAGAAGTTTCTATTCAGTTACTTTGCCAGTGTTAGGGAGTGTTCATGTGTGTGTGTGTGTGTGACAAAGAGAGAAAGGGAAGTCTTACTAATTTATGCTTTAGTGTATCAAGTAAAATTCTAAGGTTATTTTTATCTTCCTTGCGGAGTTCATTTTTGTACCTGCAAGAGATATAGACATAATTTAGATGACTGTAAATATGGGACAAACCAACTGCAAATCATTTTAATGCAACTCCTAATATAAAAGCATATTAAGCGTCTGTTGACTCCTTTTTACACATCTCTAAAGGTTAATCCATTCATCTTCCTTAATTATAAAAGAGATACTAAAAACTTGTTCAGAAAAAAAAAACAACTTTTTATAACCCTTAATTCCTGCAACACCTAACTCTCATGTAACCTTATATTTGCATCAGAAAAATAGAGGTCTGCATAGAAATTGATTCATTATGATGTACCAAAATACATACATATTTATATGTATGTATGTATCACTTCTACTCTCTTGTTCTACATTTACTAAATTACAAAAGATAATCTTTAACTAAACTACAAAAAGCACAAACACAATAACCTAAAAGCAAAACATAAAGTTACAAAATGTGGACGAGCAACAATCAAATCGTCAACAAGGAAAATGACGACTGAAACGATATCTCGACCTTTGCTTTCAATATACCTCAATGCTCTTCCTCAATGAAGAGACACACTAATGAAGTGTCTCCTAAGTTTCTTAAACGAACAGAGGTCTCCTTCCAAATACTTTATAAAACCATTTAAAAACAAAATACTGTTCAAGAAATTTTAAAGATCATCTGCAAAATAAAAAACAAAAATACAATACAACAAATATGAATGCCAAGTATAACAGAGCTAGGAGTTCCATTATAGTTGAGAACAGAGGAGAAGGGGAATATGCTCCGATTACTAACACTATTTTGTCTCATGCAACTTAACAATTCTTCTTCTTAATTTGCTTCAATCAGAAAAGCAAAACTCAGAATAAATAAACTGATGCTTGACATAAATTTTACCTCATCAAAGCTTATAATCTCACTTATCAAAGTAGGAAATTTTATGCATATTAAATAGAAGGTTAAATAAGTGATATGTTCAAGAGGCAAAACAATTCTAACAAATTTTACCAACCTTTGTACAAATGCCAAAAGAGACTGCAATGATTTACCAACAAAGATCAAATGATATTTAAGGCATTACATGAAAAATCAATTTCCGTTCTCTAGATTAACAATCCTTACAAGATGCAAGAAAAAATATGTACAAAAAGAGAACCAGATCATGGGAAAAAATGAGCAAGAAATATAACGTGTTAAATCTTTCCTTTTAGCACCACCAACTCTTGCTTCTAAAAGAGGGAGAGAGAGTGCATGTGTGTGTGCGCGTGTGTGTATGAGAGAGAGAGAGAGCACTAGAATACCTTGTTGTGCCACAATATTCCATTTCCACAAGCTTCATTAATGCAACACTGCAACAGCATTTATAAATTAGAAGTCCAAATAATCATCTCAACTAAACAATTTGAATGAAAAATCTAGCCGCCTTAGAGACAAAAAGAAACATGTTCAGATCACTAATTCCATTGAAAATATTAAATAAGTAACTTTTAAATATTCACCTGCCCACAGGCAACCCTTTTTATTACGATTCGTTTCAAGAAAATAAAAATAAAAACTACGATGGTAAGTACTAATTTTAAATGATTCTTGCTGCAAAGAATAGATCAATAGAATTTGATTTTCACCAAACTGCAGCAGGTTATCCACAATTTTTTTGCCAAAGCCAGCTTCATGATCCTCACTAGCAAACTCCAACTCAGTGTGCTTCTCATATTGTGATTCTTATTTACACATTGCTATACCAAGCAACTTGAAGCAAAAACTGTGATAACATGTTATGCAATAGGCTACTGAAAGCTATCAAATACAATAGGCATTTTGTAGGAATTATAGAAATATATGAACTGTTGCCATCCCTTCAGTTAAGGGATTCTGTAAATATTCTTTTTACAATCCCTTATTTTAAGGGATCATATCTCCTAATATTAGTATCTTTCCTAACTTAGAGTTTCCTAAATTAGAGACATAGTTTGTATATATAAAGGTGTAATATGTTCTATTGAATAAGTAAGAAAATACAGAGAATTACTCTGATTTCTACATGGTATCAGATTAGGTTACGGTTCCTTTCCAACCTAAACCATGTCCGAGACTTCTTTTTCTACATCTCTTTCTCCTACTCCGGAGATTACTTCAAATCCAGAAAATTTTTCTGGTTACGATGCTCAATCGATTAAATGCCAGTCCGACTATCACCGCCATCGATTGAATGGCAACAATTTTCTAGAATGGTCCCAATCGATTAAGATTTTTCTCTTGGGCGAGAGAAAGATTAGGCTACGTTCATTGGTGAAATCAAGAAGCCTCTTTGTGCACGACCTTTGGTTTTGCTAAGTGGATGCGTGACAATGGTCGTTATGACTTGGCTCCTTAATTCCATGACCCCAGTATAGCGTAAACTTTCTTCTTTACACCACACCACGAAACTGGAGTGCAGCCCGCGAAACCTACTCTAGCACTGATAACATTGCCGAATTGTATCACGTTGAAAATCAGGCAGCCACCCTTAAGCAAGGAACCATGCTCGTCACTCTCTACTACAATACCCTTACCGCTCTTTGGCAGCAATTAGATTTGTATGCACAGCATGATTGGGCAGATCCAAGAGATGTTGCCCTTTATCAGCAAATTGTCACTCAGCGAAGGCTTTTTCAATTTCTACAAGGCTTAAACAAGGACCTGGACGAGGTTCGCGGCAGGGTCCTAGCTATTTCTCCTCTTCCCTCCCTTCGAGAGGCCTTCTCTATGGTCAAGAAGGAAGAAAGCCGAAGGTGTGTGATGATGCTTGATGAATCATATTCCACTCTTGAAGGATCTACCTTACTGACACATCAATCATCTCCCTCTTCCAAACGGGGGAGACCTTGGTGTGGTCATTGCAAAAAGCCCGGCCACTCCAAGGAGAAGTGTTGGAAGCTTCATGGTAAGCCTCAGGACTAGAAGTCCAAGAACTCTCGAGATAATAAACCCAGCCTTGTCGCTGCCACATCTGTCACTAGCTTCACCAAAGAGCAGATTGCTGAACTTCAAAAACTGTTTGGAAAGTTTCAGGGGTCTTGTGAGGGTAATCTGGTCATGAAAGAACCGGAAGGTAACCCTTCTTCTACAGCATTTTTCTCCTCCCAGTTGACTCCTAATTGGATCCTCGATTCAGGTGCTACGGATCATATGACTGGTAACAAGGCCTTGTTTCGCAATTTTTTCCAAACCTTTGGTAAAGCTGTCAAAACGGCTGATGGTTCCTTGTGCAAAATAAAAGGACATGGCACTATTGTTCTCAATGAACAGATTGCATTTAAAAATGTTCTCTTTGTACCAAATCTGGCGTGCAATCTCATTTCCGTAAGTAAAATTTCCACAAACTTGCACTGCTCCGCAATTTTTAATGATCTTGATTGTACTTTGCAGGCACTGAACTCGAAGAAGATGATTGGTAAGGCCAGCTTGCAGAATGACCTCTACATCCTCCCTTCTTCTCCTAAAACCGAGATCTCCAAATCTTTCACCGCTTTAAAAAAAGTTGATACTGTTATGTTATGGCACTTTCGTTTAGGCCATCCTAGTTTCCGATACCTTGCAAAATTGTTTCCTGCTCTATTCATTAATAAAAGGCCAAATTCTTTTTCTTACAAAGTTTGCTCTCTTGCCAAACATACTAAATCATCTTATTTTCTTTCTCCATACAAGCCTTCTCACCCTTTTGCTTTGATCCATAGTGATATTTGGGGCCCTTCTCGGGTGAAGAATGCTGATAATTGTAAGTGGTTTATCACTTTTATTGATGATCACAGTAGGATAACTTGGACTTATTTGCTGAAAGATAAATCTGAAACTGCTAGTGTTTTTGCGCAATTTTATAACATGGTTCTCACTCAATTTGGGTCTAAAATCCAGCTCTTTAAATCTGATAACGACAGTGAATTTTTTGCTAGGTCTTTGGGTGATTTTTTCAAGAAAAGGGCATAGTTCGACTTAGTTCTTGTGTTGGAACCCCACAAAGCCAAAAACAAGCATTGCCGAAAGAAAAATAGGCACCTCCTCGAAGTTACTCGTTCCTTACTTTTACAACTAATGTTCTCAAATATTTGTGGGGGGAAGCCTTATTAACTGCCACATATTTAATCAACCGAATGCCTAGTAAGGTTTTAAAATATCAAACACCTCAATCTATATTTTTGCAAAGCACTTTCCCCATTTTAAGCCTATCTCCTCCATTTCGCCACTTAAAATCTTTTTGGTGTGACTGTTTTTATCCAAAATATTGCTCCTAATAAGTCCAAGTTAGACCCTAAGTCTTTAAAATGTGTCTTGGTTGGGTATTCTTCACTTAAGAAGGGTTATAAATGCTATCATCCTCCTTCTAAACGATTTTTACCACTATGGATATAACATTTTATGAGCGGGATCCCTATTTCACTCAGGTGAAATCGTGGGGAAACATGGAGTGATTTTCAGCCACATCAGGTATCTCCTCCTAATCTTCATTCTCAACCTTCAGGATTGCCACCATTTTCGCCTTTACCTGCAAATTTGTCACCCGTGACTACTACAATTGATTCTCCTGTAATACCTATCACTAATTCATCCACACCTACTTTAAACACCCTTCCCGAAAATACACCTACTCCCATTGAAAGTCTTCCAAAACAACACCACCCAAAGCGACTTTCGTGTCTACACAAGAAAAGAAAATATATCTCTCGAGACTGTTTTGCAATCTGATTCTTGCCGAGAATTGGATTTGGGTCCAATCACGAAATGGAAGAAGAAATCGAGTAAGTCTACTACTTTAGATGACTTCCTATTACTATTAGAAAAGGGGTTAGACAAAGTGCACCAAGCATCCTATTGAAAAAATTCTTTGGTTATAATTCATTGATGCCTTCTTTTCAAGCATTTACAGCAACCTTAGATAAAGAACGAGTTCCCACAAGCATAGCTGAAGCTCTAAATGATCCAAAATGGAGAAGGGCTGTTGAAGAGGAAATTTGTGCACTAGAGAAAAATGCTACTTGGATCGTTACAGACCTTCCTCAAGGAAAAAAGGCTATTGGCTATAAATGGATCTTTGCTGTAAAGTATAACTCCAATGGCAGTATCCAACGATACAAAGCTAGACTAGTGGCTAGAGGCTTTACCAAACATATGGGATAAATTTAACAGAAACTTTTGCACCTGTGGCAAAGCTTAACACTGTTCGAGTACTCCTAAGTTTGGCTGTAAATTGCGATTGGCAATTACACCAACTTGATGTAAAAAACGCATTTCTTAATGGCATGCTAGAGGAAGAAGTCTATATGAAATTGCCACCTGGCTTAAAGTCTGTTGAAGGTAGCAACAAGGTTTGCAAGCTCAACAAGTCTCTATACGGGTTAAAACAATCACCCAGAGCTTGGTTCGAGAGGTTCACTAAAGTCATTCTTAGAAACGGCTACAAGCAGTCCCTTGCCGATCATACACTTTTCATCAAGGTAACTTCTACAAATAAGAAAGCTATCCTAATTGTGTACGTGGATGACATAATTCTTACTAGAGATGATGAAGAAGAGATTAGCAATTTGAAGAAGTTGTTAAACAAGGAATTCGAAACCAAGGACTTGGGAAATCTAAGGTATTTCCTAGGAATGGAGGTGACAAGATCAAAAGAAGGACTTGTGATCAATCAAAGAAAGTATGTACTTGATTTACTCAAAGAAACTAGTTTTCTTGGTTGTAAGCCAGCTGATACACCAATGAAGGCAAACTTGAGATTCAACAAAGAAGATGGGTCTTTAGTAGACAGAGAGAAATTTCAAAGATTAGTTGGGAAACTTATTTACTTATCTTTGACAAGGCCAGATATAGCCTTTCCCGCAAATGTGATAAGTCAACACATGACTAATCCTCTTGAAGAGCATATGGCGTGCAAATAGAATTCTCAAGTACTTGAAGAAAACTCGAGGACACGGCTTAATGTTTAAGAAGACACAAGACAGGCTCATTAAGATTTTTACAGACTCTAGTTGGGACGGAGATCTCTTTGAAAGAAGATCCACTAGTAGCTCTTTGCACTTTTGTTTGGGGTAACCTTACAACTTGGAGTAGTAAAAACAATCTGTCGTTTCAAGAAGTAGTCTTTGAAAGTGAATTTAGAGCAGCACTAGCTTTGGGAATATGCGAAGGAATTTGGCTACTTAAATTACTAAAAGAACTTGGCACTAATCAGGAGGATCACTTTGAAGTTTTGTGTGATAATCAATCTACTATTCAGATTGCCAAGAACCCAATTCAACATGACCGAACAAAGCATGTTGAGATTGATAGGCATTTTATTGCTGACCAAGTCAACAAAAAGACAACCACTCTTTCATACATTCCTTCAGAAGGACTTACGAAGGCTAAGAACGCCTTGCACCTTTTCTTAACCATTTTCTCAGCCTTCAACGCCGAAAATACGTTGGACAGGTAGTTTCTTCTCTCTCCGATCATTACTACTACTTCATCCTCTCGGGTCCTTAGTTCTATTCGTTTAGCCGCACAATCCAACACGGCTCGGTGCTCTACTAGCCAGTCTATTCCAAGTATAAGTTCAAACTCCCCGAAAGGTAGTTCCATTAAGTCGGCCAGAAAGTTCACTCCCGAATCTCTGGGGTACATTCGAAAGATCTTATCCACCACTACTGATTAGGCCTAATGGGCTTACTACGATCATATGCCTATCGAGAAGGTTCGAGTCTAGGCCTAGTGTTTCCACTATGCAACATAGGAATGGGTCGAGCCCACATCAATTAGAGAAAAATAGGGCTCGTCAAAAATAAAGAACGTCACGGTTATAACGTCCGGCGCATCTCCATCTTCCCTCGTGAACCGCATAAACCAAACACTGGTTGCCTTGCCTCAAGATTAGCAAAGCACCTCGCCTTGTGTTCCACGGCCTCTGCAAAGCACCATTACCTCTGTTACTCGAACCACGACCTCGTTGAGGCTATGGTCCTCCTCTACCCGGTCGACTAACATTACGAGTGTTGGTCGGCTTTCATCGATTGCTTAGGACAATCCTTGATCACATGGTCCTTGGACCCACATCTAAAACATCCTCCTGTTTTCTTCCAAAGACTCTCCTAAGTGCTTCTTTCCACACACATCACAAGGTCGATACCGCCCTTACGAACCAACTTGCGACCTCGCGGCCCATTAACTCTAGGCCTCTTATGAACCTTTCGGACGTTCCAAAACCTCTTTTGGGCCTATTCCTATCCATAGCTTTGCTTTGTAGAATCCTTGATTCCTCTCGGCCACCTTGGCCTTTTCTACCAAAGCGAGAAAACTCCCGCTCCCGATGCGGTGCTATCAACGATCTCGAGATCATCCCTTAGCCCGTCCTCAAAATGGACACGGCACTCATGCTCGGTTGCCACTACTCCTCGAGCATATCGGCTCAACCTCGAAATTCGACCTCATATTACGCCACGGACTTGTTCCTTGAACCGGCCCCAGAAATGCCTTCCTTTGCTCATCGGTATACCTAGTTCCCACATACTTCTTACGAAATGCTTCCTTAACATATTCCCGTGTCGGATCCTCACCGTGGCACCATCCCAAACAATCAACCACCAGCGATACGCTTCATCGGCGTAACGGTGCCACCATTCTTTTAACTTCTCCTCGGGGTCAAGTCAAGCTCATCCATGATGCGCTCTGTTGCTTCCAACCGATTACTCGGTGGCCCGGGTGCCACACCCGATACCCCACGAAACATTTCGGCTCCATTAGCTCGAGCCGCTCGAGTACTGAATTACGGGTTCCCAAATTTCCTCCCGCACTGCACGACCACCAACTCTAAAACTCGCGACACGACTGCGACACGGCAGCATCATCCCCGTCTAAACTTGCGCTCAACACCAGCGGTGGGGGTGGTGGTGGCGGTGGTATCTCATTGTCGGACCCTTGACCCGATCTAACGGGTTACGACACCGTCATCCTTCCTCTACCTCGTCCACGGCGACCACATCCTCTAGAGCTCATTTTTAACGTCGTGATCGATTAAGAAGTTTTATGAAATAGTCTTTGTTTCACTTGATTACCATGAAAAATTTTATGAAAAGAGTTTTAGGAGTGGTTCTTTCGTATGCACACAATCTTTCCATTCATTCATCCATACATCCATCAAACAATCATGAACTCTCGTTCATTCGGAGAAAGGTTATAGTTTTCATTGTTATTGTTTTTTCTTCCACTACCTGGGGTATTTTCGTGATTCTGTCCCTACTGAGGTATTTTCGTAATTTTCAAAAAGGAAAAAGTTCCTTGGTGATTTTGTCACAAAGTATTTTGGTATTTTTAAATTCAGGTATTTTGAAAAATTTTGAAATCGAGGTATTTCGGTGATTTTGGACCTCGGGGGTATTTTGGTGATTTTTTTTCCAAGCCGGGGTAAATTTGTAAAATCTTATAAATCAGGGATATTTCAAAGGTTGCAAAACTTTGAGGGTTATTTTGAGAATTGTACTTTTCAAAGCGGTGATGTTGCAATAATTTTAGAAATCGAAGTCGTTTTGGTAATTTTATAAGTTAGGGGCAATTTTGAAATTTCCAAAATTCAAGGTATTTTTGATAATTTGCAAATTAGGGTTTTTGAACATTGATAAAATAATGAAATTTTGGCAAAACTGTTGGGTAGTTGGTCATTTTATAAACCAATGGTATTTTGGTAATTTTACCACTAGGGGCATTTTTGTATAAATCGAAATCTTTCGGAAAATTTTGTAAAGATGGTTTTCATGAATTTAGAAGAAAGTTTTAAGAGTTTTAAAACTAGGGTTTTGTTGTTTTTATAAAAACACGGCTAATTCCTTTCGGGTTTTAGTTATTGTGTTTAGCCTATGACCGAGTCCTCTTGGTCGGGGTGAAACAAAGCTACGCACCGAGCGAGGATTCGAGTGGAGAGGAGGTGAGTCACGCGGATCGCTTAAATACCAAGCTCCCACCGAAACCATTCCTAGACATGCGCATGAGAGGTTGCCACACCTCACGAGCCCTGCAGGTTAGGGGTGAACTGAAGCTACGCACGAGGTGCAGGATTCTGCGAAGAGGAGGTGAGTCACTAGGAATTTGCTTAAATACCGGGCTCTTTAGGATCCAATCCTAGACATGCGTCATGGGGGTTACCACACCTAACTTAGTGACTTAGCCATGGGTTTGTTTAACGTTCCTTAAGTCTTATGTGTTTGTGTTTGAGTAGACTAGTCCCAGGGTTCAAGTTCCTATCATGCTATTCTACGTTCCATTCCCTTTCTACCCTTCTAATATTCATTACACATAATCACACAAATAGTTAGGGGTACTTACAGTGGACTACTGGTGGAGACTTTAGGTGCCATACCGAAAAAACCGCTTGTTTCATAAAATATTTTAAAAAAAAACTCATTTGGGCTCGCTTTTGAAAACGTTTTGGGCCTTGGACCACAGTAGCCGAGAGTTTTAAAGCGGGCTCGATACCAAAAATGAAACACCCCAAACCCGGCCCACGAGATTTGCCCGATTTGGTATGTTCCTCAAATAAACCGGTTTCAAAATTCTTTCGTTACCTAGAGAAAACTTGTGCGATTTTGAAAAAAATGTTTTAGGTTGGGCTTGTGTTGAAAAGCGATTCAATTCTTTATATTAAAAATCTTACTTAAACTTTAATAGGTAAAACTCATAATCATAATAAATAGAAATAAATGGAAAACAATCCAACTATGGCCTTATGGCCTTATTACATCAAATAATTTCCAAGTAATTCAAGTACTTAAATAGAAATAGTAGTTCATAAAATAAAAACTTCATGTTGAGCATGGCCACCACAAGTTCTGCCGTCCCGGTCCATCACTGATCATCACCTGAAAAATATTCCCCAACGGGGTGAGTCAAACAGACTCAATGTGTACACAAACACTAAATCAAAATAGAATCAGGCATACAAATTGTAACATCCCAAATATGGGGTTATTTGGAATTTGACTATTTTTTTTTATGAACTGCTGTGATATTATTAATGGAATAATAGAGCTTAATTTAAGGCTTTGAGTGTGCCGGTTTGATAGGGAAATTTCAGTTTTTAAATTTTAAAAGAAGGGAGTCTTAGTAAGTGGGTGTTATAAGAATAAATGTGGGTAATTTAACACTAATTAGGCCTTGGATAAGTGGCAAAGCAAGCCCACTTAAGAGCTAGCATGTGACGCCACATCAAGAGGAAGGAGAGCCTTGGGTTTGAGTCACAAGGATCCCTCTTTTTGCATTATGGATGGGCGGCACATGTGGAGAGTTTTTCTCTCCTTTAATTCTTTTTATTTTGGATAATAAAGGGATTATTATTATTATTATTAAGGGATAATTTAAGCACTTTAAATTGGTTTTAATTTGCTTAAAATTGATGATAATAAGAGGATAAAGAAGATATTAGTTGAATTATTATTGGATTAAGAGGGGATTAATTCAATTAAGTTTGAATTAAATTGAATGGGTGGCTTGGAGCAAAATAAGGTAATGGCCGAATTTTAAACTCCTTGGTGGAGTAGTGTGGACGGCAATGCTACTAGAAGGGGTGCCGAATGTCTATAAAAGGAGCAACCTAGCACCATTCTCTTCTTTTCCTTCATTTTGCTACTTGCCGAAATCTCTTAAGCCCTCTTCATTCTTCTTTTATTTTTTTCCAGCCTCCCAAACCCCTTTAGCCGAAACTTCTATTCCCTCTCATCTCCATTATTTTCCTTCCTTCAATAAGCCCGAATACACACCCCTTGAAGTGCCGAATCTCACACTCCTCCTTGGCGGCGTGGTTGGCCGAATGCTAAAGGAAGTATAAGACCTGCGAAAGTTAGCTCTCAATCGGTTTGAGGAAGGTAAGAAGGGACATAGCCGAATGGTTTTGTTATTCTCTTTATGATTCGTCGATTTAAGCATGGGGAAAGCAGAGTCAAAAGCATGATCGATAGTGGCTTATCTTTTGTCTAAACAGAGATGTTGTAGGGACTCGAGATATTTGGAATCAAAGCGATCAAGGCTCCATCTTCTACCAACCGAATTTGGTAAGTGTAGGTAAGGCTTATATTGGTATTTAAAAGCAGAAGGCTATGGTTATTAGTGCTATTAATTGACTAAGTGAAGTTTGTGAACCAGATTCGTGATTTGGGTGCTGAGACTAGTATTCAAAGCGAGTAGGTAAGGATTCGGGTTCAAACAATAACCCTATAGAATCATTGGGTTTGGCCGAATGGCCATTTCACTAATCTTGATAGTTGGCCGAATATAGGGGCAAGGACTTAGAGGGTGGCGATTGGTTTTCTTGGGATTAAGACTATCATCGATATCAGGTGTGTACATACACACTTATAGCAGTTAATGTTGTGTTATATATGTTTTGCATGTAAATATGCTTGATGTAGATGCAGATTGGTACCGTAACGGTACAAGTGAGGATCCCGGTAAGTCTCTGTTGATATGAGGTTACTTTAATGCTTTTGGGAAGCATGGTTTATTGATACATGTGATGAGTGCATGAGATCTCATTGTTAATCTGTTTACCTACTATGGGCTATATGAGAGGAGGGGGCGGTGATGTTTCGCGGTCGACGTGAGCACCAGTGTTTTGGTAACACATCGTGACTATATGTCACGAGAGGTTTGGTACCTCCAGAGGTTTGGCACCTCATAGCGACTTGTCCCCGTGGTTAACACCACCGTGGGTTGGCCCCACTTGAGATATGGGATGGGATCGCGCGGTGATTTGGTATCACACGATGGGTTGGCCCCATCACCCGATTTGTGTCTACGGACACGGTGCTTTGGTAGCACATCGTGACTATATGTCAAAGTGGTTTGGCACCACCGGTGTTTTGGTAACACATTGTGACTACGGTCACCGGTGGTTTGGTACCACATGGGGTAGACAAAGGCGTTTGGTTGGCTAGGTTGGGCACACGATACTGCATAATTAACTGTTATATGTTGTGTATGAAATGTTGTATTAACCGGGGGAAGGGTTACATACTGAGTCTTGGTGACTCACCTTCTCCTTTAACATTTTTCAGGTGACTCGTAGATGGCGGTGGAGGAGCCGGTTGGACTCGAGGTGGCCATGCAGTGGATTTAAATTTATAGGACTTTAAATTTGGTTATTTTTACTTTGGTTGTAATAAGGCCTCCATAAACTCTATTTGTGTTTTTTGATGTTGGATGTTTACTTTAAACTATATTATTAAATTGAACTAAAATCACATGTTTTCTTAAGTTAACACGAAAAAAAAAGTTTAATCGTGCCATCGGGCACACTTGAAACGGGTATAACAATTGGACTTAATTAAATTTCCAAATTAAATCTAAGGGTAGCTTTGGCAAGATAATCGAAAACGAGAAGTTTTCAATAAAAATTAAGTAGGTAACGAAATGGTGTTCACAGGGTTTTTCTCCGTAACAAATCAAATTCGGTCGTAATGTTTGGGCCGGGTTTGGGT
Source organism: Gossypium sturtianum (assembly GCA_025698515.1). Taxonomy (NCBI): domain Eukaryota; kingdom Viridiplantae; phylum Streptophyta; class Magnoliopsida; order Malvales; family Malvaceae; genus Gossypium; species Gossypium sturtianum. The sequence continues at coordinate 90,041,380 of CM046951.1, read as the reverse complement.
TGTTCTGAACTGGTATCGAGATCGGTTCAAAGCTCGGTACTGTGGGGGCCCAAGGCCCAAAAATGTTTTAATAGGCCTTTTGAATTGTTTTTGGGTTTTAAGCAAAGCATGGCCCGAGTCTCGGCACCGATCCGCCTGTAAGTACATCTAAACCTCTTTGTGAATTATATTCTGTAGAAGGGTAGGAAGCATGGAACGTAGATAGACTTATAGGACTTGGACCCTAAGGCTAGATTGCTCAAACACAAACGAAGCATAAGACTTAAATAACTAAACCAACCTATGACTTAGTCAATGAGCTAGGGTGTGGTAACCCCATGCACGCATGTCTAGGATTGGATCGGAAGAGCCTGGTATTTAAGCGGTCCTCGTGACTCACCTCCTCTTTCGCAGTATCCTACAGTGCGTAGCTTCCGGTTCACCCTAACTCGAAGGCTCTGATGGTGTGGTAACCTCTCGTGCGCATGTCTAGAAAGGTTCGGTGAGAGCTTGGTATTTAAGCGGTCCGCGTGACCCACCTCCTCTTCACTTGAATTACGCACAGTGCGTAGCTTTGGTTCACCCCGACCAGAGGGCTCGGTCATGGGCTAAACACAATGATTAAAACCCGAAAAGGGAATTAGCCTTGTTTTTCAAAATAGAACAAAACAACAAGCCCTAATGTTTTCAAAACTTGTCCAATAACTCTCTTAAACCTTAGAACATTACTTTTACAACGTTTTCTCGGAAAACTTGACTTGTGAAAAAAATTACAGAAATACCCTTAGGAGTAAAATTACCAAAATGCCCCTGACCCATAAAATATTAATTCGATGGTTTTGCCCAAAAATTTCAACTATTCTACAAATATTCAATAACTTAGCTTTGGAAATCATCAGCAACATATTTTGGTTCTGGAAAATTACGAAAATACCCCTGTAGGATAAAAGTCGAAAATACCTCGGGTTAGAAATGGCGTAAATGTCCGATGAGTGAATAGGGATGGAAAGTATTAAGGAATGGATGCATGAACTTCTTTGTGTGAACTAGGATAGAAAGCTGAAACATTGTTTGCTCGAAAGAATCTCCGATTAAATCTTATCCATAAAATTTCTTCATGAGTAATAAAGTGAAACAAATGCTAACGCATAAAATTTTTCTTAATCGATTAAAAGCGCGGTAGATAGAATGAGTTCTAGAGGACGTGGGACGCCGTGGGCGTGGTAGGGTAGGATGACGGTGTGCAGAACCGTCAGTCGGGGACAAGGTTCGGAAAATGAGGTACCATCGCCACCACCACCTCCTACTTTTAGAGGCGAGGAGCCAGGAGCAGGCCCGGTGGCGAGTCGGTATCGCAAGTCGTGTTACGAGTCTTGGAGATGGTGGTGGGCTGGTGGAAATGTAGGAGGTCGGAAATCGTCCCGAGCGACTCCGATCTAACGGAGCGGAGGTATTCCGAGGTGTGTCGGAGTGGCACCCAGTGAAGCGGAATCTTGGCTAGAGTCAACCGAAAGAATCATGGATGACCTTGACTTTGACCGAGAAGAGAGAAGTCGAAGAGGCGGTGTCGCTTCTAAAGGATGAAGCGATCGGTGGTGGCTTACGGTTCGAGATGGGGCTGTGAGATGATTTGACTTGGGAGTATTTCGAGAACCACCTATCGAGAAAAGTATGTGGGCATTAGCTACACCGTGCAGAGAAAGGCTTTTCGGGATTAGTGCAAGGAACTAAGTCCGTGTCGGAATATGAGGCGGAATTTCTAAGGTGAGTAGATATGCGAGAGGCATCGTGGCTATCGAACATGAGCGCCGTGTCCGCTTTGAGGACGGACTCGAGATGATTTAAGGTTACTTGATTGCCCCACAGCAAGTTCGTGAGTTCTCATCTCTAGTGGAGAAGGCTAAGGTAGCCGAAAGGATGATCAAGAAGGGTTGTGAGGCGTATTTGGTTCAAATCTGTGCTTTGGAAGTTAAGGGGTTAGTAGTTGGAAAGGTCCGAACGGTTGGGGAATTTGTTGATGTATTCCCGTAAGAACTTCCGGGTTTGCCTCGGATCGAGAAGTCGAATTCGGTATAGACTTGCTACCGAGGCGGCTTTGTGTCCATAGCACCATACCGAATGGCACCAAAGGAATTGGTGGAGCTAAAGGCTCAAATTCGGGAGCTCTTAGATAGAGGGTTTATACGACCAAGTATATCTCCGTGGGAGCACTGTGTTGTTTGTCAAGAAGAAGGACGGTTCTATGCGGATGTGCATCGACTACCGTCGATTAAATAAGTTAACGATCAAGAACAAGTATCCGTTGCCTCGGATTGACGACTTGTTTGATCAAGCGAAGGGTGCCTCGGTGTTTTGAAGATAGACCTTAGGTCGAGTTATCACCAATTAAGGGTGAAGGAGGTGATGTTCACAAAGCGGCATTCGAACTCGGTATGGGCATTTTGAGTTCTTGGTAATGCCATTGGGTTGACCAATGCACCGGCGGCATTCATGGACTTGATGAATAGAGTATTCCAGCGATACTTGGACCGGTTCGTCGTGGTGTTCATAGACGACATATTGGTGTATTCAAAGACGTAAGAGGAGCATGACAAGCATTTACGGATAGTTACGCAAGTATTGAGGGGAAGCGATTATATGCCAAATTCGGTAAGTGTGAATTTTGGCTTAGGAAGTGGCTTTCTTAGGTCATGTAGTGTCGGTGAAGGAATTAGGGTAGACCTCGCAAGATTGAAGCAAAGTATTGGAGTGGAAACCACCTAGGACGGTGGGTGAAATACGAAGTTTTCGGGTTTAGCAGGTACTATCGGAGATTCGTGGAAGGATTCTCTCTAATAGCAATACTGTTAACTAAGTTGCTAAGGAAAGGTGTCCCATTTGTATGGACGGAGAAGCAGCAAGAAAGCTTTGATAAGTTAAGGAAGATTTTGACTGGAAGCTCTCGGTTTTGAGTACGAAACTGAAGCAGGAAAGTTATTCACGGTTTATTGTGATGCATCTCACACCGGTTTGGGATGTGTGTTGATGCAGGATGGGAAGGTAGTAGCCTATGCATCCCGTCAATTAAGACCGCATGAGGTTAACTACCCAACTCACGACTTAGAGTTAGCAATGATGCGTCTTCGCTCAAGATATGGAGACATTACCTGTATGGAGAGAAGTCGATGGTCTACACGGATCACAAAAGCTTGAGGTATCTTCGACTGAAGAAGGATCTGAATCGAGACGGCGTCGATGGATTGAACTACTAAAGGACTATGATTGTTCAATCGAGTACCATCCGGGTAAGGCTAATGTGGTAGCCGAGCGCATTGAGCCGGAAGGTGGTAGCGGACTTAAGAGCAATGTTCGCTTCGGTTAAGTGCGTATGATGATGGGAGTCTTTTGGCGGAACTCAAGTAAAGCCGACTTGGGTCGAGGAGGTTAAGGAAAAAGCGATTAGTGGATGAGGGCTTGAGCTCTAAGAGGGTGCAAGTTCAAGGCGGTGGTTTGGAAGGGTACGATCTGTCTAGTGAAGGAGTGCTTTGTTTTCAAGGACGAGTATGTATGCCAAAGGATCTTTGAATTAAGGCGAGAAAATTCTCCAAGATGCACATAGCAGCCCATACGCTATGCATCCTGGGGAAGCAAGATGTATGGAGATTTGCGGAAAGCGATGCTCGTGGCACAGGTTGAAGCGTGAGATAACGGAGTTCGTAGGGAAGTGTCGGCGTGTCAGTGAGTTAAGGCTGAACATCGGTCACCATCGGGACTACTTCAACCGATAAAGATCCTCAATGGAAATGGGAGAGGATCACCATGGATTTTGTTAGTGGGCTACCCCTTACGCCCACCAAGAAGGATGCGATTTGGGTAATTGTGGATCGCCTAACTAAATCAGCTCACTTCATGCCGGTGAGAATGGATTACTCACTCCGAAGCTAAGCGAAGTTCGTATGTGGGAGAAATAGTGAGATTGCATGGCGTGCGGTGTCGATTATCTCGGATAGGGATCCCGATTCACGTCAAGGTTTTGGAAAGCGTTGCATCAAGCTTTGGGTACACGGTTAGATTTGAAGACGGCTTTCCATCCACAATCGACTGGACGATCGGAAAGGGTGATCTGATTTTAGAAGACATGTTAACAGTGTGTGTCTTGGATTTTAGTGGTAGTTGGGAGGAGTACCTACCATTAGCGGAATTCGCTTATAACAATAGTTATCAAGCGAGTATTCAAATGGCTCCATACGAGGCCCTATATGGACGAAAGTGTCGTACTCCTACATGTTGGACGGAGTTGGGAGAAAGACAAGTTCTGGGTCCAGAATTGGTAACCGAGACGGAAGACAAAGTCAAGGTGATTCGGTCTCGTCTCAAGGAAGCATCGGATAGGCGTAAGTCTTATGCCGATCTCAAACGTAAGGAAGTGGAGTATCTTTGTGGGAGACAAAGTTTTCTGAAAGTGTCGCCTTGGAAAAAGGTGTTGAGATTTGGACGGAAAGGAAGTTAAGCCCAAGGTTCATCGGGCCATATCTTGTTGTGAAGCGAGTAGGACCAGTGGCTTATCAGCTAGAGCTGCCGGCAGAACTGAGTCAGATTCATGACGTATTTCATGTGTCAATGCTGAGACGGTATCGGTCAGATCCTTCGCACGTTGTGCCAGTAGCAGAGATTGAGGTGAACTCGGATTTATCTTTTGAGGAAGAACCGGTTCAGATTGTAGACCGAGATGTGAAAGTTCTACGAAGGAAGGCAGTGCCTTTAGTAAAAGTGTTATGGCGGAACCACGGAGTGGAAGAAGCTACGTGGGAGCCCGAGGAGGTGATGCGGCAGCAATACCCCCATCTCTTTTGATCAAGGAATTTCGAGGACGAAATTTATTTTAAGGGGGGTAGAACTGTAACATCCCAAATATGGGGTTATTTGGAATTTGACTATTTTTTTATGAGCTCATTGTGATATTATTAATGGAATAATAGAGCTTAATTTAAGGCTTTGAGTGCTTAGGTTTGATAGGGAAATTTCAGGTTTTAAATTTTAAAAGAAGGAGCCTTAGTAAGTGGGTGTTATAAGAATAAATGTGGGTAATTTAACACTAATTAGGCCTTGGATAAGTGGCAAAGCAAGCCCACTTAAGAGCTAGCATGTGACGCCACATCAAGAGGAAGGGAGAGCCTTGGTTCGAGTCACAAGGATCCCTCTTTTTGCATTATGGATGGACGGCACATGTGGAGAGTTTTCTCTCCTTTAATTCTTTTATTTTGGATAATAAAGGGATTATTATTATTATTATTAAGGGATAATTTAAGCACTTTAAATTGGTTTTAATTTGCTTAAAATTGATGATAATAAGAGGATAAAGAAGATATTAGTTGAATTATTATTGGATTAAGAGGATTAATTCAATTAAGTTTGAATTAAATTGAATGGGTGGCTTGGAGCAAAATAAGGTAATGGTCGAATTTTAAACTCCTTGGTGGAGTAGTGTGACTGGCAATGCTACTAGAAGGGGTGCCGAATGTCTATAAAAGGAGCAACCTAGCACCATTCTCTTCTTTTCCTTCATTTTGCTACTTGTCAAATCTCTTAAGCCCTCTTCATTCTTCTTTTATTTTTTCCAGCCTCCCAAACCCCTTTAGCCGAAACTTCTATTCCTCTCATCTCCATTATTTTCCTTCCTTCAATAAGCCGAATACACCCCCTTGAAGTGCCGGATCTCACACTCCTCCTTGGCGGCGTGGTTAGCCGAATGCTAAAGGAAGTATAAGACCCGCGAAAGTTAGCTCTTAATCGGTTTGAGGAAGGTAAGAAGGGACATAGCCGAATGGTTTTGTTATTCTCTTTATGATTACATCGATTTAAGCATGGGGAAAAGCAGAGTCCCAGCATGCATCGATAGTGGCTTATCTTTTGTCTAAACCGAGATGTTGTAGGGACTCTGAGATATTTGGAATCAGGCGATCAAGGCTCCATCTTCTACCAACCGAATTTGGTAAGTGTAGGTAAGGCTTATATTGGTATTTAAAAGCCGAAGGCTATGGTTATTAGTGCTATTAATTGACTAAGTGAAGTTTGTGAACCAGATTCGTGATTTGGGTGCTGAGACTAGTATTCAAAGCGAGTAGGTAAGGATTCGGGTTCAAACAATAACCCTATAGAATCATTGGGTTTGGCCGAATGGCCATTTCACTAATCTTGATAGTTGGCCGAATATAGGGGCAAGGACTTAGAGGGTGGCCGATTGGTTTTCTTCGGGATTAAGACTATCATCGATATCAGGTGTGTACATACACACTTATAGCAGTTAATGTTGTGTTATATATGTTTTGCATGTAAATATGCTTGATGTAGATGCAGATTGGTACCGTAACGGTACAAGTGAGGATCCCGGTAAGTCTCTGTTGATATGAGGTTACTTTAATGCTTTTGGGAAGCATGGTTTATTGATACATGTGATGAGTGCATGAGATCTGTTGTTAACTGTTTACCTACTATGGGCTATATGAGAGGAGGGGGCAGTGATGTTTCGTGCTGACGAGCACCAGTGTTTTGGTAACACACTCGTGACTATATGTCACCGGAGGTTTGGTACCTCCGGAGGTTTGGCACCTCATAGCGACTTGTCCTCGTGGTTAACACCACCGTGGGTTGGCCCCACTTGAGATATGGGATAAATGCGCGGTGATTTGGTATCACACGATGGGTTGGCCCCATCACCCGATTTGTGTCTCACGGACACCGTTGCTTTGGTAGCACATCGTGACTATATGTCACCAAAGTGGTTTGGCACCCACAGTGTTTTGGTAACACATTGTGACTACGGGCCACGAGTGGTTTGGTACCACATGGGGTAGACAAAGGCGTTTGGTTGGCTAGGTTGGGCATACACGATACTGCATAATTAAGCTGTTATATGTTGTGTATGAAATGTTGTATTAACCGGGAAGGGTTACATATCGAGTCTTGGTGACTCACCTTCTCCTTTAACATTTTTGGGTGACTCGTAGATGGCGGTGGAGGAGCCGGTTGGACTCGAGGTGGCCATGCAGTGGATTTAAATTTATAGGACTTTAAATTTGGTTATTTTTACTTTGGTTGTAATAAGGCCTCCATAAACTCTATTTGTGTTTTTTGATGTTGGATGTTTACTTTAAACTATATTATTAAATTGAACTAAAATCACATGTTTTCTTAAGTTAACACGAAAAAAAAAGTTTAATCGTGCCATCGGGCACACTTGAAACGGGTATAACAATTGGACTTAATTAAATTTCCAAATTAAATCTAAGGGTAGCTTTGGCAAGATAATCGAAAACGAGAAGTTTTCAATAAAAATTAAGTAGGTAACGAAATGGTGTTCACAGGGTTTTTCTCCGTAACAAATCAAATTCGGTCGTAATGTTTGGGCCGGGTTTGGGTTGTTACACAAATGTTACGCATTCATATCATAGCATACAAATTATGATGCATTCCCAAACCCAATCCTAATAAGCCATCCGCTACACTCCCCCGTACCAACCTGTACACCGTGGGGACTACTAAGTCGACCCTCCTTCCGCTACACTCCATATCACGGTCTTAGGTCACCGCATTTGTGGTCTTAGGTCACCACGTTCAGATTCATCGTGGTCTTAGGTCACCACTTTCGAGACATCGTGGTCTTAGGTCACCACTTTCGAGATATCACGGTCTTAGGTCACCGTGTTCGTGGTCTTAAGTCACCACATTCACTTCCCCTTTCAAACAAACCCATATGCCCCATATAATGATGATATGCATAAATATGCCGAGTTCACATTCTTATCATATTCTCATGTTACTAATGACCTTTTTCATATTCTTTGTAGAAGTAGGAAACGTACCCGAGTACTTAGTACCATAACATGGTACCCTAGCCACTTTCATATTCTTAATATCACATATTTTAATAAAACAGGCCATGAAACATATTAAGAAGTAGTGTGGGGTACACACTGATTTGCTTAACCACTTCACTTGAAATCCGAAATCGATCCCATCGCCTTAGATCTCAAGTTCCTACAATTGATTAATCACTTACTATTTAGCACAAAGCCTATTCGGCTAGAAAACCAAATCCTAGTAGGATTTGTATTCTTAAAGCTTACCTTGGTGTCGATTTGATGATTTAATCAAATCCCAGAAACTCATATTTTTCCCCTTTGAAATCGGCTAGTCACTAAATCCCTTGAATTGGTTAGTTTTTGGCTTAAAACACATAATAATAGATCTACTACTAAAATAGGTCTTGGCCGAATTTACCTTTGTTCTTACCTTCCAAATCTTAACTCCCGAATTGGATCCTTGCTTCTTTATTACTGTCGAAATCCCTATGTACCCATGTTAGATCCAATCTAACATTAAATCATAATAATATAGCTTACGGCCGAATGGTATTCATAACTTACCTTAGATCTTAGAAGTTCCGAAAGATACCTTCTTGTAGTTGACAATTTCTTAAATCCCAAAAACACCCTTCCATAACTCGGCCAAAATCCATAATAGAGATTAGTCCCTAAATTTTAGATAGGTTTAAAATATAAAAGAATTGAAACCAAACTTTGGATCTTACCCTTTTTAAGAAATCGGTAGCACCCTTGTTAAAAGCCCCTAAAAAAATCGGCCTTGATGACTGGATGATAAAGTTTCGGCTTTTGGGATTTAATGGAGAAGTCGACTAGAGGTTCTCTTGGGGTATTTGGTTTCCACAAAAATAAGGAAAAGAAAATTGAGAATTTTGGCAATGGTGGACTATAGATTCGGCTTGACAAAAGAAAAAGAGAAGAGAAGAGAGGAGAGCACTCAGAAATTCGGCAGAGAGAGGAGGAGGAAGAAAAATTGATGAGTAGCCCTATTTCCTTCCTTTTATAGCCGAAACTACTCCTCAGAATCCCTTACTTGGCCACCACTCTTCTTTATTTGATAGCTTTATCTCTTAATTTAAAATAATTAGAGAATAATCCTTTATTATCTCTTCAAAAATAATCCAAATTAAATCCCTTATTTATCACCTTATTAATCGAATATTAAAGAGAATAAAACTCCTCCTTTCTAGAAGGCTTGTGCCGTCCACCTCGAGAACACGGAAGCAAAAATAAAACTTCTTTTATTTGCTTCCCAAGTGACTCGAACCTGTGCCCAACACCTTGCATGTGGCGCCATTTCCAGAGGCCCTAAGTGGCATCTTCATGCCACTTTTCCAAGCCTGTTTGCGTGTCAAATTTCACAAACTTTTTCTTTTAAGGCCACCTTGCCTTAATTTCCTCTTTTAAACTTTAAAACTCGACATTTCTAAGTCATTTCTAAGTTTCCAAAAATTTTCGTTCGGCTCTGTAAACTTGACATTTTCTTACATTTCCAAGTTTCCAGAAATGTGCACTTTCCTATTTTGAATCATTTCCAAATCATTTCCATCCATTTCCAAGTTTCCAAAAATGTTCACTTTCCATTTTTATTTTAACTTAACATTTCCATACATTTCAGGTTTCCAAAATTGTTCAAAATTTATTCTTAGTACATAAAACATGTTACTTCGTACAATTAAACCGAAAACGCATAGGCCCTTTCCAGGATGTTACATTTCCATGGAAGAATCATCCAAAAATATCTACTAACTTTTCATTAATAGTCTAATTACCATATAATGACCTCAAGTTTTGAATTCCATAGCTATTTGATCCTTCTAGCTACTAGAATTCAACTTTTGTATTTTATGCAATTTAGTCATTTCCATAATTAAGCACATAATTGGTAAAATTTTCTTATCAGAATTTTCATATGACATTCCTATCATAATGCAGACTATATAAATCTATTAAAATAAATTTTCTTTCTAGCTCAGATTTAAGGTCCCGAAACCACTGTTCCGATTTCACTAAAAATGGGTTGTTACAACTCTCCCCCTTTAAAAATTTTTGTCCTCGAAAATCTTACCAGTAAAGAGATTGGGATACTACTTCCTCATGGTATCCTCTGGTTCCCAGGTAGCCTCTTCTATACCATGTCTCTGCCAAAAAACTTTTACCAATGCTACCTTTTTATTTCTTAACTCTTTTGTTTCACGTGCCAAAATTTTGATTGGTTCTTCACTGTAAGTCATATTAGGCTGAATTTCTATCTCTGACGGAGAAATAACATGTGAAGGATCCAATCGATACCGTCGTAACATAGACACATGAAAAACATTATGAATCCGATCAAGTTCAGGTGATAAGGCTAACCGATATGCAACAGGTCCAATTCTTTCTGTGATTTCATATAGCCCAAAGAACCGTGGACTCAATTTTCCTTTACGGCCAAATCGGAGAACTTTATTCTAAGGTGATACTTTCAAATATACCTTGTCGCCAATCTGAAATTCTATTTATTTCTGTTTAAGATCAGCATAGGACTTTTGACGATCAGAGGCTTCTTTTAAACTGTCCTGAATTACCTTTACTTTTTCTTCTGCTTCACAGATCAAGTCAACTCTATGTATCTTTTTCTCACTAAGCTCTGTCCAATACAATGGAGTTCTACATTTTTGGCCATACAAAGCTTCATACGGTGCCATTTTAATGCTAGACTAATTGCTATTATTGTAAGCAAGTTCAATTAAAGGCAGATACTTTTCCCAATTACCTTCAAATTCAAGTATACAACACCGAAGCATATCTTCTAAAATCTGTATTACACATTCAGATTGTCCATCAGTCTGGGGATGGAATGCAGTACTGAAATGCAATTGTGTACCCAAAGCTTCTTGTAATTTACTCCAGAATCGGGATGTGAACCGATGATCTCTATCTAAAATATTGGAGACAGGTACTCCATGCAATCTGACAATCTCAAAAACATATAATTCAGCCAATCTATCCAAGAAAAGATCCATATGTACCGGAATAAAGTGTGCAGACTTTGTCAACCGATCGACAATTACCCAAATGGCATCTTTCTTCTTTGGAGACAGAGGTAATTGATCGCTGTAAAGTCAGAGTTTTAAAATTTATAAAGATAATGATCGAACCTGGAAACTAACCATGACAACGATTGAGGCAAGTGCACCTATCGAACAGTAGTATAGCTTAGGCAAGACCGGATTGTCGAATCCAAAGGAACTAAAAGTACTAATACTAACTTTCTTTCTATTATTTAGCCTAAAATAAGTGAAGTTTGTTTATTAATCTAAATTAACTAATTACTAAGCTAAAGACGCAAACACAAAAAGAATGAATTGGGAAAATATTTGGGAAAAACTCAGTTGATTAAGACAATACCCTTAGGAAGAATCCACCTAGACTTCACTTGTTATCTAACACTGAACCAGACGATTTATTCACTTGACTTGATCCGTAGGACTCCCTAACGTATATTAAACCCTCTCTCGAGGCGAATAACGTCTAACCCTAGGTTAATTAATGAAAATCTCTTTCTCGAATAATAACCCCCTAGAATAGCAGTAAATCGATCTATGGACATCCCATATTAGGTTTCACCCTAATCTGACAAAATCTCGTCACCCTATCTCTAGGCGTGCGATCAACTCCACTTAATTATGCTAGATCTACTCTTAAGCAGGGACTTTTGCTCCACCACCTAAGCACATTCGACTTGAATTAATATCCGCGAAATATCAACACAAGAATTAAGCACACATAATTAAGAACAAATCAAGTATTTATCATATAGTTCAAAAAATAATAACAAGATTCATCTAGGTTTCATCCCCTTTAGGTATCTGAAAAGTTTAGTTCATAATATTAAAGAAAAATATCTCAGAAGAAAAGATAACACAAAACATAAGAAATCCTTAAAACCCCCTGAAGGAATTGAAGAGGAAATCCTCCATCTTGAGTAGAATTCCGGCTTCTTGAGATGGATCAACTGGCTATCCCTTGAGAGTTTCCCACAAATCTGACCTTTTCGGCTCGGCTCCTTGGCCTAGCTGACCGCCCGTCGATTCGCTCCTTCAGGTTATACTTAGGGTGTATTTATAGGATTTTGGAATGTGTTTCTTTGCCCCAAAGTATCCTTATCCGAGTGAAATTGCTCTTCTCCACGGAGAGGCACGGCCATGGCACACGCCTGTGTGAATCGTGGTCAAGCCGTGTTCGGACTTCTAATGAGGACACGCCCATGTAGGTCGTGATTAGGCCGTGCTCTAGTATATTGAGGAGGCACGGCCGTGTGGGCTTTAGTCCAGGCCGTGTCGATTTCATGCTTTGGCCCATTTTGGTTCGTTTTAAGCCCGTTTCTCGTTCTTTTTATCCTTAGGTACTTTCCTGAGTATAAGACATGAAAAGAAAGGATTAAGAGCACCTTTTTACATAAATCAAGGGATAATTCATCCAAAAGCATACTAAATGTGGGATTAAAATATGTTACTATTTTGGTTTATCAAATACCCCCACACTTAAGCTTTTGCTTGTCCTCAAGCAAAATTTTCAACTTATAATTAAAATGAACTTTCACTAATTCATAATTCCTATCAACAATGTCTTATCATAATTCATAGAAATTTTATACATGGATAATTCAATTCAAAGAGTCCTAAGGATTCAAACAATCTAAGTCATAGATTTGTAGCTCGAAAATATAGGCGTCTCCCCTTATCTAAATAATTACCTTTAATTCAAAACCGACAAGGATTGACATCCTCACAAAAGATTCACTCAAATCACTCAAAGTGTTTACGGTTCAAGAAAAAGCGCTCAAAAGTCGAACATGAAAGGTTAATCCCATAGGCTTGCCTGAAAATCAAATCTCCACCACTATAATATGAGATGATGCACAAATCAAAAGGTCTTTGAATGGGTTGTAACGGGGCTTAGGTTAAAGTTGTGGATAAAGGCTGAATTAGAGAGTTAGAATCGAGATCGAATTGATAAAATACCTAACTAGAATAATAAACTGAATAAAAGTAATTACATCAATTGAAAGCTAATAATACTAATAATACAAGCTTCTTCTTCAATATTTGGAATTCAAATGTGTAAGCTCAATTAATCACAAACTAATAATGAATAATGAATATACTTTGATTTTTTTTAAGAAAAAATCATAAATACATGACAAAGGATCAATTACTGAGATAAAAACATAGTTAGGCTATTAATCAAATCAAATCTCGATATAAGGGTCGTAAAAAAGAAAGGGGATAACAAAAATAAAGGGTTTTGGGTTAATAGTAGCGGTTATGTCAATAAAAAGGGTTGTTAGGATTAAAAGGGGTTCACTAGGGGTTAATTGTGAAGGTAGGCTTTTTATAGGGTAAGTGGGTTAAATCCTAGGTGCCTTAATCATCTCTGTATATCAAATCATAGGTGTGGTCTCGATGTGTATAAACGAGGCAAGTTCTAGAATAACAATTCAATGTTCACATACTCATAATCAATAAAGTGAGCATGAAAAAGAATATATGCTCTATAAGGCTCAAAATCTCACAAAAATTATGGGTATTTTGACATCAACCTTGTAAATTTCAAACTTCAAAGTAATATTTAAACTCAGTTCGACAACCTAGAAAATTTTTAATTTCTGAAAAATAGACTTATGATGCTTGATTATTTAGTATATTTAGAATCTAATTATCAATGCATAATTATCAGTGACTTAATCTAAAACATATCAATAAAAATCATAAATCATTAGAAATTTCATCCTAATTAGTAATATGAGGAATTTACTTAAAAACAAGACTAAATTCAAGATTTTGAGAATAATGCAAAAAGTTTGGCACCTAATTTCAGAAATTTGAGAATAATGAAAAAAAGTTAGGTGTGCTGCAAAAATCTGGGTAGCACGGTGGTGGCGAGGTCGTGGCTTCTGATAACACGGGCGTAGCTTCGGTTTTTGGTGTTTTATATGAAAGGGAGAGGGTTGAGGGGGTGGTGGGAGGCAATGGAGATGAATTTTGTGAGTGATGGCCGGAGTGGGGGTGGGGATTTTGGGGAAATTGATTTAGGGTTGTGAATTTTGGGGAAGATGAGTGTCATGTTCTATATATAGGGGATCGGCCACGGGCAAAGGACACGCCCGTGCTTAATTTTTTCAGCCCGTGCTTTTCGCAATTTTCAAATTTTGGGCGCGATCAAGGTGCTGGCCACGGCCATGGTTACAGTGACACGCCCGTGTTCTTCAAGTCGAGATAGTCCACTTGCCAGGACGCAGGCGTGTTGAGCCCGTGTTTGGCAAGTCAGTATAGTCCACGGTTTCTCAGCACGGGCGTGGGGTTATCATCGTAGCCCGTGTTGAGGATAAAAGTCATCTATGTCGAGCACGGCTATAAGTACGCCCGTGTTTTGTCCAGTGGCTTCTATACGACCACGGGCACGTCCGTGTGCAAGGCCGTGTGGGCTAAAACCTGCGCTTTAATTAGTATGGGATTAAATGCTAAAAATTAAGAACCTAATGTTAGTGTGGTTAATGCTCGGGTTGCCTCCCGAGAAGCGCTCGTTTAAAGTCTTAAGCTAGACTTACCCTGTTTTTATTTTAAAAAGAAGGTTCATGGAGCTGAAGCTCCTCTCTCATATCCCTAAAATCTTCACCATTATAGATTTTGAGTCGGTGACCATTTACCTTGAATGTGCCTTGAGTGGGATGAGTTACCTCGATTGTGCCATAGGGAAAAATTATTTTGATCATGAATGGACCTGACCATCTTGATTTCAGTTTCCCAGGGAACAGTTTAAGCCTCGAGTTGTATAGCAGGACCAAGTCCCTTACTTTGAATTGTCTCGATTTCTTTAGACAAGCATCATGGCGTCACTTTGTTGCCTCTTTGTATAATTTCGAGTTCTCATAGGCATCAGCTTTCCATTCGTCTTGCTCGTTCATCTGCATCATTCTCTTCTCACCTGTAGTTTTAATATCGTAATTCAAAAATTTTATAGCCCAGTAAGCTTTATGTTCTAACTCAAATGGTAGATGACAACTTTTCCCGTAGACAAGTTTGTACGGGGATGTTCCTAAAGGGGTTTTAAAGGCTGTTCTATAGGCCCATAAAGCGTCGTCTACTTTTATTGCCCAATCTTTCCTGTTGGATTCAACTGTTTTCTCTAAGATCCGCTTAAGTTCTCGGTTCGCTACTTCTACCTGCCCACTGGTTTGAGGGTGATATGGGGTAGCTATCCTATGGTGTACTCCATATTTTTTTAAGACCTTTTCAAATTTAGTATTACAAAAATGAGTACCCCTATCACTAATGATGGCTCTAGGTGTTCCGAATCGAGAAAACAGTTTCTTAAGAAACTTAACTACTACCTTGGCATCATTGGTAGGTAAAGCTTCAGCTTCCACCCATTTTGACATGTAATCAACTGCTACTAGGATGTACTTATTTCCAAATGAACTAGGGAATGGACCCATAAAATCAATACCCCATGCATCAAATATTTCACAAGATAGTATATATGTTTGAGGCATTTCATCACATTTAGAAACATTACCTGTTCTTTGCCATTTATCACATGAAGCGACATACCTGTTGGCATCTTTGAATATAGTGGGCCAATAAAAACCTGATTCGAGTATTTTATGTGCTGTCTTAATGCCACTGTAGTGTCCTCCTGAAGGTCCCGAATGGCAGTGTTGTAGGATTTTGCTTGCTTCAGTCTCGGTAACGCACCTTCGAATTACCTGATCTACACAAATGCAAAAAAGAAAGGGGTCCTCCAAGAAATAGTTCTTCACATAAAAAAAAATCACCTTTTTTGATGATGTGTTAGCTTTTTTGGTAGGACGTTTGCGGCTAAATAATTTGCAATATCTGCAAACCATGATACCTCAGAGCAGGTTATAGAAAAGAGTTGTTCCTCAGGGAATGAATCGTTTATCTCACTTTCGTCGAGCTCTTCGATATGTGGGTTCTCAAGCCTGGAGAGGTGATCTGCTGCAAGGTTTTCAGCTCCCTTCTTATCCTGTATTTCTAGGTCAAATTCCTGTAAAAGTAAAATCCATCTTATGAGTCGTGGTTTTGCGTCAGGTTTAGTTAAAAGATAACGAAGAGCAGAGTGGTCAGTGTAAATGACAACTTTAGATAATAATAAATAATGTCTGAATTTATCAAACGCAAAGACCACAGCTAGTAATTCTTTTTTAGTAGTAGTATAATTTTTTTGTGCGGTCATTAATGTCTTCTTTGGCGTAATAAATCTATTTGGAAGTGCTTGTCCTTTATTTGTCCTAAAAAGCGCACCTCTTTGCAAAATCTTTGGCATCACACATTAGTTCAAAAGGGAGATTCCAATCGGGGCAATTATAATTGGGGCGCTTATTAATTTTTCTTTAAGAATATTAAATGCATCTAAACATTCCTGATTAAAATTAAAAGGTACATCTTTTTCTAGTAATTTTGTTAGAGGCTTAGCTATTTTAGAAAAATCTTTAATAAATCTTCTATAGAATCCTGCATGTCCTAAAAAGCTTCTAATAGCCTTAACTGAACTAGGAGAATGTAATTTTTCTATGGTTTCGACCTTTGCTTTATCTACCTCGATTCCTTTACTAGAAATTTTATGTCCTAATACAATTCCCTCTTGTACCATAAAGTGGCATTTTTCCCAATTCAAGACAAGATTTGTCTATTCACATCTCATTAGAACACGTTTTAAGTTTTTAAGGCAAAGATGAAAAGAATTACCGAATACCGAGAAATCATCCATAAATACCTCCATAATGTCTTCCACAAGTTCGTCAAAGATTGCCAACATGCAACGCTGAAAAGTAGCAGGAGCATTACATAATCCAAAAGGCATTCTACGATAAGAAAACGTACCATATGGACATGTGAATGTTGTCTTTTCTTGATCTTCAGGTGCTATTGGGATTTGGAAATAGCCGGAGAGTCCATCTAGGAAGCAATAGTACATATGCCCAGATAACCTTTCAAACATTTGATCAATGAAGGGCAAAGGAAAGTGATCTTTTATAGTGGCATCGTTCAGCTTCCTGTAATCAATGCAGACTCTCCAACCTGTAACTGTTCTAGTGGGAATTAGTTCATTCTTCTCGTTGGCTACCACCGTCATGCCTCCTTTCTTTGGAACAACCTGCACATGACTTACCCAATTGCTGTCAGAAATAGGATAAATTATTCCAGCACCTAGAAGTTTAATTACCTCAGCTTTCACAACTTCTTTTACGTTGGGATTCAATCGTCTTTGAGGTTGCACAAATGGCTTGTATTCCTCTTCCATCAAAATTTTGTGGGTGCAAAACAATGGGTTTATTCCCTTAATATCAGAAAATTTCCAAGCTATGGCTCTTTTATGTTCTCTCAGTACCTGTATCAACTCCTCTTTTTCCTTGGGTTCCAATTCTAAAGAGATAATTACTGGTAGCATAGAATTATCCCCGAGGAATGCATATTCTAAGTGTTTCGGTAACTGTTTTAATTCTAATTTGGGCGGCTCATCAATAGAGGGTTTTTTTTTCAGTTCGTCATTGACTTCAATGTTTTCTTTTTCTATTTGTCTGGATGAAGATGTATTCAGATTCAGCTCGTCAACTCCATCTTCTTCCCCCTCTTCTTGAGTCAGGCACAGTTCCATCGTGTCATCATATATAATTTCCTGTAATGAGTTTTGAATGATATGATCAGTAGTATCAACAAAATAACAGGAATCATCTTGTTCTTTAGAATATCGCATGGCATCATAAATTTGAAAAATAATTTCCTCATCGCCTATTCTTAATGCAAGTTTACCGTCACCTACGTCGATAACAGCCCTAGCAGTAGCTAAAAAAGGGCACCCTAAAATTAAGGGAACCTCAATATCCTCATTCATGTCAAGCACAACAAAATTAACAGGGAAAATAAATTTATCAATTTTTACCAAAATGTCCTCGATAACTCCTCTAAGATATTTAATTGATCTATCAGCTAATTGAATACTCATCCTAGTGGGTTTTGGTTCCCCTAGATCTAGTTGTTTAAACATTTTATAAGGCATTAAATTAATACTGGCACCTAGATCAGCTAATGCTTTCTTAATATTTAAACTACCAATTAAAAAAGGAATAGTAAAACTTCCTGGGTCTTTTAATTTGGTTGGTAGCTTGTTTTGGAGGATGGCTGAACATTCTTCATTAAGCTCCACCGTTGATACTTCTTCAAGATTCCTTTTATTTGTTAGGAGTTCTTTTAAGAATTTTGCATATGTCGGCATCTGTGAAATGGCTTCAACAAAGGGTAAGTTAATATGTACTTATTTAAAAAGTTTAAGAAATTTACCGTATTGGGCATCTAATCGGTCTTTCTTCAACTTTGCTGGGTATGGGATTGATGGTTTCTTTTCTTTGCGCACTGGAGTTACATCCTCAACTCCCTCATCCTTTGCTTTGTCATCTTCATGTGGTATTTTTTCTTTGGTTCGACTAACTCCTTTCCACTTCTCAGTGTAACTGCCTTTACCTGTTCTGTTCCTTTAGAAAAAATCTCTGATTGAATTTCAGAAACTATCTCAGTAAGTTGCCCAATTGACTTAGTAATTTCCCCAGCCGACTTAGTAAGTTCTCCAACTTGGTTCTCGATCCTTTTGATTGATGCTTGTTGGGTCTTAAGGGTGGTTTCAGTGTCTTGGAGATGGTTTTCTGTGGATGCCATGGATCTTGTCAGCATCTCTTCAAGGTTCGGCTTCTTCTCTTGTGGATAGGGCTGATTTTGGAAATTTTGAGGAGGTTGTTGTCTTTGATTTCCTTGATTTCCTTGACCTCCCCACGAAAAATTTGGGTGGTTCCTCCAACCTGGGTTATAATTATTACTATATGGGTTATTATTAGATCTGAAATTGTTACCTATATAGTTCATCTGTTCGCTTTCTGTGCCCGGTTGGTAGGGTGGGTACTCAGGATTCACCACAGTTCCACTTGCGTCGCACTGCATCACTGGATGTAACTGCGAAGAACATAAACTATCAAGCTTTTTATTCATCATCTCTACCTGTGTTGATAGCATGGTTACTGCATCCATGTTGAAAACTCCGGCGAATTTTGTTGGTTTTGTCCTTGTAACCTGCCACTGATAGTTATTCAGTGACATCTCTTCAATAAACTCGTAAGCTGCTTCAGGAGTTCTATTGTTCAGGGTTCCACCGGCGGCTGAATCGATTAGTTGCCTCGTTGAGGGGTTTACACCGTTATAGAAAGTTTGGACTTGGAGCCACAAGAGTAAACCATGGTGCGGACACCTTCTCAAGAGATCCTTGTATCTCTCCCATACGTCATATAATGTCTCTAAATCCATCTACACAAAAGAAGAGATATCATTCCGTAATTTGGCCGTTTTGGCCGGTGGGAAATATTTTAATAAGAATTTTTCGGTCATTTGTTCCCATGTAGTGATTGACCCTCGTGGTAACGAGTTTAACCACTGTTTGGCTTTATTCCTTAATGAAAAGGGAAATAACCGAAGCCTTATGGCATCATCAGAAACGCCATTTATTTTGAAGGTATCACAGAACTCTAAAAAATTAGCTATATGAGTGTTTGGATCTTCATCCTGCAAACCATCAAATTAAACAAATTGTTGAATCATTTGTATAGTGTTAGGCTTTAATTCAAAATTATTAACAGCTATAGTAGGCCTAACAATACTAGATTCGGCTACTGTTAAATGAGGTTTAGCATAATCAAACATAGTACGCGGAGCATTATTTTCTGCCACATCTTGTGGTGGTAGATTATTTTCGTCCATCCCTTCAGTAGGATTGGATCTATCTTCTCGCTCTTCTTCTTGGTAATTTAGAACTCACCTAATTTCTCTGCGATTTCTTCGAGCGGTAGCTTCAATATCACTGTCGTATACTAGTGGTCCTCTCGGGTTCCTTCTAGTCATAAACTAGAGGTACTTGCTAGGAAAAGAAAGAAAGAAAAATTAGCAAAGTGAAAATTAAAACTAAAAATAAAAGTAAATTGCAAAAAATAAGAAAAATAATGGCTAAAGTAATAAAAATAGAGCTTTCTTAATATTTTAGTTCCCCGGCAACGGTGCCAAAAACTTGATCGCTGTGAAATCAGAGTTTTAAAATTTATAAAGATAATGATCGAACCTGGAAACTAACTATGACAATGATTGAGGCAAGTGCACCTATCGAACAGTAGTATAGCTTAGGCAAGACCGGATTGTCGAACCCAAAGGAACTAAAAGTACTAATACTAACTTTCTTTCTATTATTTAGCCTAAAATAAGTGAAGTTTGTTTATTAATCTAAATTAACTAATTACCAAGCTAAAGACGCAAAGACAAAAAGAATGAATTGGGGAAATATTTGGGAAAAACTCAGTTGATTAAGACGATACCCTTAGGAAGAATCCACCTAGACTTCACTTGTTATCTAACACTGAACCAGACGATTTATTCACTTGACTTGATCCGTAGGACTCCCTAACGTATATTAAACCCTCTCTCGAGGCGAATAACGTCTAACCCTAGGTTAATTAACGAAAATCTCTTTCTCGAATAATAACCCCTAGAATAACAGTAAATCAATCTATGGACATCCCATATTAGGTTTCACCCTAATTCGGCAAAATCTCGTCACCCTATCTCTAGACGTGCGATCAACTCCGCTTAATTATGCTAGATCTACTCTTAAGCAGAGACTTTTGCTCCACCACCTAAGCACATTCAACTTGAATTAATATCCGCGAAATATCAACACAAGAATTAAGAACACATAATTAAGAACAAATCAAGTATTTATCATATAGTTCAGAAAACAATAACAAGATTCATCTAGGTTTCATCCCCTTCATGTATCTCAAGGGTTTAGTTCATAATATTAAAGAAAAACATCTCAGAAGAAAAGATAACACAAAACATAAGAAATCCCTAAAACCCTCTGAAGGAATTGAAGAGGAGATCCTCCGTCTTGAGTAGAATTCTGGCTTCTTGAGATGGATCAACTGGCTATCCCTTGAGAGTTTCCCACAAATCTGACCATTTCGGCTCGGCTCCTTGGCCTAGCTGACCGCCCGTCGACTCGCTCATTCAGGTTATACTTAGGGTGTATTTATAGGATTTTGGAATGTGTTTCTTTGCCCCAAAGTATCCTTTTCCGAGTGAAATTGCTCTTCTCCACGGTAGAGGCACGGCCATGGCACACGCCCGTGTGAATCGTGGTCAAGCCGTGTTCGGACTTCTAATGAGGACACGCCCGTGTAGATCGTGATTAGGCCGTGTTCTAGTATATTGAGGAGGCACGGCCGTGTGGGCTTTAGTCCAGGCCGTGTCGATTTCATGCTTTGGCCCATTTTGGTTTGTTTTAAGCCCATTTCTCGTTCTTTTTATCCTTGGGTACTTTCCTGAGTATAAGACATGAAAAGAAAGGATTAAGAGCACCTTTTTACATAAATCAAGGGATAATTCATCCAAAAGTATACTAAATGTGGGATTAAAATATGTTACTATTTCGGTTTATCAGTAATCCCGATAAAAAGTCCAAGGTAATTCTTTCCCATTTCCATTCTGGTATTGTAACTGGCTGTAATAATCTCGAAGGCACCTGATGTTCAGCTTTTACTTACTGACATATCAAACATTTAGATACATATTCAGAAATATCCCGTTTCATACCCGACCACCAGTACATATTTTTCAGATCATTATACATTTTATTACTACCAGGATGAATAGACATGTTACCATTATGGGCTTCATGTAAAATCTTTTGTACCAGTTCTGAGTTCTTCGGAATACATATTCTGCCTCTGAATAATAAACAATCATGTAACAGTCCGGTTTATACCCTAGTCGGAACAGTGGTTTCGGGACCACAAATCTGAGTCAGTGAATTATTTTAATATTATTTTTTGTGCCTATGATATGTGATTAAGCATGTGTTAAAGTTCTGTGAGTTAATTTTTCTGTCTGTGTGTTTAATTTGAGAAAAAAACTAAATCGCATAAAAGGTAAAAGTGGCCTTCTATTTAATTGAATGGCCTAATTGATGTGGCTTTATTAGTGTGAAGTCCTTAAAAGGCAAATAGCCACTATTTTAGATAGTGGACGGTATTAGGTGATAATATGATTATATATATATATGATTTTATATATTAATATTATAAGTTAAAATTTATATTATATATTATAAGGTTATAATATAGTAAAAATAAACATTGGTTTCATCACTTTAACTCATTCACCACCGAAATTATAAGAAAAAGAAAGAACAAAAGCTTTCAAGGGTTTCGGCTATGGTTTGGCTTAATTAAGGTAAGTTTTGACTACGGTTTTTGATAATTTCTACGTTTCTGCAATCGTTGCTTCTTGTTCTACAAAACCCATGTCTCAATTTTATGAATTGATGAAGATTTTGCAAAGTGACATGAATGAACATATGAATTTTGTGATGTTTAATAGTGTTATATGAAAGCTATATGTTAGATGAACATATGTTGTTCTTGATTTTTTGATGAATTTAGCTAATTAGGGCTAAATTGAGAAAATAGCAATTTGAGGGACTAAATTATGAATTTGATGGAAAATATGGGTTTGTATGATATACGTAAGCATTCGGCTAAGCATGAGCATGTGATGATTTTGTGTATTTGATGTTTTGAGAAAAATGGACTAAATTGATAAAATGTGCAAATGTGAGGGTTAAGTTGCAAATAACACTAAATGTGTGGTTTTGGATTGAAATGAATATGTTGGTTAATAAAAAGGGATAAATTTGAATATGTTTAGATCAAGAACCGAGGAAAATGGACTTAGATCGCGGGAAAGAGAAAGTAACCGAGTACCCGTTTTTGTTTCCGTTAAATCGAATTCGAGGTAAGTCATTATGCAAATAAATGTATTTGTATTGAATTGAGTATGTTCACATAATTATTGATAACAATGAATGTTTATGAGATGATGTGTACGTGAATTTCGATATAAGAACGACATAGTGGCAATGTCCGAGAAGTCCCGTATGAACCTAGGAATAGATAGGATTAGCTATGTCATGACATAGGTGTTTGTTCTAAAATATCATGTAAGACCACGTCTGGGACGTCGGGGTTGATATGAGATTTCGTGTAAGACCACGTCTGGGACGTTGGCATCGATATGAGATTTACGTGTAAGACCATGTCTGGAACATTGGCATCGTATTGATTTGTGTAAGACCCTGTCTAGGACAGTGGAAACGATATCTGAGTACATGTAAGACCTCGTCTAGGACGTTGGCATTGTACGACTATTCCGAGGTTTCTGAGCATCCTATTAGATTCTGAACGGTTCAACGGGCAAGTCTGAGAAATGAACAACTCTGTGATTTGTACATCTATTTTCAGGTACGTTTGAAAAGTACACTATATGTGTATGAAAGGTAAGTATCTATATGAACTTACTATGATGAATATGTGCAATGGAATGATGAGATGATATGTGAAATTATGCTGAGATGAACTATGTGTATATGTGGTAATGAGTTGAAGTATGTGATAAATTATGGCTAAACCATTGAGTCAAACTCTATGTGAGATGTATATGCTATGAGAACCATTATTGTCATTAAATAAATATGCTATGTGCCTTTTAAGTTAAGTTTATTTGTATATGGCTTACTAAGCTTTTGAAAGCTTACTCTGTATGTGTGTCTGCTCTGTTTTATAGATCGTCAAAGCTACTGAAGGCTCGGGACCATCGAGGATCGTCATCACACTACTCAAACTCATTTTGGTATCTATTGAAAATGTATATACTAAGTATGGCATGTATAGGCTAGCTAATTTGTATAAGTGGAGAGATGAACTTAGCCATGTGATATGGCTAGTTATATATTGATAATATGCATTAATGAATCTATTACATGATGAATGTTTTAGTATGGTTTGATAGCATATGAAATGGTAAGTTTATGGATGAAATTTAGGTATATATGTTTGAACAAAAGAATGAGTTCATGAAAGGTAAATAGGGATGAATTATGCTTGTGTATACTTGAGTTTTTATTGTGTGAATTGGTATGTTTGGAAATGGATTTGAATATAGAGATTGAATGGTTATTTTGATGTGTTTTTGGTTGCCAAATGAGCATGAATTGCATTGGTAATTTGCTTGTAGTTATGACCCTAATGTGGGTGGCATTTTGGCCTTGCAAATGGCCTGTTTTGCCACACGGTTGTGGCACACGGGCGTGCCTGATGACCGTGGGTGTAAGTCAGTATTTAGCTAAGAGTGCACAACCATGGCACACGGGCGTGCCTAATAGCCGTGTGGTTTAGTCAGGATCGAGCACGGCCAAGGTACACGGGTGTGCTTGGTGGCCGTAGAGTTAAGTCAGGTTCGAACACGGAGGAGACACATGGGCGTGTCTAGCAGCCGTGGGAGGCACACGGCCTGCCCACACGGGCATGTAACCCTTGAAACTTAGAAAAGTTTTAATTTTTTTGAGAATTTCTGTATGTGTTCCGGTTTAGTCCCGACTCTGTCTCAAGCTTAACTAAGGTCTCGTTGACCTATAGATGGGACATGATGAGTGTGATTGATGAATTATTTTATGAATTGTCTGTTAAGGTTTCCGATCTGTCTGGTAACACCTTTAACCCTAACCTGGTGACGGATACGGAATAAAGGTGTTACATTTGGTTGGCATCAGAGCTACAGTTTAGTCGATTCTCGGACTAACGTAGCGTGTCAGAGTCTAGCTATACATGCCATATTTCTGAACTGTGCTAGTGTGATGAATCATGACGTATAAAATGTGATTTTCGTATAGGAATGGATCCCGAAAGAGCCGTAGCTGACAACGTAGAAAGTAATGCGCCTGCTTCTGTTGAAGGGACAGCGCCCTCTGATCCAAGACCGACTACGAGCGGTCAAGAGGGAGAAGCTAAACAAGCTTTCTTCCAGATGATGAGTGAGTGGTTCACTTAGTTTGTATGAAATAACCCGACTGTTTCGCAACCTCTGCCCCCACTTAATCCCCCTCAGACATCTGCTATGCCTTCGACTGTGAATCTGAATCTATTGAACAAGCCTCCGGTCGACAAAATCCGTAAGTATGGGGCTGAAGAGTTCAGGGCTACCAGTGATGATGATGCTGAAAAGGCCGAGTTCTGGTTAGAAAACACAATTCGGGTATTCGATGAAATGTCTTTAAATCCAGATGAAAGTATTAAATGTGTTGTTTCGCTATTACGGGATGCAGCCTATCAGTGGTGGAAAACCCTGATTTCTGTTGTTCCGAAAGAATGAGTGACATGGGACTTCTTTCAGATTAAGTTTCGAAAGAAATATATCAGTGAGAGATTCATCGATCAGAAATGAAAGGAATTTCTGGAACTGAAATAGGGCCGAATGTCTGTTACGGAATATGAACGAGAGTTTGTCAGACTGAGTCAATATGCTCATGAATGTGTATAATCTGAAGCTATAATGTGCAAAAGATTCGAAGATGGCCTTAATGAAGATATCCGTTTGCTAGTCGGAATCTTAGAGATAAAAGAGTTTGTAGTACTTATTGATCGAGCATGTAAAGCCGAGGCACTCGGAAGAGATAAAAGAAAAGCTAAGTTAGAAGCTAGAGATGTGAGAAAGAGATTTCAGAGTAGATCATTTCAGCCTGCTTCGAAGAAATTTCGAAATGAACATAGTCGTTCAAAGGCTAATGTGGGACAAATGAGTAGAGATCGAGCTAGATCACAAATGAGTTCTAAAACTCCAGCAACTTCAATGGCTAGTGTTGGAAATGTCCGTTCTGAGAGACCCGAGTGTAAATATTGTGGAAAGAGGCACCCGGGAAGTTGTAGATTGAATGATCGAGCTTGTTTCAGATGTGGATCGTTAGATCATTTTGTTTGAGATTGTCCAAAGTCTGTTGAGCCAGAGACCGTTCAGAACCCAAGATCTGATAATGCTCCAGCGAGAGGTAGATCTTCGCGAAATGTTAGTAGTGGTCAGAGAACTGCGAGAGATACTGTTGTGAGATCTGAAGCTAGAGCGCCTGCCAGAGCGTATGCCATCCGAGCTCGTGAGGAAGCTTCGTCTCCTGATGTTATAACTGGTACTTTTACACTTTATGATACTTCTGTGATTGCATTGATAGACCTTGGTTCTACTCATTCGTATATATGCATGAATTTGGTATTCAGTAAGACTTTGCCTGTAGAGTCTACTGAGTTTGTTATAAAAGTATCGAACCCCTTAGGTAAAAGTGTCCTTGTTGACAAAGTATGCAAGAATTGTCCGTTAATGTTTCGAAATATTTGTTTCCCTGCTGATCTGATGCTTTTGCCATTCGATGAGTTTGATATCATTCTGGGTATGGACTGGTTGACATTGCATGATGCTGTTGTGAACTGTAAGAGAAAAACTATTTATTTGAGATGTCTGAATGATGAAATAGTCAGAGTTGAGTCTAATGATTTGAACGGATTACTTGCTGCGATATCTGTATTGGAAGCTCAGAGCTATATGAAAAAGGGATACGAGTCATATTTTGCTTATGTGATTGATTCGAAAGTGTCTAAAAAAAAGTTGAATCGGTACCAGTAGTTTGTGAGTTCTCTGATGTTTTCCCTGAAGAAATTTGTCGGGATTGCCTCCGATTCGTGAAGTTGAATTTGGAATTGAATTGTTGCCTGGTACGACACCTATTTCGATAGCTCCGTATAGAATGGCACCAACAGAGTTGAAAGAGTTAAAGTCACGAGCTTGCAAGAGTTGGTAGCGAGGGTTTGCTAGACTGAGTTTCTCACCGTGGGGTGCTCCCGTTCTGTTTGTGAAAAAGAAAGATGGCACGATGAGAATGTGCATTGACTACCGTCAGTTGAACAAAGTGACCATAAAGAATAAATATCCGTTGCCCAGGATTAACGATTTGTTTAATCAGTTAAAAAGAGCTACTGTGTTTTCGAGAATAGATCTAAGATCGGGTTACTACCAGTTGCGAGTAAAAGATTCAGACATTCCGAAAACTGCCTTCAGAACGAGGTACGGGCATTATGAATTTTTAGTTATGCCATTTGGACTAACAAATGCTCTTGCTATTTTTATGGATCTGATGAACAGAATTTTCAGACCGTACCTAGATCGATTTGTTGTTGTATTCATAGACGACATTCTGATTTATTCACGGGATGAGACTGAACATATCGAACATCTGAGAATTGTATTGCAAACTCTGAGAGAAAAGCAATTGTATGCGAAATCCAGAAAATGCGAATTCTGGTTGCGTGAAGTCAATTTTCTGGGACACATTGTATCGGCCTATGGAATAAGAGTCGACCCGAGCAAGATCTCTGCTATACTGGATTGGAAACCTCCGAAGAATGTGTTTGAAGTCTAAAGTTTTCTGGGACTAGCTGGTTATTATCGTCGGTTTGTAAAAGGATTTTCAGTGATAGCTACTCCGTTGACCAGATTGCTTCAGAAAGATGTGAGATTTGAATGGTTTGATAAATGTCAGAAAAGCTTTGATCAATTGAAAACTCTGTTAACGGAAGCTCCAGTGTTAGTACAGCTAGAATCAGGCAAAGAATTTGTAATATACAGTGATGCTTCGTTAAACGGTCTGGGATGTGTACTGATGCAAGAAGGCAAAGTAATAGCTTATTCCTCGAGACAACTGAAGCCTCATGAAAAGAATTATCCGATGCACGACCTTGAGCTAGCTGCGATTGTGTTCGCATTAAAGCTTTGGCGTCATTATCTGTTTGGTGAGAAATGTCACGTATTTTTAGATCATAAAAGTTTGAAATATCTGATGACTCAAAAAGATTTGAATCTGCGACAGAGAAGATGGCTAGAGTTTTTGAAAGACTATTGATAAACCGTAATATATACATATTTTAATCCCACATTTAGCATACTTTTTGGATGATTTATCCCTTGAATTGTGGAATTTGATGCTTCTAATCCTTTTATTTCATGTTTTATACTTAGGAGAGCATCGGAGGATGAAAAGAACACAAAACGGGCTAAAAACGGACCAAATGGGCCAAAGTAAGAAATCAACACGGCCTGGGCCCAATCCACACGGCCGTGCTCCTTTAGCAGGCTCGACCACGGCCTGGATTCGATTCACACGAGTGTGTTGCATGGGCGTGTCCCAGCTGTGACAAAGAGGAATTCTACTCAGAAAAGGATACTTAGGGGCGAAGAAAGATATTCCAAAGCCTTCTGTCGGGGGCGTCCAGCTAGGCCAAGGAGCCAAGCCAGAGAGGTCAGAATTGTGGGATTTACTCGAAGAAAGCCAGCTAATTCATCTCAAGAAGCCGAAATCATACTCAAGACAAAGGATCTCTCCTTCAATTCCTTCAGGGGGTTTTAGGGTTTTCTTATATTTTGTTTTATATTTTCTTCTGAGATGTATTCTTTTATGATTATGAACTAAACCCCTCAAATACCTGAGGGGGATGAAACCTAAGACGGATCTTGTTATTGTTTTCTGAACTATATGATAAATACTTGATTTGTTCTTAATTATGTGTTCATAATTCTTGTTTTGATATTTCAGGATATTGATTCAAGTATTGATGTGCTTAGGCAGAGGAGGAATAGACCCTGCCTAAGAGTAGATCTAGCATAGTTAAGCGGAGTTGATCGCAACCCTAGAGATAGGATGACGAAAATCTACCGGATTAGGGTCAAACCTAATATGGGATTCCATAGATCGAGTTAATGTAATCCTAGGGGTTTTAATTAGAAAGAGATTTCAATTAATCAACCTAGTGTTAGACGTTAGTAGCCTCGAGAGAGGTATTAATATAAATTAGGGAATCCTATGAATCAGGTCAAGTGAATAAATCGTCTGGTTCAGAGTTAAATAACAAGTGAAGTCTAGGTGGATTCCCACAAGGATTTCCCCAATTCATTTTCTTTGTCTTAGCGTCTTTAGCTTAGTTGTTAGTTAATTTTAGATTAAATAAACAATTCCCTTAATTCTTAGGCTAAATAATAAAAAGAAAGTCAATATTAGTACTTTTGGTTCCTTTGGGTTCGACAATCCGGTCTTGCCACTAAGCTATACTATTGTTCGATAGGTGCACTTGCCTCAATCGTGGTGATAGTTAGTTTCTAGGCTAGATCATTCATTATATAAATATTAAGACTATCGATACCAACGATCAAGTTTTTTGGCGTTCTTAAGTGAAACTAAAATATTAAGAACGCTCAATTTTTATTACTTTAGCTATTTTTATTTTTTGCAATTTACTTTTATTCTGTTTTTAACTTTGCTAATATTCTTTCTTTTATTTGTTCCTAGTATGTACCTCTAGTTTATGACTAGAAGGAACCCGACAGGACCCTTAATTTTTGACAGTGAAATAAAACATATCGCTCGCAGAAACCGAAGAGATGTCACTAAATAATTATCAGTGGCAAGACATGAGGACAATGCCTAATAAAGCTGCCAGTGTTTTCAACCTCGACGCAGTAACCATGCTATCAAATCAGGTAGAACTTTTAAATAAAAAAATTGATGGTTTGTATGGTTCTACGCAGGTACATCCGGTAATACAGTACGATACAAATGGAGGAGGGGTGAACAACACAGAATATCTATCCTACAATCCTAGCACAGAGAACGAACTAGTCAACTATATGGGTAACTATTCTAGACCTCAAAATAATCTTTATAGTAACACATATAATGCAAGTTGGAGGTACCATCCCAATTTCTCGTGGGGTGGTCAAGGTAATCAAAGACCGCAACTTCCTTCAGGTTTTCAACAACCACCTTACCAGCAGGAAAAGAAGCCGAACCTTGAGGAGATGCTAACGAAATTTATCTCGGTGTCGAAACACGCTCCAAAACACTCAAAACAGTAGCTTAAAAATCAGCAAGCGTCGATTCAAGGGATCGAGAATCAAATAGGTCAGCTTGCTAAGCTGATCTCAAAAAGACCACAAGGTATCTTGTCTAGCAACACCGAAACTAACCCAAGAGAGCAACCTCAAGCAATAACTACTCACGATAGTGAAGGGTTAGATGAACCAAAATTGAAGCAAGAGAATGTGGTAGAGGAAGGTAAGGTTGAGGTAAGCCATGATAAACCAAACCCGGTAATTACAGAGTACCGACCTCGTGTGCCATACCCCAATGCGATAAAGAAAGACCACACAGAGGAACAATTCGATAAATTTCTTAAACTTCCAAAGAAATTACATATTAACTTGCCATTTCTTGAAGCTCTTTCGCAGATGCCAGATTTAAGGAAATTTTCAAAAGAGTTTTGACAAACAAGCGAAGTTAGACGACACGTCGCATGTGGAGTGAAGCGCGGTGTGCCCAGCAATTCTACGAAATAAACTACCACGTGAGCTCACATTTCGTGTAAGTGACGAAATGATCACTCTTCAGGTTCTTGACACGGCTAGGACATCAGGTATTAAAGGTGTAACCAATCACTTCAAAGTTGGGGACAAGGTACTGTCAGATACAACCGACCCTCGAATAGTCGCTTCAGAGCTTAATACAAACGGTGCGACTCCTTTTACGGTACTTAAGGTATTTCTATACGGAACGATCGATTTCGACACTTTTAAGGTAAATATTACTCGACTCAAACCATATGTTGATAGAATTGATAAGGAGTTTCGACTCTGTGAACCACCATGGCCATACAAATAACAGGTAAGTCTAGCTCAAGACTTTAAACGAGCGCTTCTCGGGAGGCACCCCGAGCACTAACCTCACTAACGTCTATATTTTTGAATTTTAGCATCTAACTAAAAAACTAACCAAATTTTTAGGCGCAGGTTTCCCTACCCACACGGCCTTGCACACGGGTGTGGCCGTGGCCATGTAGAGACAGGGCAAAACTTTTCCCCAAAACACGTGCTGCGATAAAATGCCACGGCCGTGCGATTCAGCCATGGTCGAAACTAAGAAATCTACACGGGCGTGCGACACGGCCGTGGGACATTTGAGTCCATTTATTTTATTTTATTTTTTTCTAATTCTCTTATTTTCATTTTTAATTTCTTTTCTTTTATCCTCCTCGTCTTTAATTTAGGTTCAAGAGGCTGTTAACGAACGACCACACCACCACCGGAGTATCCTCCCCACCTTCACCTCTCTCCAACTTTACCGTTTCTTTTCATTGACTCCATCCAAAATTCAGGAAGTTTCACTTCTCTCCCTATCTTATGATTTTATTCCTATTATCTATCTTTGTACATTGAGGACAATGTACATCTTAAGTGTGGGGGGGGTTAATTACAGTATTATTTGAAAATCCCTGAATTATGTCTTATTCTTAAGTAATTTTCTCATATTACTGTTAGGATGAAATTTCTTTTGATTTATGATTTTCATTGATATGTTCCGGATTAAGGCATAGGTAATTGTGCAGTGATGATTTAAACTTTAGGAGACTAGAGAATCAAGCATGATGAGTCTATTTTCAGAATTAAAATTTTTTTAGGTTGTCTACCTGAATTTAAGTATTACCTTGAAGTTTGAAATTTACAAAGTTGACATCAAAAGCCCATAATTTTTGTGAGAACTTGAGCCTTTTAGAGCATACATTCCTTTTCGTGCTCACTTTATTGATTATGAGTGTGTCAACATTGATTTGTTATTCTAGAACTTGCTTCGATTATACATGTCGAGACCACACCTTTGATTTGATATACTAAGATGATGAAGGCACTTAGGTTTTAACCCACTTACTCCATAAAAAGCCTACCTTCATAATTAACCCCTAGTGAACCCCTTTGAGACTAATAAACCGTTTATTGACTCACCTATTAATATTAACCCAAGACCCATTCTTTTTGATTCATTGGGAATTTTTCCTTCTTGTTCTAACCCTTTTTGTCGAGATTTGATTTGAGAAGTTGCCTAACTATGTTTTCCATTTCAGTTGTTAAATTATTTATTATTATTGTATGATTTGTACTTAAAAAAAATCGAAGTATATTTATTATTAGTTCTATGATTAAGTGAGCTTATACGTTTAAATTCCACATCTTGAAGTAGAAGTTTGTAATTATTAGTAATGAAGTTTTAGTTGATGTAATTATTCAGGATTAGTTCATTTTTCTAGTTAGGTAAATTGTCAATTCAATCTTGATTCTAACCCTCTAATTCAGCCTTTATCCACACCTTTAACCCAAGCCCCGTTACAACCCATAAAAGACCTGTTGATTAGTGTATCATATCATTTTACAGTGGTGGAGATTTGATTTTCATGCAAGCCTATGGGATTAATTTTTCATGTTTGACTTTTGAGTGCTTAATTTTTGAACCTTAAACACTTCGAGTGATTTGGGTGAATCTTTAGTGAGGATGTTCATTTTTTATTTTGAATTAAAGGTAATTATTTAGGTAAGGGGAAACACTTATTTTTTGTACTATAAAAAACTATGACTTTTATTGTTTGAATCTTTAGGAACCTTCCGGTTAAATTATCAATGTATGCATTACCTATGAATTATGATGAAACACTGTTGATGAAGGTTATGAATTGAGGAAGTTCGTTTTAATTGTGAGTTGAGAATTTTGCTTGAGGACAAGCAAATGCTTAAGTGTGGGGGTATTTGATAAACCGTAATATATACATATTTTAATCCCACATTTAGCATGCTTTTTGGATGATTTATCCCTTGAATTATGGAATTTGATGCTCCTAATCCTTTTATTTCATGTTTTATACTTAGGAGAGCATCGGAGGATGAAAAGAACACGAAACAGGCTAAAAATGAACCAAAGTAAGAAATCAACACGGCCTGGGCCCAATCCACACGACCGTGCTCCTTTAGCAGGCTCGACCACGGCCTAGATTCGATTCACACGGGCGTGTTGCACGGGCGTGTCCCTGCCGTGACAAAGAGGAATTCTACTCGGAAAAGGATACTTAGGGGCGAAGAAAGACATTCCAAAGTCCATATAAACACCCTAAGTATGACCTAAAGAGGGAGTCGACAGAAGCCTTCTGTCGGGGGCGTCCAGCTAGGCCAAGTAGCCGAGCCAGAGAGGTCAGAATTGTGGGATTTACTCGAAGAAAGCCAGTTAATTCATCTCAAGAAGCTGAAATCATACTCAAGACGAAGGATCTCTCCTTCAATTCCTTCAGGGGGTTTTAGGGTTTTTCTTATGTTTTGTTTTATATTTTCTTCTAAGATGTATTCTTTTATGATTATGAACTAAACCCCTCAAATACCTGAGGGGGATGAAACCTAAGACGGATCTTGTTATTGTTTTCTGAACTCTATGATAAATACTTGATTTGTTCTTAATTATATGCTCTTAATTCTTGTTTTGATATTTCAGGATATTGATTCAAGTATTGATGTGCTTAGGCAGAGGAGGAATAGACCCTGCCTAAGAGTAGATCTAGCATAGTTAAGCGGAGTTGACCGCAACCCTAGAGATAGGATGACAAAAATCTGCCGGATTAGGGTCAAACCTAATATGGGATTCCATAGATCGAGTTAATGCAATCCTAGGGGTTTTAATTAGAAAGAGATTTCAATTAATCAACCTAGTGTTAGACGTTAGTAGCCTCGAGAGAGGTATTAATATAAATTAGGGGATCCTACGGATCAGGTCAAGTGAATAAATCGTCTGGTTCAGAGTTAAATAACAAGTGAAGTCTAGGTGGATTCTTCCTTGGGTATTGTCTTAATCAATTGGTTTTTTCCCACAAGTATTTCCCCAATTCATTCTCTTTGTCTTAGCGTCTTTAGCTTAGTAGTTAGTTAATTTTAGATTAAATAAAAAATTCCCTTAATTCTTAGGCAAAATAATAAAAAGAAAGTCAGTATTAGTACTTTTGGTTCCTTTGGGTTCGACAATCCGGTCTTGCCACTAAGCTATACTACTGTTCGATAGGTGCACTTGCCTCAATCGTGGTGATAGTTAGTTTCTAGGCTAGATCATTCATTATGTAAATATTAAGACTATCGATACCAACGATCAACTACGAGCTTATGATAGATTATCATCCGGGTAAAGCTGATGTTGTAGTCGATGCACTGAGTCAGAAATCGCTGTCTACATTGCGTGCTTTGAATACTCAGTTAGACCTGTCTGATGATAGTTCCGTAA
Organism: Gossypium sturtianum; assembly: GCA_025698515.1. Taxonomy (NCBI): domain Eukaryota; kingdom Viridiplantae; phylum Streptophyta; class Magnoliopsida; order Malvales; family Malvaceae; genus Gossypium; species Gossypium sturtianum. Next base: position 90,007,436 of record CM046951.1, on the reverse strand, counting down.
TGGTTGAATTGAAAGCTAAACCGTTGTTTTTACAACAGATATGTGATGCTCAGAAAGTTGACAACAAAATGTTAGCGAAACGAGCTCAGTGTGATTCGAATTCTGATTCTAAATTTAGAGTTGTTGATGATTGCTTGAGATTTTGAGACCGTATCTGTGTTCCGAGAAACTCTGAGTTGTTACAGCTAATTCTGAGTGAAGCTCATATTAGTCGCCTATCTGTTCATCCGGGAAGCACTAAAATGTATCACGATTTGAAGCAACACTACTGGTGGTCAAGTATGAAACGAGATATTTCTGACTATGTGTCGAAATGTTTAATTTGTCAGCAAGTAAAAGCTAAACATCAGGTTCCGTCTGGGTTGTTACAACCGATTCTGATTCCAGAGTGGAAATGGGATAGAGTGACAATGGATTTTGTTTCTGGACTGCCTCTAACTCCGAGAAAGAAAGATGCGATTTGGGTCGTAGTTGATAGATTGACAAAATCTACCCATTTCATTTCGGTGAGATCTGATTATTCACTTGATAGATTAGCTGAGTTTTACATTTCTGATATTGTGAGATTGCATGGGGTACCACTATCCATTGTGTCAGATAGATATCTGAGGTTTACATCGCGATTCTGGAAGAAATTGTAAGAATCTTTAGGCACGAAACTGAATTTCAGTACAGCTTTTCATCCACAAACGGATGGTCAATCCGAACGGATCATTCAGATTCTAGAGGACATGTTGAGATGCTACATTCTTGAGTTTAACGGTACGTGGGAACGGTACTTACCACTGATTGAATTTGCATACAATAATAGTTTCCAGTCGAGTATCAAAATGGCACCTTATGAAGCTTTGTACGGACGTAAATGTCGCACACCTTTGTATTGGACCGAGCTCAGTGAAAATAAGATACACGGGGTTGATCTGATAAAAGATACTGAACAGAAAGTAAAAATAATCCGAGATATTCTAAAAGCAGCATCTGATCGCCTGAAGTCATACACAGATTTAAAAAGAAAAGATATTGAATTTGAGATCGGTGACAAAGTGTTTTTGAAAGTATCTCTTTGGAAGAAAGTACTCCGATTCGAATGTAAAGGCAAGTTAAGTCCGAGATTTATCGGGCCGTATGAGATTATCGAGTGAGTTGGGCCACTTGCATATAGATTGTTGTTGCCCTCTGGGCTAGAAAAGATCCACAATGTATTCCATGTTTCGATGCTCCATAGATACCGATCCGATCTGTCACATGTGATTTCTCCATCTGAGATTGAAATCCGATCTGATATGTCATATGAGGAAAAATCGATCCGTATCTTAGCTCGTGAAGTGAAAGAGTTGAGAAACAAGAAAATTCTGTTAGTGAAAGTGTTGTGGCATCGACACGGTATCGAAGAGGCTATGTGGGAGCCTGAAGATTCAATGAGACAGCAATATCCGAATCTGTTTAACGGTAAGATTTTCGGGGACGAAAATCCCTAAGGGGGAGAATTGTAACAGTCCGGTTTATACCCTAGTCAAAAAAGTGGTTTCGGGACCACAAATCCTAGTTAGTGAATTATTTTAATATTATTTTCTGTGCCTATGATATGTGATTAAGCATGTGTTAAAGTTCCGTGAGTTAATTTGTCTGTCTATGTGTTTAATTTGAGAAAAAGACTAAATCGCATAAAAGGTAAAAGTGGCCTTCTATTTAATTGAATGGCCTAATTGATGTGGCTTTATTAGTGTGAAGTCCTTAAAAGGAAAATAGCCACTATTTTAGATAGTGGACGGTATTAGGTGATGATATGATTATATATATTAATATTATAAGTTAAAATTTATATTATATATTATAAGGTTATAATATAGTAAAAATAAACATTAGTTTCATCACTTTAACTCATCCACCACCGAAATTATAAGAAAAAGAAAGAACAAAAGCTTTCAAGGGTTTCGGCTATGGTTTGGCTTAATTAAGGTAAGTTTTGACTTCGGTTTATGATAATTTCTACGTTTCTGCAATCGTTGCTTCTTGTTCTACAAAACCCATGTCTCAATTTTATGAATTGATGAAGATTTTGCAAAGTGACATGAATGAACATATGAATTTTGTGATGTTTAATAGTGTTATATGAAAGCTATATGTTAGATGAACATATGTTGTTCTTGAATTTTTGATGAATCTAGCTAATTAGGGCTAAATTGAGAAAATAGCAATTTGAGGGACTAAATTATGAATTTGATGGAAAATATGGGTTTGTATGATATACATAAGCATTCGGCTAAGCATGAGCATGTGTTGATTTTGTGTATTTGATGTTTTGAGAAAAATGGACTAAATTGATAAAATGTGCAAATGTGAGGGTTAAGTTGCAAATAACCCTAAATGTGTGATTTTGGATTGAAATGAATATGTTGGTTAATAAAAAGGGTTAAATTTGAATATGTTTAGATCAAGAACCGAGGAAAATGGACTTAGATCGCGGGAAAGAGAAAGTAACCGAGTACCCGTTTTCGTTTCCGTTAAATTGAATTCTAGGTAAGTCATTATGCAAATAAATGTATTTGTATTGAATTGAGTATGTTCACATAATTATTGATAACGATGAATGTTTATGAGATGATGTGTACGTGAATTTCGATATAAGAACGACATAGTGGCAATGTCCGAGAAGTCCCGTATGAACCTAGGAATAGATAGGATTAGCTATGTCATGACATAGGTGTTTGTTCTAAAATATCATGTAAGACCACGTCTGGGACGTCGGGGTTGATATGAGATTTCGTGTAAGACCACATCTGGGATGTTGGCATCGATATGAGATTTACATGTAAGACCATGTCTGGGACATTGGCATCGTATTGATTTGTGTAAGACCCTGTCTGGGACAGTGGCAACGATATCTGAGTACATGTAAGACCTCGTCTGGGACGTTGGCATTGTACGACTATTCCGAGGTTTTTGAGCATCCTATTAGATTCTGAACGGTTCAAAGGGCAAGTCTGAGAAATGAACAACTCTGTGATTTGTACATCTATTTTCAGGTACGTTTGAAAAGTACACTATATGTGTATGAAAGGTAAGTATCTATATGAACTTACTATGATGAATATGTGCAATGGAATGATGAGATGATATGTGAAATTATGCTGAGATGAACTATGTGTATATGTGGTAATGAGTTGAAGTATGTGATAAATTATGGCTAAACCATTGAGCCAAACTCTATGTGAGATGTATATGCTATGAGAACCATTATTGTCATTGAATATGTAACACCCCAAACCTGGCCTAGAAGTTAGGCCCGAATCTGGCGTGTCACATGGAAAAACTTGTTTGAGAATTACAGCCTCTTTGTTAAAACCCAAAACACTTAAGTAATTGTTAACTACCTGAAAACGTAATTATCTTTAAAAAAACCTTTTTGGTGGCGAAAGCATATTTGAAATAAACATTTTACAAAAATGTGATGTTTAGAAATAGAGTTGCAGAAGCATTTTGAAATCGTTGCGGAAACGTAGATAAAATACAAGTATTTTTGAGAGATTGATTGATGACTCAACAATCAAGGTAGTGAACTTTGAAATCGTGAATTTTGAAAATATCGTTGATAATTTGTAGGAAAAATTCAAGTTAAATTATTTGTACAAGTTTGTTTAAAAATCCATTTGTTGATCAATTTTTTGAAAACCATATTTATGATTTTAGAAAATCCCCGTTAAAACAATTCAAGCAATATAATGAGTACGGCTAAACATAAAGCAATTTAAAACATATCCCAGAGGCCTTATTACAACTTAAACCAAAATAGAAAAAAATAAAATAAACGGAAATAGAAATTTAAAATTCAATAAAACCATTTTTTTGAATTATGGCCTCCACCGAGTCATCCATGGGCCCGAGTCCTCAGTACGGAGCATTACCTACAGAGATTAAAAAGGAGGGGTGAGTTACTAGAACTCAGTGTGAAATCCCTTACCGTCATCCACTGGGCCTGAACCCATATAGTAACATCTTGGGCCGGAGCCCACTTTCATAACAGAACATATAAATATGAAGCAAATGTATGCAACCCAACCCATCCAACCAGTCTCTCCCCCGTACCAACCAGTCTCTCCTATGGGGATCAAGTCAACCCACCCCGCCAGTCTCTCCAATTTGCAGACAAGCTGCAATTTATAATAATTTTGTGGCTTAGCCACTAGAGTATCATATACGGTAACATAATCGGCACACAGCCTTAATCACGATGGCACAAAGTCATATTTAAATTGGCACATAGCCCATATCAGAATTTGTGGCAATGCCACCGGTCTATACTTCTCTTCATTCAAGTTTCCCATCCCATGCAATATGTGATGATGCAATACACATAACAACATAAAATATCCACATGTATAACAACCATTAGTCTAGTAATTTAATACGATGAATCGGCCCATTATTGAGCTTTGTAATTCAGCCCACTAAGGCATTCTATCAATTCGGCCCATAGGGGCATTTCGGTAAATCGGTCCATAAGGACATTTCGGTAAATCGATAATTTTACCCACTAAGGGTAATTCGGTAATCTCGCAACCCAGGGGTATTTCGGTAATTTACCCTCCAAGGGTATTTTGGTAATTCGGCAACATAGACTTAACTACTAATGTGAGGCTTAAAAAAAAGTGAAACTGTCCATCTGCGTCATACTGACTAAATTGACTATAAATCAAGTTAGGAAACTCGAAATTTAAATCCGTAAATTTTCCTTGAAACTAGACTCATATATCTTCTTACTAAAATTTTTATAGAATTTTTGGCTTAATCATTTAGTACAGTTTATTCCTTAAAGTTTCCCTTGTTTCACTGACCAACGGTTCTGACCTCTCTTACCCGAAATTCAAATATTTAACTGTAAAGTTTTCATATGTTTCTCCCACTTGTTTCTTTTGAAAATAGGCTCACTAAGGAATCTATACATATAATTTATAACTCATAATTCACTTTGTACAATTTTAAATGATTTTTCTAAGACAGATCATGGAACCACGAAGTCAATCAGAGCCAGTCCCACTAAATTTAAAATATCACAGAATATAAAATTCCTCTTCCATCTCTGTTTCTTTCATATAAAAATAAACACAGTAATCTTTATTCTGATATCTTTTTCACTTTATAATTCCCTTTATCCTATTTTTCGTGATTTTTCAAAATCATGTCACTGCTGCTGACCAAACTGTTTCATTGCAAAATATGGTTACCACTACTAAAATACGTACGCCCGAGTGGTCATGGATGCCGGTTTCCGATTTCCTTCGATATTTCGACCAAATCACAGAACATTTCATGCAAACTTTCAGAGAGATATGAGATTACCACCATTTCAAACATGTATTCGGTAGGGTACGGGATTACACACCTTATTCGGAATTCGTAACACGATACTCTCCGCGGCACCTAAAGGTACAATCGGTCAACAATTAGTCCAAAGCCCAAAATACAACTTCAACCAAGTATTGCGATTGATTAACAATCTATATCACTTACCAACAATCCGAGTCTCTTTTTACGAGGGATAGGTGATCGAACGATTTGGTCCCTAAAAATAAACGATTAGTCATCACCTCTATATCGTTTAGCAAACTAACCAATCAACGAAAAAGATCTAAAAAGAACCATGATAAATCCCTTACCTTAGATATTATAAAACCAATTCTTAACAATTGTACAATGGCTATGGATGAGTCAAAGTTTCGGCCTTCCACAATTACTCGATTGATCAAAGGAGTGAGTGTCAACACGAATGAGAAGGAATGTTTATAGCGGAAAAATGGACAAGAAAATTCGGCTATCAAGGGAAGGTGATGCAAGAGATGAATGTTTCGACCAACAAAAGAGAAAGAAAATTGCACAAATGTGCTAGGAGGTTTCGGCTAAGAGAAAAGGAATTGGAAAAAATAAAAAAATCACCAAAAGGCTAAGAAGAAAAGTAACCTTTCAAGCACTAAAACTTACCAAATGCCTAAAGGATTTTCAGCACTCCCCTTTACCCCCCTCAAAACCGTGTACACCAAACCAAAAAGGTCAAACATTTTGGCCATCAAAAACATTCCAAAACATTTTCCTCTCTTTGGGCCAACATGTTCCCTATACTTGCCTTTTCTTTTGATTTCTTTCCCTACCTTCATCCTTTCCTAATGTCCTTAGCCACCTTGCCAAAATTAAAAAGTCCAACTTGCCTTATTTACTAGCTTGGCCGACACTTAGGGAAAGAATACAAAAATAATAGTCAAAATTTGCACATTATGGGATTTGACCTCTTCCCTCCATACTCTTCACTTAATGCCATAACCTCTTTGCCATATGCTCAATTATGCTAGCACATTACTCATTTAATTCCATAAACATTGAGGTCACTTACTATATCTCCTTAAAGTGCTAAAACATAAAATTTACCTATAGCCTAACTTGAACCCGGAACTTCCTAGAAGCCTCGTAACTTTCCAAAATCACCCTCCTAATAAGTCCAACTTGAAATAATGCCGTTCTCAAATTCCCATAAATTTTAAAACGCTTCTACGCTTAAGGTCCAATGGGCCCAATAGGTCCAATTTTACTAGGCCCAATTTTGGGATGTTACAATTCTACCCCCTTTAAAGAAATTTCGTCCTCAAAATTTCCAACCAACTACTAAACGCATCGCTCAAATCACACCACTATGCTTTCGCTGCACACTCTGATCTTAATAACACCAATGTACTTTTAACATAATCTTGAATCCTCTTTCACGCAACCAAACATCTAACCATAGAAGCAAACAGTTATCTACCACTTATACCTAAAATTTTCTACATTCAATCATCATGTCCAACCAAAACATACCTGACTTGATGGTGATGAAACAATCCCGAGCCTTATGCTCCTTAGACCCGCATCTCAAGCATGTTCCTGACCTCCTCCAGCATTCTCCCGGATGACGCCATTACCACTTCGACCTGGCCCACGGCCTCTCGGGGGCTGTTGAGCGCCTCTAGTTTGCTGCGCAACATCATTACGATCACCTTGAGTATGAGCAGGTTGTCGAGGGCAATCTCTAAACCGATGGTCCTTGGAACCACATCTGAAACAACCACCGGTTCTCTTCCAACATTCACCCGAGTGAAGTCTCCCACAATCAGCACAAGGCTGTATCTGATTAGTAGCAACTAGAGCACCCGCTCGAACTGGTCCCTCATGTAATATCTCGGGTTAGAAGCTATTTTGTTGTTGCATGAAATTGCATGTGTTTAGTGTGCTGTGTTGCTATTTCGGTGTTTTAGGGGCTTAATTGTAGTCTAGGAGTATGCCCGAGTGAATGGGGAAATTTTGGTTTTGGGTGTTAAGTGAAGGGAGCCGAGGAAGCGGGGTTTTTATTTTATTTTTGGTAATTCATAGCACAAAGGAGGAGCTAGCATAGTGGCAAAGCATGCGCTACTTGGGGAGCTAGGTGTGGCGTCAACTACATGGGGTGGAGGTCTTGAGTTCAAGTCGCAGAGTTCCCCATTTTGGCTCTCATTTTGGACGGCATGGAGGGGAGAGGTAGAAGGCAATTCGAATTCTACCATGGACTTGGTCAAACCGTTCAAATGTTGGGTGGAGAGTAATTGTAGGAGGAAGACTTGGTCATGCTAGTTTGAATGTGTGGTTGGGAGCTATTGGGGGATTATGGCCGAATTTGAAGGAGTGTGGAGGGGGAAGTGGACGGCTTAGTGTGGAGAGGTGCTAGCCGAAATGCATTTTTGCATTTTTGGCATTTTGGGTGCATTTTCGGTCTTTGGAATATCAAGCAAAAGTCTCTTCTTTGGTCTTTTGTTAGCCGAATGTTCTAAGGGTGTTCTTCATTTTTTTGTGTTGTTCTTCATCTTTTGAAACCGAGAGACCAAACTTGCAAAGGCTGCCGAAAGTTTCATTGTTGTCTCTTAGACTACTTGATAACCGAATATCCCTTCCCATTTCTTTCCCTTTTCTTTCGCTTAGGTAAACCGAAACTTCTATCCTCCTTTGTCATATTCATTTTCTTCTTCCTTGCTTAAGAACATTGTAGCCAAAACCTCCTGTTCCAAATACTTTCTCCATTTCTTTCTTCTCCAAAACCGAAAAGCATCTATCTCTTTTCCATTTTCTTTTCTTCTCAAGACCTTGGTCGATTCTCTTCTTCTTCTTGAACATATCATTCTTTTGCTTCACTTTTAAGACTCTAGCCAGAACCCTCCCTTGGTAATTGCAGAAATTTCCTTCTAGTTGTGTTCTCATTTTGGCCGAATATCAATCCTTCTTTTCATCTTTTCTTGCGTTTCTTTTCTTGGTCAAGGCCGAACCTCTCCTCTCCCTTGTAGTTCTCTTGGCCGAATATCGTGAGAGTGTTGGGGTTCTTGTATAAATCGATTGGAGTTAGGTAAGTGTTTGGCCGAATGGCCATTTCTTCTCTTTTCTGTTCTTAATCGTTGTGGGTTTGATGAAGGGCTAAATATGGCTATTATGGAAGGGTGTTAACCTTTTGTTAATCATCTCGTTTTAGGGTCTTTGGATATTGGAAGTAACCAAAAAGGGTTTTCGACTCTTTTAACCGATTGTTAAGCAGTGGTTGTGGTAAGTGATTGGTATTATCATTAATCGTTCAATCTTTTGGTTTCGATTAAGTCAAGATTATTAAAGTTTAACTGTTCTCTTTTAGGGGTTGGCCGATTGTCAAGGGGAATCACTGCTTGATTCGAGATGTGGTAGGAAACCAAATCAAGTATAAAGGTAAGGGTTTGATATTGATTCTTTTGGGGTTAGATGGTCTTGGCCGAATGGGATAAGTTGTCTAATGCTCTTATTTGGCCGATTATAGGAGCAAGATAATCAAGGGGGCTTAGATCAGTTCCAAGGTTTAAGGCTTTTGTTTTCCAGGTGTGTAAACTAACACACTGATACCTAGTAATGTTATTAATAAACCTGTTTGCCTGTTAAAAACTATACCAGTATGACGGATAATTGGATACCCAAACGGGGTATGTGTACGTATCCGGGTAAGTCTAATTTATTATCAGTTCTATTATGGATACCTTGGGTATTATGATCTATGTTATGTATGCTATGAGATGTAATACTAGACATGTTGGCATGATATGCATGACTTGTATGATATGCATGATCTCATGAGTTGGTATGTTGATGGGTGATATGAGTGGAGGGAGCAGTGATATTTTGTGCTGACGAGCACCAGTGTTTTGGTAACACACTTTGTGACTTTGGGTCACCAGAGGTTTGGCCCCTCCAGAGGTTTGGCACCTCATTGCGACTTGTCCCTATGGTTTACACCACCGTGGGTTGGCCCCACATGAGATATGGGATCGTCTGCTAGTGATTGGGTATCACACGATGGGTTGGCCCCATCATTGGATTTGTGACTTCGGTCACCAGTGCTTTGGTAGCACAAACGTGTCTTTGGGACACCAGTGGTTTGGCACCACATTGATGGATATTGTGTCTTTGGGACACCAGTGTTTTGGTAACACATTGTGACTATATGTCACCAGTGGTTTGGCACCACCAGTGGTTTGGTACCACACGGGGTAGAAAAGGAGATACGGATGGTTAGGATTGGGTTGCATTAATTATGTTGCTATGTATGATGTGTGTTAGCATGTTGTTTCATCGGGAGCGGGATTTATGCACTGAGTCATTCGACTCACCCTCTCCTTTGACATTTCAGGTGACCCGTAGACGCGGACATGGAGTAGGGGTGGACTCTGGTGCACATGCCATGCTTTAATAAAAGTTTTGCTCGGACTATTCACTTTGGGTACTTTAGCTTATTTATTTTTATTTGAGATTTAATTTGGATTTGTAAAAGGCCTTTAAATTATGTTTTATGATGGTTATGTTTTAATTAGATTCGCAACCTGCTTAACAAATAACTTGGTATGAAATTTTACTAAAATTTGGTAAGATAATGTTTTCAAAATTATAACGCAATGTGTTTTAAACTATACCATCGGGTATCTCACTATGCTTTGCTATAAAGTAAACTCAAATGAGCTTCAAACCAAACTCGATATTCTACTAAGTCAAAAATGTTTCAAAATAGCACTAAGAAACTATTGGATATGCTAAATGAAATCAACTCGTTTTTAACTATATACTTTGGATTCTCGAAAACGTGTTCCCCGTAGCATACCAGATTCGGACGTGGTGTCCTGTCCGGGTTTGGGGTGTTACAATTGTGGTATCAGAGCCAAGTTCAAAGGCTCGGCTGTGGGCCTGAGGCCCAAAAAGTTTTTAAGAGTTTATTTTAAGTGTTTGTATGGTTTGAAAGGCATGGCACCGAGTCTCCGGCACCGGTTCGCCCAGGTAAGTACCCTTACTATTGCTTGTGAATTGATTGGATGTGATATGATTTGATGAATAGCAATAGTATACTACTTTAGAGACTGAAACTGATAGGATTCTGTGAACTCGCGAGAACAAATCCTCCTTAATATTCATAAGACTTGCTTTTAAACAAGTGGAATAAATACTGATGCATAAAATTCTTAATCAGATACGTAGAAAGATTAGTCATGAGCTCTAGAGGTGGACGTGGTCGTGGACGAGGTCGTGGTAGGATGACAGTTTCTGAGCCCGTAGGATCTGGTCAGGGTTCAGAAAATGAGATACCGGTTCCGCCACCAGTTGGAGGTGGTGAGTTCCAAGATCAGACTGGAGATGACGCAGTGTCACAGGCGATGCTGCGAGTGTTGGAAAGGGTAGCTGGTGTAGGTGGGGGTGCAGGAGTTAGGAAATCTGTTCCTGAGCGACTTCGGGCAAATGGGGCCGAATTCTTCCGAGGTGTTTCTGGTGTTGCTCCCAGCACTGCTGAATACTGGCTAGAGGCAACTGAGCGGATCATGGACGATCTGGACTTGACTGCTGAAGAGAAGCTGAAGGGCATCGTATCGCTTCTCCGGGATGAGTCATATCAGTGGTGGCTCACGGTTCGGGACAGTGTGGCAGCAGAGGATTTGACATGGGATTATTTCAGGGCTGCATATCAAAAGAAATACATCGGGGCTAGTTATATTGACTCCCAGCGGAAGGCATTTCTGAGGCTTGTTCAGGGGAGTAAATCTGTTTCTGAGTACGAGGCTGAGTTCCTGAAGCTGAGTAGGTATGCCAGGGGCATTGTGGCCACTGAGCATGAGAGGTGTGTTCGTTTCGAGGATGGTGCGAGGCGACGCAATTGAGGCTGCTGATTGCTCCTCAGCAGGAGCGCGAGTTTGCTGTCTTAGTTGAGAAGGCTAAGGTAGCCGAGGGTGTGAAGGAGTCAGTGAGGCAGAGTATGGACAGAAATAGGCATAAGAGGAGCTTTGGGTCTTCTGGATCGTCGGGTAATCCGCAGAAGAAAGCTAGACCGAGTGGGCCGAATCAGCCTGCTAGGGTTGTTGCTGCTAGGCAGGGACCGCCGCAGTGTGATCAGTGTGGAAAATCTCATTGGGGTGGCTGCTGGACTGGAGGAAAAGGTTGCTTCGAGTGTGGTTCTCTGGAGCATCGTGTGAGGGACTGTCCGCGAGGGTTGCTGCAGATTCGGGCCCGAGAGGCGGCCGTAATCGATTCGAGAGGTAATGGACCGCCACCGCAGAGGGGCCGTGGTAATGGCGCAGGTGGTAATGGTTCGTCGGGCCGTGGAGCACCCGCGCGAGGTGCAGTAGTTCGATGCCGGCATACTGGATTAGTGTATGCCGCGAGGCGCCGAGAGGAGGGCGACGCACCGGACGCCATAACCCGTGACGTTTTTATTTTTGGTTCTCCTTATAACGCTTTGATTGATGTGGGTTCAACGCACTCTTATGTTGCCGTAGTATAGTAGAGACCATGGATTTAGACTCGAGATATCCTCTAGGCGGATGACCGTGATTAGCCCTCTAGGTCACTCTATAGTAGTAGATAAACCTGTTTAGAGGTGTACCCTAGAACTCCAAGGGGTAGTGTTTCTTCAGCGATCCGATGGAAGCGCCGTTTGGGGAGTTCGATCGATTCTTGGGATGAATTGGTTGGTCAAGTACCCGGGCGAGGTTGGATTGCGCGCCAAGCGCATGGTTCTTAAGACGGTTGAGGGTGATGAGGTGGCTATGATAGGTAATAGGAGGGATTACTTATCAAATGTGGTATCCGCTCCAAAGCGGAGAAGATGGTCGGGAAGGGCCGTGAAGCATACGTAGTTCATGTGTATGCCTTGGAAGCTAAAGAGTCTGCTGTGAGAGAAGGTTCGCATCTTGTTAAGGAATTTGTTGATGTGTTTCTGAGGAGCTTAGGGTTTGCCGCCGATCGCGAGGTAGAGTTCGGGATTGATCTGTTGCCGGAATCGCGCGCGGTGTCTATTGCTCCGTATAGGATGGCGCCAAAGGAATTGGTGGAGCTTAAGGCTCGAGATCCAGGAGTTGTTGGATCGAGGATTTATTAGGCCAAGTGTTTCGCGTGTAAGTGCGCGGTACTCTTTGTTAAAAAGAAAGATGGCACGATGCGGATGTGTATAGACTACGCGCCATTGAATAAGTCGACGATTAAAAACAAGTATCCGTTGCCACGGATAGGCGATTTGTTTGATCGGTTTTGAAGGTGCTGCGGTATTCTCGAAGATCGACTTAAGGTCCAGGTATCATCGGTTGAAGGTTAAGGAGGCCGATATCCATAAAACAGCGTTTCGGACTCGGTATGGGCACTACAATTTCTGGTAATGCCGTTCGGGTTGACTAACGACCTGCCGCGTTTATGGATATGATGAATAGGGTGTTTCAAAGAAGATCTGGATCGATTCGTCGTGGTTTTCATAGACGACATCTTGGTGTACTCAGGACGAGAGGAAGAGCATGATAAGCATTTGCGAGTGGTGTTGCAGATTTTGAGGAAGAGCAACTCTATGCTAAGTTGATGTAAGTGCGAGTTTCGCTTAGAGAAGTGACTTTCTTGGGTCATGTAGTATCGGCAGAGGGATTCGGGTAGATCCTCGTAAGATTGAGGCGATTTTGGATTGGAAGCCGCCTAAGTCGATGGGTGAGATTCGAGTTTTCAGGTTTGGCCGGATACTCACAGAAGGTTTGTTGAGGTTTTTCGTTGATAGCAAAGACCGATGACCAAGTTGTTGAGGAAAGAAGTTCCGTTTGTATGGGTGAGAAAAAAGCAGGAAAGCTTCGATAAGTTAAAGAAGATTTTGACCGAGGCTCGGTTCTAATTCACCTGAGGTGGTAAGGAATTCACAGGTCTTTTGCGATGCATCACATACGGGCTTGGGTTGTGTCTTGATGCAAGAAGGTAAGGTTGTGGCTTACGCTTCTCGATATTTGAGGCCACATGAGGTCAACTATTCGGACGCACGATTTGGAGCTAGCATTTGTAGTCTTCGCTTTAAAGATTTGGAGGCACTACTTGTATGGAGAAAGATCGATAGTCTTCACGAGATCACAAGAGTCAAGTATATAACGACTTAGAAGGATTTGAATTTGAGGCGTGAGATGGGTTGAGTTTTTGAAAGATTACGACTATTCGATTGAGTATCATCAGGGCAAGGCTAACGTGGTGGTCGACGCGTTGAGCCGCAAGGTTGTTTCGGACTTAAGAGCATTGTTTGCCCACTTGAGTTTGTATGACGATGGGAGTATTCAGCGAGCAGCAAGTTGTTAAGCCTACAGGTTGAGCGATCGAGAGAAAGCGATTATTGGATGAGGTTACGAGTGCGCGAAGGTTGCAAGTGCGCAGATGGTGGTTTGGAGGTTACTGACTTATCAGCGATGGGGTTCTGTGTTTTCAAGGTAAAGCTTGTATGCCTAAAGATGTTGAGTCGAGGAGAAGATTCTTCAGACGCACATAGCAGTCCTTATGCTATGCATCCTGGAGGTAGCAAGATGTATAGAGATCTTAGAGAGCAGTTTTGGTGGCCTGGTTTGAAGAAAGAGGTGACAGAGTTTATTGGGAAGTGTCGACTTGTCGCCAGAGGTTAAGGTGAACATCGATTGCCGTCGAGTTTGCTTCGACTGTGAAGATTCCTCGATGGAAGTGGGAAAGGATAACCATGGATTTTGTCGGTGGGTTACCGCCACGCCAAGCGAGAAAGATTGATTTGGGTGGTGGTGGATCGACTGACTAAATCAGCTCACTTCATTTCGGTGAGGGTTGATTATTCGCTTCAGAAGCTAGCGAAGCCGTATGTTTCGAGAGATAGTAAGGTTGCATGGGGTGCGGTTCGATAATCTCGGATAGGGATCCTAGATTTACGTCAAGGTTCGAAAGCGTTGCATCAAGCTCGGGTACTCGTTTGGATTTCAAAGACGGCTTTTCACCCGCTTGATCGACGGTCAATCGAAAGGGTCATTCGGATCTTAGAGGATATCTTTGAGGGGTTGTGTCACGGATTTTGAGAGGTAGTTGGGAGGAGTTTCTACCATTAGTGAGTTTGCCTACAACAACGATTACCAAGCGAGCATCAAGATGGCACCGTATGAGGCGTTGTATGGTAGGAAATGTCGCTCACCCACGTGTTGGACGGAGTTGGGTGAACGTCGGTTGTTGGGACCCGAGTTAGTAGCCGAGGCGAGGACAAGGTTATGTTGATTCGGTCTCGATTGAAGGAAGCTTCGGACCGGCAGAAGTCTTATGCCGATCTTAAGCGAAGAGATATAGAGTTTATTTGTGGGGATCGAGTTTTCTGAAGGTCTCGCCTTGGAAGAAGGTGTTGAGGTTCGGAAGAAAAGGCAAGCTAAGTCCGAGGTTTATTGGGCCATATAAGGTTACGAGACGAGTTGACCGATGGCGTATCAGCTTGAGTTGCCAGCTGAGCTTAGTCAGATTCACGACGTTTTTCACGTTTCGATGCTTCGGCGTTATCGTTCAGATCCGTCACATGTGGTAGCAGTGGAAAAGATCGAGGTAAATCCAGATTTGACCATGGAGGAGGAACCTGTGCAGATTCTTGATCGAGATGTGAAGGTTCTGCGTAAGAAGTCTGTGCCTTTGGTTAAGGTACTTTGGCGGAATCATGGCGTAGAAGAAGCTACGTGGGAACCCGAGGATATGATGAGACAGCAATACCCGCAACTCTTCTGATCAGGTAATTTCGAGGCCGAAATTATTTTTAAGGGGGGTAGAACTGTAATATCCCGGGTTAGGGGCTATTTTGTTGTTGCATGAAATTGCATGTGTTTAGTGTGCTGTGTTGCTATTTCGGTGTTTTAGGGGCTTAATTGTAGTCTAGGAGTATGCCTGAGTGAATGGGGAAATTTTGGTTTTTGGGTGTTAAGTGAAGGGAGCTGAGGAAGCTGGGGTTTTTATTTTATTTTTGGTAATTCATAGCACAAAGGAGGAGCTAGCATAGTGGCAAAGCATGCGCTACTTGGGGAGCTAGGTGTGGCGTCAACTACATGGGGTGGAGGTCTTGAGTTCAAGTCGCAGAGTTCCCCATTTTGGCTCTCATTTTGGACGGCATGGAGGGAGAGGTAGAAGGCAATTCGAATTCTACCATGGACTTGGTCAAACCGTTCAAATGTTGGGTGGAGAGTAATTGTAGGAGGAAGACTTGGTCATGCTAGTTTGAATGTGTGGTTGGGAGCTATTGGGGGGATTATGGCCGAATTTGAAGGAGTGTGGAGTGGGGGAAGTGGACGGCTTAGTGTGGAGAGGTGCTAGCCGAAATGCATTTTTGCATTTTTGGCATTTTGGGTGCATTTTCGGTCTTTGGAATATCAAGCAAAAAGTCTCTTCTTTGGTCTTTTGTTAGCCGAATGTTCTAAGGGTGTTCTTCATTTTTTGTGTTGTTCTTCATCTTTTGAAACCGAGAGACCAAACTTGCAAAGGTCTTAAAGTTTCATTGTTGTCTCTTAGACTACTTGATAGCCGAATATCCCTTCCCATTTCTTTCCCTTTTCTTTCAGTTAGGTAAACCGAAACTTCTATCCTCCTTTGTCATATTCATTTTCTTCTTCCTTGCTTAAGAACATTGTAGCTGAAACCTCCTGTTCCAAATACTTTCTCCATTTCTTTCTTCTCCAAAACCGAAAAGCATCTATCTCTTTTCCATTTTCTTTTCTTCTCAAGACCTTGGCCGATTCTCTTCTTCTTCTTGAACATATCATTCTTTTGCTTCACTTTTAAGACTCTAGCCGAACCCTCCCTTGGTAATTGCCGAAATTTCCTTCTAGTTGTGTTCTCATTTTGGCCGAATATCAATCCTTCTTTTCATCTTTTCTTGCGTTTCTTTCTTGGTCAAGGCCGAACCTCTCCTCTCCCTTGTAGTTCTCTTGGCCGAATATCGTGAGAGTGTTGGGGTTCTTGTATAAATCGATTGGAGTTAGGTAAGTGTTTGGCCGAATGGCCATTTCTTCTCTTTTCTGTTCTTAATCGTTGTGGGTTTGATGAAGGGCTGAATATGGCTATTATGGAAGGGTGTTAACCTTTTGTTAATCATCTCGTTTTAGGGTCTTTGGATATTGGAAGTAACCAAAAAGGGTTTTCGACTCTTTTAACCGATTGTTAGCAAAGATGGTTGTGGTAAGTGATTGGTATTATCATTAATCGTTCAATCTTTTGGTTTCGATTAAGTCAAGATTATTAAAGTTTAACTGTTCTCTTTTAGGGGTTGGCCGATTGTCAAGGGGAATCACTGCTTGATTCGAGATGTGGTAGGAAACCAAATCAAGTATAAAGGTAAGGGTTTGATATTGATTCTTTTGGGGTTAGATGGTCTTGGCCGAATGGGATAAGTTGTCTAATGCTCTTATTTGGCCGATTATAGGAGCAAGATAATCAAGGGGGCTTAGATCGGTTCAAGGTTTAAGGCTTTTGTTTTCAGTGTGTAAACTAACACACTGATACCTAGTAATGTTAGTAATAAACCTGTTTGCACTGTTAAAAACTATACCAAAGATGACGGATAATTGGATACCCAAACGGGGTATGTGTACGTATCGGGTAAGTCTAATTTATTATCGGTTCTATTATGGATACCTTGGGTATTATGATCTATGTTATGTATGCTATGAGATGTAATACTAGACATGTTGGCATGATATGCATGACTTGTATGATATGCATGATCTCATGAGTTGGTATGTTGATGGGTGATATGAGTGGAGGGAGCAAAGTGATATTTTGTGCCGACGAGCACCGGTGTTTTGGTAACACACTTTGTGACTTTGGGTCACCAGAGGTTTGGCACCTCCAGAGGTTTGGCACCTCATTGCGACTTGTCCCCGTGGTTTACACCACCGTAGGTTGGCCCCACATGAGATATGGGATCGTGCGCTAGTGATTGGGTATCACACGATGGGTTGGCCCCATCATTGGATTTGTGACTTGGTCACGGTGCTTTGGTAGCACAAACGTGTCTTTGGGACACCAGTGGTTTGGCACCACATTGATGGATATTGTGTCTTTGGGACACCAGTGTTTTGGTAACACATTGTGACTATATGTCACCAGTGGTTTGGCACCACCAGTGGTTTGGTACCACACGGGGTAGAAAAGGAGATACGGATGGTTAGGATTGGGTTGCATTAATTATGTTGCTATGTATGATGTGTGTTAGCATGTTGTTTCATCGGGAGCGGGATTTATGCACTGAGTCATTCGACTCACCCTCTCCTTTGACATTTCAGGTGACCCGTAGACGCGGACATGGAGCCGGGGTGGACTCGGGGTGCACATGCCATGCTTTAATAAAAGTTTTGCTCAGACTATTCACTTTGGGTACTTTAGCTTATTTATTTTTATTTGAGATTTAATTTGGATTTGTAAAAGGCCTTTAAATTATGTTTTATGATGGTTATGTTTTAATTAGATTCGCAACCTGCTTAACAAATAACTTGGTATGAAATTTTACTAAAATTTGGTAAGATAATGTTTTCAAAATTATAACGCAATGTGTTTTAAACTATACCATCGGGTATCTCACTATGCTTTGCTATAAAGTAAACTCAAATGAGCTTCAAACCAAACTCGATATTCTACTAAGTCAAAAATGTTTCAAAATAGCACTAAGAAACTATTGGATATGCTAAATGAAATCAACTCGTTTTTAACTATATACTTTGGATTCTCGAAAACGTGTTCCCGTAGCATACCGTGATTCAGACGTGGTGTCCTATCCGGGTTTGGGGTGTTACAATTGTGGTATCGAGAGCAAGTTCAAAGGCTGCTGTGGGCCCGAGGCCCAAAAAGTTTTTAAGAGTTTATTTTAAGTGTTTGTATGGTTTGAAAGGCATGGCACCGAAGTCTCCAAGACCTTCGTTCGCCAGTAAGTACCCTTACTATTGCTTGTGAATTGATTGGATGTGATATGATTTGATGAATAGCAATAGTATACTACTTTAGAGATTGAAATCGATAGGATTTCGTGAACTCGCGAGAACAAATCCTCCTTAATATTCATAAGACTTGCTTTTAAACAAGTGGAATAAATATCGATGCATAAAATTCTTAATCGATCACGTAGAAAGATTAGTCATGAGCTCTAGAGGTGGGACGTGGTCGTGGACGCAGGTCGTGGTAGGATGACAGTTTCTGAGCCCGTAGGATCTGGTCAGGGTTCAGAAAATGAGATACCGGTTCCGCCACCAGCTGGAGGTGGTGAGTTCCAAGATCGATCGAGATGACGCAGATGTCACGGTGATCTGCGAGTGTTGGAAAGGGTAGCCTGGTGTAGGTGGGGGTGCGGGAGTTAGGAAATTGCATTTCTGAGCGACTTCGGGCAAATGGGGCCGAATTCTTCCGAGGTGTTTCTGGTGTTGCTCCCAGCATTGCTGAATACTGGCTAGAGGCAACTGAGCGGATCATGGACGATCTGGACTTGACTGCTGAAGAGAAGCTGAAGGGCATCGTATCGCTTCTCCGGGATGAGTCATATCAGTGGTGGCTCACGGTTCGGGACAGTGTGGCAGCAGAGGATTTGACATGGGATTATTTCAGGGCTGCATATCAAAAGAAATACATCGGGGCTAGTTATATTGACTCCAGTGGAAGGCATTTCGAGGCTTGTTCGGGGAGTAAATCATTTTCGAGCACGCAGGTGAGTTCCTGGTCGAGTAGGTATGCCAGGGCATTGTGGCCATGAGCATGAGAGGTGCGTTCGTTTCGAGGATGGTCTGCGAGACGAATTGAGGCTGCTGATTGCTCCTCAGCAGGAGCGCGAGTTTGCTGTCTTAGTTGAGAAGGCTAAGGTAGCCGAGGGTGTGAAGGAGTCAGTGAGGCAGAGTATGGACAGAAATAGGCATAAGAGGAGCTTTGGGTCTTCTGGATCGTCGGGTAATCCGCAGAAGAAAGCTAGACCGAGTGGGCCGAATCACCTGCTAGGGTTGTTCTTTGCTAGGCGAGACCGCCGCATGATGTGATCGGTGTGGAAAATCTCATTGGGGTGGCTCGGACTGGGAGGAAAAGGTTGCTTCGAGTGTGGTTCTCACGGAGCATCGTGTGAGGGACCGCCCGCGTAGGTTGGCCAGATTGGCCCGAGAGGCGGGGGCCGTAATCAGTTCAGAGGTAATGGACCGCCACCGCAGAGGGGCCGTGGTAATGGCAGAGGTGGTAATGGTTCTGGTCGGGGCCGTGGAGCACCGGGCAGAGGTGCGAGTAGTTCTGATGCCAGACAGCCTGGATTAGTGTATGCTGCGAGGCGCCGAGAGGAGGATTAAGACATGAAAATAAAGGATTAAGAGCACCTTTTTACATAAATCAAGGGATAAATCATCCAAAAGTATGCTAAATGTGGGATTAAAATATGTTACTATTTTGGTTTATCAAATACCCCCACACTTAAGCTTTTGCTTTTCCTCAAGAAAAATTCTCAACTTACAATTAAAACGAACTTTCTATAATTCATAATTCCTATCAACAATGTTTCATCATAATTCATAGATAATTTATACATGGATAATTCAATTCAAAGAGTCCTAAGGATTCAAACAATCTAAGTCATAGATTTGTAGCTCGAAAATATAGGCGTCTCCCCTTATCTAAATAATTACCTTTAATTCAAAACTGACAAGGATTGACATCCTCACAAAAGATTCACTCAAATCACTCAAAGTGTTTAAGGTTCAAAATTTAGGCACTCAAAAGTCGAACATGAAAAGTTAATCCCATAGGCTTGCCTGAAAATCAAGTCTCCACCACTGTAATATGAGATGATGCACAAATCAAAAGGTCTTTAATTAGGGTTGTACTTGGGGCTAGGGTTAAGGTGTGGATAGAGGCTGAATTAAAAGGTTAGAATCGAGATTGAATTGATAAATTACCTAACTAGAAACAATAAATTGAATAATTACATAGTGAATTGAAACCTTAATAATACGAGCTTCTTCTTCAATATTTGGAATTCAAACGTATAAGCTCACTTAATCACAAAACTAATAATGAATAACGACTATACTTCAATTTTTTTTAGAACAAATCATAAATACATAACAAAGGATAAATTACTGAAATAAAGACATAGTTAGGCTATTAATCAAATCAAATCTCGATATAAGGGTAGTCAAAAGGAATGGGGATAAAAAAAACAAAGGGTTTCTGGGTTAATATTAGTGGTTATGTCAATAAAAAGGGTTGTTAGGTTTAAACGGGGTTCACTAGGGGTTAATTGTGAAGGTAGGCTTTTAATAGAGTTAGTGGGTTAAAACCTAGGTGCCTTAATCATCTCTGTATATCAAATCATGGGTGTGGTCTCGATATGTATAAACGAGGCAAGTTCTAGAATAACAAATCAATGTTGACATACTCATAATCAATAAACTGAGCATGAAAAAGAATATATGCTCTATAAGGCTCAAAATCTCACAAAAATTATGGGTATTTTGATGTCAACCTCGTAAATTTCAAACTTCAAAGTAATATTCAAATTCAGGTAGACAACCTAAAAAAATTTTAATTTCTGAAAAGTAGACTTATCATGCTTGATTCTCTAGTATTCTTAGAATTTAATTATCAATGCACAATTATCAATGACTTAATCTAAAATATATCAATAAAAGTCATAAATCATAGGAATTTGATTATAATGATAATATGAGAAACTTACTTTAAGAAACAAGACATAATTCAGGATTTTGAGAATAATGCAAAAAGTTTGGCACCTAATTTCAGGAATTTGAGAATAGTGAAAAAAATTAGGCACCTTTTTAGGTTGTTCACCCCCCACACTTAAGATGTACATTGTCCTCAATGTACAAAGATATATATATATATATATATAGACAATTAAGTAGAAATTCAAAAGATATGGAGAGAAGTGAAACTTCCTGAATTATGGATGAAATCCTCGAATTGGAGGTGAAAGATAAGTTGGAGGGGCATTCTTGATGACGATCCTGCGCTAGATGAAGAAATTGGGTAGCTCATGGAGGATTAGCCAGGATATAATAATAATAATTAAAACTATACTAATTAAAGAATTAAAGAAAAGCAAGCTAAAGTGAAGAAAAATAAAAAATTGAAATAAAATTAAAAGAAAAGATGGATGGACCGTAGAGTCCTTATTGTTGGGTGTGATTTCTAAGGCTGGGGATATGGTGGTGGTCGTGGTGTGATTCCCTTGCGGCCTTTAGAACCTAAAATCAAGAAACTAAAGTAAAATAAGTTAAATTAAGCAGAAGAGAAGTAAAGATAAGGAAATTGAAGCAAAAGAGAAAAATGAAATAAAAACTAAATGGCCTTCAACGTCCTTGGCTTGTCGTGTGATTGAAGCGGCCGGCATGAACTTATATAAATCGGTCTCCCTCAGGGAGGCTTTGCTTGGGTTCTTCCGCTTCTTTGGCATTGTTTTGGTGTAGCTCAAGGGTATAGAGAAAAGGAGTAGGAAAAAAATGAAAAGTTAAAGGTTGAAAGTTAATAGGAGAAGAGGGAAGGTAGGGGGGTTAAATAGATTTGCAAACGTGGTACAACCCCACGCCCGTGCGCCTTAGGCGTGTCGATTCACACGGCCGCCTCGCACGGCTGTGTGTCTAGGTGTGTTGGTTTACCCACGTCCGTTTAAAGATTGCCACGCCCGTTGGTGATAAGTCAGTGTCGTCCACGGCCGCGTCGCACGGCCGTGGCTTTCTGTCGGTGCCCGTGGGGCGGTGGTTGGAGTCCGTGACTTCAAAGATTTGATTCTCTCTGACTCGTACCACCTCTGCCATGTCAGTTCGACAATCCGGGCATCACACACGCCACGCGCCACGGTGTGTGCTAGGCCGTGTGGCCTTGAAATCTGCACTTTTTGGTTAATTTAAAGCTAGATACTATAAAGAAAGGATAAAATAGAATAAATAAGAAAAAATAAAAATGTAAAAGTTAATGGGGTTAGTGCTCGGGTTGCCTCCCGAGAAGCGCTCGTTTATAGTCTTAAGCTAGACTTTCCTCTTGTTTGCATCATCAGGGTGGTTTGAGGAGTTGGAAGTCCTTCCTCATGCTATCAGTTGTATCCTTGTGAAAAAATTTAAGTCGAGATGTGTTTACCTGAAAAGTGCTGAATTTAGGATTGCTTACCTCAACTGTCCCGTATAGGAAGACATTAAGTACTTTAAAGGTGATTTCTTCGTTTGTTTTGATGTCTGAAGTGGTGATTCGAGGGTCTTCCTTATTCACCAATACCTGATCCCCTATTTTGTAGTGATTTGTTGTTCCTATCAGCTCATTTAGGGGTTCCTTCGGTTTTACTTCGTGTATTCCTAGTTTCTCTTTGAAGTGTGTCTTCCACTCGTCTAGTTCATCGATTCGAAGCCTTCGATCCTCATGAATTACTTCTTTATTGGCACGAGATCCAGGATCAGGTTCAGTTTTGTAGCTTCGTGGTGTTTCCTATGAGGAAGGTTGAACAGTTTGGTCATCAATTGAATTCACCTTCTCACCTCTATCACCTAATGTCCTAGCTGAGTCAAGAGCTTTAAGACTGATTGATTCGTCACCTACACGAAGTATGAGTTCACCTGTGTCGACATCAATTTTAGTTCTGGCAGTTGCTAAAAAGGGTCTTCCTAAAATTAAAGGAATATTATTGTCCTCATCCATGTCTAAAACTACAAAGTCTACTGGGAATACGAATTTATCAATTTTGACTAGAACATCTTCTATTATACCCCTAGGAATTCTGATAGTTTTATCAGTTAATTGAATGCTCATCCTAGTTTGTTTGGGTTTCCCTAGACCTAGTCGTTTAAACATTTTATAAGACATAACATTGATGCTTGCCCCTAAATCAGCTAAAGCATTATCAATAGATAAACTACAAATTAAACATGGAATTATAAAGCTTCCTGGATCTTTTAATTTCCGTGGCAGTTTATTTTGTAGAATTGCTGAGCACATTGCGTTTAGCTCTACATGCGGTGCCTCGTCTAGCTTTCGTTTGTTTGTCAACAGCTCTTTTAAAAATTTTCTATAATCGGGCATCTGCGAAAGAGCTTCAAGTAACGGTAATTTAATATGTAATTTCTTTAAAAGTTTAAGAAACTTACCGAACTGTTCCTCTGCGTCTTCCTTCCTCAATGCTTCGGGGTAAGGAATGCGAGGTAGGTACATTTTTATTACCGATTTTGGCTTTTCTTGTGTTACCTCAACTTTACCTTTCTCTACCACATGTTCTTGCCTTGAGTTTGGCTCATCTAACCCTTCACTTCCTTGAGCTGTTATGGCTTGGATTTGCTCCTCTGGGTTAGTTTCAGTGTTGCTTGGCAAGCTTTCTTGTAGTTGTTTTGAGATTATCTTTGCAAGTTGTCCAACTGTGTTAGTAAGTTGTCCAACTGTCTTAGTAAGTTCCCCAACTTGGCTCTCGATCCCTTTAATTGATGCATGTTGATTCTTAAGGGTGGTCTCAGTGTCTTGGAGACAGTTATCTGTGGCTGCCATGAATTTTGTTAGCATCTCCTCGAGGTTCGACTCCTCTTCCTGTTGGTAAGGTGGTTTTTGAAAATTTGGAGGAAGTTCCGGTCCTTGGCTACTTTGATCATCCCACGAGAAATTTGGATGGTACCTCCAACCTGTATTATAAGTGTCATTATAAAAACTATTTTGAGGTCTAGAATAGTTACCCATATAGTGGACTTGTTCGTTCTCTATGCCATATTTGTAGGGTGGGTATTCAAGATTCGCCACGCCTCCGCTTGTTTCACACTGCATAACTGGATGTGCCTGTGAGGAACCGTATAAACCATCAATTTTTTTATGTAACATCTCTAACTAGGTTGATAGCCTGGTTACTGGGTCGAGGTTGTAGATATTAGCTGCTTTTGTTGGCTTTGTCCTCATAACTTGCCACTGGTAGTTATTCAGTGCCATCTTCTCTATAAACTAAAATTACCTGACAAAAGCAAATAAAAGAAAAATTAGCAAAAAAAAAATAAAAATAAAATTTAATTGCAAAAATAAAATATGGCTAAAGTAATAAAAATTGAGTGTTCTTAATATTTCAGTTGCCCGGCAACGGCGCCAAAAACTTGATCGTTGTATTTCAGAGTTTTAAATTTATAATGATCGATCCTGGAATTAACTATAACAACGATTGAGGCAAGTGCACCTATCGAACAATAGTATAGCTTAGGCAAGATCGGATTATCAAACCCAAAGGAACTAAAAGTACTAATACTAACTTTCTTTCTATTATTTAGCCTAAAATAAGTGAAGTTGTTTATTAATCTAAATTAACTAATTACTAAGCTAAAGACGCAAAGACAAAAAGAATGAATTGGGGAAATACTTGGGAAAAACTCAGTTGATTAAGACGATACCCTTACCTAGACTTCACTTGTTATCTAACACTGAACCAGACGATTTATTCACTTGACTTGATTCGTAGGACTCCCTAATTTATATTAATCCCTCTCTCGAGGCGAATAACGTCTAACCCTAGGTTGATTAATTGAAATCTCTTTCTAATTAAAACCCCTAGAATAGCAGTAAATCGATCTATGGACTCCCATATTAGGTTTCACCCTAATTTGGAAAAATCTCGTCACCCTATCTCTAGGCGCGCGATCAACTCCGCTTAATTATGCTAGATCTACTCTTAAGCAGGGACTTTTGCTCCACCACCTAAGCACATTCAACTTGAATTAATATCCGCGAAATATCAACACAAGAATTAAGCACACATAATCAAGAACAAATCAAGTATTTATCATATAGTTTAGAAAACAATAACAAGATTCATCTAGGTTTTATCCCCCTTCAGGTATCTGAAGGGTTTAGTTCATAATAATAAAGAAAAACAACTCAGAAGAAAAGATAAAACAAAACATAAGAAATCCCTAAAACTCCTTGAAGGAATTGAAGGAGAGATCCTCCGTCTTGAGTAGAATTCCGGCTTCTGGAGATGGATCAACTGGCTATCCCTTGAGAGTTTCCCACAAATCTGACCTCTTCAGCTCTGCTCCTTGGCCTAGCTAACCGCCCCCTTTTATGTTATACCTAGGGTCTTTATATAAGCTTTTGAAATAGGTTTCTTTGCACCTAAGTATCCTTTTCCGAGTGAAATTACTCTCCTCCATGGTAGGGGCACGGCCATGGCACACGCCCGTGTGAATCGTGGCCAGGCCGTGTTGGACTCTGTTAATGAGGCATGGCCGTGTAGATCGACTTCAGGCCGTGTTCTAGTATATTTGAGGAGGCACGGTCGTGTGGGATTTAGTCCAGGCCGTGTAGATTCCTTCTTTGGCCCATTTTAGTCCGTTTTGAGCCCGTTTCTCATTCTTTTTATTCTTGGGTGCTTTCCTGAGTATAAGACATGAAAAGAAAGGATTAAGAGCACCTTTTTACATAAATCAAGGGATAAATCATCAAAAAGTATGCTAAATGTGGGATTCAAATATGTTACTATTTTGGTTTATATATTGGTAATTTGCTTGTAGGTATGACCCTAATGTGAGTGGCATTTTGGTCTTGCAAATGGCCTGTTTTGCCACAGGGTTGTGGCACAGGGGCGTGCTTGATGACCGTGGGTGTAAGTCAGTATTTAGCTAAGAGTGCACGGCCATGGCACATGGGCGTGCCTAATAGCCGTGTGGTTTAGTCAGGATCGACCACGGCCAAGGTACACGGGCGTGCTTGGTGGCCGTGGAGTTAAGTCAGGTTCAACCATGGGGGAGACACATGGGCATGTCTAGCAGCCGTGGGAGGCACACGGCCTGCCCACACGGGCGTGTAACCCCTAAAACTTAGAAAAGTTTTAAATTTTTGAGAATTTCTGTATGTGTTCCGGTTTAGTCCCGACTCTGTCTCAAGCTTAATGTAACACCCCAAACCCGGTCAATACACCACGACCGAATCTGGCATGTTACGGGGAAAATCGCGTTTGAGGGGTTAGGTTTCAGGTTAAAGATTCGATGAAAAACTCTTTGTCATATTTTATACTTGTCAAAATCTTGGGCATGATTGCTTTAAAACTGGTAGTGAATTTTGAAAACCCGGAAATTTGAAAACTTGGTTGGCTCCATAAGTAAGACAAATACATATCGTTTGAGAATCCCAAGTAATCTCCTTCTTGATGCTTAAAAACATTTTGGGTTTAGTGTGAAAACCTCATCTTTCCAAGTTTTATCCAATATTAGTCCAATTCTTTGTTAAGGCATATTTGAAATCACATTTAAACATATAAATAACCAAAGAATAACTTTAAAAGGCCATTTACAATCCCAGCAAAACCAAATGAAAATAAAGGAAATAAAGTACCAAGTATTTAAATCAGTGAAAATCTGAATTTATTCATGGCATGAGCACCTCGAGTCCACCCGGCTCCATGTCCGCAATCTAAGTGTCACCTGAAACGATAAGGGAGAAGGTGAGTCGCAAGACTCAGTGCATAAATCCCTCTCCCGAATAATGCAACATGCCAACACACATCATAGCAACGCAATACAAGTAATGCACCCAATCCTAGCCATCCGCACTCTATTTCTACCCCATGTGGTACCAAACCACTGGTGGTGCCAAACCACTGGTGACCCAAAGTCACAATATCCATAATTGTGGTGCCAAACCTTTGGTGACCCAAAGTCACGAATAATCCAATGATGGGGCCAACCCATCGTGTGATACCAAATCACCGGCGTCAATCCCGTATAATCGGTGTGGGGCCAACCCATCGTGGTGCTAAGCCACCGGGACGAGACGCGATGAGGTGCCAAACCTCCGGTGTCCCAAAGACACGAATGTGATACCAAATCTTTGGTGACCAGAAGTCATGAATCCAATGATGGGGCCAACCCATCGTGGTGATACCAAATCACCGGCGTCAATCCCGTATAATCAATCGTGGGGCCAACCCATCGTGGTGCTAAGCCACTGGGACGAGCGGCGAGGTGCCAAACCTCCGTGACCCAAAGTCACAATAATCAATCTGTGGTACCAAAACCTTTGGTGGTGCCAAACCACCGGTGTCCCAAAGACACGGATATCATATTCCCCCTCCTCTCATCTCACCCATAACGTATCATACTAATGAAAATCGTGCAATATATGTAATCATGCTAACATGTTTAACATTGTATCTCATATCACATACATCATCGATCATGATATCATATACCATTAATAGAACTCGTAATGAAACGGGCTTACCCGAATCCGTGCACATACCCCATAGGGTATCATATCAATCAACCACACTGTTTGACAATCAGGTTTATTAAACATATTACTAAGCAATGAGTGTGTTAGTTACACACCTATCAAAACACAAGCTTTTCAACTCAACAAATCGATCTACAATCTTAACACACCTTGCTCCTAGAATCGACCAAACATAGGATTAGTCACTTATACCATTCGGCCAAAACCAAATAAACCAAAGGGGTTAACATTCAACCCTTACCTTGCAAATGGGTTGGTTTCTACCAAACCCGAACCAAACGGTGGTTCTTCCGACAATCACCTTCCTCTAAAACACAAATAATCGGGCCTCACAAGGCTATGACTTTAACGAAAAACAAAAGAATAGACTAAAAGAACTCGTTCTTACCACCACCTACCTATTGCTTTACAGAGAAAGAAGGCCCTCTCGATTGCTCCCAAAATCCAAAAGTCCTACAATCCAATCGGTTACAACACAAGAGATTAACACCTTCAACCAATGCCGAAATCGGCCCTTAATCAAACCCAAATCGATTGAGAAAAGAAAGAGAGAAAATGACCATTCGGCCAAACTCTTACCTACCACCAACCGAAGAAAACAAGAACCCAACACGTTCACCACCCTTCTAATATTCGGCCACCAAGGAACTACTAGAGAGAGGAGAGTTTCTGCCAAGAGGAATGGAAGAAACAAATGGAGACAAACGGCTTGAGCTTTGAACAAAAAGACAGGAATAAGAGATGAGTAGAGAGTGGGGACTTTCGGTTTGAAAGCAAATAGATGAAGAAAGTGTTTTGGAGGATAAGATTCGGCCACCAGAAGTTTAAGAAGGGAAAAGAAAAATGTGAGAAGGAGAGATACTAAATTCGACTTGACACAAAGTGAAGAAGCAAAGAAATGGAAGGGTGAATAGCAAAAGAAACAAAACACAATTGTGTCTTCAAGATGACATTCGGCTATCAATGAAAGTCAAGAGCAAAGAACAAAGCAAATTCGCAAAGGTTGTCAAGATTTCTTTCGGTTTCAAGAAAGAAAATGAAAAAAATGAGAGAACACTCTTTAGAAAATTCGGCTAACAAAAGACCAAAGAAAGAACTTTTGCTTGACACTCCAAAGACCGAAAATGCACAAAAGCCTAAGTGAATTTTCGCTAACACCCTCCCCACTTACCAAACCGGCCACTCTCTCTACAAACTCCCCAACATTCGGCCACTACCCACAATTACTCCAAGCCACACATTCAAACTAGTTTGAACTAGTCTCCTTCCTAAATTCACTCTCCACCCACCATTTAAACATTTGACTTGGTCCATGGCAGAGTTTGACCTGCCCACAACTCTCCTCCTCCATGCCGTCAAAATGAGAGCAAAAATGTGGGATTTTCGCAGACTTGAACACAGGACCTCCTCTCCCCGCAAGTGACGCCAAACACAAGCCCCAAGTGGCGCATGCTTTGCCATCTTACTAGCTCAACTCTTGTGCTAACTTTTCACCTAAAATTATTTATAAACCCCAGCTCCTTCAGCTCCTCTCACATAAAACTTAAAACCAAAATTTTTCCTACCACTCCTAGCTTATACTAAGCTTACAACTAAGCCCCAAAACAACACAAAAGCAACATTGCAAAACAACCACATGCAAAACAATGCAATAACAAAATAGCCCCTATCCCTAGATATTACAGTTCTACCCCCCTTAAAAATAATTTCGGCCTGAAATTACCCGATCAAAAGAGTTGAGGGTACTACTGTCTCATCATATCCTCGGGTTCCCACGTAGCTTCTTCCACGCCATGGTTCTCGCCATAGCACCTTTACCAGAGGCACCGACTTCCTACGCAAAACCTTTACATCCCGATCTAGGATCCGCATGTGTTCCTCCTCCATGGTCAAATCCAGATTCACCTCGATCTCTTCCATCGCTACGACATGCGATGGATCCGAACGATAACGCCTAAGCATCAAACGTGAAATACATCGTGAATCGACTCAACTCCGCTGGCAACTCAAGCCGGTAAGCCATCGGTCCCACTCGTTTCAGCACCTTATACGCCCAATAAACCTCGGACTTAGCTTGCCTTTCCTTCCGAATCTCAATACTTTCTTCCATGGCGAGACCTTCAGAAAACTTGATCCCCACAAAGAAACTCTATATCTCTCCGCTTGAGATCGGGCATAAGACTTCGCCTATCCAAGCTTCTTTCAATCGAGCCTCGAATCAACTTAACCTTGTCTTCGGCCTCGCAACCAACTCTGGTCCCAACAATTGGCGCTCACCCAACTCCGCCCAACATGTAGGTGAGCGAAACTTTCTACCATACAACGCCTCACAAGGTGCCATTTTGATGCTTGCTTGGTAACTATTATTGTAGGCGAACTCGGCCTAATGGCGTAATCTCCTCCCAACTACCTTCAAATCCGAACACAACCTCTTAGCATATCCTCTAAGATCCAGATAACCCTTTCCGATCGCTCGCCGATCGCGGGTGAAAAGCCGTCTTTGAAATCCAAGCGCGCACCCAAAGCCCGATGCAACGCTTTCCGTAACCTTGATATAAATCTGGGATCCCTATCCGAGATAATCGACATCGCACACCGTGCAATCTCACTATCTCTCGACACATACAACTTCGCCAACCTCTCAAGTGAGTAATCAACCCTCACCAGGAATGAAGTGAGCTGATTTAGTCGACGATCCACAATTACCCAAACCGAGTCTTTCTTGCTCGGCGTAAAAGGTAATCCACCGACGAAATCCATAGTTATTCTTTCCCACTTCCATTGTGGAATCTTTCATCGGTCGAAGCAACCCCGACGGCAATCGATGCTCACCTTGACTCACGACATGTCGCACTTCCCTACAAACCCCGTCACTTCTTTCTTCGACCCGGCCACCAAAATTGCTCTCTTAGATCTCTATACATCTTGCTTCCTCCGGGATGCATAGCGTATGGCGCTATGTGCGCCCCCAAGAATCCTCCGCCTCACTCAACGTCTTTCGCATACAAGCTCGCCTTGAAAACACAACACTCCATCACTAGATAAACTCAGAACCCTCCAAACCACCATCCTGCACGAGACCTCTGCGCACTCAAAACCTCATCTTCCAACTGCTTTCTCTCGACCGATCTTCAACCCAAGTAGGCTTACCCCGCAGCTTTGCTGAGAATACTTCCGTGCCATACAATCTCAGATAGGCAAACATCGCTCTTAAGTCCGAAACAACCTTACGGCTCAACGCGTCGCCACCACATTAGCCTTGCCCGGATGATATTCAATCGAACAATCATAATCCTTGAGCAATTCAATCCATCTCATACGCTCAAATTCAAATCCTTCCGAGTCAAAAGATACTTTAGACTCTTGTGATCTGTGTAGACTATCGATCTCTCTCCGCATAAGTAGTGCCTCCAAATTTTCAAGGCGAAGACTACACCTGCTAACTCCAAGTCGTAAGGTCGGATAATTGACCTCATGTGGCCTCAATCACGAGATGCGTAAGCCACAACCTTACCTTCTCGTGCATCAAAGACACAACCCAATCCCGTATGTGATGCATCGCAATACACCGTGAATTCCTTCCCACCTCAAAGTTGAATTAAAACAGAGCTTCACCAAAATCTTCTTTAGTTTGTCGAAACTCTCCCGCCGCTTCTCACCCAAACAAATGGAACCCCTTTCCTTAACAACTTGGTCATTGGTGCTGCGATCAATGAAAAACCTTCTACAAATCTTCGGTGAGTATCCGCCAACCTGTAAAACTTGAATCTCACCATCGACTTAGGCGGCTTCCAATCCAAAATCGCCTCAATCTTCCGAGGATCTACCCTAATCCCCTCACCGACACTACATGACCCAAGAATGTCACCTCCACGAGCGTAACTCGTGACTTACTAAATTTTGCATAAAGTCTGTTTTTCCTCTCGGAATCTGCAGCACTATTCGCAAGTGTGCATCATGCTCCTCCTCCGTCTTTGAGTATACTAAGATGTCGCCAATAAAAACCACTACGAACTCGATCCAAACATCTGCTGAAACACCCTATTCATCATATCCATGAATGTTGCCGCGCGTTAGTCAACCCAAACGGCATTACCGTAAATTCGAGTGCCCATACCGAGTACGCAAATTTGTCTTGTGGATATCCGCCTCCTTCACCTTCAATTGGTGATACCTGCATCTTAAATCAATTTTCGAGAATACCAAGCACCCTTCGGTGATCAAACAAGTCATCTATCCGCTGCAACGGATACTTGTTTTTGATCGTCACTTGTTCAATCTGGCGGTAGTCTATACACGTCCGCATGGTACCATCTTTCTTCTTAACAAAGAGTCTCGGGCGCTCCCAAGGTGAAACACTTGGCCTAATAAAGCCTCGATCCAACAACTCCCGGATCTGAGATTCCACTAACTCATTTGGCGCCATCCTATACGGAGCAATAGACACTGGCGCAGTTCCCGATAACAGATCTATCCCGAACTCCACCTCACGATCTGGTGGCAAGCCCGGAAGTTCCTCTCGAAACACATCAACAAATTCTTTAATCGTCCCGGACCTTTCCCACTGTGAGATTCCTTAGCCTCCAAGGCATACACGTGAACTACATACGCTTCACAGCCCTTCCTGACCATCTTCTCCGCTTTCAGAGCAGATACCACGTTGGATAAGTAATCTCTTCTATTACCTATCATGACTACCTCATCACCCTCACTGCCTTTAGAACCAAGCGCTTAGCCGCGCAATCCAATCTAGCCCCGGTATTTAACCAACGGTCCATCCCGAGAATCGATCGAACTCCCCAAACGACAGCTCCATCAGATCACCACAAACACTACCCCTTGGAGTTCTAGGGGTACATCTCTATACTGACTTATCTACGACTACAGAGTGACCTAGAGGGCTAATGACCGTCATCCGCCTCAAGTAGTTTTGAGTTTAAGTCCATGGTCTCTACTATGCTACTAGCAACGTATGAATGCGTTGAACCCACATCAATTAAAGCAGATATGGAGAACCAAAGATCAAAACGCATCGGTTATGACGCCCGTGCGCCGCCTCCTCTCGGCTGCCTCGCCGCATACACCAACCCAGCCGTCTTGCCTCGTAACTACTTCGCACTCTCCGCCCGGTGCTCCGCGCCCCGACTCAGAACCATTGCCGCCATTACCACGACCCTCTCGCGGTGGCGGTCCATTATTCCTCGAATCGAGTACGGCCCGCCTCTGACCGAATCCTAGTCAACTTACACTGACAGTCCCTCACACGGTGATCCAAAGAGCCACACTCGAAACATCCTTTTCCACCGGTCACACAACCTCCCCAATGAGATTTCCCACAACGGTTACACACGTGCGGGTCCTCGACACAAAGAATGCACCTACTGATCGATTCGCCCACTTTGTCTAGCTCTTTCTCATGGATTACCCGACGACTCGTAAGATCCAAAACTCCTCTTATGTCCTGCTCCTATCCATGTTTTGCCTCACGATTCTTTAACACCCTCGGCTACCTTAGCCTTCTCAACCAGACGGCAAACTCACGCTCCCGCCGTGGAGCAATCAGCAGCCTTAATTGCTCTCGCACCATCCTCGAATCGAACACACCTCTCGTGTTCAAGAGCCACAATGCCCCTAGCATACCTACTCACTTCAAGAATTCTCGCCTCGCACTCACGACACGCACTTACTCCCCGAACTAGCCTCAAAATGCTTTTCACAGCGCCAATGTAGCTAGCTCCAATGTACTTTTTCCGATAAGCGCTCTAAAATAATCCCAAGTGAGATCCTCCGCTGCACTTCTGCCTCGAACCGTGAGCCACCACCGGTATGAATCATCCCGAAGGAGCGATACTATCCCCTTGGGCCTTCTCCTCAAGCAGCCAGTCCAGATCATCCATGATCCGCTCCGTCGCCGCCAGCCAATACTCACCGCATCGGGAGCGACACCGTAAACACCTCTAAATACCTCGGCCCCATTTGCTCTGAGTCGCCAGCACGATTTCCTAGCTCCCGCGCTCCACCTACTCCGCCTACCCTTTCAGAACTCGCAAAGATCGCTGCGACATCGCTGGCCATCCCTGGCCCGATCTCGAAATTCACCACCTCCGGTGGTGGTGGTGCCGTATCTCATTCTCTCAATTTCGACTGCACTCCTACCGGTTCGTAAACCGCCATCCTACCCGACCACATCCACGTGTATTACGCACCACGACCACCCCGAGTGCTCATGACTACAGCCTCGACTTAGCCGATTTAGAAGTTTTATGCATCAAGATTTATTCCGCTATTTAAAAGCACGATCTTATGAATATTTCTTATTAAAGAATTTTTTTTTCGCAAGTCGTGGACCCAGTGGTTTGATTTCTAAAGTAATTGCTAGTCATTCCATCATATTACACCAACATCGAGAATCACAAGAATAATAAGGAGTACTTACAGGCGGATTGGTGCCGAGACTCAAGCCATGCCTTCCAAACCATATACTTTGAAACAAAAACATTTAAAAACAAAAATTCTTAAACATTTTGGGCCTCAGCCCACAAAAAGCCTTGAACTTGGCTCGGAAACTAAAATTGTAACACCCCAAACCCGGTCAATACACCACGACCGAACCGGCATGTTCTGGGAAAATCGCGTTTGAGGGGTTAGGTTTCGTGTTAAAGATTCGATGAAAAACTCTTTGTCATATTTTATACTTGTCAAAATCTTGGGCATGATTGCTTTAAAACTGGTAATCGAATTTTGAAAACCCGGAAATTTGAAAACTTGGTTGGCTCCATAAGTAAGACAAATACATATCGCTTGAGAATCCCAAGTAATCTCCTTCTTGATGCTTAAAAACATTGTGGGTTTAGTGTGAAAACCTCATCTTTCCAAGTTTTATCCAATATTAGTCCAATTCTTTGTTAAGGCATATTTGAAATCACATTTAAACATATAAATAACCAAAGCATAACTTTAAAAGGCCATTTACAATCCCAAAGAAACCAAATGAAAATAAAGGAAATAAAGTACCAAGTATTTAAATCGTTGAAAATCTGAATTTATTCATGGCATGAGCACCTCGAGTCCACCCGGCTCCATGTCCGCAATCTAAGTGTCACCTGAAACGATAAGGGAGAAGGTGAGTCGCAAGACTCAGTGCATAAATCCCTCTCCCGAATAATGCAACATGCCAACACACATCATAGCAACGCAATACAAGTAATGCACCCAATCCTAGCCATCCGCACTCCATTTCTACCCCATGTGGTACCAAACCACCGGTGGTGCCAAACCACCGTGACCCAAAGTTACGATATCCATAATTGTGGTGCCAAACCACCTGGTGACCCAAAGTCACGAATAATCCAATGATGGGGCTAACCCATCGTGTGATACCAAATCACTAGCGCCAATCCCAGATAATCACCGTGGGGCCAACCCCACTGTGGTGCTAAGCCACCGGGACGACGCTATGAGGTGCCAAACCTCGTGTCCCAAAGACACGAATGTGATACCAAATCACCGTGACCAAGTCACTTAATCCAATGATGGGGCCAACCCATCGTGGTGATACCAAATCACCGGGCGCCAATCCCGTATAATCAATCGTGGGGCCAACCCATCGTGGTGCTAAGCCACCGGGACGAGACGCCGAGGTGCCAAACCTCCGTGACCCAAAGTCACAATAATCAATCTGTGGTACCAAACCACCGGTGGTTCCAAACCACTGGTGTCCCAAAGACACGGATATCATATTCCCTCCTCTCATCTCACCCATAACATATCATACTAATGCAAATCGTGCAATATATGTAATCATGCTAACATGTTTAACATTGTATCTCATATCACATACATCATCGATCATGATATCATATACCATTAATAGAACTCAGAATGAAACGGGCTTACATCCGAATCGTGCACATACCCCATGTGGTATCATATCAATCAACCACACTGCTTTGACAATCGTGTTTATTAAACATATTACTAAGCAATGAGTGTGTTAGTTACACACATGCTAAAACACAAGCTTTTCAACTCAACAAATCGATCTACAATCTTAACACACCTTGCTCCTAGAATCGCCAAACATAGGATTAGTCACTTATACCATTCGGCCAAAACCAAATAAACCAAAGGGGTTAACATTCAACCCTTACCTTGCAAATGGGTTGGTTTCTACCAAACCCCGAACCAAACGGTGGTTCTTCTCCGACAATCGGCCTTCCTCTAAAACACAAATAATCGGGCCTCACAAGGCTATACTTTAACGAAAAACAAAAGAATAGACTAAAAGAACTCGCTCTTACCACCACCTACCTATTGCTTTACAGAGAAAGAAGGCCCTCTCGATTGCTCCCAAAATCCGTAAGTCCTACAATCCAATCGGTTACAACACAAGAGATTAACACCCTTCAACCAATGCCAAATCGGCCCTTAATCAAACCCAAATCGATTGAGAAAAAGAAAGAGAGAAAATGACCATTCGCCAAACTCTTACCTACCACCAACCGAAAGAAAACAAGAACCCAACACGCTCACCACCCTTCTAATATTCGCCACCAAGGAACTACTAAGAGAGAGGAGAGTTTTGGCCAAGAGGAATGGAAGAAACAAATGGAGACAAACGGCTTGAGCTTTGAACAAAAAAGACAGAATAAGAGATGAGTAGAGAGTGGGGACTTTCTTGGTTTGAAAGCAAATAGATGAAGAAAGTGTTTTGGAGGATAAGATTTGGCTACCAAAGTTTAAGAAGGGAAAAGAAAATGTGAGAAGGAGAGATACTAAATTCGCTTGACACAAAGTGAAGAAGCAAAGAAATGGAAGGGTGAATAGCAAAAGAAACAAAACACAATTGTGTCTTCAAGATGACATTCTGGCTATCAATGAAAGTCAAGAGCAAAGAACAAAGCAAATTCGCAAAGGTTGTCAAGATTTTCTTCGGCCAAGAAAGAAAATGAAAAAATGAGAGAACACTCTTTAGAAAATTCGGCTAACAAAAGACCAAAGAAAGAACTTTTGCTTGACACTCTAAAGACCGAAAATGCACAAAAGCCTAAGTGAATTTCGACTAACACCCTCCCCACTTACCAAACCGCCACTCTCTCTACAAACTCCCCAACATTCGGCCACTACCCACAATTACTCCAAGCCACACATTCAAACTAGTTTGAACTAGTCTCCTTCCTAAATTCACTCTCCACCCACCATTTAAACATTTGACTTGGTCCATGGCGAGTTTGACTCGCCCACAACTCTCCTCCTCCATGCCGCCAAAATGAGAGCAAAATGTGGGATTTTCGCAGCTTGAACACAGTGACCTCCTCCTCGCAAGTGACGCCAAACACAAGCCCCAAGTGGCGCATGCTTTGCCATCTTACTAGCTCAACTCTTGTGCTAACTTTTCACCTAAAATTATTTATAAACCCCACTCCTTCACTCCTCTCACATAAAACCTAAAACCAAAATTTTTCCTACCACTCCGCTTATACTAAGCTTACAAC
This sequence comes from Gossypium sturtianum, assembly GCA_025698515.1. Taxonomy (NCBI): domain Eukaryota; kingdom Viridiplantae; phylum Streptophyta; class Magnoliopsida; order Malvales; family Malvaceae; genus Gossypium; species Gossypium sturtianum. Next base: position 89,970,396 of record CM046951.1, on the reverse strand, counting down.
TAAGCCCCAAAACAACACAAAAGCAACATTGCAAAACAACCACATGCAAAACAATGCAATAACAAAATAGCCCCTATCCTCGGATATTACACTTAACTAAGGTCTCGTTGACCCATAGATGGGACATGATGAGTGTGATTGATGAATTATTTTACGAATTATCTGTTAAGGTTTTCGATCTCGTCCAGAACACCTTTAACCCTAATCCGTGACTGATACGGAATAGGGGTGTTACAAATCATAAGACCCAATCAAATTCTAAATCGTAAGTCGATTCACATTGTATCCGCTTTTGCTTGTAACTTACTATCATCTTTTGAGCTTCGTAAATCTACTACAAAAACGCCACTAGCTTTTAACTTAGCCATGATTGAACCATCATCGATAACAAAATCGGGTATTCATTGCTTGCAAAGCAAAAAGGATTTTTGCTCAGAGCATCAAAGAACCACATTGGCTTTTCCTGCATGGTAATCAATAACAAATTCATAATCTTTCAATAATTCAAGCCACCTGCGCTGTCTCAAATTCAAATCTTTCTGTGACATCAAATACTTCAAACGTTTATGATCAGTGAATATGTGACATTTTTCACTAAACAAATAATGTCGCCATATTTTCAATGCAAAAACAATTTCTACCAATTCAAGATCATGTATCGGGTAATTTTTTTCATGTGGTTTTAGCTGTCTTGAAGCATAGGCTATTACTTTACCTTCTTGTATCAAAACACAGCCTAAACCATTTAACGATGCATCACTATAAATTACAACTTCCTTACCCGATTCAGGCTGAACTAACACAGGTGCTTCTGTCAATAAGGCTTTCAACCTATCAAAACTCACGACATTTATCGACCACTCGAATTTCACTCTCTTCTCAGAATAAACGAGTCATTGGATAAGCTATCATTGAGAACCCTTTAACAAATCTCTGATATTATCCAGCTAGTCCCAGAAAACTTCTAACTTCAGACACGTTCTTTGGTGGCTTCCAATTAACAATGGCTGAAATTTTGTTCGGATCCACTCGAATACCTTCTACAGATACTATATGTCTGAGAAATCCAACTTCTCGTAGCCAAAATTCACATTTACTGAATTTGGCATATAATTGTTTCTCTCGCAGTGTTTGTAACACAATTCTCAAATGATCTGCATGTTCATTTTCATGTCGAGAGTAAACCAAAATATCGTCTATAACTACCACCAAAAACCTGTCTAGATATGGTCTAAAAATTCTGTTCATCAGATCCATAAACACTGCAGGTGTATTTGTCAAACCAAACGGCATCACAAGAAACTCATAGGGCCCGTATCTGGTTCTGAAAGTTATTTTTGGAACATCTGATTCCTTCACCCGTAGTTGATAATAACCATAACAGAGATCAATCTTTGAAAATACAGTGGCACCTTTCAACTGGTTAAACAGATCATCAATACAAGGCAATGGATACTTGTTCTTTATTGTAACCTTGTTAAGCTATCTGTAATCAATACACAGCCTCAATGATCCATCTTTCTTCTTTACAAACAGAACCGGTGCACCCCAAGGTGAGAAACTGGGTCGAGCAAAGCCTCTATCAATCAACTCTTGCAACTGTGCTTTCAACTCTTTTAATTCGGTAGGATCCATTCTGTAAGGTACTATGGATATGGGTGTTGTCCCCAGAACAAGATCTATAGAGAATTCCACTTCTCTAACCGGTGGTAAACCATGTAATTCTTCTGGAAATACATCAGAAAATTCACATACAACCGGCACTGACTGAATCTTTGACTTAGATACTTTAGTATCCAACACGTATGTAAGATAAACATCATAACCCTTTCTGACATATTTCTGTGCCGATATTACTGAAATCACATTAGATAACCCATCTAATTTATCAGATTCAACATGGAGTAACTCACCACTCTGATTTTTCAACACATCATATTTTTGTTTACAATTCACCACTACATCATGTTGGGTTAACTACCCATTCCCAAAATCACATCAAATTCATCAAATGACAATAACATCAAATCAGCCGAAAAGTAATAACCTTTTACCATCAACGGACAATTTTTACAGACTTTATCCACCATAACATACTGGCCCAAGGGATTTGAAACTTTAACCACAAATTTAGTGAATTCAACAGATAAATTTTTAACAGACACTAAATTTGTGCATATGTATGAATGTGTGGAACCAAGATCAATCAAAGCAGTAATATCAGTATCAAGTAGAGAAAATGTACCAGTAATGACGTCTGGTGCAAAAGCATCCTCTCTTGCACGTATAGCATATGTTCTTGCCAATGCTCGTGCCTCATATTTAACTGTTGAATCTTTTGTATCACCTCGGCTACCACTGATATTGTCGGGGTGACGGGGTGGTCTGCCTCTCGAGACAGAATTACTCGTCTTTAGAGTCCTGCTCAAGATCTTTTCAATTCTCTCCGACAATCCTTAAGAAAATGGTCGAGAGAACCACATCGATAACAGGCTTCACTTCTCAAACGACATTCCCCAAAGTGAAATTTGTTGCAATATTTACATCTCAGTTTGGGATTACCGACACTTCCAACACTGGTTACAGATGGAGATGAAGACCTCAGATTAGAGCGTTGAGAGCCCTGCTCTTTTCCGGAATATCCCATAAAGGTGGTAAAACGATCATGGTACTTCTTTGATTTCTTCAAGGCATTTATTGTGAATTGCTCATAAATCTTTTACAATAAACCCGAGCTTTTCTTTCAAATTTTGTTTCTTTTCTTTACTCAATTCTTCAGCTTTGTGTGCTCGATCGTCAAGCATCACAAATTCCCTTAATTCAAGAATTCGATCAATAATTTAATATCTTCATTTAACCCTTCTTCAAATCGCTTACACATATCACCTCTGGTTGGAACCCATTCTTTGGCATACTTACTCAATCGAACAAATTCTCGCTCATACTCGAGATACATTCATGTTTCCTTATTTGAGTTCTAAAATTCTTTCTTTTCTCGATCTAGAAATCTCTCTCGACTAACATAATTCTTTTTGAATTCACCTAGAAAATTCCCATGTAATGTTTTCTCTTGATACAAATGTGGTTATGGTATTCCACCAATGATAAGTCGTGTCTTTCAATAAAAACTACACATTTCAAAAATTCAACTGGTGTACAAGATAATTCATCTAAAACCCTGACGGTATTTTCCAACCAAAATTCAGCCCTCTTTGTATCATCATCGCAAGAGAGCCCTAAATTCCTCTGCTCCATACTTACGGATTTTATCTACTCGAGGCTTACTGGGCTTCTAACAGTTCAAGACCTTGTGGTATCTCAGGAACTGATTGAGGAGTAGGTGGGAGAGGTTATTGTACAACAGGATTTGTTCTCAAATACTCAGTGAACCATTAATTCATCATTTAAAAGAATGCCTGTTTTGTCTCTCTTACTCGCCCTCGATACGGCCTTCTACTACTAGATGCAGCTTTTTGAATCAAGTCAAGCATTGCTCGCCTTCCTGATTCAAATTTCTAGCTTGGTTGGATGACATTACTATATGAAAACGATTAAAAATGGGTCGAGATATCACACTATCACAAATTATATAATGGCATGTATAGCTAAACTCGATTTGCTACATTCAGTCTGAGAATCAGCTAAACCGTAGCTCTGATACCAATAAATGTAACACCCCAAACCCGTATCCGTCGCCGAAACAGGCTTACAGAGCATTATCAGAGTTTACAGAATAATTTTATGCAATTCATGTCAATTACTATTCATATCCAAAACTAATCATCTTGTCCCTTGAATGGACCCTCGAGGTCCAATATAAACATTGGAATCGAGTCGGGACTAAATCGAAAACTCAAAGAATTTTTCGAGAAATTTCTAAATTTTTTCCTAGATGGAGGGCACACACGCCTGTGTGGTCAAGGGACACACCCATGTGACTATAGGACACACCCGTGCTGCAGGCCGTGTTCAACCCCATGTAACTCTTTGACTTGTGCCACACGGCCAGCCACACGCCTGTGTGCTAGGCCGTGTGGCTAATTTAATTTTCCAAAATTAAGTGCAAGTTTCACACGACCAAGTCACACGCCCGTGTTTTGGGCCGAGTAGCACACACACTACCGAGACACACGCCGTGTCTCGCGCCTGTGCTCAATTTTTGAGCATTATGTTTCTCAAATTTAAGATGTAGGGACACACAACTGTGCCACACTCCCATGTGCTAGGTCAGGTGTCACACACGGCCAAGACACACGCCTGCAGTGTCTACTCCGTGTGGACAAAATAAAGCCATTTCTAGCTTTATTTCTCACCCAAATTTGCCAATATCCTACACCAAAACTTACAAGTATATATACCACCAATTCAAGCATTTAATCCAAGCCAATTTTAACATCTAATATGATATTAAATCATATACATTCATGTTTATATTCTTACCCTTGTTTAACTTATATGTTAAGCATAACTTGATCAACCATGCTTAATATACTTAACACATAGGTATTTATCATAATATAACCTTATAAGTATACCAAAACAAATCATTACTAGCCATTCCAATGGCTAGTTTACAAACAACATTTATAAGCCAACCATGGCCAAGTTACCTATACATGCCATTATACCAAAATAAGTTTACTATTTATACCACAACAAGCTAGTGGATAGTGTGATGATGCTCCAACCGATCTCCAACCTTCGCGAGCTTCCGAGCACTATAAGACAGAGAAAATAAAACCTAGTAAGAATTTGATGCTTAGTAAGTTTGTATAACAGGAATTAAAACTTACCAATCACATTTATTAATGTTAAGCATACAATTAACATGATTTTCATCAATTTGACAAGTTTACCTAAACACATATACTTAATCAAGCAAGTTAGTCATATAATACATTTGTACATCAAATAAGCATAGATGAGCTCATCATATAACCCTTCATCAAATAATTAAAAAGCATTCAAGACATATTTCTATTTATCTCATCATTTTTCTCATGTCGAGAGTTTTATCCGCTGACTTATTGAAATATCGATGGATTTTCAAATAGTACACTCAAGGTGTACAAATCAGAATCCACAATTCTAATCGTGGGTACTCATTAGAGTACGAAATCAGAAGCACTCTCTCAAGCCATATATCAGAATGCTCATGTGAGCCATATAACAGAAGCTTATCCAAGCTAAACTGTAAAACTCATAAGAGTTTAAAACAGAAGTTCACAAAGAACTTTTAATCAGAAGCTCACAAAGAGCCTATCAGAATGCTCACAAAGAGCCATGTAATGGGAGCTCCTGTAATGCCCTGGCTTAGTCCTCAATGGAGAGTGGTTTCTGGACCACAAATTTGAGTTAGAAAATATTTTAATATTATTTTTGGTGTCTACAAAGATGTTAATTTATGTGTCCTGAAAGTTTCTGTGTGAAAATTTTATCGCTTGTGTGCTCGATTTTATTAAAAGGACTTAAAATGCAAAATTAGCATGCTATATGTAAAGGTATCTATTTGCTATGGATTTTATTATATGGAGTCCTTATGTTGTAATATAGCCATTGGAATCATGCATGGATAAAAATAGACAACCATTAATAGTTTCCTAATTAAATACTTAAGGTTAAAATGGTAAAATGTATAATAACATGAAATAAAATAAAATAAAATAAATCTAAGTGGCCATGCATTCATCTTTTATGGCCAAAAGTTCAAAGGAAAATAAAGATAAAAAGAAAACTAGGTTCGCCCTTTGTGTTCTTCAATTTAGGTATGTGTTTAGCTCTGGTTTTGATTATTTTTACGCTTTTGATATCGTTGTTTTGTGTTTTAGCTAGCCCATGCTTGAATTTTTGAATTGGTTGTATATTTTGTGATTTTCCATTGAAGAGATCTTGTTGTTTTTGTTGTTTGATGATGAAAATAAATATATGTTGTTAGATTATCAAGTTTAATTAAGTGATTTTTAGTAAAAATGCCCATTTGAGATTAAATTGTGAATTTTGTAAATTGAGGGGTTAAAATGTGAAATAAATGAAAGAAATGGACTGCTAGGGACCTTAGTGAAATTCGCCAAGCATGGGTGTGGTGAAATTTTGAATATTTTGTGTTTTATGAAATAGGGACTAAATTGTAAAAATGTGAAATGTTAGGGGTAAAAGTGTAATTTGCCTATTTATGTGTTTTTGGATAAATTTGAATTAATATATGATTAAATAAGTCAAATTTGTATTAATTTAGATCAAGAAAAGAGAAAACCGGATTTGGACTTGGGAAATCTAAAGTTGTTGAATAGTTGCTCTCATTCGCTCAGTATTTGTCCGAGGTAAGTTCATAAGTAAATAAATGTCGTTAAATTTGATTGTATATATTTTATTTGTGCCGAATTGAATTATTACTTGTATATATATGTTCAAGCCTAATTTTTATAAGTATGGGAGAAGTATTACAAGCCTCGAATCGATCGAAAGTTACGACGTCTCGAAAGCCTCTGCATTTAACCTTAGGAATAGTTAGGATACATATGTCATGACATAGGATTTCGATATGTGATTTCGTGTAAGACCACATCCGGGATGTTGGCATCAACTTGTGATTTACGTAATACCGTCGTCGACAAAGGGCATCGATGTGTGATTACATGTAAGACCACGCCGGGATGTTGGCATTGTACGAAGCTTTTGACTATCCGAGTATCCTTTTAATTCGAATGGTTCAACGCAATATCGAGTTAAGATCGAATGTGAAATCGAGCTAAAAAAGTCGTATGTGCTAAGTTAAATGATTGAAAAGTAAGGTAAGTATATACTTGAGTTGAATATATGAAATATGCATTATGGAAGTGAGAAATATATATGCTTATGAATATATGTGTACTCGCCAAGTTAATATATTTTGATAATTGTTCATTGATGGTATATGAGTTTCAAGCATGAAAAAATTGTATTTGATTAAAGATTGCTTGATTCGGTCTAGTTGATTTTAATACTAATGCCCATTTAATAAATTAATTGCTTATGACTTACTAAGCTATTCAAGCTTATCGTATGTGTTTGTTCGTTGTTTTATAGATTTTAATACTCGGGGATCGCCGAGAAATCCATCACACTATCGATCTCTATTTTGTACTTTGTTTGGAATATGCTTAAGGTTTAAAGTAATGTTAAGTAATGCTCATGATTATTTATTGGGTAAATTTGATATATGTGGTTGATGAATATATTTAGGTTATGAATATTTAATGATTTATTATTGAGATGCATAATTTGTAACATGAATTGGTTTGAACATTGCTTATAAGGTATTTATGTATTCGGTTATGAAAAGAAATATATAGGTGATGGTTTAAAGCTATTTATAATTTGGTCATGGTGTTTAAATCTTGTCATCAAGTGTTTAGTTATATGTTAATGTTGGATTTGTGGTATTGGACATATGTGAATTAAGTTAGGCTATGAAAATTGGATTAAGAAATGTGGTTTTTGTGTCGATTCAAAATGGCATGCTTAAATGGGTAATTTGGTTTAGAAATGATAATGTAAGTGTATATGTATATATGGCTAAGGCATTGGAACTGTAATGATAAGCATGAGATTTAGTTTATAGCATATTTTTATAAATATATTATGTATTGAATGTTATATTGTAACGCCCGAATTTGGGCCTAGAAGAATTGGGCTTTGGGCTTTGGGTCTCAAAAATTTTTAAGTGAGCGAGAAAATGACAACTGCATGTGGGCTTTGAGGGTTAATGAATTTGGAGTGTCTAGGGGTGTCGAGATGTTCGGGGATCAAGTAAGGGTATAGGAAAATTTTAGTTTTAGCCCAAGGGAATCGTGGACTTCAGCTTAGTAGGCCTTTTAAATAAATGAAGAAGAAAATGACACAAAAGAGCTTGTGGTGTAGTGGCAAAGTGGTGCCACTTTAGGAGCAGGAGGTGGCGCCATTAGCGTGCAAGGGAATCCAAGGTTCGAGTAGTGGCATGGTATTTTGTTAGGATTTAATTTTTGCCTTCTAGATGGTTAGTAGTGGCGCTGGATGTGAACTCAAGGAAGTGTTCATGATCGTTGTATTTCAGAGTTTTAAATTTATAATGATCAATCTGGGACTAACTATAACAACGATTGAGGCAAGTGCACCTATCGAAAAGTAGTATAGCTTAGGCAAGACCGGATTGTCTAGGTGTGTTGGTTCACCCACGCTCGCTGGTGATAAGTCAACAGTCGCCCACGCCACGCCGCATGGCCGCGGGCATTCGCTTTCGCGCCCGTGGGGCGTGGTTGGAGTCCGTGACTCAAGATTTGATTCTCTCCGACTGCACTCACCTCTTCCATGTCAAGACGGCGATCCGGGCATCCATACGCCATCGCCACGCCATGTGCTAGGCCGTGGCCCGAAATCTGCACTTTTGGTTAGTTTAAAGCTAGATACTATAAAGAAAGGATAAAATAGAATAAATAAGAAAAAATAAAAATGTAAAAGTTAATGGGGTTAGTGCTCGAGTTGCCTCCCGAGAAGTGCTCGTTTATAGTCTTAAGCTAGACTTTCCTCTCGCTTGCATCATCGTGGTGGTTTGAGGAGTTGGAAGTCCTTCCTCATGCTACGGGCTTTATCCTCGTGAAAAGTTTAAGTCGAGATGTGTTTATAGTAAAAGTACCAAAAATAGGATTACTTACCTCGATCTGTCTGTATGGGAAAACACTGTTACCCTAAAAGGTATTTCTTTGTTTAGGTTAGGGTTCAAGGAGATATTCGAGGATCTCGCTTTATCTAACAAAGCACTGTCTCCTATTTTGAAGTGTTTTATTGTTCCTATGAGCTCTTCCTGGGGCTCCTTCTGCTTTACCTTGTGTGGTTCCTGGTTCTTCTGTCGTGGTATCCCTAATTTTTCCTTGAAGTGTGTCTTCCACTGCCTAGATCATCGATCCGAATCCTTCGATCTTCATGAACTACTTCCTTGTTGGCATGGGGTTTAGGATCAAGTTGTTGTATTCTTTATGGTGCTTCCTGAAAATAAGGGTTAGCCGAATGGTTATTAGTAGAATTTATGTTCTCACCTTCATTACTCGATGTTCTAGCCGAGTCGAGAGCCTTGAGGGTGACCGCCTCATTACCTACACGAAGTATGAGTTCTCTTGCATCAACATCAATTTTAGTCCCGGCAAGCATAAAAAGGGTCTTCCTAAAATTAAGGGAATCGAATTATCCTCATCCATGTCTAAGACAACAAAATCTACTAGGAAAACGAATTTTTCAATTTTTACAAGAACATCTTCGATAATACCCTCTAGAATTCTAACAGCTTTATCACCTAATTGAATGCTCATCCTAGTTTGTTTGGGTTTCTAGACTCTAATTGTTTAAACAATTTATAAGGCATGAGATTTATGCTTGCCCCTAAATCAACTAACGATTATCAACAATTAGTCTACCAATTAAACATGGAATTGTAAAACTCTCTCGATCTTTTAGCTTTTGTGGTAGTCTATTTTGTAACATTGCCGAGCATAATCACATGCGATAATATCACATGTGGATCCTCGCCTAATTTGGCGCTTGTTCGTCAAGAGATGTTTTAAAATTTCTCAAACCGCATCCGTGAAAGAGCTTCAAGTAAGTGTAAGTTAATATGTAATTTCTTTAAAAGTTTAAGAAACTTACCGAATCGTTCCTCTATGTCGCCTCTCGTTAACGCCGGATATGGTATGCGAGGTTGGTACTCCTTGACTATCGGTTTTGGCTTGTCTTGTGTTTTCTCAACTTTACCTTTTCTACCTCGCTTCCTTGTATTGACCGGGTTCATCTAATCCTTCACTTTCTTGAGTCATATGGCTTGGATTTGCTCCTTTGGATTAATCTCAGTGTTGCTTGGTAGACGCCTTGTTGTAACAAACTCAAACCCGCCCAAACACTACGATCGTAATTTGATTTGTTAATGAGTAAAACCTTGTGAACACCATTTCAAAAAAACATTTAATTTCCATTGAAAACTCCTCGCTTTTGGTTGTCTTGTCAAAGCTACCCTTAGATTTAATTTGGAATTTTAATTAAGTCCAATTGTTATACCAGCTTAAGTGTACCGATGGCACGAATAAACTTTTTCGTGTTAACTTAAGAAAACAAGTGATTGAATTCAATTTAATGATATAGTTTTAAGTAAATATCCAACATAAAAAAACACAACTATACTTTATGGAGGCCTTATTACAACCCAAAATAAAATTAAACAAATTTAAAGTTCTATAAATTTAAATCCACCGCATGGCCACTCGAGTCCAACCTACCCTCCACCGCCATTTACGAGTCACCTTAAAAATGTTAAAGGAGAAGGTGAGTCACCAAGACTCAAGATGTAACCCTTCCCCTGTTAATACCACGTTTCATACACAACATATAAATGCTTAATTATGCAGAGTATCGTGTACCCAACCTAGCCAACCAAACACCTTTGTTCACCCCATGTGGTACTAAACCACCGTGACCGTAGTCACGATGTGTTACCAAAACACCGGTGGTGCTAAACCACCGTGACATATAGTCACAATGTGCTACTAAAGCACCGTGTCCGTGAGACACAAATCGGGTGATGGGGCCAACCCATCGTGGTGATACCAAATCACCGCGCATCGATCCCATATCTCAAGTGGGGCCAACCCACTGGTGGTGTTAACTACATGTGGACAAGTCGCCATGAGGTACCAAACCTCCGAGGTACCAAACCTCCGTGACATATAGTCACAGCAGTAGCTACCAAAGCACCGGTGCTCGCCAAGACGATATCACCGCTTCTCCTCTCATCAACCCATGTCAAGCAAAGCTTAACAAGACATACATATATCACATGTATCAAATAATCCATGCTTCCCAAAAGCATTACTATCAATCTCATACAAATAGAGACTTACCCGGATCCTTGCTTGTACCATTAAGGTACTATTGCCATATCTACATAGAGCAGATTTACATATAACATACACTTAATACACTTTATTAACTATTATAAGTGTGTAGGTACACACTGTCACCACCGAATGCCTAAATCCCCGAAAGAGATGTCGCCCTAGATCTCATCTGGGTCCCTATATTCGGCCAAACACATGGGTTAGTACCATGGCCTATTCGCCAACCCAAACAATCCTAGGGGGTTTGTCTTTTGATCCCAAAACCTTACCTTTAACTCTTTGCTACTATCCACCGCACTTGATTCACAAATCGCTTTACCAAATAATCGATTAATGAACATTACTCATAACCAAAGCTTTTCGGCTTTGAAAACCAACATAGACCTTACCCAAACTTACCAAACCGAACGTTAGAGATTAGGGCTTGGGTCGCTTGCTTCACGATCTTGGGGTACCTAGAAGAGATCGATTACTAAAACATTTAGAAGTCTCATAGCCATCGCCAAATCGGCACTTACCCCTAAATAAGAGTCGACAAAGAATAGTGAAGGAACCCATGAAGTTTCTAAGACCACTTACCTTCACCAAAGCGATTGATCACTTAAAACCCAAAGAGATCTATACTCGCTTCTACTATTCGGCCAAGGTGTTACCAAAAAGAAAAAGAGAATTCGCACTTCAATATGGGTGTATCGGTTTTATGAAGGAAATTAATGGCAAGAGAGGGTGATAAGAGTGTTGGCTAAAGGAGGATGTTCTGGCCAAGAAAGAAAATAAAAGAGAGGAGGGATTGATGATGGAATTCTAAGAAAGAGAAGTAGAGTGTTTCTGCCAAGGGTTTGAGAGAACAAAGAAAATAAAAGAACACAAGGGAGAGGGGTTAGGTTTTTTTAAGCAACTTAGCAAGAATGGAAAAACTAAAAACAATGAGCTAGGTGGGGTTTTATAAGCATCTCGGCCCCCTCTTCAAGCTTGTCATTCAACCTAGGCAACAAGGAGTTCAACTCCTAGCCAACTCCTAATTTTCCTCTTGGCCACTCATTTAAATTAATTCAAACTAATTTGAATTAATTCACCTTTATCAAATAATAATCCAACCAATATCCTTGAATATCTTCTCATTAATACTATAATTAGACAAATAAAACTCTTCTATTATCCCTAAATAATTACACCTAATAAAAGAGTTTGAAGGAGAAAACTCTCCCCTTGTGCCGCTCCAAATAAAAACAAAAACAAGAGGATTTTGTGACTCGAACCAAGGCTCTCCCTTGCTCCTTGGTGGCGCCACATGTAGCTCTTAAGTGGGCTTCTTTTTTGCCACTTTACCAAGGGCCAATTAGTGTTAATAATACCCACATTTATTCTTATAACACCCTTACCAAGGCTCCTTCTTCTAAAAGTTAAAAACTAAAATTTCCTACCAAATCGAGCCAACACAAAGCCTTAAATTAAGCTCTATTATTCCATTAATAACATCGCAGTTAGCTCATAACAAGAAAATAGTCAATTTCCAAATAACCCCATATTTGGGATGTTACAGTTCTACCCTCTTAAAATAAATTTCGCCCTCAAATTCCTTGATCGTAAGAGATGAGGGTATTGCCGCCGCATCACCTCCCTGCTCCCACGTAGCTTCTTCCACCCGTGGTTCCGCCATAACACTTTTACTAAAGGCACCGCCTTCCTACGTAGGACTTTCACATCTCTGGCCTACAACTGAACCGGTTCTTCCTCAAAAGATAAATCCGTGTTCACCTCAATCTGCCATCGCACAACGCATGCGAAGGATCCGACTGATACCGCCTCAAAGATTGATACATGAAAGACGCCATGAATCGACTTAGTTCTCGCGCGCAGCTTAGCCGATAAGCCATCGGGTCCTACTCGCTTCACAACAAAGATATGGCCCGATGAACCTTGGGCTTAACTTCCTTTCCGCCCAAATCTCAACACCTTTTTCCAAGGCGACACTTTCAGAAAGACTTTGTCTCCCACAAAGATACCCACTTCCTTGCGCTTGAGATCGGCATAAGACTTCTCGCCTATCCGATGCTTCCTTGAGACGAGACCGAATCACCTTGACTTTGTCTTCCGCTCCTGTTACTCAACCACTCGACCTGTAACTTGTCTTTCTCCCAACTCCGCCCAACATGTAGGAGTACGACACTTTGGCCCATATAGGGCCTCGTATGGAGCCATTTGAATACTCGCTGATAACTATTGTTATAGGCGATTCCGCTAATGGTACTCCTCCCAACTACCACTAAAATCCAAGACATGTACCTCTTAACATGTCCTCTAAAATCAGATTACCCCTTTCCGATCGTCCGGCCGATCGTGGATGGAAAGTCAGATCGAATCTAACCGTACCTAAAGCTTGATGCAACGCTTCCAAAACCTTGACGTGAAATCGGGGTCCCTATCCGAGATAATCGACATCGCACGCCATGCAACCTCACTATTTCACCCACATACAGCCTTCGCTAACTTCGGAGTGAGTAATCCATTCTCACCTGGCATGAAGTGAATGATTTAGTTAGGCGATCCACAATTACCTGCATCGCATCCTTCTTGGTGGGCGGTGGGTAGCCCACTAACAAAATCCATGGTGATCCTCTCCCATTTCCATTGAGGATCTTTATCTGCTGGAAGTAGTCCCGATGGTGACCGATGTTCACTTAACTCGCGACACGCCGACACTTTCCTACGAACCCGCTATTTCACGCCCAACCTGTGCCACCGTAATCAAGCTTCGCAAATCTCCATACATCTTGCTTCCTCAGATGCATAGCGATGGCCGCTATGTGCATCTTGGAGAATTTTCGCCTTAATACTCGATCTTTTGGCATACATACTCGCCCTGAAAACAAAGCTTCCTTCACTAGTCGATCAGATCCCTCCAAACCACCGCCTTGAACTTGTACCCTCTTCAACTCAAGCCTTCATCCACTAACCGCTTCCTTAATCTCTCAATCCATGTTGGCTTAACTTGAAGTTCTCGCCAAAAGACTCCCATCGCCATATAGACTTAACCGAGCTTAACATCGCCTTAAGTCCGCACGCTTTCCGCCAATGCGCGCGCTACTACATTAGCCTTTCCCTGATGGTACTCGATTGAACAATCATAGTCCTTAGTAGTTCAATCCACCGACGCCTCGCATTCTGATCCTTCGAGTCGAGATACCAAGCTTTTGTGATCCGTAGACCATCGACTTCTCTCCATACTGTAATGTCTCCATATCTTCAAAGGCAAAGACGCATCGCTAACCTAAGTCGCGGCGTTGGGTAGTTAACCTCATGCGATCTTAATCGACGGATGCATAGGTTACTACCTTCCCATCTCGCATCAACACACATCCCAAACCGGCAGTGAGATGCATCACAATAAATCGTGAATAACTTTCCCGCTTCAGTCGCACAAACCGAGCTTCCACAAAATCTTCCTTAACTTATCAAAGCTTTTGCCGCTTTCTCCGTCCATACAAACGGACACCTTTTCTTAGCAACTTAGTCAACTACACGCTTATTAGAGAGAATCCTTCCACGAATCTCCGATAGTATCCTCGCTAAACCGTAAAACTTCTGTGATTTCACCACCGCCCCAGGTGGTTTCCACTCCAATATCGCTTCAATCTTGCGAGGGTCTACCCTAATTCCTTCAATGACACTACATGACCTAAGAAAGTTACTCTCCCTAAGCCAAAATTCACACTTACCGAATTTGGCATATAACCGCTTCCCCTCAATACTTGTGTAACTATCCGTAAATGCTTGTCATGCTCTTTTTCTTCGTCTTTGAATAAACCAATATGTCGCTTCATGAACACCACGACGAATCGTCCAAGCATCAGCTGGAATACTGTTTCATCAAGTCCATAAATGCCGCCACGGGCATTGGTCAACCTAATGGCATCACCAAGAACTCAAATGCCCATACCGAAGTTCGAATGCCGCTTGTGAACGCCACCTCCTTTACCTTAAGTTGATGATATCCTCGACTTTAGGCCCATCTTCAAAAACACCGAGGCACTCCTTTCACTGATCAAACAAGTCGCCAATCCGAGGCAACTGGATACTTGTTCTTGATCGTTAACTTGTTCAACCGACGTAGTCGATGCACATCCGCATAGAACCGCCTTCTTCTCGGGACAAACAACACAAAGCTCCTCACGAGATATACTTGGTCGTGATAAACCTCTATCCAAGAGCTCTTTCGAATTTGAGCCTTTAGCCTCCACCCCTTTGGTGCCATTCGTAGATGGTGCTATGGACACAAAGTGTTGCCTGTGTAGCAAGTCTATACCGACTGGGATTCTCGATCCGAGGCAAACCCTAAGTTCTTCCGGGAATACATCAAAGAAATTCCCAACCGCTCTGACCTTTCAATTACTAACCCCTTAGCTTCCAAAGCACAGATTTGAACCAAATACGCTCACAACCCTTTTGACCATCTTTTCACTCCTTCAAGGCAATACTACATTGGATAGATAATTCCTTCGATCTCCTATCATAACCACTTCATCACCTTCTACCGCTTTAAGAACCTATGCGCTTAGTCGCAAGAATCCAAACTCGCTTGGTACTTAACCAACTAATCCATACCAAGGATCAAATCGAACTCCCCAAACGGTAGTTCCATTAGATCGCCACAAATACTACCCCTGAAGTTCTGTGGTACGCCTTATAGAGTTTGTCTACTTATCACGAGTGACCTCGGGTGGGCTAACTACGCCATCTCCTGTAGCGCCGTAGTTTAGGTCCATAGTTCCTACCACACTACAAGCAATGCAACGAAATAGCGCGCCGAGCCCACATCAATCAATGCAACATAAGGAAAACTGAAAATTAGAAACGCATCGCAGCATGACATCCGCGGCGCCACCTTCTTCGCGACACCGCCGCGTAAACTAAGCCAAGCCGCTAGCTCAGGCCTCTGGTTGCCCGAACTTCGCTTCTCTGAGTTCCACGCACTTTGCTAGGACCGTTGTTTCCTCTACCATTACCACGACTCCTCCGTAGGTCCTGCATTTCTATCCCCGAGCACGTGCCTTCCGCCCTTCCGCCGCTTCTTTGCTAGTTTCGGGACACCCTCTCTCGACGCGATGCTCCAAAGACCCACACTCAAAACATCCTTTATCACCGGTCCAACAACCTCCCAATGGGTCTTTCCACAAACATCAGACCGAGTCATTTTCTTTGATTTAGCAAAACATGGCCTTGTTACTCCGATTGGGCCCACTTGGCCTAGCTTTTTCTCGAGCACTCCGCTTGATCCAACTGACTCCAAAACTTCTCTCGATTGTTCTTACTATAGTTCACTACAAAATTGAACGAAGTAATAAC